>VDFB02193867.1:576541933-576562615 GCA_007258455.2 Sequoia sempervirens | reverse complement strand
ATTGGTTAGGGCCTTTCATCGTCACAACAAGCTATAAATCAGGGGCATATCAGTTATCAACACCCGAAGGGGAACCTCTGCAGGAGCCCATAAATAGCTCCCATCTCAAAAAGTGTTATGCCTAATTCTTTAGAGGTATACAACCAAAAAATCCAAAAAAATCAGAAAATGTCCTAAAAAATGGTTACTTCGGTGAAAACCTGGCAAACAGGCATCTTGGTAACAACAAAAAAAATAAAAAAAGCAAAAAATCCAAAAAATGGAAAAGGATAAAATAAATTGTCCTCTAGTGGCTCACTTGATTTGGCACTTTTGGGCAAGTACCGGTGAAAACGTAAGCGGTAGCGTGAAATAAGCATTGTCATCCACGGGACCTTCTATTGTTCGTCATTATCCCTCCATTTCACTTCCATCATCCATCTCATCTCCATTCATCACTCATCCACTCACATCCGCACCATAGCTTGGTCCTGTGTTCGTATCATGATCCCTCCTAGTACTACTCGGCCCATCCTCAAGGTCAGTTTGTCCTGCCTTTATCGGAGTAGTCTATTACATCATGCTGGGGGCATGTTCCCATCGGATCGGATTCGTGTATGGTCTTAAAGTCCTCAAACATCAGAAAATCCAAAAGAAAACATCGAGGAAAATCGAGAAAATCCAAAAAATCGAGAAAATGAGAAAATCTAGAAAACATCATAAATTAGAAAATCCAAAAACATCAAAACATCGGAAAATCAAAAGCAGGTCAAAAGTCACTCAAAGCCAAAAGCAAAGGTTGTCTTGTCGAGACTATGTCATCGGAGGCTTGAGCGTAGGCAAAGGTTGATCTTTGATCATCCTGAGACATTTAGATGATCCTATAGAATCCGTCATAATAAACTAACATCTCATCATGTATATCATCATCACGTAAATCGGTCAAATTAAATCCGGTCGAACTCGTGGTCTCTGCGTGTATAACGTAGGCAAGGCTAATCTGTCGATTAGCCCCTGAGGCCCCTAGGATAGGTCTTTAGGTTAGTCTCTCGGTCAAAATCTCAGAAAATCCCAAAAACATTTGAAAAATTGAAAATCAAATCATTTGTAAAACCTCAAAAAATACCAAAAACAACCTCAAAACATTGCAAAACATCAAAAAGATCCAAATATTTGAAAAAATCCATCCACCTCATCTCGCTTGCACCCGCAATAAACACCATTCATAATAAATTGATCGTCATCCTCAACCTTTGGTGAAACAGTTAGAAACAAGTCTACCAGGTTAAAAGCAAAACTCAAAAGAGTCAAGTCTCAAGTCTAAGTTAGTATGTAAACAAGTTGGTCAAGTCTTTGTGTCGATAGTCCATCATCCAAATAGTCCCATATCAATCATATGATAACATCATGTCGTAGGATGAATCCTTCCTACAAGGGGCATTGGTTATCATAAAGAACATTTTGGATAAACGAAATGACGTGCCGCCATCCACTAACATGTCCTAGGATGTATCCTTCCTACAATGGGCATTATCTTTTGGCAATAAGTTTTGGTTCTTATCCTTAAAAACACTTTCCCTTTTGGTTATCAGTATTGAAGAACATCAGCTTGTTTGTGTGCTTGGTCTTTTTCTTTTGACTTATCTTATTGCGCTCAGTCCAAGGACCTCTCGATGATATCTGAACGAAAGATTTATAGAGATAGGAATGGGGCAACGATCATCATTCTTTTGTTTGCTGTGCTTGTTGGACATTCTTGTAAAATAACTTGGCGAATACTTTCTTTGTTAGATATGTATGGAGGATGTTTTGGACAACTTGTTGACTATTGCATTGATTGGTTATACCTTTCCATGTTTTGGTCCGAGATGTTTGAAACTTCTAAAGTGCATCCTAGCAAGGTTTCGTATGTGGTGTGAACAAGAATACTCCTATCTATTTGTCGAGTCAAAGTCCATCACACTAATTACAACGCCATCTTGGTCCTTTATACCTTGATGCATCGTGCTTAGGCATGTTATCAAACATAAAGTAAGTGACCCTTTGAAAATCCCAATCCTTGATAAGCAAATCATCCATCTATCATCATCATTTCTCATCATCATTTCTCATCTTCATTTCTCATCATCATCTCTCATAATGTTGGCTTGTTGGATCCTCTTGTCATCATCTAATTTCTTCATTTTTCGCACTAACATCACAACATGAATAGTTAATCATCATCACCAATACATCCATCATGCATCCATTATGCATTCATCTTGCATCCATAAATCATTAGAATTCTGCATATCATCTCACATGCATCATCATCATAATATAGATCTGTTAGTCTAAGCATCTCATAACTCATCCATTGCATAATCACAACATATCACATCATCAATCCCATCCATCTCGCATCATATCACCATTTAAGTTGTTTAGGATAATATAGATTTTTTATTCTAAGCATCTTAAAATCATCTCATTTGCATCATCATCCACAACCATCCATTTTGAACCTCTTTATCGTGAGATCGACCCTCAAATCGAATCTTTTCGCCCAATCTCTCGAGGGGGCAATGTACCAGTGTACTTCTTTCCGTTGGGGCATCCGAAAAATCAGATTTTTTTTGATTTTGATCGAGGCAAGTTATTCTTTGAACCAACGCAACAAGTACATTGCTTCAAAGAGGGGCAAAATGTAGACATGCAAAATTAACATTATGCATTCGATCAGATTCAATCAAATTAGGTCTCACATTAGGCCCATTCATCACTTTCATCCATTCATTAAATAATCTCATTTCCTAAGGTCATTCATCAAATAAACATTATCATCAGCCTTTTAATAAGTCAAACATCATCCCTTTAATTAAATAGATCAAACATTTATTTAATTAAAATCCATACTTCATCCTTTTCTGAATTAAATAAATCAAATATCAAAGTCCTAAAAGTCAATTCACCTAATCATCATTAAATCAACCTAATCATCATCTATTTAATCTAACCTTGATTAAATACTAATCTCACCCACTTGCATTCTCTAGATATCTCCACTTGCACAAATAAATCAATTTTATTGATTTATTAAAAAGCCCTCATTTTCCCTCAACATGACAAGTCCAACATAGCATTTATTGCTGTTTTTCTTGTCCCCCTCTCAAAATTTATTGTAAATTTGAATTCAAATTCTCCCTCTCATGGGCACTCTTCCCAAATATTGCACAACTATTGACCACTCACCACTTGACAAGTGTCTTTTTCTCATTGGAGGATCTTTAGTCCCACATTCACCATCTTGGCCAATCTCTCACCAAGAAAATCTATAAAAGAAGGCCTTCATTCTCATTCAGGGGGACACAACTTTTATGCAAGGTTACTCTCTTAATTTGTGAACTCATCTTGCTCATCATCTCCATTTGCATTTCATCATTTTAGCTATTGATCAAGGATTGGGAAAGGGTCACTAGCACATGTGACACCAATCCACTATGGAATAGGTAATTTGTTGAGTGTTTTCATTATGCTTGTGGTTTTCTTTTATCTTTTGTTGCATTTTGGAACATTTGCAAGGTATTTCATAGGGTCATGCTTGAGGAATTTGTGATTTACTAACCTTGTATGAAGCTTAGTCTTTTGCAGATTTCAAAAGTATGCACCACAAGGATATATATCTATATAAGTATAAACCACATTGAAAGGTTTCACAAATACAAGAAACAACCAAGAAAATGCAAGCACAACCAAGCATCATAACACACATTAAAATTATTCCTTTCTAAACATGGCAACCATAAATAATTAACCTTTCCAATATAAATAACAAAGGAATAGAAATCAACATGCCTGTATAAAAGCTCCAACTAATATATCTTCCTTCCTATCTCAATTCCACAAGTCCACTTGCTACTTCCTCTAATATCAACCTAGTTCCCACTTCTAGCCTCTCACCAATTCTCTCAACAATTACGAATGAAAAATAACAAAAAAACTCACTAACTCTCAAGCTCTCCAACTCACTTGCACAAAAAAATACAGCAAAATAGCAATGGAGAAATCAGAATGAAGAGTGTAACAAATGGTAGAGAGAGCACCTCTATATATACTAAAATTTGAGCAACAAAAAGCTACAAACAAACTAATAATTTTGCCACCTTTCTACTCCCATGCAATGACTTAACTAGTAAAACTCTTATATTGCAACACATGACAGTCCTCACATTTCCAATGGCTGAGTCGACTTCTTTATTTGAGACAACATGACTCTTTTATAGGGTCAAGGGACAACAATTCCTTTCAACAGGTTTCCTACTTGGTTTGCAAGTTGACTGCCTTCTTATATTGCTGTCATATTTACATTGACTAGGTTTATGCATATCAAATGGTTTAAGATTTCTTATTTGCACTTTTCCTTATCCCTATGTTCAAGGCACTCCACCCTGTCTCCTCTGTATGTCTACTAAAGCATCTCTGTGTAATTTTGTGCCTCTACATGGCATGGAATTATTAATATCACTAGTTAACCACTATCTCCACAAGGCCCTCTAATCCTACATCCACAATATCCTCTTGTGGATCCCATGGAACCCACATTAGACACCTCCAACTCACCTTTGCTAGCTAAGAATCCACTCAACCCCAATCACCCTCTTCCCTTTTCACATGCAAAAAATGATTCTCTCCCTCTATGGAGATCCCCTGGCATAATTCAAATTGTGTTTTCACTTTATCTAGCCCACACTTCTCTATTGGGTAGTGGTGTATGTCGATAGTGTGGCATGATGACTGTACAAAATCTAGGTAAAACCTATCCAAAGTCCATTCATGAGACCCTAGCCATGGTCTCCACACTACTAAATCTACCTCATTCAAGCCCTGTCTCCAATAGGCTAGGTCTCTTAAATGCTTGTATCATAATCTCTCTCCATAGTCAAATGCACAAGGCTCACCCTTCACCCTCTGTATTATATCTCCAATGGGCTTAAGCATTGCTATGTACTTCCATCCTAGACTTGCAATAGAGTCATTGAGTTGATACTTTGTGCATCCCTATATGTGGCTAGGTGTAGGTTTCTATATAGTTGTGCTAGTACACATAATCCACACACAAGATACTTGCTCTCATGCCTCATGTCTACACAACAAATTTCCAAACCAATAATGAAGAACCAACCTATCCTGTCAAGAAACAATATGCTACTAGCAAGGGCCACTAATACAAGTGGAAAATACTCCACTAATCCCACATATGTGTCTGTGTCTAGTGATAGTCTCATCTGAGGTAGGCCACTCTCAAAGCATATCTCCAATGACTTATTTGGAGCCCAACCTTAATAGTACACAATGTTCCCACATGTTCTCGAATGAGACTGTCACTAGAGGATGTGTGGCGATAGTATTCTCCACACATCCTCTAATGTGATCGTGATCTCGTGTAGGAAGGTGGAATATTGTAGTCTTGTTGTGCCACCTCTCCAATAATGCTATCAACATTGACTTGTGTGTCTTGATCTATCACATCTATATGATGTACCACATCTCGTATTGCTCCAAAAAATCATAGTCCATCTTTTTGAATTTTTCCATCAAATGCAACACATCTAATCACCTCTCTCAAGAAATCAATGAAAATAACCACTCTTGCATCTAGCTAGAAACTATGTTAATTTTTTCTGAAAATCATCTTAAACTACTCTTCTACACATGCACTAGTCTATGCAGGGATGCACTGAATCATGCAAACACATATGTATCACCATGCATGCATGCGCTAAAACATGAACATGCTTCACAATGAATGTATAAACTTCACAACGACACACATATTCCACTTCCCAATGCATGTGTTAATCCCAAATATGTTTTAGGAACTTCATATGCATCACTTTCCCTACAAAAATGTTGCTTCCAATACATATTCAAAAATGCTCCACATCTGTCATGCAATTCCATGCATGCATTGTATTCTACCATGCACATGCCAAATTGTGATTTTTGTGGTTTGGTGCATGCACTTTCGTAATTTTCTACCACCCATTAATGACCCTAAATGTTTCCTAGCCTAAACATTTCATATGTATCGATGCTTTGCCTTTGCAAGTCACTTGTATTGCCTCATCCACTCTGCTCTTTATCAATCCAAAGACACACTCTCCATCTTTCCTAAATTCCTTGCTTTGCTTTATGTGCTTTAAGAGATAAGAGTGAAAATGAAATGTTTTCACCCCTATCCCTATTTATTTATCTCCAACCCTTAATTTTTCCTTTCTCCATTTTAAAAATCTACTGTCATTCTTTTTTTTCATTTTTCCTCATTTTTTTATCCTATTTTTATCTCCATTTTTTCTCTTGAGAGTTCACCTCACAATTTTTGCTTGATTGACCTCTTAAGAGGGCATCATCCCTCCATCTTACTAACATCTTTTTTTCAAACAATTGGGGCATATCATCACCCAAGTTTCATTCCAAAAGCATTATATATATATTGAAATGACATTGCTTCTACTAATTCACAATGCCTTTTTAAAGGGAGGCAAAATGTAAACACCTAAAATCATCTCTCGCAAATTTTACTAATACCAATATGTAGACACCTAAATCTGTCCATACCTAACCACACTTGACTTTACCCTATCCTAGCCATTAATTAAATAAATATCTATTAATTATTTAATTAATTTATCCCCCACGTATATCTATTTAATTAAGTTAAACCTATCCCCAAAATTTTCCAACAAAATCAATTTATTTTATTTTTCAAAGGGGCTAAATACTTTTAACTCGAAGCTATGAATCAATGAGGTCACAAATGAGAGAACTCATCCCCAACATAAACACACAACAATAACACTCCAATCGGGTTTGAATCTTGGTGGCAAGAACCACAACACCGCATTTAAACCATCATACTATGCCAATACTAACCAAGTCAATTAATTAATTAATAATTAATTGATTGATTTAGGCTAATTAATCTATAATCTTGTACACAAATGAAAACATTCCCTTTTCAAATAAATCCTAATTTAAATTCCCATATCCCTTAAAAAGTGCAAAAAGTCAAATCTTGTCTTTCTAGGAAAGAAATCTTGCCTCCCAAGATACCTAATCCCACCACCTTTTCCTATATCTAATACCCATAATTGATCTCTTAGCCACCTTTTCCAATTAATCCTTTTTGACACTTGTCCAATCACCCTTTCTTCAGAGTTCCCATCAATTGTGAGCCCTCCATTCCATAAACCTAATCCATACATCTCATGGGACACTTGTCACATGACTACAACTTTAATCTAAACCCTAATCTTCAATCAATCCTAGCCATCCATCAACCAATTCATTTTGGCCCTTGGTTGCCCTCTTGGAAATTCTATAAATGAGAGGCCTCTCACCCCATTTGAGCATTCTTCTATCATCATAGACTTATGATGCCACATTTTCGATTGAATCTAGTATTGTGCTACTATTATGTTGTACATTTTAACACTCAATCATCTCAATCATACTAGCATGTTGTTGGATATATGAGCAACCACATCAAATCTATCAACATATCATACATATATCTTACTGAGGTTTGCATGTAATTGACTTGATTTAGGCTAGATTATATGCATATTTCACTTGTTATTTGCATGCAATACACAATCCACTTCATATTATCACTTCTAAATTAATTAAGCAAATTACATTTATTTAATTAATTATCTTAATTTGTTTACCAACATTAATTAAATACTTGATTTAATTCTTCTTTATTCTTCTAATGTCTAACAATTTATTTATTTAAGCCCATCATTCTTATTCCAAAAAAATAAAAATAAAATCTACTTATTTAATTTATTTTTTCCTCTCACATCATTAGTACACTAAAATCAATTATTTAATCTAGCTAATCATTTGCACAAAACAAAGTATGATTAATCAAGACAAATCTTGCTCAAGTTCCTAAAATACACGTGTCCAAAAAAGATTTTGCAGTACATTGACCCATGCTTCCTTCTTTTCCAAATAATCCTCTTTTGTAATCTAATCCATCAATTTTATCAAGATCTTGACTTTTCACAAGAGCAAAAAGGATTTTTTTCTTTTCACCATCTATCTTGTCCCAAGAAAATCCCCACCATCCAATCTACTTGAATCATAGAGCTCCTTTTGTACACCAATTGCAAGGTACCACTTGAAGTTCTCTTATGGCTCTAAGTCTCTCAAATAATCTCTACCCTTAATCTCTAAAATCAATCCTATCCATTGATCAATCCTCTTTCAAATTTGTAAATAGCCTCTCATGTGGACTATTTTCATATACTTTATGAATGCGAGGTTATGTTGTTAGTGTGAGCATCAACATACCATCCTTCTCTCATAAAAAATCTTTAGTGAATCTAAACTCTTAGTGTGCAACAAAAGGCATTTAAGATGATTGTTTTGAGTTTCATTTTCCATCTGTTGGAACTCAAATTTGTAGTTTCCTTTTTGCTTGAGTCCCTTCCCTTTTTGTGTCTTAGTCATATTCACTCAAGTTTATAATCGATCTAAGATCTTTTTCATGGGTGGTCTTTTAGAAAAATCCTTAGCACATTTGGGAGAGCATGAAAGATTAGGCTCAATTGCTTTTTGAAGTTTTGCATAATTCACTAAGGGTTGAAAATTATGCTTTTGCATGTTTCTTCCTTCCAATTGGATGGAATCTATTTTCCCATGATGTCCTATCCGGTTAGGTTTTACCACAAAGGTTGAATAAAGTAAAGAAAATGGCTAAGTATTTTCCTTGCATAAATTCATCATTCATTTGGACCTTCCCTTTGGTCCTTTTTGTCTTGTTCACTTGGATTTTCCTGCTTTTCAAGAAAAGGGTGCCCATCCAGTTTTGCAAGCTTTTCCATGTGGACCGTCTCGTTCACGTTGCCAATGAATTTTCTACATTTCCACTTGTCAATGGATTGCCCGTAATTTTAGTCAACTTCAAAAAATGGCTAAAAAAATGTTTTGCAAGCAAATAGAGCCCAACTTCCTGCCCTCAACGATGTCATCCTCTTTGTGAACCTTTCCAAGTGAACTTCTCCTTTCAAGTGTACTTGTCTGTTTCACTTTAATTTCTCCACATCATTTTTTTTGGGGATTTTTCCCATCCATTTGTATTTCCATTTCCAAAGTCCATCTAGTTCAAATGCCTTCATCCGTAAACCCACTCCATCCCATTTTTCTGCACCTTATCTTTGTGACATCAACCTGATGTCATTATTTTTCATCTTCCCTCTCATGGATTTTTCTCCACCATCTAAACTTTCATTTTCAAAGTCTTTTATCCAGTTTAGATAGATTTTCCCACATGATTCATTTCCAACACTCCTTGTATTTGTCCCTTGATGATATCATGCCGACATCATCCCACCTTGCTTACATAATCATGATGTCACCTCATCCAAAGCTCCCTAGTCCATTTGATGACATCAGGTTGACACCATGCTTGCATCATCCTTGTTGATGTCACCATTGAGGATTTTCATCTGAACCTGATTTTCACTATAGTTGATGAGTTCACTTGGTCATTTTTGCATGGTTCACTTGACAGACATTTTCTCATAGGTGCAAATAGTATTCATTCTCCTGCATAGCTCCAGATGGATCCCTGAAACTTGCAAGACTTCATTTCGATGTGCAGATGGTATTAGTGGCATTAAAACCTTTGGAATTTTATGGTTTTGCCTTGCAATTATATCTCACCTACTCTACCAAGTTAGATGTTGTTAATACAATATTTCAATGGCCATGGTATACTTGGTGACCTCACAAGTGCATTTGAGCAATAAGAATTTAGCATGTGAATTTGATTTCATCTACCGACATTCATGACATCGTGTTGCCCAACCACTAGAAGTCATTGTAGAGCACGTCTTTCAATCTGAAGCACCCATTTTGGGCTAGGTTGATCATGGATTGTGGATTTTGAACTACTACAGTGTTGAAGTTTAGGGTTTTGACCCTAATAGTTATTATAAGCGCAATTTTGGTCATTGTAAAAGGAGGTTGGTCACAATATGGTTTTTAGATGCCAAGAAAGATTGTAGGGCATCCATTAACGCCACAATTCAATTTAATAAGAGATAAAAAACTTGTGGAATAGAAGAAGAATGGTATTGTAATGAGGTTCTGTTGCAAAATGTATCCATGGTACTTTGTATGTATTTCGAAAGATTTCTTAAATTTAGTAAATAATTTTCCCTACCACATTTGTCGGTATGAATGTAATATTGAGTTAGATGAATGTGACAATGTTATGAAAACATTGCAAAACTTGTAATGATCTTTCTCATTTTATGTATGAATGTATGTAGTTGTGTCTAGATTACTAAGTATGCTCTAAGAAAAATTTCATATTCATTGATGTATGTAAATGCATAGTTGCATGTTCTTCTTTTCCCGTTTGTTCTCTTTTTAGTGTTGGGACTCTATTGCCCAATAGATAGGCACATGTCTAGAGCCATGCACCAATCTCACACCATTAAATCAAACACAAACCAATAGTATAAGAGTAGGAGTAGTTTTCTATACATGCAATAATCTAGTGATATAACCAAGGATCTATTTTCAGCGAGTCTCAAATGAATTCATTCTATGTGGGTTATGTGCACAACTATATCAACTATATAAAGGTTATATGCAACCACTTGTCCTTAGTTTAGTGACAACCTTTGGGACAAGGACATGAAGTTGGGTTTGGTTATAAATATTTATTGATTATACATGTCTTGAATGAGTTTAATACCTATTAAGGTATACCCCTTGGTAAAAGTACAAACTTGTGTCACACTTTATAAAGGAATCAACCAACAACAATTTTTTTTTTGAACTTCAACCTTATAAAAGTGGTCTTTATGTTTTGAATTTCAAAATTGATGTAAACTAATGAAATGTAGAAATTTTGATGAAGTTTATTACTCTAATTTTTTAAATTTTTTAAAAATTGTTTTGATTATTTTTTTATCAATTTAAGAGTAAATTTTGGAATGCTAAAAATTTGAGGAAAAAGTGACGTTCACTTGACATCAAGAAACAAATAGAAAAAAATCATTTTCCCCTAATTTTTTTCTCCAAATAGGTAACTTTAATATCTAGTGCATGGAGATTTTTTTTGAAAATTTGATGTATATTTTTCTTGTAATAACATTTTAAAGTCAAACTTGTCAAAATTTGACAGTCTTCATTTGACATCAACTATTGTCTATTTTTTTAATCATTTTCAAAAAACAAATTATACCCTTTTGAAGAGGATTCTCTCTTATAGCGCACCATATATTTTTCAATTTTTTTAAATATGTTTTTACTATTTTTTTCAATTTCCAATCGCCCTTTTAACTTTAACAACCTACTTGCATTAGGGGAGGTGGGTCAGTACTCATACAGGGTCCAATAGTCGTGCAACCAATTGTGATTGTAATACCCAGTCTTACCACATATTTATAGTATATATTGTAAATAAATAGTCCAAATGTAAATAAAAAAATAACCAAATGTTGATTATAAGTGGACCCATACTTGAACACATGAGCATAATGTCCCTTACCTAGCCTTGCTCTTGAATTTGCTTGTTTGCCCTAGAATTCAATTGTTGATTAGGTTTAGGGTTTCTTCTTTCCAAAAGGAATATGTTTCTCTAATGAAACAATCCTAGATTGAAATCTGCATTCACCAATTTAATAACATTTCCACATACACATATATCTGTTAGCAATAATATCTAGATATCCAAAAATATATTCATAGTCATAAGGCAATAATGAAGACATAAGAGGAGTGCCATAAGTGGATCCGCCCTGAAGCCCTCATGTAAAGCTCAAGAGGTTGTCCATCACAATCCTTCTTGCCTAGGGGATTAGTACTTGCATACTCCACTCATGGCGACACCTCGGAAGACACTCGTCCTATCAGGGGAGAGGAACCATAGAGTCCAAGTGGCCTAAGGCCTACCACCTCCTCTTGCCCAATCCCATATCTTGGGCCTAAGGGGCAGAGGCCTAGGTGGGACCCCCATCTTTCTATAACCCAATCCCTAGTCAAGGGCCTAAGGGGCTACAAAGCCCAATCCCCTGTCTAGGGCCTAAGGGGCAGAAAAGCCCAATCCCTTGTCTAGGGCCTAAGGGGCTGAAAGTGGGGTTTTTAGGCAATCCACTTCACCCATGTTCCGTCCATCCTAATAGGTTTACAAGCACATAGTAGACAATCTTTAAACAATCAGATATATTTGCCTTCATCCAAGATTTATTTCATGCCTATAATCAAATATGTTTTCATTTACCAATGGTTCTTTAAGTTCATCATTTCCTATGATAATTCTTATTATGCTAAGATTAAAGGAAGTCATTATATCAATATTCAAATTAACAATATCTAGTTCTAATATGCCAAATATTATTGCTAAGTGAATACATCACCTGAACTGTTGTGTCTTCCCATGATTCTTAATTCCTTAGTCGCCTTCCTTCAATCTTACATTTGATTGATCATAAATATTAATCTATCCATTTTTATATTATGATCATAATTACTTATAAGGCTCAATAGTTGCTGCAAGCATCATTATTTCAATGATCGTGTATATATATATATATATATATATATATATATATATATATATATTTATAATTAATTTTAATCTTCCAATAATCACTTACTATAAAACTTACTTCCCCAAATATATTTCTTGACAATAACACTTAATCAAATAAATCTCCCATTGTTTATTTCATTTCCCATCTGCTGCTTTATGCATATTTCTAATTGATTCCTTTTATTTTTGATTCTTACATTCAATGTATTTTTATATCTATATATTCAATTTAAAGGATACATCTTTTCAAGAGAGATGTCCTTATGAAAAGACACAAACATTTATTTAAACCTTCATTGTTGTTTTTAAACCACTTTTATTTTTTCAAACTACTGTCTTTTGAAAGTGGAATCGTTGCCCTTTAGAATATTCGTTGCCTTTCAATATAGCTGTTGCTTTTATAATGAAGCATTTTTCTTCACTAATAATCGCTGCATTACCTCTTCAATATATAAATATTATTTCTTAATGTTTATTTTTAAACTAGTGGTTTTATATGTATTATAATATTTATGACTATAATTATAATAATATTTTATTAATATTATTTTTTCTTGTGAAATCTCTATTATTATGATATTTATAATTTACTAATATTAATTTTCTTGTTTATTATAATAAATGTATTATAATTATAATATTATCTATGATACTAATATTTAGATTGTCATTACATTTTTGATATTTATTTATCTAGTTATTTATATTTCACACTAAAATGTGTTTTGTGATTATGATTTACTTATTTATTTGCATTTTGATGTGCTACAATTTTGGGACATGACAATGAGAACCTCTAAATGTTATATTAAAAAAACATAAATACATTCATGAAAAAGTGAAATAAGTAACTTTTTTTGTCTCAAATAAAATATCATAACTATCTACTATAAGTGTGACATTTAAAAAATAAAATGCTCATTTAATAAAATAAGACACTCATTTAAACAAGTATTGTTATCATAGTGAAAAAATATTGTTTTTATGTGTATAACTATTGGGATAGCAATGTACAAGCATTGGAGTATTTTATATTAATAGTTTGTCCTATCACAAATATAAAAGGGAGCACAATAAATACCATGTATTTTCCCATTAAATGTGATGGATTTTCAAAAAGTTTTAGTGTTCAACTATTGGTCCATTTTTGTTTGATATAAGTTGTATTTTAAATAATTATGTGTTATTTTTATAACAACAAAAAATATTTTTGTGTTCAACTATTAGTCCATATGTGTTGAATATAAAAACTAGAGATATCAAAGATTTATAGTTACCAATAGGTATTTGGTCCATTTAGTTGCATATTAATTTTATTTTAAATAAAAATATGATATTTTACAAGCAACAAATGGTATTTTTTTGTTCAACTACTGGGGGTCCTATGATTAAGTTTTGGTTGAATCTTTAAAAAGTCAAATTTTAGACACTTCTCAATAGATGTGCTGATGTGGCGAGTTGCATGATGAGTCACACCTCCAAACCTTAGTTATAGATAGATAAGAGGCCAGTCCATATTTCAAAAAAAAAAATGAAGGTTCTACGATATTCCAGTCAATCGCTACATGTTGACAAAGTTAGTCTGCACAACTACTAGTCCCTCTACCCTATTTTAAAAATAAATTAAATTAAAACTAATCAAAATATAACAAAAAATTATATATTTGGATTCATTACTCTGAGCTCTACAAAAGGGTATTTTTATTTAAATTTTTTTTTGGATTGAATTAATACTTAGTTGAAGTTGAAAGTTCAAAAAAATTCTAAAAAAAGTTGAGTTAGTTGTTAACTAGGATGCCACATAGACAGTTTCGGTAAAAAGGGTTTCGATCGAAACCCTTTTTACCAAAACCCCACACATAAAATAGGCCACATTTCGATGCGACAAAGGGAAAAATTCAAATTTTATGATTTCGAGCGAAAGGGTTTCCCCCAAAACTTTATGTGCCACGCATAGGCCACGTGGTTTCAAGTGAAACTAGTTTGACCAAAATTGTTTAGGTCGAAACAATTTCTCTCGAAACTATTTAGTTGGCCGAAAGTGTGAGACAACTTTGTGCTTTTACCCCCCTAAGAACACCCCTCGAGTTTAAGTTGAGTTCGAAGTGCAAGAGATATAACCCACTCTCGTAGAGCTAGCCATTATCCCTACACGTCTATTGATGAGCTAATTTCACTTACATGATGACAACCTTGTTCTTGTGAGTGAGATTTTGCTCTAGGAAGTGGAGCAATGATTTTGAGACCTAACACTGTGCATTTTCCTCTTAAGCTCAATTGAAGATGACAATTGAACATAAGAAATATTTAATTTTTTTTGCTTAAATATTTTATTTGTGTTTTATGCTTACTTTATCACAACTGATTTGAAAATTCTTAAATAAATGAAGATATTTTTTCATAATGCATCCAATTAAGATGTTCTATTATGATTCAACCTAACACATCTCAAGTTTAAATCAACCTTAGTTGAAAGCGAGGTTCATAATGGGTGGCTATTACAATATTCATTTAATTGCAACAACAATCTAGACTTTGCCACAACGATATTTTTGAAGGGTGACTAACATAATTTGTGGGAACCTTTGCAACTAACTACCCAACATAGGCACTGTCGGAATATACACTCCAACAGAATAGGTGTTAGTTTCAATTCTATTGAATAATCATCAGTTAGTTGTTAATAACTCTTAGTTGTCATTCATTTCTAGTTTGTTGTCGAACAACTCTAGTGAGTTGTCATATTAGTTAACAAATTACAAATTTATAATATGTTGAAATTCTTAGTAACTATAAATATGTAATATTTGTTTATGAATTATACATCATCCAGTGTTTCAATTGTTCCAAATTCTATTTTGGTATCAGAGTTGTTCGATTTGCTACAGTTGTTGCAATTATACTCTTGTGTAGGTGCATGGAAAAGGCAATACTTTTCTAAGAGAGAATAAAGGCAACTACCAGTTCATAACATAAGACATTTGAGAGTATCCAACTACAGTTGAGTAGCTCGCTGCAACTGTTAGAGCTGAGAGAATATCAATTGTTGTTGAAGAACATCAGATGATAGTGATGATGCCTTCATTGAAGATGAATCACTTGTCTTATTTTGAAGAGGCTATCGCTTTGAAGACAAAGAGGGATGCAATAGAGGTTAGATAAATGCTCAATAGTTTGAGATGCTAGTGGATTGGAGAAACTATACCTAATTGGGTTATGAGACATACATGTGAGGATTGATGTCCAATAGTTCAGGGGCGATCTAAAATATAGAAGTTTAACATCATGCCTTTACAAGGGTGATGAGACACTTCATGTGTAAATAGTGTCCAATGATGTTGGGAACTTGGATGATAGCTAAGTGACAATACTTGGGAGCAACTTGATGAAATCTTACTGATCCAAGAATTGTTTTCAAGGAACAACTTCTGCATAATGCATTTCTTATTGTTTTATGTTGTTGTGTTGTAGCATTAAGAGGGGGTGTTGGAATATATGCTCCAACATAATAGGTGTTAGTTTCAATTATGTTTAATAATCATTAGTTAGTTGTCAATAACTCTTAGTTAGTTGTCATTCATTTCTAGTTTGTTGAAAAACAGCTCTAATAAGCTGTCATATTAATTAGCAAAATTATAAGATACCGTTGAAGTTCTTAGTAACTGTAAATATGTAAATATTTGTTTATGAATTATACATCATCCAGTGTTTCAACTGTTCCGAATTCTATTTGGCACACCTTGCATCCTCTGTGTACTCTATAATTTATTTCTGGAGTAGTGGCATGGCAACTAGTTTAACGAGAACACGACATAAGCTAGGTCAAAATATCTCAAACGAGATTCAAAGGTCCTATAACTTGCATAAAAATAATTGGGTAAAGCTACCCACATAACCAGTGTCGATTTATGGTCTAAGACGATGCTGGATCTAAATCATCCCAAGTTGCTCTAGCTCATTCCTAAATGAATAACGTTTACCTTTAGCTAAGTGGTAGAGAAGGGATATTCTCATAAACTAAACTGAACTAAAAAACAATTTAAGGAAACACATTTTCTTTCTTTTTTAGCTGTGGAAATGGGATTCACCAACCTCTAAAAGTTTCTGATTTGTTGTTTCAGGCTCTCCCACTGACGTTTGGGCTATCATTTTCCCTGGTTTCTTTCAGTGCAGAGCTTCCTTGGCTTTTTTAAATAAGCATTCTCTCAACTGCTTTGTCACTCTTGTTGACGTCTCCTTCTTTCGGTACCCTCCCTCGTTCATTCCTCTTCAAGATATTTTCTTTTCATGAAATTTATTTAGGTTGCAGTCCCATAGGGGGGCTTCCTACAAAATTTTTAGTGGGTATTAAAGTTGAATTTGTTTAGAGTATGGTGGTTCCAAGATTTTTTAATGCAGCTTGAGGTTGTAATTTTTAGTTGGCCTTCAAGATTTATTTTGAAGGAACAAGAGGTCCCATGAAACAAAAAGTAAATAGAAGATTAATTATAATATTTCACTCAATAATAGCGGTCCTTATTATTTATTTTGAAAATTTGAGCCGGTGCATTTTGGGGGGCTAGAAATTACCCCATCAATTTAGGATTTTTTCTGCTACTTGTCAATCATTTGAAAATTTTAAATTCACATCAATTAATTAATTATTTATTTATTCTGTTGAATTGAATATGCAAAATAATAAAATTCATGAGACCGCCAACTTCCATAAATTTCAGGTCTTAAACTTTTAGAGTGGGTGGTTCTATAAGTTTTGTTGTGCAGTTTCAGTTTAAAAATTTAAGCTCCAAAATTTATGGAAGCTAGTGATCTCATAAATTTTATTATTTTGCATATTCAATTCAACTGAATAAATAAATATAAAAATAAATAAAAAATTAATTGGTGGGAATTTAAAAACTCTAGATGATTGACAAGTGGTAGAAAAAAAGCTTAAGTTGGTGGGACAATTTCTAGCCCCAACCCAAATGCACCCACTCAACTCTTCAAACTAAAAAGTAAGGGCTCTTATTATTTAGGGTAAACTTTTAATCAATCCTGTAGCATATTGTTTTTACTTCATGGGACCCCCTACTTCAAAATAGACCCTAAAGCCCAACCCAAGCTTAAAAATTTAAGCTCCAAATTTTATGAAAGTTGGTCTCATGAATTTTATTATTTTGCATATTTAATTCACAAAGTATATAACTATAAAATAATAAAAAAATCAATTGATGGAAATCTAAAAATTTCAAATGATTGACAAGTGGAAGAAAAAATCCTAAGTTGACAGTGAGGAATTTCTAGCCCCATCCCAAATGCACCTACTTAAAATTAGAATCTAAAAAGTAGAGGACCCTATTTATCAAGAAAAGATTCTAATTAACCTTGTAACATTTTTACTTTTTTAGCCTCATAATATTGCTTACTCCATAAAAACAATTCCTCAAAGCCCCTTCATGTGACTACTCCCTTATTCTTACCCACCTTATGCTCCTTGCTCAATTAATATTAATGATACATATTAATACAAATATATATGAAATAAGGAGTTCACCAAAGTTGTCAATTTCCAAATGTGTAGGTTGAAAATTCAGTCTAGAGAGCTTGGAGCACATTATACCATTGTACCATATGTTTGAGAGGAAATTTGAGCCACTTATATAGTTCATATTTTTCTTTTAGAATGAGACTTATTATTATTATATTTTTATCTATATAATTAAATATTATATATTTGTTAAAATTAAAAAAATTAAATAATTTTAATCACCCATTAATGTGTATTAAGAATAATATATTTGAGAGAACCTTCTCGGGGTATTAAACATTGATGGTGATAGGACCTCTAGACTCTATTGGATCGAATCATTGCTAAAATCTATGAATACATTCTAGTTATGTTTTGGGCAAACTTTCAGTTAGTAACATTATGTTTCCGCAGTCTATGATGATTAGTGCTCAAGATTTCTGGATCAACTGTGTGCAATTTTTTACATCAACCTTTCGGATCATACTCCATGATCCATCCTCAGTTAGAGACATACACTTAAATGGTTTTGGAATGAAGTTGGCAATTATGACTCTTCCTCTTTGAAGAAGCTGCAAAATTCACATCACCTTACACCTGTAAAATGAACAAATGTTCTTCACATAGAATTGATCACGTAGAGATTAGGTCAAATTAGTCATAAACATATATCATATATGTTTGATTCAATAAAGTGAAATAAGTGCGCACACATTTACACAAATCAAAATAAAACATCACAGCTGACACTATATAAGCAAATTATTATACAATTTATTCAGTCATTTTATCCTTCGGGGGGAAAACCTAGTAGCCTTATACGTGTTACCAGCTATAGAAATATGGTTATTATCAAAGAGAACAGTTGTGAAATGAAATGGAACTCTTGTTCGGCAGTTTCCGGTCAATAGGGAACAGCAACACGGATGCATGAAGGGCCAGCTTTCATGTCCTCCAAAAGCATGTTTAAAAGCGTATGCGTGATAGCCCCACATTTTCCTGCGCAGAGATATCCAACAATTATGCTCATTACAAATGTGCAAGAAATTGACAAGATGACATCCTTTGGAGCTGTTCTCTATGGTAGCACTTAAGTAGTAGATGGTAAGTTTAAAGAAAGCAATTTCATCAGGTGTACAGCCTTAGCTAGCCCACATGTTTGAATCCAATGAGAGTTAGGGTTTTATCCAAGTTAAATGGAAAAAGTTAAGTCCCTTGCATATGGAGGGTCTTATGCACCAAATTGGTGTCTCACTTGGTGGTGACCTTGAAGCCACCTTAACCTTTAGATGTATAGATTTTGTTGTAGCACATGGTTTGTCAATGTTCATCTTTGTTTCAAACTCGTTCATGGATACTGTAACTACAATTTTGCTAATATAGTTATTTTATCATAGAATAAGTATTTGTAGGCATACCATTTCCTATTGGTTGTTCATCCCACATAACAACAGGCGTAACTTGCACACCACTTCCAATAAGCATCATTTCTTCTGCTGCTTTGCCTTCTTCAGCAGTTATATTCCCAACTCGAATGTCACTGATGACACCTTGTTCTACTAGGGTCGGAGCAAGATTTAGTATGCACTTTGCAGTGCAGCCACTCAGAATTTTTTCAAATGATGGCATTAGAAGCTCCTTGTCCTTGTTTATAAATGCAACATTCATGTTTGGTCCTTCAGCGACAAAGCCTTCATCATCAAACCATATAGCAGCATAAGCTCCTCTTTCTTCTGCTTCCATTTTTGAGAGAACATTTGGTAGATAATTTACATTCTTCATGGTTGCAAACTGAGGGGGTTTCATGGGCACTGAGGATGTCACGACTTTCACGCCCTCTGAATGAAATGACAATGAATCTTCGATAACAACAGCATAAAAGGCAGAATTTGGGCACCCAGATGAAGAAAGGAAGAAGTCTCCAGGACCTGCTGTTAACCAGTAGCGTAAGGATCCCTGTTTACATTGTGATGCAGCTACAGTTTGTATTAGAATGCTTCTTAAATATGAGCGATCAAAAGGAGGAGCAATCTTGGCCATTAATGCAGATCTCAATAAACGATCTAGGTGGGAGTCCAACTCATAAAGATGCCTGCACACAAATGAACAATATCAGCTCCTGAATATGTTGTAATTGTGGTGTTGAATTAGCACTTCTTAAATGTAATCTTGGATTTCATGATTGAATACCAATATTCTGTAATTTATGAATTAAGCATTCATGAATAAGAAGTAATAGGAAAAAAACTGTTTTCACATTAGTTGAATTATTGTGTTATAAACTGTCATGATATGCAAAAATCCAGGTACGCGAGAGGAGAATACTTAGTCCAGGCAGGAGCCTTGATCTGTAATTGGCTCTACTATGAATTAGCACAGTTCACCAAACTAAAAATTTCTGAATAAAAACAAAATTAGAGAATTTTAATGACTGAAATTTTCAACTTTCTGTGTAAAAGAAAACATTAATTAACTAATTTTGATAAGACATCTAAATTGAGGAAATATCAAAATAGAACAGAACTCCATCAATTGAATTGATATATAAGAGTTAGTAAGGGGATTAAACAATTAGAGAGAGATAGAACAAAACAATTAA
>VDFB02193867.1:576460845-576541833 GCA_007258455.2 Sequoia sempervirens | reverse complement strand
TCTTAGTATCAGCAGTAAATCTTGCCAGATGTCCTTTATGCTTTCAACAGTGTCATTTGACTTGTGAGCCTAATTCTTGCTTCATGATTTGTCTGATACAAGAGTCATGCGGCCAGGTAATGACACCAACATGGAATGATATAACAACAAACTTAAAGCATCTGATAAACACAACATGATCCCGAACTGCCTAATACATAGGCTTTGATAAATCTGTTAATTCTTCATCATGATTGCTGCTAATGACAACAATATTAACCATCAACCTTATGATAGCACAACAGTATCATTGACTCCGGGAAGTTGTGTTATGCTAAAAATTACAACCCGATATCAGGTGCTCTGCTTCAGGATTCTAGATTATTGCTTCATTCTAAGAGTCGCAAAGCTTCATTAACACACCCAACTGCAAGTACTGACCTGTACGTTACTGGTTGAAGAGAATAGAAGATGAACTTTCACCAGAATGCAATGAAGATAGCAATGACCAATTTGCAAAATCAATCACATGCCACGCTGCAGATCTAATTTACATCTTGAATCTACTTTAAATAAAATCTGATTGGATCTCTTTTAAACCCGCTCTGATACCATGTTAGTTTTTATGATCAGATATAAAAAGCAGAGATTTAATTCAAAATTCAGACACAATAACACAAAATATACCCTGGGAAAACCCTCCACTTGAGGGAGAAAAACCCAGCAACAATATATCTCTTATATATTGAATAATAAACAATGATCTCTTTTACAATGAAGCCATTAAGTAGGCCAAACACAACACCAAGGATGATGCAAAAATCTCTTGCAGATAATATAACTCTTTTATATTATAAATCAGCCTCCTTAAAAGCCTTCGATCTGCACTAGTGTAATTTCGCACTTCTCTGAGAACTCGAACTATGAAAATGAATGAATTGATGTAATACAAGGAGTGACGATCTCATATATATACAAGAGATGAAGCGAGGTCGCAACTTTTCATGACTTCATGTCGGCCTTTATCAACAATCACATTTTCTTAAGATATGAAGTTGGCCTCCAAGGAAATCGTGACTTTTCAAAGGTGGCGGATCAAGAGGGTCGGCTTCAAGAGATAATCCAAGAGATAAATAATAATTAATTAATGAATAATGATGAAGCGTCCCTTCATCAAAGGTTGTCTTTGCAATTTAAATAGCCGTTAGGCTATCATTTAAATTGTTCTTCATATCATAAACTGGGCTGGAAGTAGAAGCCCGACGCTGCCTCTAACATCAACATATACTTCATGTATTATGTGTATTCATGTGTATGCTTCATGCTTCTTGTGTATATTTCAGGTATTACATATATTCATGTGTATGCATTATGCTTTGTGTCTTACATGTATTTATATGTATATTTTGTGTATTGTGTATAGCTATGTGCTTGCTTCATGCTGAATGTGTCTTCAATAAGATTACTCCATATGATTTCTTATGAAAATGCTCAAATCTTGCTTGTGAAAATGGTTCGTGAGTTGAAAAGCACTAACAAATTAACTTATCCAAATTCACTTGCCTTAATTTGGTATCCCCTATTTCTGGCATGGTGTAGGTTAGACCAAAAATGTACTCATAACTCTGATATTTGTACCTCATTGCGACTGAAACCCTAGGGTTTGTGTATAATTGCACTAGGATAGATTGTAATGTTGAAAATCTTTTTAAACTAGATTGCAATTAAAAATAGCTACTGAAACAAGCAAGGAAAGGAATACCTCAAACAACTGTGAAATTCGAGAAACAATGTTTGTGCCAATATGCTCCCCTTCCTCCATATCTTCCAATGTCACAGATGAATAATGCTCTTCTTACTAGCTCAAATTTCCTTTTAATCCTCCACAATAAATGCGTAAGTAGATGAGCAATTAATGGTACCCTCTTGTCATGTTGACACGTGTAACCTTTCACATCACCACTTCGCTATAACCATCTTTTAAAAATTTGAAAGGAAACGGATACATTATCTGTAGAATAAGCAGTTCATATAACTCTGGCAGAGACCACTGTGAGTTCTATAACCGATGTAAGATACCGCCAATTCTTTAGTAGTCGCTTTTTAGTATCTTCGAAGCTTTCATTATCTCCGTGGCGGAAAAAGAGAGAGCTTTGCTAACTTGATCGGAGACTTCCAAAGTTACATAAACTCAAAGAAATGCCGAAATGACTTAGCATCAACCAAAGCGGGACTCACAGAAGTTTAGATAACTTTAATAAACGCCGCCACACAAAAAGACAATACAATGCTTGAAATTGACCATTGTGGCGGAGAATGGAGAGGTTAGAAAAACTTGGGTGATGACCGACATGGTTACGATAACTGAACAAAACACCGCCAACACAAAAACTTAGCCAAAATTCAGGTAGACAACAAGTTTTTAAGGAATGATAAAAACTGTGGTAACAATAACTTACCAAGATGTTGTATCACCTACATTAAAGAAAATCCATTTGAAAGAAATGAATGAAGATCATGCTAAAGGTATGAAATAAATAAAGGAAAACTCAAATATTGAATAATGCAAATCTAATGTAGAAAAGAAGACATGAATTTGGCTCAAACATTTCACATCTTACCCATCAATTATCAAAGCAGTGTCAAAAACCCCATGTCCTCGATGGACCATGTGATCATCAAGTGGGATGACCATCAATGTAGGATCAATAGTTATACCTCCAATTATGCTTGAATACATTGCTCCATAAGACTGCTTGGACTTTGTTCTTTTGTTCTCTTGCATCTTTTGAATTATCTACAAGGTGACATATTTAATTATTAGAATTGCCCTTGATCTAATGAGAAGATAAGAGAAAATCATGTTACTACAAAGAAATTGAACCCTAATGCCAAGATGAATCAATGACTACTAATTAAACTTAAAAGCAATCATTCCATGTGGTTCACCCTTCAATTATAATGCCATTCTGCTTGAAGCATAGAATGTATGCCAATCCAAACAACAATGACTTTGAACTGACCCACATGCAATCAATCATGAAAGTGAAATTACATTCCATTAATTAAAACTAGGAAGCACGGAAACCAAATAACAGGGGCATACCCATACCTGTAGACCCTAGATAAGACAGTAAATAAAAACAATCAGCGATTTAGGTACTTATTGAAAATGAACTGCCAACAGAGTCAAAAGAAGAGGGCATGGAGAAAGTAAAGCTCTGGCTTGCATTAGATTTGTGAGCAGAAAGATTAAGTTCAAAACTTTATTTAATTCACTGACTCACTAGAGGGCTTTAGCACTCACCATCTAAATGAGAAGTTCATGCAAATAAAATGACTATTTTAAATGTGCTAATTATTAAGGATAGCAAACAGCAATTTCGCTTAGATCAAAATTCCATCTACCCAGTACAGGAAGTGCTTCCAATCTGTCTATAAAACTGCAACCAGATTGGAAGCACTTCCTGTATGGGGTAGATGGAGTTTAGATGAGTCAACAGTAAAGACATCAAACTACTTTTTGGGGTCAAAGGGGATTGGAAAATTTGAGGCAGAGAGGATTGTTTTATCACATCCCTCAAAGGAACCCATCTGAACTTGTTTTTAATGATGACCTAACCATGTTTCTGGTGTACCTGTGATTGGATGTAATGTCCCCTTCCTAGGCAGTACCGTTGTGTTAGAGGTTAGCCTATTATTCAGATCCTCATAGGCTGGCATAAGTGTTTAGAGAATCACTTGAGGCAGTTATCCAGCGTTGGGAACATCACTCTAGCAGTTGAGTCAGGTTTGGGCCTTTGTAGACACTTTTAGAGTGGTTTACAGATACTTACTATTTATAGTAAGTCAGGCAGGCGGGAGCTGTTATTTTGGGCAGGGCACTTGGTTTAGCTGGTCAGCTCAGTTTCGACCCAGTTTGATAGTTTGATGAGCAGATGGAAAATAATGGAGCATTTAATAATAATTAAATGATTATTATTTTGACTTTATGTTATAAAGTCACTTTAATGATATATTAAAATATTAATTATTAATGGCATATTATAAAATATTTAATACTTCATAATAGAGGAGAATTATTATTATAATGAATAATTATTTATTCATTAAAAGGGACGCCATTATTTTAATATTATTGCCTAAGTCAAAAAGAGGTGAATTAATATTAATAAACACATTTTAATTGATTTTTGAGAAGGGGTCGAATTCTTGAGAAGGTTATATATTCTTTCAAAGGCAAATCGAACTCATATGTTGATTATTCTAATTTGTCTTTATTTCTCTCGGAGCATTGGCGTTTGAGAAACCAGGGTTTCTGCAGATCATCGGATTTTGAAGAACGTTCCCTCTTCAGAGTCAGACATACTGAGACTGTGCAATACCAGTTGAAGATTGTCAGTTGAATAGCTTCATCCAGAAGTTATTACAGAGTTCATTGTGGAGTTTTATATTCAGAGATTGGATCGATCTTCCTTCCAGAAAGAGAATAATTCATTGGCAGTGTTTTGTCTTGCATCTGGCACATACTTCAAGGCCGTACGGATTTCTCATTTGCTGGTACAAAGCCGTACTATTACAGCAGCAACGCCGTACCATTCATATTCAGTTGGACGTCTTGATTTTTGATCTTTTGCCACTTCTATTATGGACGCCTAGGGATTCTAGAGATTTAGCACTGATTTGGAGTTTGTAGATTTCTTATTTTATTTGGCCGTACCTTCTTGGCTTTCTTCTGGCGGCTACAAAATGTCCAAGTTCTTTAAATATTAGTTTGCCTTTTTATTGAAATGTTTGTATTTCGCAGTGAGATTATTCAGGAAGATAAATAAATCATCTGGCATCAGTTTGGTAGGCTTATTTCAATCAAAATAGTCTTCTGGAATGTTATTATAATTTTTCAAGCATTTTCTAGCAAAATCGCATTTCCTCTTTTTACTGCAAAAACACCAAAAAAAAAAAAAAAAATACAGAAAAACAAACAAAACTTCAGTATTATTGGCCAGTGATCGGGTTGAGAGACACCTGGTCTCTTACATTGGAGTAAAAGTTTGTTACCTATACCATGTGTAGTTGTGACTGATTGTAACTGGCGTATCAGTGAAATTTTAACCAATATATTATTCACAATGTCATTGTTGTCAGTTCTACTTGTTAAACATGTTTTAAATATTATCTTAGATTCTAAGGTATTGTTTAAAGTATTGCAAATTATGTAAAAATAGATGCTAATCATTTTGAACTTGTGTGCAAGGTAAATTGATTGATTCGCTAATGCCCAGGGTGCAAGATGATGAGGGTTCTGCAGTTTGAATGGGGAGTGTTTTAATGACAAACTTCAAGTCTAATGTTGACTGTGCTTGTCAACACCATGACTCGGTACCGGTGCAACTGTGTAAATTATATTTTCTTCTAGTGTATGATAACCTTTCTGTTTAGCTGCCAGTCTTAGCAGGGACCTCACCTAGAAAGTTATCTTGAATTTATTATTCTTAATACACACTAATTTATGATTATTACTATATAATGTATTATCATAATAGTACAACCTAGTCTGACATCTTAGGCAATTAATTAAAACCTAATTTACTGGTTTTTATATTCCTTTGATATAAAATTTTAATATCTAATAACTGAATTGTATACTTTTAATATTTAAAAATATAAAAGCTCACACTTAGAGGCATCTCACATTTCCATGGTTATTGATAAGGGAATTATTAAAAAGGTCTTCAGCCATATTAAAAGGCAATTTTCTATTATCTGGATAATTGATAACCCTTTTACGTTTTGATAGCCGCTTTTAAAAGGCATAGGCAACCTGTGTTGGATTTAATTTGAAAAAATATAACTTTGGTGAGAGCCTGACTCTGTTGGATAAAATAAATCTATAAAAAAGGGAGTGGTACAGGACGATGCAAGCCATCCCTGTCCTTTGCTGAAAACTATGCTCCAAGTAAATGTCTGTAGATAATGGAATATTTATGAGACACGTCAAAGAGTTGGAAGAGGTTAGTAGTCTATAATGAGATTTTCTGATCTTCTGCAAGGAAAAGTGACCTTCATGGGAAGTAAAGAAGTTTAAAGAGAGAGGAGAGGTGTTAGGAAATTGAACACATTTTGGAGGTTGTTCCAAAGGCTTGGTGACTGCAGGAGTAAACATCCAAAAACACTAAGGGATGTAATTCTAGATCTGCATTAAATTGAACCCAAAATGCTTCATTATACAAGTGTGCCACCTTCAAAAGACTCTAGTTTATATGTTAAATGTTTACAATTTTTATTTATGTTGTTGCAAATTGCATATAGCTGAAAAAAAAGGTGCAAATCTCATTCATAAAGAACAGAGAACTTTGACAAAATCCCTGTGCATTCAATTCTAATTTGGGGCTGAAATTTGTTTTTGTTTTTGCAAAGAGAATGAACAAGAAAGCTGCTCCCGCTCCTATACCTTCCATGATTCACACATCACTAGTAAATCCATCTAATTTTTAAATTTAGCGTCTTTCATTTTGGGTATGAGAATGTTAGAGAAATTTGGCTGGTAATCCAAAAGTTACATCTTAAATCAAAATCAAAATCTCTTGTGATTGAACTGCATGTGGGTCTCAACTCTCATTCCATAGGCATAGTGCATCAGGATAAGCTTTTATGGTACACTAACAAATTCCACACATAAGGGGATCATAGTTTGGGATTAGTATAGTTAATCCACAATCCTTCATATAAACCAGATTTTGCACTATAATATTTCGGTCATGGGCATTTGGTAATGAAGGAAGTGTGTGGGAGCTAAATAAGAGTCAACTATTGAAAAAAAAACAAAGAAGTGCTTAAATATTTCAACACATGGGCACCATGGGACTTTATTCCATTTGCTTAGTGTTAGAATAATTATTCTATATTGTATAATGGTCAATACTACTGTTGCTACAGTAGTTTGTAGGTGAGGTAGTTAAACATCTTAAATGTCTACAGTGATCTACCTCCTCTATTTAATGTAATCATCTCCTTTGTTAATTCAAGCAATTTCTAGCCCAATTGTTTCATGGTATCAGAGCCAGACTGAGCTCGTCTCCCTCATGGGAGGGCTCAGGATTTTGGAGGTTGCAAAGATGGGTTTTTCTGTGTTCAAACCCGTGAAGGGTTTTTGATCTGTCTTTTGAGCAAGATCTCTGAAAATTTTGCGGGTTTCTGAGGAGTCACGTTTTCTACAAATAGACCTCTGTCTTTCACGACCTAGGGTTTCATGACTGCAAACGCGCGACCTTCAGTTCTTTTCTCGTCGCGTTTTTTTCTTTGTTGTCGCGCCTCGTTTTGTGCCCTAGTTCGTGCCGTGACGGCTCTGTTGTTCGCATTTTTCTACCGTCACTAAGAAAATCGAGGGTTGGTTTTCTCCAGGTGGTCGTCTTCTTTTGTCCTTCGCTCGCGATTTCTGGGTTCTTTAAGGCCGCACATTTTTTGAGTTTAGAAGTCGAGATTTTCATCTCAGATTTGTAGACGCGTTTTCCTTTGGTCTTGCCGTGATTTTCAGAGCTTTTTTGGGCGTGATATTTATCTGTCTAAGGTCGCGTTTGTGCATGGTTTCTGCCCGCGTTTTCTCTCTACATTTTAGCCATGTTTCTCAAAAGATTTTTAGCGGATTTTGGCCACTGTTTACCCGCGTTTTCTTTGGCTTCATTGAAACGCGTTTTTAAAACCCTCTTGCACGCGATTTCTGGAAGATTTTTCAGACTTTTTTTCTGCAAATTTCTGTGCTCGTTTTTTGCACAAATTTCTGACGGCGGCTAGGGTTTCCATTTGTCACTATATTTCTGGTGTTTGTCAGAAATTTTTCTGCACATTTTGAAGCTTTCATGGCAACTAGGGTTCCAGATATTTCGACTAGGGCTTTAAACCCTCAGATCAAGTCAAAAATTTATTTTTATTGCCGATTCTTTCTGGGTTTTTCGAGAGCTCAAGTGGGTTGGTCTTCGATTTTTTTGGGTACCTCGTTTTCCATGCCTCGATTTCTATGCAGATCTCTTTTGGCGGCTAGGGTTCCAAACCCTCTGTTTTTCAGCCGACAATCGATGGCTACTTGTTTCTGGGCTTCTGTAATTCGCAGTGTTGCGTGGGATTCCTTTGTATGGTTTTTTTAATATTTTTTTTTCCTTAAAAAAAAAATAAAAAATCTATATGGGTTTTCATAATTTTTTCCCTTAAAAATTCCTGAAGGGTTTATAATTTTCTCCTCAAAAATTATGAGTTTTTCCTGTATACTCTAGTCAGGGTTTTTGTTGTTCGGGAGGGCTCTCTGGTCTTTGGTTTTTACCGTTTTTTTCGAAAAAAAAATATAATGATTTGTACTATTGGGTTTGGCGATTTTTACCTCAAAAATCATGGTTGGTTGCAGTCTGTTTTGGTCGCACCTCAAGTTGCTGAGGTGAACATCTGCACAACTAGCTTCTTGCAGTCTGTTTTTTAGCGTCGTGCTCATCTGCAAAAGTTTCGATAGTTTGCCGATTTATCCTCAAATCGTGGTAGCTGTTCTCGGTGTGTCTCTGGTTTCAGGGAAGGATAGCTCTGTTATCCAACGTCAAGTTGGACTTCTTGTGATGACTTCTGGTCAGCAGTTCTGCAGATTCTGGGAGGGTTAGTGGCGGACTCATCTCAGTGGCAAAGTCAGTGGCAGACTCTTGTCTCTTGTTGCAGAGCATTCTAAAGAAGGGGCAGCCTTCTCTGTTTTATTTTGGACGTTTTTTTTTGTACTCTTGGTCATCAACATCTGCAGATCCAGGGAGGGTCTTAGCAGTAGCAGAGTGTTCTGAAGAATTTGTGACCAACGACCTGCAGATTGTATTCTGTAGGCTAGTTAGACGATTGACCATTAAGGGAGGGTGTTAGAATAATTATTCTATATTGTATAATGGTCAATACTACTGTTGCTACAGTAGTTTGTAGGTGAGGTAGTTAGACATCTTAAATGTCTACAGTGATCTACCTCCTCTATTTAATGTAATAATCTCCTTTGTTAATTCAAGCAATTTCTAGCCCAATTGTTTCACTTAGTTATAGTAGTAATTGAATGTTTAAAATCAAATATGGAAGACCTTAAAAGGAATTATAATGTTAATTTAATTTAACAACACAAATTATGTTTTTGATTCAATAAATGCTTCCATACGAAGCTATGAACCGGAAGAGGGTTTTGAAAGGATCTTGAGACCTTGTACATCAAGACAAAACATAAACAACAAGAGGCGACATGGGAAACAAATGATGAAATAACAAACTCACATCAAAGGGACATAAAGAACCATTACAATCGTGGAGGTTTGAATCCAAACAGTGCATAATTCTTCCAAATAGTAAGAAGCTTTACCTAGGCTTAGATCATACACATTTAGGGTTTGATTATAGGGGCAACCTACCATTGAAGGCTCCAAGGTAGAATCCCCAACATGCACAATGGTTGGCTCTTTAGGCCAATCACCAACCACCTCAAAAACCAAATTTGAAAAAAATCAACACGTTGATTGCCAAGCAGAGTCAAAAAAGGACTAAGTTCCAAGTTTGCCATGCAGATCTTCACCTACCAACTGATCAACCATATCATCCTTTTAATAAAAAAATTAGGATTTGCACATGGCAGAGTTGAGATCCCTAACTGCAATATGGGCTTGCCAAAACCCTTGGACATGCATGCAATACCACAACCCCGGATTGGACCATCCAACCCTACTTCACACCCATGGTGATTTGTATCCTAAGTAGCCAAATCTTTTTCACCAGCATTTGTAAAAAAGGGAACAAAAAACCTCTTCGAAGACCACCATTGGCACCAACTAAACCTTCTGACTATGTTACCCGATTCTTCAAAAAAGGACCCCGTGCTTGCTCTTGGAGCGTTTGGGTATGGGAGCAGCCTGGGGAGCGCCTGGGAGCCCCCAGGCAGCCCAAGGTGATATGTGGGTCCTTCTTGGGCGCTCCCTGGGTGCTCCCAAACACTCCCAGGCAGAAAATGTTAATTTGAATCACTAAAATTAATATGCTTGTGCAAAAATTGTTAATTTCCTATAGTGCAATATTTTGTAACAATTTCTAGAAGAAGCATCTGAGTTTCTAGGAGGGTTGCAACCTATCATTGACTGATTTGATGCATCTGAACACCTCTGTACAACTTATTTGTCAATTTGTTCAGGCCATACCTATATTGGGTTTGAGCCATATATCAATCAGGATCATCCTTTTTTGTTGCAGCAGTTTGTGATCTGTTTTAGCTTGGGTTTCAAATTAATTTCAAAGGTATTATTTCATTATCAACTTCCTAAATGTTGCTTGTCAATTTAGTGGATTTATTAAATATTCATTTTAGTATAAAAATTGACATTAATCCAATATTGTAATAACTAGATGGTTTACTGTCAGATCCCTATTATCATTGTAAGTTTGTAATTGTAATAATCTTCATTTGAATCGTGACTTTAGACATATATGATATATGACATAATATTGAAATTTGGTAGAATTCTACAAGGAAACAATCTTCTACACCTCCAACTAGATGCTCAAAAGACTCTTGTTGTCTTCTAAGGACCAAGCACACCCCCATGCATTTGCCTCATCTGGCTCCACTTCATCTTCCTTCACTTCATCCTTGCTCACAATCATTTGGTCCCATTCCTATTCCTGCTCACTCCATTTTGAAATAAATGACTTTTTTATGGCATGAATTATGTTAACATATCACAAAATGAATGTTTATACATTGTATATAATTAATGGTGAATAAATAGTAGGAATTAGTATGACTAAAGTAAAAATCATTATAGAATGAGAATATATATATCCAACAAATGAAGAAGTGCTATATGTTATTCACTAGTCATTTGTAAACAAAGGATTTGAGAGGGAATATTGTATTGCACAACCTTTTAGCCATTGAGAGTTGTACTTGATTGTATTGCATAGTCTTGGATATTCTCAAAGTGGTTAGTTTAGTTTGTTTGAAATCTAGCAAGGATTTTTTTGCTTGTTATAAGCTTTCACTCAACTAGAGAGGTCGTATTAAGATAGCTATATGGTTTAATCTCATTGAAGGGTGCTAATTAGTAGGTCAAGCACATGCAAATTTTATAGTCTTATAAACTACGTATAAACTGTGTTATAAGAAATTGTAATAGTCTTTCAAGTTTTCTAGGACTTAAAGTCCCTCATGTTTTACTACAAAGAGACCCCAAGTTACCGAGTCCTTCATATTTGACTTGGGTACGCATGTGGGTACGGTTCGGGTTCATCCCTAGGTATGGCCAGGGTATGACTCAAGCACTTGGGTTCTCTATGGGTGATTCTGTGAAGGACCCACAAAGAACCCATGCACCCGAGCAATACCCTAGGCATACCCATCAGGAGCCCCACAGTCTAAGAAGAGAAAAACAATAGTTACAAAATTGGTCTATGAAAGGAGTATGACACCATCAACTACATAATATGATACTGTTTTCTAATGAATTCCTACACAAATTTGATATTGTCTTGGTAGACCAAGAACTTATAACCGTTGTTTAAATTTTTTTAGGGCTATTGTTTCCAAATGAACGTGTGTAGATAGCATTAATTAATCCTCATGAATGCATCATTCCATCATTTACTCTCTCATTCAAACAACACTATCATAGGAGGGGGGAAAGACAATGTTTGGGCCAGACTGTAAATTTAACATCATTTGTGAATCAACACACCAAATCTTCAACATTGATCCTCTACACATGCATTGACCCTTGTTTGATTGATGTTGTACCCAAACCAAATTTTTTGCTTCATCAAGGTATTTTTGCTTAAAAGAGTCTAAACCTTGCTACAATGATGTCAAATATAGTTTTTGGGCAATATCAAGCATGGAGTTTGGTTAGTGTTGTGTCAGTCAAAAGCAGTACCTGCTGATCAGAACTTGAATTGGGGACTCAGAACGAGGCATTTTACAATGACAATTTTACCTTTGCATGGTCATTTCAGTGACCAAGATGAAGATTTCAGTGATCAATTTATGAGGATTTCTCAGGCAAAAGCAAAATTGTGCCCCTATAGCCAAGGGGCGTCCTTCTCTTTGAAGGTCTAGATTTTGTGGCATGTGCTCATAAATGCAATCAATCTCTTCACAATTAGCCCAGCTTTCCGACGAGCTATCCGGCGAAGTCATCCGAGTTGCAGAACTCTAGCAACTAACGTGAAAAGTTGAAGGTACAAGAGGTTGCATATTGCGAAGGATGGTCAGTTCACAACTTTTGAGCCCCTGTAGCCCAGGGGCACCCTTCTCTTTGAAGGTCCAGATTTGGTTATTTTTGCTTGCAGTTACATTCATTCTCTTCCAAATTGGCCCAACTTTCCGACAAGCTATTGAATGTAGTCATCCGAGTTCCAGAACTTTGGCAATCGAAGTCAGAAGCTGAGGTTACGAAGTGGATGCATATCACAAAAGGTAGTCAGTTTGCAAATCTGAGCTCCTGTAGCCCAAGGGCGACCTTGAATATGACCCATCAGATGATGGTATTTGCAGATAAGGTCTTCCTGAGATCTGTGCTAATCTAGTCTAGCTTCGCAGTGCACCAGTTAGCCAGTCAATTCGACATTTTGAGTAATCGTGGCAGAGATTCTATCAGACACGTAAATCAAAGGGTGGAGAATGTGGTATTTTCGCCTGTACTTCTGTAGGCCAGGGGTGCCCAGCCTTTAGGCCTGTCAGATGGAGTTTTTAGCTTTCGAAGTCTTCACGAGACTTGTGAGGAATTACTCAAGCTGTTCAATGAGCCCAGCCTTCAGCCTTTGGGATTTGGCAAACGCTCGTACGTGCGATGTCTTTGTAGAATGTTGAAAAGTAAAGACGTCCGGAAAATGGCCAAGTATGAAGCGTATATTTTAAAAAGAAAAGGCTATCGTCTCTTTGAGGTCTTAGAAGCAGTTTTCTCGCTTCGTCGCCTCTAGAGACATCTCTTTTAAGTTGCTCTAGCTACGCAATGAGACAGACGGTGCGCAGATTAGAGCACTCCAACTCCCGGTCTCAAGGGTCAAAGTAGGCTATCTGGTTGAAAGTTACATTTTTGGTAAAATGGTGTTTGACCTTAAGATGCCAGGGGCGATTTTCCTTTTGAGGTCCTTAATGCAATTCTCTGGTGCCTTCCATACAGTTGTTGGATGTAGAATATTTCTAGTCACGCAGTGAACCTACCATCTAGTCAGCAAGGTTTACCGTTCATCATCAGTGGCAGTTTGAAGCGTCAGATGGCAGAACAGAGAAATGGCTAAGTCTGGTGCCTGAAAATCAATTTAATCAAAGGCGCCTAATTTTTTGAGGTGTTAAACGTGCAGTTGTAGCTCCCAGGAGGCATTTCGTCCTTGCTCTGCAGGCTTCGCAATGAATATCTCGGTGCAGTCACAGCCTTGCTCAGTCATCTGGAAATCAGTGTTGAATATGGTCAACTGTAACTTTGTAGTCAGCTACAAAGTAGGAAGTTAATAAAAAACATCATATCTTGAGCAAATGGACGCCTATGAGGTCAAATGAGGACTTTTTGAAATCAGTAAAGGTTGTCGAATCCATCCAAGTGCTTTACGTGGTTTGTCAACTAAATAAAATAATATTTAATATTTATTTTGCATGCTAAGGCATTAAATGGTGATTTTCTTCAATAATTTATTATTGGAGCCTTTTTAATGATGAAACTCAAATTTGCATGTAAGGGCAAGATGAATATTTTTATTATTATTTTAAAATCCGGAACTCCGAGTCAGTCACAGTTCAATTGAAGGGGGTCCAATTAGATAATTCTTTCCACAGTCGGGGTTTTAAATCTTGCAGTCATGCTTTTATTGTGCGAATTTGCTCTATTTTGTGCAAGCATGGCATTTATCATTTCATTCACACAGCTTGAGCAAATTCGTAATTCTTCAGAGCAAAGGCGAATTTCCTTCAGAGTTGGGAAAATTTTCATCAACAATCAATGGCAAAGGCATCAAAAACATTCTTTTGCAAGTACAAGTCCAAATTCATCAGCAGAATTCAAGGCAGAGTGGCGATTTTAACAGAAGAAAAGCATCAAAACCTCATTCTTCCGTCTTAGATTCTTCTATTTCTCATCTTAAATTCTTTCGCATGTTTGAAGAATTGGCAGATTTTGACAAAACAAATCATCTGGGTTGATTCAGAATAACTTCCTCGAGAAAACCCATGTGCCAGAATTTTTCAGGTAAATTTACTCCAGAGCATTAGTTCTTGAGGCTCTAATTTTCTCAACTGAAAATTCCTTGCATGGTCGAGTAGAAGTCAAATTTTCGCATCTCTGATGTTTTGGGTTGTCTTAGAATCTTTTTCTGGACAAAACCCATATCTCAGATTTTTCCGTGAAAATTGCCCTTTGATAGGCTATTTTTAGCCTCAGTAGGGTATTTTTAGCTTTTCAAAAAAGTTGTCAGAATATAGCTGTGTTCACAGTCAACAGGGGAGTTTTTCAAAGTGCAGTTCACGCAAACTGAATTCAAGACCAAATCAGTCTTAATTCATGATTTCGTCAGAAAAGTTGACACCGATTTGTATCAAGTGCATTCAGAGGGTTGACAGGCGTAGTCACTCAAATTCATATGGTTGCATGCCTCGTATAGCTGATTGTCTTCCAAGGCTGGTTTAGAGGGTTGAAACCATTGGAATTTTTGCATGTGCAGCAAGTTCATTTGGATTTCTCACAACCAGAGTGTTCACGGTCAAACTTCGCAGTTTCGTCATGCAAACACTCTTTCATTAAGGAGAAGCGTCAGTGATGTCAAGCTGCAGAAGAGATAGTGGCCATCACTTCAGTTACAGAGCCGCCAAAGTTATAAGTCAATGAAATGCTAGTTTGAGTGTGCAAAGATTGCCAAGATTGCTCAAGTTGCTGACAAGCAATGAATTGTGACAACCTTTAGACAGTGATGCAGTTAACAATCTCGTTGAGGGATTGGTTGCTCGAGATCACGATCAGTAGACTTCAATTCCCACCTCTCAGGATAGACATTATACACAGGAGTTAAACTTGGTGTTATCTTTTCAAGTTAACTCGCTGTCTCATCTCATGCATATCTATTCTGGGATTAGCTTTATTCACTTGGAGTTGTATTTAGGGTTTACGTTAACTGATGGTAGTGTTCCAGTTAACTTGCTTTCAATAAGGACATGCATGCTTGCACATTGTCCACATAGATTAATTGCGGTTAACTGATGGTAGTTTTCCAGTTAACTGTATAGTTTGCTTTATTAGGGTTTACCAATAAATCTTGCATGCATTGCAAGACTGTAGTTGACTCAAGGTGATTTTAGGGTTCCCTACACCTTTTGATGTCTATAAATAAGAGCTTTTGCTCATTTGTACATAACTTTTGCATGAGAGAGAAATATATCTTTGTTGCTTGTAATATTGCTCGTTACGTATGTTCATGAGTATTTACTATTGTGATGAATTGTTATGCCACTTGGGTTTCATGCAATTATGATGGTGAATTCTTGCTTTAGTTAGATATAGTGGCTAGTTTGATCGTAGATTGTATGTGTCTCGCCTATGCAATTTATTGTCCTAGTTGGCTATCCTTCATGTTTTGTGTTCAATAAACTCATTCAGATTGAGTTGATAGATGTGCCACCTTGCCTTCAAGTTGAGAATCTATACTTGGTTATCGTGTGATGTGTGTGAATAATAAACTTATTCAGATTGAGCTCATAGTTGTGCCACCTTGCCTTCAAGTTGAGAATCTGTACTTAGTTTATCGTGTGTTGTCGTTTCCAATAAGCCTATTCAGACAAGCAAATAGTTGTGCCACCTTGCCCTCACGTTGTGAGTCTGTACCTAGCTTATCGTCAGATAATCATTCCCGCTCCGTTTCCTCATGCCCTGAATTCTTGAGGGGATTGCATAGTTAAGTTACTTAGTTTGAGTGTTGTAGTTAAATTTTGCGAAACCAAAAAATACTTAGCTGCAACATATAGAGTTTTTCTTAAACCTTGTGCCTCTTACAGTTGAGACAAAAAGACAGGATATAGTTTAGTTTACTTTTCTTTTCAAGTACTTTTGTTAGCACAACGAGGGAGCTTCCCCTCCTAATTTGAAGAGCACTCATTGCGTAGTGTGCATAGCTATCCGTACCAACTTGCACTCCAGAGGTGTTAGTTGTTACGCCAACAATTGACTCTTCTTAAATGTGGTTATTTGACAATGTTTCCAAAGAGCTCTGCTTTATTGACTATGTTGACTAAAGATCTCTTGCTACATAGACAACATTAACTTTTGTACTACTTACATTGACTATTTTGTTTGTTGATTATGTTGCATTGAGGGCAATATTCTATTTCTCACTGAGCCATGATCAATATTGACCAAGAAACTAATAAGGTATGCAAGCTTCTTTGAGTTTTTATTTCCCTAGTATATTTTTTAAGGAGAATCAATTACTATACTTGTGAAGTGATCGCAAATTGAACTATTATAAGTTACTATGTCAAAATGATGTATTTTATTTATTGGCAATCACGAGCATCACTGTTCTTATAATTTATAATTTTGAACATATATTATTATATTATATAATATATATGTATATATAAAAAATTATATATATATATATATACCCGTACCCAAGGGAAAAGAAATTTGTCATACCACCATATCCATACCCGTACCCATACTACCACCTAAATCCAAACTGGTAACTTAGCTTATTTGTGGAATTACTACCAGAACTACTAAATTACTAATTCATGGATGGTTATACCATTATAATGGCGTCATATATCCATTTCATGGAAAATGTTGACTTTTCATTGTGTCACATCCCCCATGGAAGACGGGTCGCACGTGGGACATTGCATGGTTAAAATAAAATAAATAAATAGACCAATAAAAAAAGATTAACAAAAAAATTGGTCAAAAGGTGAGGACATAAAATTAATTACAAAAGTATGGGTATGATATAAGGAAGGCAGGGTGTGGGGAGAGGAGAAAACAGCTTGCAACACCATTGAAGAAGGTATGGTGTCCATTTGTTGTCCACAAGGAGTCTGACAAGTGCAGGGTATGAATGTCCATCAAAGCCTTAAGGATAGAGGATTTTTGTGAGAGGAGTGTCTGGTGCTGTCAATTGAGGGATGGTGTTGCATGTATTAAGAGGGGTGTTTTTGACTTATGAGAGAGGTGTGGTGGAGAAGAAGAAAAATAAAATTTGAAGAGAAAGCCATCTCATGGGATCCCAAGGACATAGTCGACCATCTTCTCAAGGCCTTCAAATTGAAGCACCAAGATCACATAGCCGTAGCTCTCAGATCTCTTAACGTGTAGAAACGTGGAGGCTTTACTGAAACGTGTAGCAATGTGGAGGCTTTACTGAAACGTGTAGAGTTTGTTGAGGGCATAAAGATTAATAGCCACTTGGATACAGTTTACCATTTCCTATTGTGGAGCTGCTGTGAGATGAAGGGATTGAGGGATGAGGCTGCCAAGCCTTTTGAGCTGCTATGGCAATGGACCAAAAGTCTCATGAGATCAATTGAGCTCTGTCTCATATTTCTTTATGAAAAAAGCATTCAAATATCAGCTTGTTCAGGAGGCAGAATTATGGTGAGTTTGGAAACGTTTTGGCACAGGTGTAAGAATTCAACGTCCACATCAGAAATATTTTCAACACCGTTCCTAGAGCTAAGTATGCTTCTCCTCCATATTTACTTTCCCAAAATATATTTAATTCTGAATTATCTACTCTTAAAGCTGAAGGTAATTAATCTAGGTTGATACCTGCTCATGGTTATTATTATAAATAAGGTCATTGGTATTTTGGAGTTGTCTAGGCTTACACCCACTAGTTGCAATTGTTTAAAAATATCTGGGGCCTTTTTAACAAATTATTTTTAACATACCCTACAAACAAGGCATTCCATGTAATGTCCCTAATAAGAATTATACTTAATTTTACCCTAAATTATCAATTTCCCAAGCAAACAATGGATTTAGAGGGTACCTCGGCTTGATTTAATCCTTGCAAACAAGTTAGAGATCAATTACAATAATAACTTAACAAGTAGAGTATCATGATTAAACATGAGTAAATCCATAGTAAATTTGTTAATCCAAACTGTTACCTTACCCTGGGGATGCTCAACCATGGGAGAGCATGGAAGAGAGAGACTCGATGGGGTGTCTTAGCCTCTCTAGGCCCAAGGACGGATATACCATCCTCCTTGGCCCAATGTGGCACATGCCATTCATATGAGGTGGCCTACCTAGTGAGGATTCTAATTTATCCATTATCCCCTCATCTTGCCAACCTTTTCCATTTCCCCATGATTGATCTCCCTGTATTGTTACACCATGATAGGGGAGTGAGGTCACAAAAAGGTGTCCTGGTAGCCCAATTCTCCTAGGCCCAAAGGCAGTACCCCCTTGGCCCATGTGGGCTCATCTTGTCCCCCCCCAAGGGTAGCGTACCTAGAAGAGGGCCCTGTCACCATACCCTTTTGTAATTCTCCCTTCTCCCATAACGGTGAAGGTATGTGCAGAAATGAACTAATCAAATTCATATTTGCAAATAATCACATCAGCAATACATAATGGATTATGAATGTGCTATTATAAGATATAAATGATAATATGCATGAACCATTGATCATATTTAAACAATACATTATATAGATATCCTACCACAAACATATGGACTCACAATTCTGTAATCAAAATATAATTTATGCAAACTGAGTGTTTGCTGGTTGATCTGCCTCTTTTCCTCTTCCCAATTCGATGCCCTCCTTCCTTCTATAAAATATGACTTTATATCTTCTCCTACTTTGGAAAAGGGGTGCGATCACTTATGGAGAGTCATATCTTTTATTTAGTTCCTTAATCGCTGTCTTCTTTGTGAATCATTGTGACTTGTAATGCAGCGCTCCTTTACTAATATAAACTCTGCCTTTATTTAGAATGAATCGATGCTTTGTTAGTTAATGAAATCGCTGCCTTTGAAAACTAATTCCTAATCACCTTTTTGGTCTTTTCTTTAATACATTTGCAACTATTTCTATTTAATCCCTACTTTCTTAACATGGGTAATCACCACTGTTTTATATCATTTGCTATCCTTCATTAATCGTTGGATATTATAGAATATAATTGCTGCTATATTATATATATATATATATATATAGATATTAATATTTATAATATTATATTATGATAATTATAATAATAATATTAAATTATTAATATTTCTATTTATGTATTTTGTTATTTATTTAATTAATTAATTTATTTGTATTTCAACATTTAGTTATTTTTATACTAAGTTACCGGTTCGTTTTTGGGTTCAAGTTTGGGTTAGGGGGTTCGGTTTGCAGGTTCGAGCAAATATTGTTTTGGGGTTGGGTTCGTTAATACAAAAAACTTATAAAAATCAAGCCCGCACGGGTAGCGGAGTTGGCTTGGGTCATGGGTTTGCTCCCCATAGGTTTTGGGTTCGACTCTCGCTCCCAGGCTTAACCGGTGGACCGGCTTGCGGGTTGTTGTGCCCACCTGCAGGGGATTAGTCTTGCCTCAGCTCGCGCCTTGGACACAGGGCTGGGTTGCGGGGATACCCCTGTAGCAACAAAATATATATATATAAATCAGAAATATATACATATTTGCAGTAGTAATTAAGTTCAAAATACACCACCATATTAATAGTCAAATAACATACCAAAAATACGCCACCACTTTCATAGTCAAATATTAAAATATTAGTGATACTCAAATGTCATGATATAAAATTATAAATTAAAGTTCAAACAAAAAAATGTCAAGCGTTTACAATCAGCCATTAGTTCCTCTCGTAAGCAATTTTCTTTGGATAGCAAAATCTGATTGCACACGTTGTCAAGGATAGGAATGAGGGAGAAGTGGTGTATGAATAGTGATTGGAGTACCATCTATAGAAGTTGTACCATGTCAACCACGGTCATCCATCTATTGGTCCATTTGTCCAACTTCAGTTGCAATTTGGAAATGACAATATCCAAGTGCAAAGGAAGTCCTAGATGCATCATGGGTAATTTGTTTTCTTTAAATTATAATATCTCGATAATTTCCTATTTTCTCCTGCATGGTTAGGAAAATAATGCCAAATTCTAAGCATTCATTAAATGTACAAAATCTTGTTGATATGCATCTAGGATTTTTTCAATATTAGTGATTTCTCACCTGATCATTAAAGAGAATAAGTAGGTCATTTGCAAAGTGAAAGTTGGTGAATCTAGGCCCTCTATCATTCAACAAAAGGCCATATATTCTTCCCTTTTCTTTTGCACCAGAAAGTAGTTTTTTCAACAAGTCATTGATTATGATAAACAGATAGGGGCTGAGATAATCTCCTTGTCTAAATCTACTGGAAAATAGACCCTGACTGAACCCACAGTGCCAAAATCGAACCCACAATCAACATTTCGTACCCTAATCGAACCCATAGTCAAAAATTCGAACCCTACTAGTATTTGAACTGAACTGGACCCGAATGTCGAATTTGTATCGAACCAGATCAAACCTTGGGCCTAAACTGAATAAACCAGTAACTTAGTTTTTATACTTTGGTGTTCTACTTTGGGGACATGACACTCCATGAGACCACATTTCTTTGAGGCATTTTGTCAAACAATTCATATTGCCTGTGCACACTTCAACATCTTGTACACATCTCTACGAAATTGCAATATTCTTTATGTTTCAACTAAGATGCAAGGTTCGTACCTGCAGGCCCGGACCTGGTTCGGGTACGCACTTGGTTCGGGTTCATCTGCGGGTACGTGCTGGGTGCGCGCCCAACACAGTGGGTTTGCCAGGGTGCACACACCCACGCACTTGTGCGAACCCACAATGCTGGGCGCACACCCAACATGAACCCTAACTCGTACTCCCAGTAAATTAAGCAGATTCAAGGGAAAGACAGTCAATAAATTAAGCAGATTCAAGGTTAAGTCAAAGCACCAACAGAGTTTGCTTGCAAACATCTCCCTGAGTTTTCCAAACCCTTATCATGTTTCTTAAAATAGAGGATATGAATAAGTTTCATGAGCTTCATAATGTATGCACCTTAGAACAATTGAATGAAAGATTCTCACCTACAACACAAATTCAACTAGGTTGGAAAATCGGAAATGTAGCATTTGTAATCTTGTGCCCAGCATTGCCCTTTGGTTGAAATTTGAAGAGAATAAAATGATCATCTTTACAGGTTATAATTTCCATAATATGTGATATGTACTTAATTCATACACAATATCAAAAATGTTGAACAAAACTAACAATTTACATGTTTTCACCTGTAAAAGAGTATGCTTGTCAATAGTGTTGTGCTGTAAAATATGAACATGTTCTTTATTATAAACAAACCACATGTCAGATTGCAAGCATCTAGTACAATCCTTAGTTACCGAAAAACTAAAAATAGTTGTCCATAAGACCTAACAGCTGGACTAGATTTACTTGATTGCAAGGTAATGCATTGCCTCTAACCATAGTGGACTTTCCTGCTTGCGAAGGATTTCACTCTCTAATCACAGTGGACTAATGTTGTGCATGTCCGCAAAAGTATGAAAATAAATAATAATATTTTATGATATCATTGATATGGCTTATTTGAATATTTTTCAACTATCAATTGGCATTTAATATTTATCTTTGGCATTTGGCATTGATCAATGATCAAGTATCATACTATGAAATGATTTAGTTTTACAATTCTATATACTTCTCTTATTTTTTTGTATGTATAATACATACATATATATATATATACACACACACACATGTACCCATACGTACCCAAACCCTTAAAAAAAAATTCACGTACCAACGTACTGAGTTCTTGTACCCACACCCGTCCCCGAACCCGAACCGGTAACTTAGTGTTTCAATGAATGGCCATACTCTATTATTAAACTGGGTTAATAGACTTGTGTAGAATTTAGTGGTGATTGTTAGTTGATATTGGTGAATACTTACTGTTACTAAGTGCTGGAAAAATATTATTTTCTTTCTCAACAAGTTTCCATATTGGTTATATGAGTTTTCAAACTTTAATTGACTTGTGTTTTGGGTGTATTGAAGGTATTTGGTATATATTATGACTAAGGATTTAACCTGATATAGAATGATTGTCGTCCCTAACTCACAATTTGGCTATGACTCTTTATTATTGTATGAACTCAAATTTAAATTGTTCCATCTGTTAGTGATCTTGTGTTAGACGATTACATATAAGAATTGTTAGTATCTATAAGAAGCATGTTAAAGATCACATCTTTGTATGGGTATGAATAATAATGCTTTACCATGCATGGTGAAAGGGAAATGTTTCTCATGCCTAGCATCACAATATAGTCCAAATATCACTATAAGCTTGACATAGTCAGAGAATGGTTCCATATCATTAGGATATGGTGATAAGACCTTGATTGCATCCAATGCAGTCCTAACACTATAAAATGGTTAGCAATAAGGTAGAATAATGACCTTGAATTGATTAGTATTGTAATCTAAATTTCATTGAAAACAGTGATCTCCATGGTAGGCTTTTATATGACTGAAAGTGTTGTAGACTGACACATGACAACCACATTTAGCAATGACATAGTTGGTTTATAACTTGCATAAGGACTTGATTCTATTTCTAGTGATAATATTTTATTCTGATTATGAAATCTGTTCTAGTGGACTGTCCCTTTTCATGAATGTTGAAGGGAATTCTGCTGACACATTGTTTGTGGGTTCAAACATCATAAAGCAATATGATTGTGATATTTAAATATCATCAAATCATGCTGTTATATGATATCATGTTCTAAACCTAAATAAAATTCTATGCTATCAATAGAATGATGTACCTACATTTTGATTGCGTGGAAGCTATTATATTGTTACTTTCATAGGAATGCCTGCAGTAGTTACCAGTTGGTTATTTGTTAATGGGCCAGTTATAACTGTTCTATGTAATGTCTCACTTATTGATTTTCTGGATTTTATGATTTTTTGTAATTTCTGAGTGATTGAACCCAAAATCTATGCAAACAAACCAACAACTGAGTCTAACAACAATGCTGGTTATGAAAAATACAAATTGAGATTTCCTGAACAGCTAAACACATACAGAATTCATTACTTTGACTAAACCATTTTTCAAGAGAAATCCAAACTGAATTTATTCCCTAAAATAAGTTGAATTTTATAATTACAAATCACAACGAATTATCCATTTGAAACCCTTATTTTTGTCTTGTTGTAATTTGCACAGAACTACAGCTAATACACTTATTCTTCAAATCAATTATAATACCCACTCAGACCTCTTTCAATTCAAATTAATAAATAAAACTCATAGAAGTTTGTAATAACCAGCGATGATGATGTAGAGGGATTTGGTGGTTTGATGACTAGATAGATTAAAATAATAGCAAACCCTCGTATTAAAGAATAGCAGATTTAATTCCTTACAACTGCTGCATTCTGCTTGTATTCTCAAATGCCCATTCTCCAATGTTGTATGCCCTTATGATCTCTATCCTTCTAAAATGCTTGAACTAAGAAATGTTCGCACCATTATTAGGTACTGAATTGTGAGGATGGTTCAATGAGTTTAAAAACCTTTCATCTATATTGTTGTCTCTGGTTTCTTGCTAGTTGCATGATGTTGGATTTTGGATGATGTATTGTAAGTTTGTGATGTTTCTGCATCTTATGACCACTAAGTTCTAAGTATAAGGTTTAATTGGCAAACCTATTGCTGCTATATGGAATCCCCTATTGTTGACCATTAAGGTCATATTTAGCAAAGATGGCAAGTGCAAATATTATCTAGTCTATGAACTATACAATTACAAGAATATGGAGTTGGACCATGGGCTAAACGAAATCAAAAGGTTATGAACATTATTATTACTAATACAATGATCTAATGGTCCCAGTGTGGCCAACTATCTTAAGTATGACTCATGTATTAATCATGCTTAAAGCAAGTTTCTAACTACTATTATATGTCTTTCAAGTTCAAATGATTGTTATGTGTCCTTGTTGATGCATGTTGTGTTCCATCAAAAAGGATTTAATAATATAATATGATTAAATGATTCTTGGCAATATTGAATCATATCGTAGTGGGACCTCACATGGAGCCAAATCGGGGTTTTTGTAAAATTGATGCATGCATACAATATTTTGACTGCTACTATCCTGTGCTCTGATATGACTGAATTTATTTAATTATTACTATGTTGTTATGCATAATTTCTAGGTATGGATTTGATTCAGACAATTTATCTTTAGATGACACTATTGTTTAAGGTATGTCATTTAAGAGGGGTGATACTTAAATGCTTAGCTAAATATAAAGATGGTTGATAACTGGGACCATTATATGTAGAGGTAGTTCAGGAATATTTGTTCTTAGTAATGCGACATCTTAACCTATTGAATTGAATCATTTGTGTAAAATCAAATATAGTTCTATTTTGCATCATCTTCATGATCTTCCTTGGTTAAACTTAGTCCCTAGCTTCTTTAGGTAAGCTATCTATCAAAGCTGAGAATCCTAGAGGGGTATACCTTGTTGATGTATGTGATAAAAAGGCTTGTATCTAGTATTAGTATAGGTTATCTTAACTTGCAAAAATGCACGTTCTCACCCTAATAGTTGAAATCTTAGTAGAACTACATGTGACTTCAATCTCATTTTGAAGTGAGCATATAGGCTGTCCTTGGGTGAAGGATGCCCCTACACCCAAGTCAATTGGGGAGGTGTTTATGGAGTAGCTCCAAGGTTTGCGGTTGTTTCCAAACTTGATTGACTCCCCCTCTTCAATATGATTTAGTTTGAGGCTAAAACTAAATTAGATGGCTATGAACTCACCTTTCCAATTAAGGTATCCTTGCTATATAAGTCTGAGCCAATAAAACAAGCCATCACTATTATGTTTATCTACTCTGACGTTTGTGGTGTTTAGGCTTTCCAAAATCTACTCCAATCTTGGATGAACTTCTAGAGGCACTATCATCATGGTTTGTCTTGACATGACTATACAAGAATGCCTTTGGAGTTGATGGAACTAAAATAATCAAACCTTATGTTTGTTAGTTTTAGGATCAGATTTGACAGAAAAGCAGAAATAATACAACACATGAACAATAGAACACAGCATATACCCTGGGAAAACCCTCCTTCTTGAGGGAGAAAAACCCAGCCACAATACATCACTTATATATTGAATAAAAGAGCAGCAAATTGTTTTACAATTAGGCCACACACTAGGCCGAACTGATGCAATGATTATAGCACCTCTCTAGATGCAAATACACAAGCAATAATGAATATCGATCTGCCTGAAGCAAGTATAGATCTGCTGTATGAAGTTGAACTCCTGCTTGAGATGTGAGAACTTGTCTTGAAATTAAATTGGATGCCAAATAAATGTGAGTCGCCTTGTATTTATACAATTCAATATGTCTTTTCATGAAGGGTCGGCTTCTTTCACCAATTGAGATGACTTCTCAAAATAAGATGTCTTTTTGTTAAGTCGGCCTCAATAAAAATATAAATTATTATTTTGAAGTGAGGCGTCACTTCTCCAAAGTTGGCCTCATTGAATTATTTAATATATATATTGCAAATTTATACGAGAAAGAAATCTCCCGCCACTACTTACATCAACAATGTTGAACATCACAACCATGTGTCTTGGCTCAATGATAAACTTTCAAGCTTTCACTTAGAAACGCACCAATCTCCATTTGTTACCAAATTCACTTAAATGACCTTTTTTCCTAAATTGGTTGTATTTTTGCAGATCAGTTTGCTTTTAATTTGATGATATATTTGAAACATCTTAGAATTCTATTCTGCATATCCAGCAAGCCCTGGTTTGAAGAATAATTGTGCTGCCACTAACCAAAGAGCTTGTGGTAGAAAAATGTAAAGGATTTAAAAGCTCATACACAGTTTTCTACAATAAGCTCTTTAATTAACTATAATGGACTGTGGAAATATCATGTCTTTGAATAATGACATTTTTCACTTAAACTATACAAACTCTGAGATTTCACTAAAACATAAAATAATATTCAAAACCACAACAACAAACTGAGGACAAATGCAAATTTGAACATGCTGTACACTTCATTACAGGGATGAGGATGTTAATTCTACCAAATCAAACTCTTACATTCAGAATAAACATTTAATCTGGAACAAAACTGTTCTAATTGAACCCCCAAAACAATGCTCTATGTTTGACAGAAGACAAAATGTGATCAAATTCAAGATGCCTTCAAGCATGCTTTCATCATCCATGATTAAAAAAGTTCAATTGCATTCGGATCTCTTCCTAACTAGTCACTCCTCTTTATATCTTGATGGTATTCTACTAAACTAAATGTACAGATTATTTTAGAAAATAAATATTTAGGGGCCAGTTAAAACTATCACTCAAATAGTTTAGAACACTTGCAAAAGTAGGAACTGAATATAATGCTATGATTTAAACAATTCGAGACTTAATTGATTTTAATGTGTAATGCAAGGCTTCAGTGACAACCAACGGAAACCTCCATGGCAGGGTACTTTTTCAGTGCATCCCTCCCCAAGACTGACTAGCCATTAAAATAAGACTTTCCAAGCTTCATACTACTGTCTAACTGGAGGAGTTCAACAAAAGTGCCATCATATATAGGAATGTGGCAGTTGACATGACCAAGGAATAGTCACACAAGAGTACACTCTACTTACATGTTTTTCAATGCCCATCTCAACACATGGCAAAATGGTCTCAAGGTGTGGATTTTGAAGTCACGTTTCAATATGTCAGTTGTCATTTGTTACTTCTTGTGATGGATACTGAAATATACCGAGCCAATTTTTTTCAAATTTTCAATTGCAATAAGCAGAGCAATACACAGTCGTTAGGGTTAGCTCTAAACCAAAACGATGCTGAAACAACTCTAACCAGAATGTACACTAGGATCCCGATGTGGGCAAGGTGTGAGCATTGGTCAGAGGATCTTAATGGAAATGCTGATACAAGAACTCTAACCAAGAAATGCGTCGGCGAACGACGAGCATATGGTCAGAGGATCCCTATCTATTGCAATACTGAAAGCAACTCAACACCAAGTATGTGCTACTCAATCCAGGATGGAGATGAGGCGACCATATGGCGGAGATATAAGAAATTACAATGCAATTCAAGTAAACAGGCGGCAAGCCAGCCTCTTCCACTTATTCAGTGGGCAATTACAAAGCATGAAAAACAAGATTTAGAAGACATGCTGACAGTACTACTGTGCAGCTTACAATATGTTGAAGAATGCCTGCAAGATCAAGGATTAGAGCTCCACAAAGTGCTGCAATAGTAAATATGTCATCCCCTAGATCAAATATGAAGTCCTAACACCCACCCTTCACTCATACACAATTTTCTCAAGTCTGATATGACAGACCAGCAACATGAATATCAGACTAGCACTCTAATTCCTCATTGAAATGCTCATATCTCACTCAATACCCACCCGAATGAAGTGAAATCAAATGCAAGATACCCTAAGAAGTATGGCGACCAAGATGGGATACCACAGACACCACAAATAACCCTTAATTATTTCTTGCACAAATCCCAAGGCAGCAAGGATGGTACGGCCCAGCAAGAGGGGCGATTTCATTAAATAAAATCCAATTCTTACTTAAAAATTATGTAACTTAACAGAGAGGGTCGCCCCACCTAGACAAGTTGAAATATGTAGTACCCAGAATGATATCTTTTTGTATTTTTGATATATGAATGAAAACTACAATCAGCTATGTTATCAGCAACTCCAGAAAATAACATGAAATGCAAATAACTAATCTCCAAATGAAAGAACAACACTACAATGCAAACCTCACTACAAGATCACTCAAAATCCAGCAAACCTCTCCACTAGGTGCTATCTCACAAGCACGAAGTTGAGCCAAGCTAGGAGGCATTCATTCCTCGAAGCAGTCCAACACCATTTCGGCAGCATAACATTACTCAAGATATCAGATCCTCCAAATGAAGACCAAGACCTCCTTTTATAACTGAGTGAAGACCCTCCAGAAGCTTCTAGAAACCCCTACTTTTTCAAATTTGAAGTAACTCCTTTTCCCTCCAAAGATGGCGTCCCCCTTTTCAAGGTCAATTTGACTTTTTGATTTAAGAATAATCTCCTCAATAAGATAGGTGTCCCTTTTTCAAGCATTGTTTTTGCCTTTAGAAAAAATATTAAATCATCTACATGAGGCGCCACCCATAAAGACCACCTTTTAAAACAACTTAAGTTCAATCACTAGGCTAAGGGGGGGGTCAACAGCAAAATATAACATTAATACATGACTTTATTAAAATAATTCGAACTTATCTCTCCAATTGTGCCCCCAAGCCAAAAATGAATAAGCCAACTGAACAGTCTGAAGTAGAAAGCCAACCGTGCCGAAACCAACAGGACCACTGCCAGAAATAGAATTTACTAAAAATAATAAATTCATGAAAGTGCTCGGAAAGCCAAGAAAAACACATCACCGCGAAGCTCACGAAAAACCCAGAAGGAATCCACAGTTCAATCACCAATCCGCGAGCAAAAGAAACCTCCAACCAAGAAACCCTAATTTCACCCCCGAGAAGCCTATGGGTCTCCAGAATAGGCCAACGGTCAATAGAAAAAGTCATGCTCGAGAAGGGGACATTACAGATACTAAGAAGTATGGTTTTGAAAATGAATCTGTAGTGAAGTCCTTTTACAGTTTAAACTTTATAATTGTAATATCCCCGAAATTACATGAGTAATCTAGAGGGAAAATGTTAACGGTGTTTTTAAACACCAAATCTGCATTTAAATAATATTAAATAAATAAAATAAATAAATAATAAAGTAAATATTTAATAAAATAAAATAATAATATTAAATTTAAATTATTGAATAAATAACATTTAAATTTAATTTAAAATATCTTTCTCTGGCCGACTTTCCCTTGGAGCATCTATATATGGCGGACGCAAGGCAATTGAAGGGCATCACGAGTTTGGATGAGAATCTTGCCTATTATCGGTGAGGATGTAGTCACTGACGCGAGGCACCCAGGTACTGGACGTAGTCGCAGTTCTGGGGAATTCATGTTTATCTTCCGTTTCATTGAGTTTGTTCTGAATCCAGTGTCCACAGAGATTCTGAGTCATTTGCTTGTTGCAGGATTCGTGTTTGGAGGCGTACACTCAGCACTAGGCCACCATCACTCCAAGCGAACATCACAATCAAACGATTAAGCTTTCCAGAGCTCAAGTCTTGGTGGAGCGATTAAGAACGTCCTAGCCAAGCCTTTGGCTCTGGCTAGCCATCGTGTGATATCCCGTCCAGCTTGGTGCTACAGGTAGTTCACCAGGCACTACTTTACTTCCCACAGATCATAACTGGCTGTCAGTGCACCGTGGACAGGGCTCTGGATGATAAACGCACCATACCTTTGGATCGAATTCTATACCTGACTCATCATCGCCAGCGCTCATTCCTTTGTGACATCATTGCCTGAAAGTATCGAGAGTTCTATAATCGGTAAGCATCATTTCCAGAAGATTGCGTCCATCGAACAAGAGAGGAGGTGATGAGGTGACAATGTGAAGACGGTGGTCGATTGTAGAAGTGTTGACATCATCTAGCATCGGGTCTGTCGATAGGAGTGACGCCAGTCTTACGGTAGAACTCTTTCGTCACCAGACTCTCAATCTTCATCTTCAAGAGTTCGCAAGGAGACGATAGGAGTCAATTGTTTGATGCGGCACCACTGTAAGGGTTGTTGGGTGAAAATTATGTAATCAGCTTTTTCAATAGATTACACAACTAGGACTTCAGCCACAACTATGTGAGATTCAATCTCTCCTCTCAGCAAGGGGAGGCACCCTTCTTATTGCTGACGAAAGCGATGGTAAAACAAATAAAGTAATTACACAATGTACACAATAATTACGAAGTGGGGGGTGCATGTCGCATTCATCATTCTCTCTTTTTTCAGAGAAGATGTGTATAATGCTTCACAATTGAAAACGTTATTAATTCAAAGTACTAGAAACCTACCAAAAGCAGTACAACTGATTCCCTATCTTGGCAAAGCACAGCTTAGAGGTATCAGATAAGATTATAACAAAAGAAAAATGGAAACAAGTAAGGCTCATGAAGGCGCAAAGTCGTTTCCTAGTCTTTTCAACTGCAGATCTGTGAGAACAATATAGTTTGTCGCATTAGAAGCACAAAGTCTTCTTAGATGCAACAATTCATTCGAACAACATGAGAGATTACAAGCTCAAAGTCTTGTAGATCTTTCAACCAAAACATTAAAACATAAACACAAATTCAAGTTAGAAATGTGACACAAAGTCCACAAGAATCACTTGAAGTCCTTCAGATTTCATAAACTAATCACCACCAATCTCAATCAAATTCAAGAGACAACCGATCCAACGCAAAGTCTGGTATGCAATTTCTTCCTTTATTGATCAAATTTAGATTCACAAAACATGAACACAAAGTTTCACAATTTGTTGCAAATTGAGCAGCACTTCGTTGCAAAAACTAAAGGCCCCTATTACAATAGAAATCCCTCATATTTATAAAAGAGAGGGAAGAGTAAATCTAGGAAAGTTAGGTGAGCTAATTTAGGAAAATCTCACCTAACTTTGACTAAAGTCAAAATGTAATTTGTTTTCATGAAACTACATCTCGGATATTAGTGTAATTACATTTTGCAAAATGACATTTAAGATGCCAAAAACTATTTACAAGATGCATAAAGGGAAGCATCAAAATGTTCAACATCGGAGATCAAGAATCTTCATGGTTCCTTGCTTTGGGCGCGGAGTCTTCATACTTCTTCTTGGTCTCCTGTATGAATGCATCATCTAGGCCGACTGTGTAATCTACAAGGGTGTGAGCTCTTGTGATCGACCCTCTAGCAAATGAATGGATTTTCTTGCACCCGCGAAGATGCGTCTTGAGATTATCAAGTGTCAGCCGTATATCGCAAATGATATGTATTGAGGCTTTGGGAAAAACTGTCATCCTCAACTTGTTGCATAACAGCTTCTTTGTAGATCTGGGATAGTTCACTGGATTAGAAGATGTCACCTTTAGGATCACTTGACGAAATCTGGAGAGAAACTGCAAGGATGGTGAATCAATAGGCGTTAGCAGAAAAAGTAGCATTGGGAAGCGTGAAGTGAGAAACGATGTTGAGCAAGCATGAAACGAGCAACTAGGCATGGAAAACAATGCGGGAGGGAAGAAACAGGGTCCGGAGTGAAGATAGAGTGATTTGGAGATGTCAAAGACAAAAACTACCAAAAGTGTAAGGGTGCTGAAAATCAGCGCCCTTGCACTTAGAGAGGTGATCACAGGTGTAAGGGCGCTGAAAATCAGCGCTCTTACACTTAGCATGTAAAATGTGAAAAGTGCACAGGAGACAAAAATCAGCGCCCTATACAAATTTGACTAAGTATAGATAAAAAGTGCACGAGTGCTAAAAATCAGAGCTTGTGCAAGTTTCCAGCTTGATGGAGAATGAGTGAAAGGTGAAATGAAGTGAAGGAATGAGCTAAAATTCAATTAAAATAACTTAAAAGTGATTTGGGAGTGTCATAAATGAACAAAAGTTGTGCAACTAATTAAGGCATAAAAAGTGGCACAAAACTGGAAAAAGTGCAAAGGTGCTAAAAATAACGCCATAGTCAAAAATTGGCTAAGTCTGGCAACAATGTGTAAGAGCGCACTTTTTTAGCGCTTTTGCACATTTTTGAAAAATCACTTTTATGCAAGGGGCACTGATTTTTGGCGCACCTGCACTTTCAACACTTAGCCAAAAATTGGCTGTGAGCAGGAGCGCACTTTTTGGGTGCAACTGCATATTTCACAATTTAACTAAGTATGAACAGTGAGACTTCGTGAAGGAGCTCGTTTCGAAGGTCTTCGCGAGGCGAACATAGGGGGATGCTCAAACTGACTGTTTGAGGCTTTGGAACGCATTACGAGGTGGCTCGAAAATCACCTCGTTTTGCATGCTTGAACTTCACAAACCTAGGAAACGGACAAGTTTCATAGGGGGGTTATCCGTGGAACGAGCGCTGCTAGATTCCGTGATAACAAGGGTGACGCATAATTTCATTTATCTCAGACTTCACCTTTGTCTGTTTCCTAAGCCCAAATGTACTGTTGCAAATCAATCGAATAAGAGTTATTTTTGGTATCTACAGAACTGTGTGTAATATTTTCAAGTGAGCATCTTATATTATGAACAGTATTCTGTGATATTCCTATGTTGGTTAAATTTTTCTACCAGACTGTGCTAGGATTGTTTCAGTGGTATCAGAGCCATAAGGCTTGCCAGCTTGTGGGCTTATGCCATTGAGCCAAAGCGATATTCGTGCCCTGGAACGTGAGAAGAAGTCTGAGGCTGCACAAGGGGTAGGAGGCAGAGGTAAGGAGCCAATGGGGGACCAGAATCAGAATGAGAAATTGGACAATTTCATGAAACAACAAGATCAGACAAATCAGACCCTGTTGCAAGCGATTCAATCTCTTACTGTGGCAGTCAACAACATTAAATCTGGATCTAGCAGTGCGAAGGAGGTCATCTAGAGCATTCAGGAGGAGGAGAACAGAGCAAGACTTCGAATGGTCACACTCATAGGCACACTCGGCCTAAGTTTTTATCGAGAATGAAAGGCAGACGGGAAGGAGAAGAGCAGTGTAGCTATGCAAGTATTGTTCGGGAGTATTTGGACTTAGATGCAGATGCCCAAGCTGCCATTTCTTTCAATTAGTTCTACAGTGCCAGACGGAGTGACGAGAGGCAGCACCACGGGAATTGGGATCTTCAACACAAGGTCAGCAAGCTCTCACTTCCGACATTCGATGGTTCCGGGAAGATGACTGCTCAATCTTGGCTATAGAAGCTAGATACTTATCTCTCTCTTAGCCCCATGATTGAAGAAGAAGCCATCAAATTCGCCATTCTGCATCTAGAAGATCTAGCCCACGAATGGTGGCACCATGGGATTGTGACTCAAGGGTTTGGGCAAATAAATTCATATGTGGATTTCACACAAAAATTGGTGGATAGGTTTGACAAGAAGGATCCAGAAGCATACTTCCAAAAGTTAACTAGACTGAAACAATCAACCACGATGGACGAATATGTCTCTGAATTCCAAAGATTAACAGTGATGGTGTCCGATGTATCAGATAAGAGGCTCACATTCTTCTTCATCGAAGGCTTATCAGATTCTTTTCGCGGCTTGGTGAGAGCGTTGGAGCCAACAACGTTAGAAGATGCTATTCAGAAAGCACTGAGCCTTGAAGATTCCACCAAAAATGGAAAGACCATGATCAAGAATGGGCCAGCAGAATGGCCAAAGATCACTCCTCAACTACCGAAACCACCACCGCAATTCCCTGAGATGCCCAGAAATGAGCTTCGAAAAAGGGGATTATGCTATTATTGTAAGGGACCTTGGGTTGATGGTCACAGGTGTAGAGGAAAAGGACAAATTCATTATATCGAGATAGTTCTTGACGACAATACTGCTAAAGGAGGAGAAAAATTCTTCTTTAATGAGGAGGTGTGTGTAGAAGCACTGGGGGAAGGTGCCCTCGCATCACTTTCGGGAGCACCGAAGTATCATTCTCTTCGCGTTGGAGGGGACCTATACGAACAAAAGGTAACAATTCTAATCGATAGCGGAGCTACCCACAATTTCATTGATGAGAAGCTAGTAGCTAAGTTAAGCTTAAGGGCAGAGGATTTCGATGGATTTGATGTGGCAGTTGCAAATGGGTACACTATTCCGTGCAATCGTTGGATTCGATAGATGGAGCTGACCATAGGAGACCACAGAATGCGAGATGATTTATACACAGTTAGCATTGGTGGGACAGAAGTAGTCTTGGGAGTACAATGGTTGCACTCGCTCAGAGAGTACACAACAAATTATCAGACTCTGGAGTTGAAGTTCAAAGTAGATGGGAAAGAAGTCGTTCTTTGAGGATTGCCCAAGGTAGGGACAAAGACACACAAGGATTCCGATATGAAGTTGCTTGAGGGAAAGCAACACTCCGGCGGGGAGGATTGTAATATCCCCGAAATTACATGAGTAATTTGGAGGGAAAATGTTAACGATGTTTTTAAACACCAAATCTGCATTTAAATAATATTAAATAAATAAAATAAATAAATAATAAAGTAAATATTTAATAAAATAAAATAATAATATTAAATTTAAATTATTGAATAAATATCATTTAAATTTAATTTAAAATATCTTTCTCTAGCCGACTTTCCCTTGGAGCATCTATATATGGTAGACGCAAGGCAATTGAAGGGCATCATGAGTTTGGATGAGAATCTTGCCTATTATCGGCGAGGACGTAGTCACTCATGTGAGGCACCCAGGTACTGGATGTAGTCGCAGTTCTGGGGAATTTGTGTTTATCTTCCATTTCATTGAGTTTGTTCTGAATCCAACGTCCACAGAGATTCTGAGTCATTCGCTTGTTGCAGGATCCGTGTTTGGAGGCGTACACTCAGCACTAGGCCACCATCACTCCAGGCGAACATCACAATCAAACGATTAAGCTTTCCAGTGCTCAAGTCTTGGTGGAGCGATTAAGAACGTCCTGGCCGAGCCTTTGGCTCTGGCCGGCCATCGTGTGATATCCCGTCCAGCTTGTCGCTACAGGCAGTTCACCAGGCACTACTTTACTTCCCATGAATCATAACCGGTTGTCAGTGCACCGTGGACAGGGCTCCGGATGATAAACGCACCATACCTTTGGATCGAATTCTATACCTGACTCATCATCGTCGGCACTCATTCCTCCGTGACATCATTGCCTGAAAGTATCAGGAGTTCTATAATCGTTAAGCATCATTTCCAGAAGGATTGCGTCCATCGAACAAGAGAGGAGGTGATGAGGTGACAATGTGAAGACGGTGGTCGATTGTAGAAGCGTCGGCATCATCTAGCATTGAGTCTGTCCATAGGAGTGACGCTAGTCTTACAGTAGAACTCTTTCGTCACCAGACTCTCAATCTTCATCTTCAAGAGTTCGCAAGGAGACGATAGGAGTCAATTGTTTGATGCGGCACCATTGTAAGGGTGACGCATGATTTCGTTTATCTCAGACTTCACCTTTGTCTGTTTCCTGAGCCCGAATGTACTGCTGCAAATCAATCAAATAAGAGTTATTTTTGGTATCTACAGAACTGTGTGTAATTTTTTCAAGTGAGCATCTGATATTATGAACAATATTCTGTGATATTCCTATGTTCTTGGTTAAATTTTTCTACCAGACTGTGCTAGGATTGTTTCAATAATTAGTCTTGCATTCATGGGGTCGTCTCAGGCAAATCTTGATGATGAAATTGTCATCATTGATTCTACCCTTCATGAGCAGATTGGGCCATATTCCTGCATCTCCTCAGCAGCCATATATAGTTCAGGTAAATATGCTTCATTTTTCATTGTTACCTATTTCAAGATGGTCTTATGCAGGAGGAAAGATTCAGCAATAATATGATAGATTGCTGAAGTTGAGTCATTAGAGGATACCATGGCTCAACTGGCAATGTATTTTCAAAATAGGGCTACTGTTTCAATCAGAAAGGCTCGACACTTTTGGAGATCTTCTAAACAGCAATTACTATTCCTCTGTTCCCTCCACTAAAAGGGACTAGAGTAGGAAGTCAAGTGAAATGTAAGCTCAACATTATCATTTCAAGGTCATCACTAAAGCTTCAGAATAGTTTACAGACAAGAGTGAAAAGGATAAGGTATTCAATTGAAACAAAAAACAGCACTGTAGCGGCTTTCATGGTTGCACCCTTCCATAGAAGAAATTCATGAAATTCTATGTAGCAAACTATTACTTCAAATCACGGGGATGATGCTGGGTCAAGAAGAGAACGTTGATTGGAAGAACATGAAGAAATAGCTTACTGTTCTGACTTCTGAATGATAACCACAATGTTATAGCCTAATAAGTTTTGTAGTTATTATTAATAATTATTTAATTCCAATGTTCTGGATTAGGTTGTGTTTTCAGTATTTTTAAGGGTATTAATTGTTTAGTATGGACTCTCCATTCAAATTTGGTGTTATGGATGATCTTGGTTCAGCTATTTTTAGTTGGTTAATAGTTCTCCTACTCAAAGTTATTGCAAGGATGGGTCTGTATCTTGGCAATAACATGTAAATGTTTCTTTGGATTTTCTATATTTTAAGAGATAAGTGGTTTTAGTCACATGTGATTTTTGAAGGAGTATTAGTTTTGAACCTAGGACCAGTGATAATGTACCTATGCCCCTGAAAATATAAATATATATTTATTTCATGAAGAATAATTCAAAAATAGCCAAATTGGGAACATGTATAGAGAAAGGAAGAAACTGTTATCCATAATGTGCACCAAAAATATAAAATAGGAGGCCGAAAATATTTTATCTGTGAGCGAGTTTTAACAAACAAAAGTCTGCAACAAAAGTCTGTAGGGAATGGACTTGAGCAGGAGCGGGAGTGGAAGAGTTTTTGAAATTTTTGGCAATGGCAATGAGGACAGTGAGGATGATTCAGATGGAGAAGAAGAGGAAGACAAGGACATTTCAAACGATGGTGAAGATGAGGACTGGCTCTGCGATTGGAGCTTAGAGGATAGGGATGAAGGTTTGTGGGTTTTATGGCTAGAGGCACAGCATCTTGTGGAGGAGCATCGGGCAGCCAATACTCTATCAGGCTAGGTCTTTGAGTCTAATGCTTCCAAGGAGGCTCTTGGGAAGAGAGCTTCTGAGGGCAGTTATACTTTGAGGTTGTGTGGGGATTTTCTTTCCCCTGCAACTCTTTCTCCTTCCACGACCCAGATTCTTTCTAGAGTTGACTTTCCTTGCGGTTGTAATGTCCCATTTAATTCCTAAATGTCTGCGGCCCATGTTTCAAAAAAATCAACAAAGATAATTAATATTACACCAAACTGACATTAAATAAAGATTAAGTTGTTAAGAATGGTCAACCAGCATATAAAAGGTTGTCCCTTGAGCAAGATAAGGTAAATAAGGAAGGTAGATCTAGAAGGAAAGAAAAGGGGGAGGAATTATTAGCACTTATTAAAAGTAATAGACATCAGCACTAACAAATGCACTTTTTTAAAATTATATTAGTATTCTCCAAATGCAGCGATAAAGAGTTGTAACTATTGAGATGAAGAGGTGTGACTCCCTCAAACTTGAGATATAAAAGGGCAAGCATTTCATTTGAGAAAGATATCCATAACATCATTCAATGAATCAATTAAGAATAAATATGATGTGACTCCTTCTAATGTGAAAGTTTGTGACTCTTAATGTGAAAGGTTGTGACTCCTTCAAATGTGAAAGGTTGCGACTCCCTCAATAATAAGATATAAAAGGAAGATCATTTCCTTGTGGAGAAATCATCATGGGAAAGTGATTGGAAAAAGGAAAATAAGAAATATAAGATATCTATTGGAAATAAATATTATTTCCAGCAAGAATATTATAGGGAAGAAAGTTTTGAGAATATAAAATTGGAATATATATATATACAGTAGATTCTTTTAGCAATCTATTTTGAATTTATAAAAGTGTTTTGCAAATAGGGAGGCTGATCAGCCTTCCGAATTCATGAGAGGTGAAGTATCAGCTTTCCCTTCATCAAGCACGCCACCCCGAGATGGAATGCTCATGGGAAGGGAGGCGTATGAGTGTTCTTGGGCTTGTTGAGGAAGGCAATCTTCATGAATCCTATCAAGCATGCCACCCTGAGATGGAGCACTTGTGGGCTGGGAGGCGAATGAGTGTTGTTGGGCTTGATCAAGGAGGATGGAGTGCCTCAAAGGTGTATTGAGGGATGGAGTGGACCTGAGATCCTACCATGTTCGTGGGTTGGGAGGTGGATGAGTGCTCCTGGGCTTGAGGGTCTTCTCAAGTACGCCACTCCGAGTTGGAGCGCTCATGGGCCAGGAGGCATATGAGTGCTCCTAGGCTTGAGGATCCTCGCAAGAATGCCATCCCGAGATGGATGGACAAGGATCCACACATGCTCTCACAATACAAGGACAACCATCCTTTAGATTGCGGTTTGCAAACATTTCAAGTGAATTCCTAATATGATTGGCTATAGGAATATGCTTTGGAATAATCATTAATGATGTTAAGATATTTTGAATCCAAATGGTAATGATTCTATGAACTATAGATCTAACTGTTATGATGTTTTAGCTATGGTGTATTGCTCTCAATATTATAATATTTCATGTATTAATTTGAATATTGTCAATAAAGTTAATACTCATTATTACTAATATCAATTTTTAGTGATTATTATTGTTTTGCAAGCCTAAATTTAGGAATATCCCAAAAAGGGGCATTACAGTAGTAAGGATCATTTGGTTATTGAGGACAAGTTTGAGAGTCTTGGCAGAATGGGTAGCTCTAATTTGGCCTTGGCTGTGAAAGATTTTGCCCTATTGTCATGCTCAGGACTAAATCTAGGAGGCTCTACTTCCTCTCTTGGCGTCTCCCTCTCCTGGTTGTGGCATACTTGAAACTTCATATCCCCTTTTAGCTCCTTTTAAACAGGCTCATCTGAAGGCGCAGGGGCATGAGGTGTCATACACCCGAAATTGTAACATTAAAACACCAATGAATAAATAAAATATTAAAATATTATTATAATTATAATCATTGCAATATAGTATTATAAATATTAAACATATAAAATATAAATATTAACAATTTAAATTTTACTATAGTTATAATCATACTATAAGTATTTAAATATATATAAAACTAAAAAAAATAAAATAAAAATAATAATAATAAAAAATATATTCAATTTATAATACATATTATAATGGTAGTTAAGAATCCCAAAAAGTGGAGCGATCAGATTTAGTCAGCAGCGATTCATGTTCTAAAAGCAGTGCTAGACTTTAATAAAGGCAAACGATTATATCAAAGGCAAAAAGAAACTGATCGATCAACATGGGCTGCAATTACTCTTTGGAGAAGGAGTAATTTACTTAACTGAACAGAAAAATAGAGATTAGTATTAGTAAAAGGAAGACATCAATTAATAATTAAAAAAAGGTACTTAGATTAGTCAATGTGAAGTTAAACAAAGGGGCATACCTCTTCAAGAGGTCATCTCCCTTCTAAGAGATGTGCCATTTCATAGGGATACATAAGGAAGGTGGGGTAAAAGCAATAAAGGATATACAACAGAAATTCTGAAGGAAAAAGGGGAAGATAAGGAAATTTAAACACAGACATATGGTACAGCATTTTCTGAGTATAGCAGCAGATAAATTAGTATAATATAATCAGAAGAAATATATGTGGAGAAGAAGATGTGTTAATGAGAGGTATATGAAGACAAACGATCAATCAATAATAAGGGGAGTAAGTTAATATAATCTCATATATATATATTGAAATATATTCAAGATTGTGCAATAATGATGCTTGCAGCAATTATTGAGCCTTATAAGTAATTACGATCTTAATGAATAGATTAATATTTATTTATATATGTTTTTATCCTATGATCAATCAAATGTAAGATTGAAGGAAGGCAATTAAAGAATAAAGAGTCATTGGAAAACACAACAGATCAGGTGATGTACTCAGCAATAATATTTACTATTTAGCATATTTTGATTATAAGAAACAGATATTGCTAATCTGCTTATTGGTGTGATGCTTTCTTTAGTATTATCATGATGATAATGATGTGGATATTGACTTAAAGAATCAGTAATAAATGCAAATGTAATTGATTGCTAAAAGAATGTCTTCTTTGTGTTTGCAAGCTTATTGGGAGGAAGGGTGTGAGGGAAGTGGTGCCTAAAAACCCCACTCAAGTCCGCCCTCGAAACCCAAGGTAGGGATGGGCCTTGGAGGGGTGGAAATTCCACTCATACTCTGCCCAGTCCCAAGGCATGGGTGGGCCATGGAGGGGTGGTAGGCCCAGGCCACTTATATGCTCCCCTGATTGTCCTCAATAGGTTAAGTGTCTTCCGAGGTGATGGCACGGGTAGAGAAAGCAGGTAAAAGTGTTTCCACTAAGCATGCCACTCCAAGGGAGAAATAGTTTGGTTGGACATTCCTGCCGCTTGGGGCCAAGAGGTGGGTAGTCTTGGTCAGACGCTTGTGCTCTTGGGCTTAGATGGATAGCTTTGGGCGGATCTAACCATGCCACTCATATGTCTTCATCTTTTCTTTTGTGATTATGTTTATATTTTGGATATCTAGATATTAATGCTAAGTTGCTAGCAAGACGTGTATTTGTGTGGAAATGTTTGTTCATACGGTGAATGCAAATTTCAATCCAAGATCATTTCATTAAAGAGAACATTTTAAACCCTAAACCTAATCTACAAGTGAATTCTAGGGCAAAGTTGGGCAAGGGACATTACATGAGGACAATAGGAAGACTTTTGATGCAGCTCAAGATGATGCTCCCATTTGGGGGTTGCGTAACCTTCTCTCCTTGAGGTTGTTTCCCCTCCCAATCTAGTCAATCATTCCATGGTTTCTCCCCAAGTGGAGGCTCATGCTTGGGTCTTTGCTAAGGCAAAACAAATGGTGCTTGTGGCTTCAACTCAAGAAGCGAAAGGATTTGATAAATCTGTAGAAGGTGTTGTTATGGAATTACTTGAGTTTGTTGATGAGGGTGAAAGGGAGACGACATTTTCTTCTTCACCTGTTGCTGCTCCTGTTATGACTCCCAGTGCTTTAGAAGAACTTTGTGAAAGGGAGGCTTGCATGTTGAAGGATGAAGGTGCTCCTTTCTTATAGACGAATTACAATTATATAGTGGCTGCTGGGAGCTTAGATGAGGGTGAAAGCCCTAGGGTTTTTGCTGAGGTGGAGGTGGAGGGTCTAATCAAAATAGATATCCCTGATTCCATTATTGCAAAGTCATCAGATTGGTTTTGGAATTCGCTTGTTGTGAGATTCTATGCCAATCATCCCAACATTGATATTGTCAGAAGATGGATGCTCCGGATTTGGAAACTAAGAGGCCACATAAAGCTAGCTGCTATGTTGAATAATTTTTTCCTTTTTTCATTTTCCAATCTGGAAGATTGCTCAAGGACTCTTTTTGGAAGGCCCTTGGTTTGTAGGGAGGCCTTTTCCTTAAAAATTGGTCTTCGGGCTTTAACCCATTGAACGAAGACATCATCATGTTCCTTATTTGGGTTAGACTACTAGGGCTGCCTTTGGAATTTTGGGACAAAGAAGCTTTTATGCTTATTGCCAACTCTTTTGGGCAGTGTTGTGCTGCTGATTCGGTCTCCAAATTCAAGAATTGTTTGTTGTTTGCTAGATTTTGTGTGTTTATAGAGAAAAACAAGGTGCTCCCTACTTGGATTACCTTGTCTTCCAAATATGGCAAATGAATCCAGCAGTTTGAATTCAAAGACTCTTCAGTTGTTTGTCATTGTTGTTGTAAAGTGGGCCATGCTACTGCTAGTTGTTCGAGCAACAAGAAATTTTTTTGGAGGAAAAGCGAGCAAATGCCTACTTCTATTGAGGAATCCATTACAGCCATTGAGGATGTGCAGAAGGAAGATAATTGGGGGAACTCTCCTAAAGATTGCACAACGTTGGATACCTCTTTTAAGGCTTCAGGGTTGGATGAGGGTTTTGCCTGTGATCTTATGATTTTTCCTTGTTCCAAAGAAAGAAATTTAGGAGAGAAGGATCCTTGCACAATGGTAAAGAAAAAATTGTTGAAACAATTTTTCAAACCACCCTGACTTTAGGTTGGTAGTTTGCATTGTTAACAAGGTTTTTTTTTGTCCTGTCCTTTGTTGAGTCATTGCCGTTCTACTTGGCTCTCTTTTGTTGTCTTGCTGTGCTCAATGATTATCTCATCTTTTTGTACAAGGGTCTGGGCCCTTTCAAAATCCCTTCTTACCTTAATCAAAATAAACAAAAGTAAGAAGAAAAAAACAGTGGACACAAAGCAATTAGAAAAATGTGTTCTCACTAATAGATTTTGACAAAAGTGGAGGATTCTGTTTTGACTAAAGGGAAGGCTACCCATAATAAAGACGAGGAAATTAGAGGAGTCGGCAATCTCCAAAGGGAGCAGAAAACAGAATAACAGCCCTATAGTAAGGGTAAAGACTTGAAAGTTGAATCCCAATATAAAAGCTTTTCTATTTAAGGAGGGAGACTATGCTGATAATCAATAAGCGAGAGGGGAGGGAGAGATTTCCATTAAAGACTTATTAAGCAAAGTGGACTCCCCTGAGAAGGATTATGACATTTAAAATAGTATTCTTAAATGGTTTATGAATGAAAATGAAAGACTGAAAGTTAAAACGAATCATTTGCATCAATAGATCAACAGGGACCAGCCTAAAAAGGAGGCTTGTGTTAAGTTCAAAGAGGAGTAGTAGAGTATGTAAAAGGATGTATGTGAAATAAGAAGGGTACTGGAAGTGCTTCAATCTAGGATGGACGGGATTGAAAGTAAACAAGAAGCCTTGAATGTCTCACTCAGTAGGATCATTCAACTGAGTAGGGCTACTATCAAGAACTCCGTTGCCAGCAGTATTATGCTTGAGGAAAATATGCTAAAGAGGAAAGTGAATTGTCCAGAAATTGACACAAGTAAAAGGACTGGAAGCAAAATGAAGCAGAAGGAGAATTCTGTGATTGATCTGGATAGTAAGATAATGAAGGATCATTTGGAGTTTTCAAGGGAGGGGTGGATTGCAGTGAATTCTTTGAAGGACCTTTCTTCTTCTCACACATAATCCTTGTGGTCTTTGCTGTCTTCCTGTTGTTTGTCTGCTGCTTTGTTTTCTTTCTCATGGTTATTAGCATTGTTTTTATGCATTTTGGTGGTCTGAAGCTTTTATCTTAAGTATATATGTTGTTGTTGCTTATGTTCTAGTATTCCACAACCAAACATAATCATAAGATTTATGGAATTGAAATTTGATATAGAACCTAAATCCGCAAGGAAAAGTCTAGGGGGTTGTGACCTAATGATAATTGTTGCATTCTAGGAGCATGACTCAGTTTCATATCCCTCTATCCGCATTAAGGAATGTGAATGTAAATGTGAATGTGAGATTTTAATATCATCCACGAGACCAAATGGTCTAAGGGACCGAAAACCACAAAGAAACAAACTACGGAAACTCCAAATTCTTCTCGATGCTGGACCTTCTATTATGGATTTTCACCAAAAAAAACTAACAGTCTTGTTGATCATTTCCTCATAAGTCATGTAGATTGCAAATCTTTGTTGTCCGCATACTATAAAGGAAGTGTAGCAATAACTCTAAAGGAAGTGTAGCAAGGTTGTGGTGTAAGGAACATATGGTACCTATGAACAAGGTTAAGTGGTATAGCGGAGCATGATCCGTGTTCACAAAACTCAACAATGTGGTTCAAGATTACACCACGCAGAACGTACCCTTTTAAAGATGGGCAGGAACCTCACCCAAGATTAGCACCAATTTTTTAAAAAATTAATATAATCGTTACTTTCAAGCCAGTCTTCCGGGGTCATCTACCTAGTATTCAAGTTTACGGACATTTTGGATATATCTGCGGAACTCGTCAGCAGAGTTAAGAAAGAGGCAGCACTACTTGCAGAAGCCTCACTTGAAGCAGCACACTGCGAAAAAGTCACTCTGAAACAAAAGGATCATAACCTCTTTTAATATTAAAAAAATGGTATCAGAACAAATCACGAAACATGTCTTCACATCTGAGTTCTTGGGTTGAGACAAACCTCAGGAAGAGATAAAATGGGAATAGTATGCCCCGTCTCATCCTTGTCTTGCATCCCTAAAACATGATGTTCAATACTATTATCTTCTGCAAAAGTGAAGGCATATGCAACATGGGAAGAACATTTATCATACTGAATTAAAATTGCAAAAATCAAACAAAATATATATATGGGCATAACTGGCCGCAATTGCGATGAATCAATAATAGATACAACTTACCTGCTGTCGGTCCTGCTGCATCATTACCACGGACAGCTGCAGGAAAATGGTTGATCTTTCTTGAATGAAAGGCATTTAATAAATTGGATTTCTTCGGAGATCCAATTAGCTGTTCTTTACTTTTAGTTTTCCTCAATAAGGTTTTCCATGAACCAACTTCACCAATTGGACTGTAGGTGATCAGACCGGGCAGAGCCCTTTCTTGGTAACCTAAACCAACATATAGAAATCTAGCCATGATCGAAACCACCAAGAAACCGAAGAAAGACAGAGAAGGACAAATTAAAGTTGGTTGCAAATATTACAATATCGGCCACTCAAATTTATCTTAGATAAAGAACCTTCTTGTATATTAAGGCAGTGATCATTGTGGATTCCATTCCCAATACAGGAAATTTGTTCAATTGTGTGTGTATATATATAGAGATATATGAGTTGGATGTTGGCATTGTCGACATTGTCAACGCTAAATCTTGTTTTAAAAACGGCCAGTTATGTGAGACACGTGAATCCTCCAGCGAGAAGACAAAACCCACCTCGGAAACACAAATAAAAGAATGGAATTGCGTAAAGTATATGGTGCAGTGTAGATACACTACAAGGTCAAATTCTGGAATGTAAAATATCAATCCCTGGTATATTCACCGTTGTGCAGAGAATACATTTTTTAGTATAATTATTTGATATTAATTAACATTAATAAATTTATTTATAATAATTATTATATTAGGGCTTAGATATAGTTAATTTTATGCCTCTAAAAATTATATATAGTCATGTCAAATTATTCTGAAATTTTTTAAGTAGTTTACTTGGTGTTGGTTAATAGATTATGCACTTTCTTAAAACTAGAAATTTTAATTTTATTATTCAAATTAAATGCATATCAATTGCTAATAATTGAGTATGAATTTTATGAGGTACAACTCTCTCTTCTGATGAATAATTTGTTTTAAAGTGAATTTAAATGGGATATGCTTTTAAACAAAAAGCAAAATAGACAAAATGTCAAATTCTTCTACTTTGTTTTCATAAAATTGAACTCAATAGATAAATCACAATCATAGAAGTGCATAGCACATAGACTACTTCACATCTCATGAAATGTAAACTAAAATCTTATAGCCAAAGATGATATTGAAACTAAAATGAATGAAACCAATAATGAAAATTATACATGTTCACAAAGAAATGCAATAACTTCATAAATTATTCAAAACACACAAATTATGATAATTTCATTCATTTATTCAACGATCCCAAACTATATGTTCACAGATGTAAGATTTATAGTTTTGTATATCTATATTCAAAAATTGCTTAAAGAGTTTTCAATTGCATCATATATTACATATATAAGAAATCTAGAGTAACCGCTTCTTGAAATAACCATCAAATATAATCTAGTCTTTTTGACTTCAATAAAACATAAAAATCATATGAAATATTTGAGTAAATAAAAGAAACTATTGTTGAGGTGGAATATTTTTGGTAACTCCTCCAAATGACTGGGCAGTTGATGCGACAACTTTGGCTTGCTAGGCATAAAATGCCTTTACTACGAGAGGCATGTCATCGTGTTGAGGGATGATTACATTTTTAGTTTGGTATTTCTAGAGAGCCTTGTTAGCTCTTGTTGCCTTGATCTTCCTTGAGTACATCGTTGCAAGTTCATCGAACTAGAATAATGCCAAGTCAATGCCACTGAGCCTCCTCATGCTTTCCATGTTGAATTTTTGTTTGTCACAAAGACTCAACTATTCCTTTAAATCTTCCCTTCAGTGTCTCATCATCTTCATCATTAGGATTCCCCTCTTTTCTTAGATGAATGTTGATGCCCAAAAGGTTTTTCTGAGTCGCAACCCTCGTTGTATTACACTCATTAAGTGTCTTTCCTTGTTCCAATATATTTTGTTTCAGAACAAACAAATCCATTTGATGCCCCTCTTCCATATAACACATCTTTTATCATCTACGCTTGGACAGACTTGTTCAGTTGCAATTTTGTCCATTCCTATTGTGAGCATCTCCTTGAAATCATTATTAGTTTTCATCCAAATTGATTCTTCATATTTGGCAGTGGCAATTTCTTTGTCAACTTCTTCGGTAACCTTTCCATAGGCTTTATAGCCTTGCATCTTATTCACCATTTCCTTTCCAATGGAAGATGTTGGATCAAATGTGGCACTAGCTTGACTAATTGGTTGGGGAGCCAAATCTAATATGTAATTCAAGCAATCAGTCAAAATCCTCAATTGATGTTTCAACTCATCTTTACTTTGTTTTTCCTTCGTCATTCTTTCTACTAACCTAGCAGTTGTTACTTGAAAATTGTGGACATCTTCATCCCTATTTGAAGGTCCTAAATTAACTAATCATATTGAAATCACTAGTAGTTCTTGTCCTGCTTCTTTTTGCACCAAGTGGTGTGCTACTTCTTCATACATATTTCCAATATTGTCATATTCTAACAACCTAGATTAGTCTTTAGTTTTTTGTGCTTAGGGGTTCTTTGAATTAATTGACCCATGAAATATTTCTTAGAAAGATTAAGTTGAACTATTTTTCTTTTCTTGGACTGAGTCTACTCTAACCATGAAGTAGAAGTAGGTGTAGCCATAGATTTAGAACTAGGAGAAGTGAATTGCAAGACTCTCCTAAGAGGGGGGTATCATAAATTCTCAGTTTAGGAGAAGAGAGTGGAGTAGGACCTACCCTAGGAGAATTTGGTGCTTCATTTTGAGGAGGAGAAGGAACACTTTCCTGTGAAGAGGAAGAAGATATATTGACTTTTTCTTCTTCCTTTGCGATCTGCTTATCTTTGTTTGTCTATGTTTGTTTTGGAGCATCTTCTCCACAAGTCCTCTCTAGAAAACCTTTCTTTGGGGGTTCCCCATCACATCTCTTTATCCTCCTAATGTCATTTGTTGAGCAGACGATTGTATACTAGATGATGAAGGTACTTGGTTGATCTCTCCCTAATGTTGAGTGCCTTGAGACTTAGGAGGTGGGGAATTCCGTTTCTTTGCAGTCTTCCTTGCTACCCAATCCTACGTTCTCCTAAGAACCACTGTAGTTTGTGCATCAATAGTTTCCAACTGCTTAATACTCTAGCCTATAAAAATAATTGGTTGAGTTTGTATATGATTAACATAGATTGGGTCCAATAGATCAAACTTAATATCATCCAAGCCTTGGATATCCCAATTTAATCTAAATGTTACTATTTTCCTTAAAGTTAATCTCATCCAATTTCTTCCATGGATCGCATATTCATCTGCACAATCTACCCAATAGTCTTCTAGATGCGAGATATGATGAAAACCAAACCCTAGTTGCAGATTATCTTTAACAATTTTTCTTACTGTAAAAAAGAAGCCTCCTTTCATAGAATTGCATTGTATATCTCGCTAAGTCCCTTTCAATATTAAGGGCATTAGACATGGAATTACAAGAATAATAACCAAGGCCAATGGGAAACTGAACAACTACCTTTTTCCTTTCTTGGCACCTTTTATTCACCTTTGCAATTTGTTTGCACACTTCAATTAAGAAAAAAATATCTTTTGTATATTTGGGCAATTTGTAAGGGATTCCATCAAAACTCTCAACCCTAATGTACTTGTGAACCTTTGGAATTGAATGAAATCACTACCATAGGTGTTAATCAATTTTACATCTTTGGGAGATATCCTTTGACCTATATCCCCTTGTATCTCTCTTACCATCCTCATGGTAAACACATCGTTCACACTCCTAAAATACATGCAACTCCTCTCTAACTGGAGCTTATCATAATAATCATAAATACGGACATCCTGATCTTGGACTTCAATCAGTCTCAAGCCTGGGCATGGTCTTGTGCAAGCAATAGCATAGAACAAGTAGGAGGACATGTAAAAGAACTTGTTGAGAGGAAAGTGAATAATCATTGAATGCCCCTGATCACATATATGTTGAGCCCAATCTAAATACTTCTCGCCATGAATGATTATTTGTATGAAGAAAAACATCCAATCTCTCAAAATCATGGGCTCTTTTGTCACCTCTCAACCTATGTAAAAGCACGATTATATCAAAAATTTCATCCGCAAAGTGGGTTTTGTGCAACTTCTTGGGAAATTGGGATTTACCCCTTTTTGGTGTAGCAAACGACTCCTGGGCAATAAAATTCTTGTACTATCCTTTCTTTTCTTGAAAAAGATGATAAGAAGAAGTGAAATCAATTTGCATATGCCTCTCTTTAGTATTTTCAAACATGAAGTGAAGGTATCTCTGTTGATTTTTACCACCATGTTGTCATTTGTTCTGACCTCTCTAACATTGGGGTCATAGTGATTGATACATTCCAATTAACTAAATCAATACATTGTATAACCACTAGAAACACTATTGCTTGAAATAACCCACTTTCAATCAGACGCTAAGTAATTGGGGGCATGTCTTCTTTCCCAATCCTTTCCCAGAATTTGTCTAAGTTAATATGCCCTAATTTTGTGTCCCCAATTTTTGGTAGTGTGCTTGATAGGCCCAACAAATTTTTTAGACCAAATACTTTAAATTCATGATGAACATAATTCAAGTGAGTGTAGACATAATTCATGCTCGAAAATAGTTAAATTCACTTACACAAGTTGTCTAAACAATACCCGACTCTCCAAATTTATTAGAGTTTTCCTTGGATTGTTTTATGATGAGCTAAGGCTTAAGATGAGAACTGTTATACCTCTCAGATGTTGTAATAACTACTACTCAAATTCTTTTATAATTCGCTCTTCCATCGCCTGTGAAATCTGCTTCCAAATGTTCGTTAAAATGAATTCTTCAGGCAACACAATTCCTATATAGGCATCATCAATTAATGTTTAAAAGTAGTAGATGAACATTAATGATACCTGTAATAATTGGCACGTGTAAGCTTTCTCGTCTTGCACCAATCTCTGACATTTTGAAATTTTAAACAAGAATGACTATGTGAGCTTTTTGGAGAATTGATTGGTTTTGACAACCTCGTCAAAGTCCGACAAATGTTTTGAAACCTTCTTCATTGTCTAAAAGTCTTCATTAAAACATCTTTCAAAGAACTCGACCTTTACGACGTGAATTATTTCGGATATAGTCATTGTTTCGACAACCTTGTTGGGACATGACATAGGTTTCAAAACCTACATAAAGTTCTGAAACATTTACTCTAACTTTAATTTTCTTAAGAATTTTGAAATGCCACCTTTTGAGAATGAAATTTTACTTTATAAAGTTGGGAACAGTATATAATTGGATAAAAGGAAGGTTTTCAAAACCTTGTTCGAATCCCAAAAAAGGTTTTGAAACCTTCAGAACTTTCAAAACTCCAAAATTCGGCCAAGTACTCAACTATTCTCTTTTAGCATCGACATTCATCTAGGTTGTGATAACCATTTCAAGCGCCAACATAGTTTCGGGAAACTTTGAGTAAGTTGATTGAGGGGCACTATTAGGCTTTGGCATGAAAATGGAGGGAAGCAACAAGGTTGTGACAACCAAGGCAGAACTCGATGAGGTTCCAAGAACCAGGGTAATTTAAGCAAATATTTTGTAATAGGGCCCATTTTCAAAGGTTTGCATAGTTTTCGAAAAGGACACTCAAAACTATGGTAACACTTGGCAAGTTCACTATTTAAATATAAGGTCCCAAATTCCATATAAAAAATGTTTATTGTAAAATATGTCTTAAAGAGGAAATTTTAGATCCCCAACCTATGATAGACAATTGTGACATACAATGTTTGAAATTATTTGTACCAATAGTTAACATTTTATATCCAAATATTATCTAGACAAACATTCATATCATTCTTCTTGTCAAATTTTAAAGCATCTATTTCACCTTACCTAATCAAAATATTTTATATATGTATTATTGGACAAACCTAATCGTGAACTTAATATTGACATAACTTACTCTTTTCATTTCTTTTTTATTTAACAAAGGAATAAAAAAATGAAAGCTAATAATAGGTAGCTGAAAGGAAAAACTATACAACTAGAAATGCAACTCAGTGACTAGGATAGCAAGAGAGATACAATAAAGTAATTACATAAATTGTATAACAGTTTTACATTGACAAAGTTTGTTATCATTTTAAATTGCAAAATGTGTTCCTTGATTTGTTGAATCTAATCCATTACCTTAACATTCTCCTTGCATAAAACTTGGAGTTGCAAAAAAATTGCTTGAAGAAATATATGTTAGAGTAAATCCTTAGAGTACCAGTTACCTAATGACAATTGTTAGAAAACACAATATCACATCTATTTTTCTATATATGATTTAAAATGACTTGTTTGATTGAATCAACAATCACATCATTATGCATACCAAAAGCAAAAATAACTTCTTTCTAATTTAACTCATAATTAAAAATCATAGAGAAGTTTCTAAACATAATAGAACATTGCTTCTTAGCAAATAAGTAATCTCAGAAGATGTGTTTCATACATTCAACACATTGGAAAAAAGGATAGTTAACTCTTTAGACCTTAATACATTTCAGTCTATCCCCAATAGGTAGCTTGCAATGTAGCATTTTCCAAGCCAATGTATCAAAATTAACTTTATATTTCTATTTAAATATTTCTATATTTAAGTACTCATTTTGGTCTAAATTTTGGAGCTAAATATGTACTTCCATTTATGATTTAGACAAGGACTAAGAGGTTAGCTAGGAAGGATCTGAATACAAACCTTCTTTAAAGGAAGATGATTGAAATGACTAAAAGACAACCATTTTCAATCCTTCAAAAAGTTGCATTCCCTTGGAGTACATAATTTCATAGAAAGATCAAGAGGAAATAATGATTGCACAAAAATTAGAAACTATTTCTATTTATTGTTCAACCCATAATGCTCTTTAATATTTACTCATGAGGTCCAATCAAACATATTAAAATCTCAAATATCTTTATATTGTTGAACCCCGTTTTTGAATAAATAATGCACATGTCTTAGAAAGCTAATAGCTCTAGTGGTTGATTATGATAATTGATAATTTCATTCAACCAAATTGATGTTGAAGAAAAATTGAAACCATTTTGCAAGGAAGAGTCATTCCATTTCAAAAATTTATAAACTTTTTTCTAAGCTTTCCATATGGAATGTAGAGGAAATGAAGCTTTGATTTTTTTTAAAGGATATATGAGCATTTTATCTAACCAATAAACATCTTTCCCCTTCTTAACTGAATCCTCCATGATTTGATGATGAACTATAATGTCCCCTTCCTATGCTATTGGCAGTTGGTGTCTATTAGCCTAATCTTCGGGTTCTCGTAGGCTAATGTGGTGGGATTAGGGAACTCTTCAAACCTTGGAGACTCATAGTTCATCCCATGAGGCCTTTCCAGGTGTTTCTTTGAGCTTAGATTGTTAGAAGCTTTGCAATGACTCTTCCTAGGGTGTTTTCAGGCACTTTGTTAGTTATGACTATTTTTAGTAAGTCTTCATTTCAACACCAACCTTGCCAATCAGTAACAGTTACGTCCCAACACAATTGCATTATGCATTCAATGTTCAATGATTATATTTTATTAAGAGGATTATTTTATATAACCCTAAATCTATAAAGTTAAATTAAATATTTAACTTAGCGTTATTTAAAATATTTAAAAGGTGACGTTATAAGGGGATGCCTAGGGGTTATAAGGTGATATCAAAAGTGAATCAAATGTTGTAACTTAAGGGGGCCTCCAACATGGGAGACATAAGGAGTTTTAGAATTAAAGTAAATATTTTAATTCTCAAGGTGGGCATGGGAATCAGAAAAGAAAGAATAAACGTGTTTTGGGAGCTCATTTTTTGAACGATGCTTGAGAATTGATAACAAATTATTGTTGGTTTCAAATTCATTCATCCAAGGGATTTGTGAGGAATAAAACCCTCATAGAGGATATTAGTTGTGAAAGTGAAAGATATTTCCTAACTAATTTGTAGGTGGTTTCATTCAAGAACTATATAGGAGCTTTAAAGTTACAAATTTTTAGTTTGTTTGCCAAGAATTCAAAGAAGATATTGTGGGGAAGATTTATGAGACCAAGCAGTGAGTTAAAGCATTGAAATTTTTGTTTGGGACTCTCCAATTGCTAGCTATACCATCCCTTACATAGGTTGTACAACCTTAAGGAGGGGCATGAGGTTTCAAGGGAAAATCACCTAAGGTTTGAGGAAGATTTTTGCTGGTTTGGGTGCACCATGGTATGAGGAACACTCAACAATGAAGTTGGAGTTCAAGCAACTAGGGTTTGGAGGATTTTTTTTCCATTTTAGATATCATAGTTTGTTGTTTACAATCTATTTCTAGACCATTTTTACACAACAATAAATGGGTATGTTTGTATTGTCATTTTGAGATGACTTAGCCATCTGGGTATTGTTAAAATCAATGTTATATTACTGTCAAAAATCTATGATAATTTTGTAATTCATTTCCAACAAGTGGGTAATTTCAAAATTTTAAAATATTCAGCGTTGATGCCATATAAATATCATTACAAGTATTTTGTTATATTGTATTGGTCATATTACCATCAAAACACATATTCCTATTCAAAAAACACAAAAAAAGGGTGGTCATTACATGAACTAAAAATGTGCATGGTTCATCTCCACTAGTAACTCTAATAATCCATTTTGTGGCAAAATCTAGTCTTTGAGTTTTGGGGTCTATAAGCCCTAGGCTACCTTTAGATCTCAGTTGGATGTAATGAGATTAAGAAGAGGTAATGAATCCAACATTACCGTCATTTTTAGACCATACAAATTTTGAATTGTCATAGCTTTTCTTGGATGACATCCAACAAGATGAGTAATACACATGGGTAGCAATGAGAATCCTATTGGCAACTTGAATCTTGATTGCTAAGGATAATAATTTGTTGCTCCATTTGAACAACTTATTTTTTAGTCTATTTAAAAAACCAAACCCATACTTTAGAAAGAGAGAAGCCCAAGTCAAAAGGAATGCTTAGATATATCTAGTTATCTCCCCATGTTGGATTTGTCTCCACTCTTTAGGAATCCACTGAGGGATAGAGCCAAGTTGTGACATCAAAAAAGTAGTTTTGTTATGGCTAATTGAAAATCATAAATATAATAGTAGAAAATTAATATGTCCAAGGTATTGTTTAATTTTTCTTCTAAATTTTGTAGGAACAACATACTATCATCAACAAAGTGAGAATTAATAACCACCTTATTTTGAGGAATATATATGTCTTTAATGAGCTTCATCTTATTAGCTTTTTGAAGAAGATATCCCAAAGCATCAATTGTAAGCACATATAAAAAATGGAGATAAATGACGTATTTTCCTTATAGAGCATTGTAGCTTGAATGATTCTAACACTTCCTTATTGATAATAAGGTGGGCATTAGCCTCTTTGAACAATATTTGAACATGATTTTGAATTTTTGGTCCAAAACCCAACCACTATAGCATTTTAATAATGAAGCTCCAAAAAATTCTACCATATGGTTTATCAAAATCTAACTTGACCACCAAAGCATTTTGACATGATTTTTGGACCCATTCAATAGTCTCCCAGCCAACATTATATTGTCAAGTATATATCTTTATTTTATAAATCATGTTTTCTCAGTTCTTACAATACAATTGGTTTACTTTTGAAGCCAAACCCTTTGTAATGATTTTATAAGAGTTGTTTAACAAGGCAATTGGTTTCCAACCAACACTAACATCCTCATTTTTTCCCTTAGGAGAAAGTTTGATTAGACCTTTATTAATATTTGGTCCTAAGGAACCATTTTGAAGATATTCTAAGTAGAGAATATAAAGTCATCTTTAATATGATCCCACATTATTTGATAGAATTTAGTTGGAAGACCATGAAAGTCGGGGCTTTTATTAGATTTCATAAAAAAATAGTACATTCAATTTCTTCCAAAGAGATAAAATGACCCAAAAACCTACTATATCATGGATAAATCTTGTTACATATACAATCTTGGATACTTTCTTCTAGGATATGTCAAATATCTATGCAATTAATTTCTTCTTTAAAAAAAAATTCCTAGAAATTTTGGAACCATATAATAATTTCAACATAATCTAGGTGATATCCACTTTAATTGACTATAGCAACAATTCTCTATTTTTTATGTTTGTAATTGAGATAGTTAAAGGAAATTTTAGATCTTTTATTCCATTCCTTTATCCATTGAAGTTTGGATCTAGTTTTGGTACCTTGTCCTTTGTAATGATCCAATTTACACATTCGAGATCCAATAACAACAAATGATTCTATCTTTTCATTATAAGGATCAATATTTAGTTGTTTTCTAGCACATTCTAGTTTCCCTTTGAGGGATTTTTCTTTGTTTTTCATCTTCATGTAATTCTCCTACCAAAGGATTGAAGACAATCAACACATTATGCTAGAGCAGAATCCCACCAAACAATCCATGACTCACCCTTTTGAGGTTTAGGAATAGAGTTCCAAAATTCCCACTAAGCAGAAACACAATTGGTGTTTTTTAGATGAGAGGTATTAAGCTTGAAGGGGAGTTGAGAAGGAGCCACTTTTTGAGTAAAAGAGATAGAGAAAATGATAAGGAAATGATCATATAAGGTAGTTTAATAATCCACTTACACATGAGAATTGGATGAAGAATGCTCCAATTTGTTAGAACTCTAAAATAGATTGAATAACCCAAGGAAATGTTTAAGAGAAAATCATAGTTACATAAATTGGAAAAATATAAATGATGCAAACTAGAACTATGAGAGATTATGCAATTTCAGAATGATAAAATTGCATTAAGAGCTTCCAAGATGAAAAATACAAGCTAGGTAGTGAGTTTATATAGAACTAAGGAGAGGATGGAGGTGGAAAATCAACCAGTGAGAATTGACCACCAATAACCACCTGTTGAATGCACAAGACAACTGAGAGGGGGGGTGAATCAATTGTATATTAAAACACCAAAACCCTCACTAACATTCAGATCTGCATTAGTCCATAAACCCTTATCATGCATTAGCATAATCTAAACATGAGAAACAATAATGCAAACACATCCAAACACATGAGAACACTAGATTTACATGGAAAACCCAAGAAGGGAAAAACCACGGTGAGGATTAGCTCACAATATAAAGTAATTGCAATGCCAAATACAATAGGCTCACTATTGGAGGGCTCACTGCCCAAAGAGAAAAGAAGGGCTTATTGCTAGATTAGAAAGAAAAAGATAGAAGATTGTTACAATGAGAAATCCATCTCGGAGCAACAAAAAAGTTCCACCACTACTTCACTAGAACATTCACACTCTCTCTATAGAATTTAGACACCTTCTGCTCATTGCTTCCAGTAGTCTTAGGCATTAAAGCTCACACTACATTTTTCACTTTCATACTTCACATCTCAACACTTTACATTACACACTTCTCTTATATTTCCTCCATTAAGTGTACAAATTCAAATTAGGTCAGCACCAAAACATTCCTATGGTGGAAAGGAATGAAAGCGGACCACATCACTCCTTAACTTAGGACTAAATCCACATAAAAACACCACACCACGCTTCCACAAACATCAAAGCACATTCACAATTAGTGTAAACACCCAAGCTCATCCTAACACGTGTTAACATCATTAAACAATTAAGTACACACTTCTTTTGATCGAAAGATGACTCATAGACCACACACATCACTTTAGCACAATCTAGAATATCCCATCAACACCCTGAAATCCAATAAATCCTTTGCAACATCAAACACCGAAAGAACATATTCATCTTGCATAACTAGCTAACCTTCCACACACTACAACACTTGAATCCAACCTTATAGAGCACCAAAACACAAAAAATCAGACTAGAGATATATATTAGCAATATAAGCACACTTCTAGATCTGCAAGACCAAAAACCTCATTGCAGAGAAATGCAGAGCAAAACCATTTCTCCCAGACAAGACTACTTACATAGTTCACACACTGGTGTACACAACTTTCTCTGCACAATGATCCAAAAAAGAAACTCTATATATAACACCTCTGAACACCTCTAAGAAACATATTTGAACCACACAATCAAAGATTCAACCATGAAGAAATGTAGAGCAAAACACTAAACACCACTTTGTCACACTAAACACTCTTCACCACACTGTTTCCTCTTTTATTCAAATTTTCTCAAAAGCACTTGGAAACTAAGCACCATAAACTCAAACTCAACATCTGGAATATCTTCTCAAAAACTTAACCACACAAGAGGTTGAACATCACCAACACATTCCAATCAAAGCAACATTAGAGGTTGACATTAGTGATACTTCAAACTTCCAACAATCTCCCCCTTTGTCAATGATGGCAACACATGGAAAAACCATCAACAACAAGAACAACAACAAAAGCTCTGATCACCAACTCATATACTGCACCACAGTGCATACTGCTCCCCCTTACACAAGCATCCATTATTTTATCTTTCTCATGACTTCTCTCCCCCTTACTTCATATGGTTTTTCAGTTAACTTCCTCTCCCCCTTTGGCATCAATGGAAAAGGGCAACACATATCTTTTTTTCTTTGCTTCCCTTTGACATCAGTCACATATACTTTCTCTCACTCAAAGGAAACACTTGTAAAGAACAAACAAATACTCTGCAACCTCTACATTCACTTCCTTTGACAAGGCTTCAAAGGACAACATTGATACACAACACAATGACAACACTTACTCCGGGCCCCGACTGCAACAACCAACAATGTCGCTACCTACTCCCCCTAAGAGGCAGCCACCAACATCAATCCAAGAACAAGGAATGAATCTTGAGATCCACTAGACTAATGCATATCCTTATGCATCTACTTGAAAGGAGGGGAAATAACTCCCAATGTCTCCCGAAGATACTCAAAAGTATCCTTAGGGAGAGCCTTCATGAAGATATTTGTAACTTGATCCTTAGTAGGCACGTACTCCAAGTTCACCCCATTCTCTGCAACCTTCTCTCTCAAAAAGTGACACCAGATTAAAATATGCTTTGTCCTTGAATGCATTACTAGATTCTTTAAAATATTAATATCACTTGTATTATCAAAAAAGATAGAAATAGGTTCATCATATACCACTCTAATATCCTTCAAAGTTTGCTTCATCCACAACACCTATGTGCAACATGATGCTGCAACAATGCATTATGCCTCTGCAGTAGATAATGACACTAAATCATGCTTCTTGCTTAGCCAAGACACCAACTTGTTTCCAAAAAAGAAATCACTAGACCACTTATACTCTTTATGTCATCCACACAACTTGCCCAATCTACATCTATGTAAGCACTTAGAGAGAAATCAGTATCCTTTGGATACCACAATCCATATTCCAAAGAGCCCTTCAAGTATCTGAATATTCTCTTCACTGCTGCCACATGTGACTCTTTGGGATCTTCTTGAAATCTAGCCACAAGGAAAACTACATGCATGATATCTGGTCTAGTAGCAGTTAGATATAGTAGTCTTCCAATCATTGATCTATACTTTCTTTGATCAGCCTTAGGAGATTCTTCATTCTTACTCAACTTGCAACTGATAACCATAGAAGTACATACCGGTTTAGAGCCTTCCATGAACCAAACTTCTTCAACATTTGCTTGACATATTTTGATTGTGAAATGAATATACCTTTTTCTATCTGATTGATTTGTAATTCAAGGAAGAAATTTATCTCCCCAAACAGACATCTCAAACTATTTTTGCATCTCTCTTGCAAATCTCTTGCACATTGCTTCATTGCCTCCAAAGATTATGTCATCAACATACACAACCACAATCAAGATTTGATCTTTTTCAAATTTGAAATAAAGATTACTATCTGCAGTACCTTTGTTGGATCCTTGCAGCAACAAGTACTTATCCAATCTTGCATACCAAGATTTAGGAGCTTTCTTGAGTTCATATAATGCCTTCTTCAATCTGTAGACCATATTAGGATTATCTGATATCTAAAAGCCTTCTGGTTGTTCAATATAAACCTCTTCTTCCAACTCACCATTCAAGAATGTAGACTTCACATCCATCTAGTAGACTTTGAAATCCTTATGCACTACAAAAGCCAAAAACATCCTAATAGCCATTCTTGCCATCAGAGCAAATGTATCCTCAAAATCTATTTTTTCTACTTGTGATTAGCTTTTACACACAAATCTTGTCTTGTTTCTTACCACTTCACCCTCATTCAGATTGTTCTAGAATACTCACTTAGTTCCAATCATATTCTTGTTTATAGGTATTGGGACAAGTTCCCAAGTCTAATTCTTCTCAATTTGCATAAGTTCTTCCTCCATAGCCTTGATCCAAAATTCATCTTTGCATGCTTCAATCACTGTTTTAGGTTCAAATTTGGAAATAAAACATGTTTACTTTTTCTTCTATCATAGCAACCTTTCTTCTTGTCAAAACACCTCTACTCTTGTCACCAATGATTTGATCTTCTGAATAATTATTTTGCACATACTTAGGGGTCTTAGGGATATTTTTTAGAGCTTCTTCCTCTTCAACCTACACTTTTTTTTCCTTACCATCATCTTTATCTTCTTCTCGCAAGAGGACTCATTTGATTCATATCCATCAATCATGATACTTAAATTTTATGTAAGTCTTCATCCACTTTGACACTTGCACTTTCAACAATCTTTTTTAGCCTCTTGTTGTAGCATCAATAAGCCTTACTTCTTGTAGAATATCCAAGGAAGATTCCTTCATTAGATCTTGCATCAAACTTTCCTAATTTTTCTTCATATCTTTTGATATAGCAAATGCTTCCAAACACTGAAATATTTCATAGTAGGGGTTCTTCCATACCACAACTCATAGGGAGTCTTTGAATTGTTTGTCCTTTCTTGTGCTTTGTTAAGTATAAACACTACAGTATGAATTGCTTCTCTCTAGTAGACATCTGATAGATTTGCTTCCTTCATCATTGTCCTTGTTGCTTCCTAAACAATCCTATTCTTCCTTTCCACAACCCCATTCTGCTGAGGAGTCCTAGGAGCTGACAAATTCCTCTTTATTCCATGATCTTCATAAAAAGTGTTAAACTCATTAGAGGTGAACTCTCCACCTCTTTCATATCTTAAACATTTTATTTTCATATTCATTGCATTCACAACCATAGCTTTGAATGCCTTAAACTTATCTAAAGTTTCTAATTTTTCTTTGAGAAAAGTAACCCAATTCATTCTAGAATAATCATCAATTAATAGCATGAAATACCTGTCACCTTGAGAACTTTTGATTCTCATAGGTCCACAAAGATATGTATGCACCAACTCCAAATTACCAATAGTAGATTGTTCTTTGACTTTGAAACTCTTTCTATCTTGCTTCCCAATCTAACATTCCTTGTAGATAGAATTGATAGGCTTTGTAATCTTCAAAAAATATCTCACAGCTTGATTTGAACTGATCCTCACTAGGCTATAAAAAATGATGTGACACATTCTTCTATGCCATAGTAAAATTTTATTAATCTCAGTCAAAGCATTGACTATTTGCATCCTTAAGTTGATAAACATTTCCATCTATCATTCTTCCTACTACAACCACAATTCCAAAGCCTTTTTTGATCTTGCAACCATTGTCCTGAAACACAATATTATATACTTTGCTACAAATTTGTCCTACACTCAAAAGGTTATGCCAAAAACCCTTAACATAAATAACATCATATGTATTATGCTTTCCATCAAAACTAATTGAGCCTTTTCCACATATCTTAGCAGATGTTTAATCACCAAAGTTAACTAAACCGCATTCAAACCTCTCAAGCTTAACAAACTTACTCTTATCACTTGCTATGTGATTTGAGCATCCACTATCAATGATCTAGTTGTTCCTCTCCTCTCTAGCATGAAAGGTGGTCAACATTGCTCCTCCAATGTTATGACCTTCTTCTAGAGCACTTTCCTTCATACATCTATCAAAGTTAGCAAAATTAGTTCCAACATTTAGAACCATGAACAAGCATTCATCATCTTCCTCATCCAGATAATTAGATTCATCATTGAATATACTAGCATCTTCTTTAACATAATAACTTCTCTTAACCGATTTACCTTTATTCTCCTTAGGTCTATCTCTTGAAGCTTTGACATGACATCTTGAAGCATAATGACCAATTTTTCCACAGTTAAAACATTTGAAAGGTAACTTACCTTTGTATTTTCTAGTGCCCTTTTTCAATCTTCTCACAAAATTTGCTTCTACATCATCAAGATCATCCTGGTCTGATTCCTCATTCTTCTCTTCTTTTCTAATTTTAAAAGAACTATCCTTTTTTAGATCACTTGTACCAAACTCTCTCAATTCAAAAGTAGTTAATGCACCAAACAACTGATCTCTAGAATAATTATTCAAATTCTGAACTTCCTCAAGAGAAAAAACTTTATGGATATAAGATTTAGTAAGAGTTCTTAGTACCTTCTTTACCACCTCATCTTCATCTAGATTTCCACTAAGACCTCTGATGGAATTGAAAACTTTGTCCACTCTATGCATGTAGCTTGTAATATCTTCATCTTCTGTCATCCTTAGGTTTTCAAAATTGATCTTCAAACTTTGCATCTTTGCTTGCTTGACCTTATCATCTTCTTCATAGATACTTTCCAACTTTTTCTAGATTTCACCAATAGTTTTAAGACTCATAACTTTCACAAGTTTTGAGTTAGAAATACCACTCAAAATAGCATACCTTGTTTTTCCATTATTCTCATATGCCTTGATTTCATTATCAATACATGGACCATTTGTAGACATTGCATATCTAGTTTCAACAGATTTCCAAACTCCAAACCCTAGAGAGATAAGGACTTCCATCCTCATCTTCTAGAATGCATAATAAAATTCATCAAACAAATGAGCCTCCTTCTTGTGTGCCATCCCATATCTACCTCAAGCAGTTAAGCTTTCTTCTAAGGAACCTTGCTTTGATACCAATTTTTGAATGCACAAGACAACTGAGAGGGGGGGTGAATTAGTTGTATATTAAAACATCAAAACCCTCATTAAAATTTAGATCTACATTAGTCCATAAACCCATAACAACCATTAAACCCTTATCATGCATTAGCAAAATGTAAACATGAGAAACAATAATGCAAACACATCCAAACAAATGAGAACACTAGATTTACGTGGAAAACCCAAGAAGGGAAAAACCATGATGAGGATTAGCTCACAATATAAAGTAATTGCAACACCGAATATAATAGGCTCATTGTTAGAGGGATCACTACCCAAAGAGAAAAGAAGGGCTCACTACTAGATTAGAAAGTTTAAGCTAGAAGATTGTTACAATGAGAAATCCATCTCAAAGCAATAGAAAATTTCCACCACTCCTTCACTAGAACATTCACACTCTCTCTATAGAATGTAGATGCCTTCTGCTCATTGCTTCTAGTAGTCTTAAGCATTAAAGCTCACATTGCATTTCACACTTTTGAACTTCACATCTCAACACTTTGCATTAAACAATTCTCTTATATTTCCTCCATCAAATCATCACACATATATACTGTCTTCAACCTTGAAAGCAATCTACAAGGTTGACTATGCACCTCAAACGTGAAAATTCAAATTAGGTCAGCCCCAAAATATTCCTGCAATGGAAAGGAATGAAGGTGAACCACATAACACCTTAACTCATACCTAAATCCACATAAACACATCACACCACACTTCCACAAACACCAAAGCAGATCCTCAATTAGTGTAAACACCCAAGGTCAGTTGAACCTATGTTAACACCATTAAACAATTAAGTACATGCTTCCTTTGATCCAAAGATTACTCACAGACCACACACATCACTTTAACACAATTTGGAATATTTCATCAACACCCTAAAATCTAGCAAATCCTTCACAACATCATACACTAGAAGAACATATTCATCTTGCACAACCAACTAACCTTCCACACACTACAACACTTGAATCCAACCTTATAGAGCACCAAAACACAAACAAATCAGACTAGAGATAGATATTAGCAATATAAGCATACTTCCAGATCTGTAAGACCAAAAACCTCACTACGAAGAAATGCAGAGCAAAACCATTTCTCCCAGACAACATTGCTTACACAGTTCACACATTGGTTAACACAACTTTATCTATACAATGATCCAGAACAAGAACTTTGGATATAACACCTCTAAACACCTTTAAGCAACATATCCGAACCGCACAAGCAGATCTTCAGCCATGAAGAAATGTGGAGCAGAAAACTAAACACTACTTTGTCACACTAAACACTCTTCACCATACTATTTCCTCTTTTATTCAAAATTTCTCAAAAGCACTTGAAAACCAAGCACCATAAACTCAAACTCAACATCTGGAACACCTTCTTAGTAACTCAACCACACAAGATGTTGAACATCACCAACACATGCCCATCAAAGCAACACTAGAGGTTGACATCAATGATACTACTAATGACAACATAATGCAACCATTCAAAGCATCTCCATAGTTTGACATCAATGCAACATCAAAAGTCTATTGACATCAATGACAACACAAACTTCCAACACCACCAACATTAAATAAATTGATGAAAAAGTAAATACTCAACCCTTAAAAGGTGGAGGACAACTCATCACTTTATCTCCCAGTTTTTAAATGATTAACTCACTTTATTATTCAAAGAAAGCTTAATAAATGTGTAGGAAAAACCTATAACTAAGGGAAAATTAAATATCCCACTAGGAAAATAAAAACCTACACTAACACTCCCCCTTAAGCACAACTTAGGAGGATGTAAAAGATGACGTGTCTTGACAATTGAGTCCATGTTAGGTACCGATGTACATATTGAATTGCCCCCCAAAAAGAAGAAGCCCCTCCCACATATAGAGAGTGAACACCACTAGAATAGAGAGAGAATAAGATGAGGACTAAGTAGCCCCTCCAAAGAGGACACCAACCGCACCCCAAGCAGAGCTCACAAATGAACTTACCCTTAGTGAAGGATTTGGTGAAGATGTTTGCAATCTGGTCTAATATAGAATAGTACTTGAGATCAATGATCTCTGAATGAATCAACTTCCAAATGTAGCACATGTGGATATTGATATGCTTGGTTCGTTGATGATGAACCAAATTGTGAGAGATTTGAATAGCACTTTGGTTGTCACAAAATATGATTATAGGCTTCTAGAAGGGAATTCCAAACTTATTGAGAATATTTTGAAGCCAAATGGCTTTAGTAGTAGCATTAACCACTCCTTGATACTCATCCTTTGTAGATGAAAGAGCAATAGATGACTACTTCTTGCTTGACCAAAAAATTGGACCAGAAGTAAGGGAGAAGTAATACCCAGAAGTAAACTTGTGATCCTCAGAATTACTTGCCCAACCCAAATTTGTGTGTCCCTCCTTAGTCAAAATCCACACCTGTTGCATAATAAATCCCATAATTGTGAGTACCCTTGATGTAGTGAAGAATTTCTCTAGCTACTTTCCAATGTAGCTCATGTGGCTCTTGCATGAATCAAGAGATCATTCCTACTACATATGAAATATCAAGCATTGTATGAGTCAAATAGATGAGACTACCAACAAGTTGTCAATACAAAGATCCATCCACCAAGGGTGAAGAACACTTAACCTCAAGTTTGACCCTTGACAAGAATGGAGTCAAAACAGGCTTACAATTAGCCATGTGAAACCTCTAGAGTATATCAAGTGCATACTTAGGTTGTGCAAGAGAAATATCTATAGAAGACTGAATAATCTCAATCTCCAAAAAGTAATACAATAAGCCCAAGTCTGACATAAAAAATTGATCATGAAGTGTGGTTTTCACTACTGAATAGTGGATGAGTGACTTCCTACAATCAAAAATTCATCGTCATAGAGAACCAAGAAGGTGTGAGCATTATCCTATTGTAAAATGTAGACATTATGATCAGAATGACATCAAGTGAACCCCACTTTTTGAAGGAAGGAGTCCATCTTGGCATACAAAGCCCGAGGGGATTGTTTGAGGCCATAGAGAGACTTCTGAAGATGACACACAAGTGAAGGATCTTGAATGAACCCCTATGGCTTCTCCATGTATATCTGCTCTTGAAGATCACCGTGAAGAAAAGAACTCTGCAAATCGATTTGATGAACTTCCCATATATGCACTACAACAATAGCAAAGACAAGTTAGATGGGATTCATTCTGATGACTGGTGTATAATTCTTAGAAGTAGTCAATCCTTGGAACTTTGGAGAATCCTTTGGCAACCAAGTGAGCCTTATGCTTGTCAACTGACCCATATACTACAAATTTTGCTCAATAGGCCAACTTACATCAAACAAGTTTCCTTCCCTTAGGAAGTGGACAAGATCCCAAGTATGGTTCCTCTCCAAGGAACTAAACTCTTGCCGCATGGTTGCATCCCACTTGAGGACACCAAAAGATTTCCAAAAGGTATGTAGATTGGAATCTGTGGCAAGGAAGACATGTTGAGCATCCTGAAATTGTGATCTTGTTCTCCTATGATCTGAGGTATTCCCTACCCAATCCCCTGCTAACTACATTGTCTGTCAAGCCCAAAGAGGCCTCGAGGATGGAGAAGGAGGAGAATCATCATCCTCAGAAGGTGGATCATGTGCACCCTCATCAACATTATCATCATTTGAAGTAGAGGAAGAAGAATCCTCATCATGATTAGAAGGATTATGATCCTCTGAAGAACTATCATGATGATAGAAGGACTCCATTTTGATGGTGGCAGGAGAAGGCTTGAGAGAATTGGAAGGACTCTCCTCAAAAGAAACACTTATCTCAATGAAAAACTCATGTGTGGTAGGATGAAGAAGCTTGTAGCCTTTGACACCATCTAGGTAACCAACAAGTATGCAAGGCTTGCTCTGTGGATCTATAGCCTTGTGTTTCTCTACTAGAATGTGGGCCCATGCACTAGAGCCAAACACTCAAAAGTGCTTAACTAACGGTTTCTGACCGGTCCAAGCTTGAAAAGGAGTTACTCCTTTCAAATCTTTGTGAGGAACGTGGTTTTGGATATAACACATAAATTTAATGGCTTCTACCTAGAAAGGTGATGCCAAAGACTTGGAGTGGATCATACAATTATCCATCTCTTTCAAGGACCATTTTTTTTATTCTACAACTCCATCTTGCTAAGAACTATAGGGAACTGTATGTTGCAAATCAATTCCCTCTAAAGCACAATACTACATAAACATGTGGTTGAAATATTCCCCCCATTATCTGTACGTAGAACTTTGATAGATTTCCCAATTTGTTTCTCTGCAAAATCCTTGTACTCCTCTGAGAATGAATCAAAGACATTAGATTTTTTTTTGAGAAAGTACACAATGATGTACCTAAAAAATCATCGATGAATATCAAAACATACTGGGCTCTACTAAAATATGGTTGTGGAAATGGCCCTACCAAATCACTATGTACCAACTCCAAAAAAAGTAAGGCTCTCCAAGCTTTTCCTTTTTCAAACTTCTCTTCAAGATGCTTGCCAAGAATGCATCCTTGACAAACACCATAAAAAAGGTGAACTATAGGTAATCCTGTAACTATGTCCTATTCACTGAGCTGCTACAAGAAGTAGTGGTTAAAGTGGCCAAACCACTGATGCCACAAATTACTCACATCATCTAAATGAGTGAGTAGAATAGACGAAGGTGGATCAAGAACAAAGTGATAAAAAATAAAGCTGTGAAGGATTATCTACTCTCCCAACCACAACTATAGAATCATTATGAAACTCACAAATCACCACTGAATCAAGAGTAAACTCAACTCGCTTGCTTGTACTTGTGTGAGTGATTTGATAGATCGATAGGAAATTAGTTAATAATGAGGGAACACAAAGAACATCCTAAAATGTACCTTCCCCATATCAATAAACCCTCTCCCACACACCTCAACAAGAGTGTCATCACCCATCAAAATGGAAGGCATAGTACATGGCTCCAAAGATGCAATCTTGTCCTTAGAAGAAGCCATGTGGTGTGAAGCACCTGAATCAAGAGCCCATGTGGATGGTGGAAAAGTAAATGCTGCAAGAGTCTCACCCTTTCCTTTCCTCGTGCTATTATCTTTGGCCTTGTGATACCCCTCATCTGAACACTATTTGACTGAATTAGGAATATTGAGATTATTCTTCTCAAGAATGTGCACCAAGTGATCTACTTGTTTCTTCAAAAAATTGTTGCTTATCATGAACAAGTCGTTTAAAATAGGTACATTTGGCCTTGTATCTCTTAGGCTTGTCACCTTTTGAAGATGATGTCTAATTAGCTGCCTTTGGAGCAACTAATTTTTAATCCTTTTTCTCTTTGTTATTCTTTTGTTTCTTATCCTTATTACCACTTTTTCCTTGCTATTCATTTGTGCCATGGTTGACTGCCAAGACATGTGACGTAGAAGACTTAAGAGTGCCCTTTTGGATTAGATTATCGAATTAGAAAAATCATCCAAAGAGGGCATAGTGAATTGGAATCAAATGCATCCTTAGTAGCATAAAATGTACAAACACTGAATATTCAAAACTTAGCTTAGTGAGAATGCTTAGAATCAATTGTTCATCTTTCTTATCAATTCCACATTGTTGTAGTTGTAGCCTTAGTGATTTCAATTTGGTGAAGAAATCCTAAATTGTGTTGAATTTTCCTGGACTTAAATTGATTAGTTTATTTTGCAACATATGACCCCTCATTGAATCTTGAGTGCCAAAAAGAGTTTCTAGTTTTTTGCATATTTCATTTGCAACATTCAAAGATTCAATATGAAAGAGAAAATCAAGAGATATAGAGAAACACAATACTCCATATGTTTCATCACATCTATTAAACCGCTTAGGATTTTCTTCATCTTTAGTAGGTTTAGTTTCTAATCCCGTTGTTATTTTATGCAAACCAAGACTTCTTAAGTGAATTTTCATGTTAGACTTCCACTCAAAATAGTTGTATGCAATTAGAATATGAAGTGTTGTTGAATCCATGATGAAGAAACACAAAAGAAGGTGTGGAAAGAAAGTGAATGCAAGAACACCAAGAATACCCCCACCCTTTACCCTAGTATCAAAAATCACCCCTCAATATATTATAAGGTTGGCACTTTATAATTTAGTGTGTTTACAAAGCCCTTTCCAAGATACAATGTTCTATAGGCTCAAAATAGCAAAAAATACAAATTCTAATATAAAATGAACCTGAGAAAAAATATGGAAAAAATGTTCTTGTAGTTGTATAGTGATCTTCACCACCTTTCCAATGCCTATTCATTTCCAAAAATTGAAGCACTGGGGTGAAAGTTATGATCTGTTGAAGAAAAAAAACAAAAAAATTCAACCTAAAATACCTAGAAAAAAGTAGCAAAAAATATTTTCAATACCTTAGTGGATGGAAAGTGCTCATCTCCATAATTCTATTGATATTTGATTTTTGAAAATTTGATATTGTGGTGAAAAGTTATGTATGTTTGAAAAACTTTTAGCCTATTTGAGGGCCTTGGTGGCCCCTAGTGGTGCTCTGGCGACGTTGTCATCAACGGTGGCCATTGGGTGATGAAATGGGGTAGAGCTATGGTGTCATGGTTGACTGAACTAGTTGTGGTTAGTGTGATCGCTGGAAGTTTCTAAAATTGTTGTCATAGTTAAGTTTTTGGAGGTTGCGGTTTACGATAGTGATGTTGATGCTACAGATAGCCACTTGGTAGCTTAAGTCGTAAGATGCTTTTAAGCCACTTAGTTTGCAACCCCTAGCCTCAATGACTAATTGTTGTAGTCAACGCTAAGCCAAATGCTTTAAATAATTTTTTTATATTTTTTTGTAATAAAACCTATGACGTAAATGAAATTTTTAGATTTTTTAAAAATAAATTTGTACAACTTGCGACCTAGGGGTTGTATGTGTTGGAAATATTGATGAAAAATGAACCCAATGAAGTTTTGCACTCTTCAAAGGATCAACCATGAAAGACACTATCTACAAGAAAGAGTTACAACATGAGCATGAAGATAGATGATTGATCAAATGATTATCTATGATGATATTGAATTGATCTAGAATTATTTACAAATGTATAAGCACCTTGTATATATAAGCAAGGTGTGATGAGGTAGGATAACTACCATTTATACAAACATTAAATGCCTAATGCAAATAATAAATGCATGAGATAATGAATAGGAAAACTATTCAATTCATAGATAATTAAAAGTAAATAATGAGACATGGCTCCATTATAACTAACTTCTAGAAATGACAACTAGGATAGCTTAACTCCTAAGTAAAATTATTAACGTGAATAGGTCCTCACTAATGAATAGTTAAGAATAACCCCATTCACACCAACACCCCCCATAAGTGTAAATAGGGAGTGCAGTTATTATGAAAATGATGTAATATGGGTCCCAACAATGAGGCCATGCTAGGTACCCATGTACAACTAATCTCTCACAAATAGAGAAAAGGATAAAAACTAGTGGGGAAAAAATCCTCTTCAAAAAATAGATGCAATACAAATCATGTACAAGTGATAGAAGTGATGTATGGAGGCCTCAACAACAATATCCTCAAGAGCTGCATCCACCATAATAATACAATATAATGACCCCTCCAATGAAGGGAAAGATGGAGACTAGATTACCCCCCCATAATGAAGTATCATCAAAACCACTGAAGAAAGTTTGAAGCCAAAAGAGAACCCAATGACGAAAAACCACATGTATCCCCTTAGGAAGAAAGAGATCCAATGGTAGATTTGGAAGATAGTCCAACTCCATGATGAAATGAGAAGGAAGAAGTCTCACCAATGAAATCTTTGAAGAAGAATCAAATGTCTCTGAAGATGTCTCACCAAAATTAGGATCCCCAATCAAGGTGTAAACAATGGACTGAGGAGACTCAAGAATGTCCTCCAAAGAAGAATCTACAAAGAGGAGAGTTACCCCCTCAAGTATGTCCTCCAAACCTATAGAAGAAGAATGACAAGCCAAATATGCAATACCAAAAATAAAGCCATCTTGCAACCACAAATTTGAAAAATTGAATATATCTTGCTCTGTTGAAGTCTTGGAATCAACTGTCAACTTTGATGAAGCACAAGATGATGGAACCACACAAAGAAGAGCCAAATTCAACCAGCCACCATAGACATCATGTGAATTACAACCCACACTAGAAGAAGGAGAATTAGGAACATAAGGATCATCATCATGATAGAAGTGGGAGAAGGTATACACCTTAGACTGATGATCAGCCTAACCCATAGCAAAGAGTTCTCCTGTCTCCTTACGAATGAAAACTGAATCGGATGTGAACTCAACTGTGTTTCCTATCTATGTAATTTGATAAATTGAAAGAAGATTATGGGACATCTCAAGAATATAAAGAACATTAGATACTAACCCTGTACCAAAATCAACATCACCAACAACAACAACATTAACAAACTAATTGTTTATAGTCAAGATCCCATCAAAATGTGGTACTCTAAGTGATCCTGGAACCATATGATCAAATATACTAGCATTATGTTTTGAAGCACCCGAATCAATAATCCATCCATTATGTCTATCAACATGAGTGGTAATCAATGCACGACCCTTTCCTCTAAAATCTCTAGAAGTAGTTCCTTTATCCTCTTTGTGTGGAGTATCCTCAAGTGTGGTAGAAGAAGAAGGTGAACTAGAAGATGTAGAATGAACTAAACAATTGTGATCCTTAAGAAGTTGACTCAACTCATGGATTTCCTTCTTATAGGAAATTTGTTCACTATGCCCAATCCCTTTGTAAAAGGTACATGTGGGTTTCTCCTTCTTTGGTTTATCCTCTTTAGAAGAGGTGGTGGAAGTCTCACTAGGTTCTATCTTAGGCTTGTTCTTTTTCTTCCCTTTCCCCTTAGGTGGTATGATTATCAATGCATAAGACTTAGAAGAAACATCATGTTGGCTAAGTTTTGATTGTTCCCTTGTCAGTCTCTCGCAAAAGTTCTCAAATGAAGGCATGAAAAATATATCACCTAACCCATCCATAGTGGAATAAAAGGAAGTGGAAAAATATGCAAACACACCTTGCAATTTAGAAAAAAATAGAAAATATACATTACTTATCAGTTTTCTCTTTCCCACAACTCACTAACTAAGATCACAAAGACTTAAACTTCACCAAATAATCCTCAATAGTAGGGAACATATCAGGAGAAAGAGATGCCAATTCTGCTTCTAATTGTAAAGCTCTTACATCACTAACATAACCAAATATATCCTTATATTTATCCCATACCTATCTAGGTGTAGTGCACACCTCAATATGGAAGAAAAAGGACTCAAAAACATGCATAAAAATCAAACCCATAGCCTCATCGCACTTGTTCTGATGTGTAAATATCTCATATTCCCTAGGAAAATCAGGTTGTTCCTCACCCAAGGTAGACCATAATCCCCTATACCAAAGAAATCTCTACATCCTCACCTTCCATGTGTGATAATTATGAGGAGTAAGAACCTCAAATCCTGATTCTATCATTAGAGCCATAAACACAAATCGAGCAAAAGGAACAATATCTGATAGAAAATGATGTGAAACTCCCAAAATAAGATTCACAACTAAAAATGAAGCCTCTCAAATCAAATAGACCTTCTCCAAATAGCAATATGTCCAAGAAATCAAGAAAATGCCACAAATTGAAAAAAATCAATAGATTGTACTCAAGGCTAAATCTAAAAAAATGCATGGAAAAAATGATAGAGCTCTTAATCACCTTTGCAATGTCGTTGGAGTCTCCTAAATCTGATAATCTAGTGAAAAGATGCTAGCTCAAGAGTCCAAAAGGAAAAACTGACTTCAATTGGCAAAAAAATTGTACCCACAATAAAATTTGGCAAAAATATCTACACCACTACGAAGTACCTGGAACCAAATTTTTTCGTTGATATCTTGTTTGTAAAATTTTGATACCATGGCCAAAAGTTATGGAAAAATGTAAAAAGGCCTGTATTAGGCACTTTGTAGGCTAACTAGGTGCAAAAATTCAACACCTAAGTGCTAGCACTTGGTCCCTGATATGACCATAGGTCGCTGAGGGAAAAAAATAGAAGCACTGCTAGTTTGGTGGTGGTCGGGGCAGCACCACTCCTCCAAACGAAGCCCCCGATCAGTGATAGAATTGTGGGTGAGCGGATAGTGAGCCGACAAGAGTAGAAAGGGCAATTGTGGTGAGAAGACTGGTGCGTAAATTGACGATAAGAATAAAACAACTATTGATGAAGTAATAAATGTTGTGTACAATTGGAATCTGTGGCTGACTAGAATTAATAACTTCCCTACAAATAATGAATCCACAGAAAAAACAAAAAGGTCACAAAAATATTATGTTTGTAGATAATAAATACGCTTGATAATATAATTGTGCCTACATATTTTTAAAGACTTGTTTAGAGGAGAATTTAAGGCCCCAACCAATTAAAAAACTCTGCCAAATGTTAATATTGCTCACAAAAAAATTATAATATTGCCTCGACAATTATAAATTTAAACCCACAAAATTTATTTCAAACCCCACAAATAAATATTTTATCACCCAAACTTTATGAAATATGCTCAAAATATTAAAAATCTTTCAGGCTAAATATAATGTCATAGAATTTTTTCATGACAAGGGGGGGCAATTTTTTTTGCTAACTATATGGATCCAGATTGTACGGATGCCCGCTTGCTATGCTGAAAAAACCTTTGATGCCTCCAAAGAAAAGTGTTGAATTTCAATGATTTGACATGAATTTTAGGGGTTTTTGGACCTTTTGAACACAATGGTGGGGTCAGATTTGACCCAACGTGCTTAAAAAATTAGCTGCCTCCTAGATGATGACAACTAGCCCACAATGTAAACCCTTGGACCTGCAATGAAAATTTCCTTAGCTCAACTCTCCAATTCAAGATGAAATTTTCAAGGCCTATGCTTTGATACCATGTTGGAAATATTGATGAAAAATGAGCCTAATTGAAGTTGCACACTCTTCAAAGGATCAACAATGAAAGACACCATCCACAAGAAAGTGTTGCAACATGAGCATGAAGATAGATGATTGATCAAATGATGATCTATGATGATATTGAATTGATCTAGAATTATTTACAAATGTACAAGTACCTTGTATATATAGGCAAGGTGTGATGAGGTAGGATAACTACCCTTGATACAAAAATTAAATTCCTAATGCAAATAATAAATGCATGAGATAATGCATAGGAAAACTATTCAATGCCTAGATAACTAAAAGTAAATAATGAGACATGACCCCATTATAACTAACTTCTAGAAATGACAACTAGGATAACTTAACTCCTAAGTAAAATTATTAATGTGAATAGGTCCTCACTAATGAATAGTTAGGAAATAACCCCATTCACACCAACAATACGAATCCTAGGGCAAATGATTTTTGCGTTGATGGATCTCGACACCAAATATGAGTGAATTTTATGTCTGTAGACACGTAAAATATACTGATTGATCACATGCACTTGATCCTGATTTACTAACACCAGTTCATTAGGAATCATCTCCTTTACTAACCATTTAATCGAATAATCTTTATTTGATTAAATTCATCATACTTCATCTTTTAATTAAATAAATCCATTTTATCTAATTAAATCATTATTTCCTATTAATTAAATAAATCATTTTGTTTAATTAATCCTAATGTCCCTCTTTTAATTAAATAATTCATTTTATTTAATTAGGTTCTAAAGTCATCTCCTTTAAATTGAATAAATTAATCTTTATTTGATTTAAATCTAACACCATCCTCTTTAATAAAATAAATCAAACTTTATTTAATTAAGTCTAAATTCATTATTTCTCTCATCTTGATTTATTTAAATCCTAAAATATAAGTCAAAATGTCAAATCAACTAATTATCATCTAAGTTAATCAAATCCTGATTAACACTAACACTAATCCCTCAAATCCTCTAGATTTTGCAACTTGTGCAAGTAAATCAATTTAATTGATTTATTAAATCCTCCATTTTCATTCAAAAAGAGGCATAAAGTTGGAATATTCCTCAAATTTGAAAATTCCCTCCCAAGGGACTCGTCCATCCAACAAGGCATTAAAGGCCTCTTACATGTCCTTTTTCTTTAGCCAAGTGGCATTAACTCTCCTTTCTTCTCCCTCCAACATGTCACTTCTACAATTTCAAATACCCACCTAATGGCATTAATGTGCACATTCATCAAAATGTGCTCCACCTCTATCCACTCACATGTTGACAAGTGTCATTGTGTTATTGGTTGATGTTTTGTCCCACATTCATCCTTTTGGCTCATTCCTCCATCCTTCTCTCCTATAAATGGAGAGATCTTTTACTAATTTGAGATCCACAACTTATGCAAAGTCATTATCTTCATGTTTTGAGAAACTTCATCCATTGTCATCCATTTTCATAGTTTTTTATCATTTCATAGCTAGGTTATGGAGAAATTTCATCAAGGAGCATCAAATCTTCATCATTGATCATCACGAAGCTTGCAAGGAATTGGGAAAGGACTATTTTCCACATCAAAATAGCACCAATTCCCCCATGGGATTGAGAGTTTGAGCATTTGAATAGGATTTAGATTGTTTTTTTTGTGTTCTTCATGTTATTCCTTGTTCTTTATGTTTCAAATGAATCTTATGGGGAATGATGGTTTTAACTTGCATAATTGACTAAGATTGTGTTGTTTGATTGTGTTTGTGCAGGTCTAGATCCACCATTCACATTTTGGCGCTAGGAGGAAGAATCTAAAGAAATTAACACATTTTTTGACCAAAATTCTATTGTTTTTTGAATTTTTGTGTGTCTACAGGAAAGTGTGCCGCTGCAAGGGTCAAACTGCATTGCTATCAGTCTAGCAAGCGCTATTTAGGGATGCTGTAAAACTCCAAACCCCACTACTTCTGTCATTTTCCTCAGGGTCCAACTTTCTAAACTCCAAAGTGTGTCGCTGTGTGAAACAGTGACGCAATCACGGTCACTGTTTCTCCACAGAGCGTCGCTGGTCTCACCAGAGCGCCGCTGACCTTCTTCAAACTGCACTGCCATCATAGGTTGCACCGTTGGGGTGGGGTAAAAGGAAAATTTCAAGTTTTTTCAACATGTGTTTTTTTTCATTTTGATCACCTTTGACTTCTAGCTAGTTTTTGGCCTCTGTTTTCTATAGTTTTAACCAATTTTTGTAGGTTGGAGTGATTCAAAAGGAAGGAGGAAATGAAAGAAAGACTTCTTATGGAATCTTCATTCTATTGAATCAAGTGTTTTTAAACACTTTGGGGAGAAATTATAATCCCATTTCTAAGGACTTTGTCATCTTCAAGCTTTTTAGGACTCAATAATTTTCATTTGGGCTTAAAAAGAACAAATCAAAGCGATTAAAAAGAACTTTAGGAACTTACTAGAGTTTGTTTTGGGGTTTTAAATTTGAACAAGAAAATTTCACATTTCAATCTTGGTGCTTAAAAAGAATCCATTCTTGCTTTGAGGTTAAAATGAACATGTGCTTTTTGTGCTTTGTAATCTTTTGTACAAAGTAATATCATTTAAAAGGCATATGCGCTTCTCACGCTTCACGGTGACCTTGAGAATCAAAATTATTTTGGTGATATTACGTTGTATAAAATATTGCCTCCACACTTCAATTGGGTCTTTTAAAATTGAACAAAATTTTGCTAGTGTGAGTGGAGTATATCGTGTGTGTTCTCTCTTTGTTCACATAAAAAAAGATCGATCAAACTACAAATGTTCTTTCTCGCGTGTGTTCTCTCTTTGTTTACCCTTAGAGGGGCCTACCTAAGAGACACATTTGAAAGGAGAACTCGAAGGTGACTCCAATTGGTTTTCCACTCGAGCCAGTATATAAAAGGATAAGAATAAATCGTCAAGTCCAATGGTATGTAGGCTTTAGTCGTACAATGTCTTTTAGAATGGGGTACTACCTTAAAAAGTATAAGATCCCTTAGTAGGATTGATCAAAGCCTTTAGTGGCTTGCTGGATGCTCGCAAGGTGTCATGTCCCTGATCACCCTGACTAAGAACCAATTTGTTTAGAAGCTCAAATCGTTATCTATTTGTTGGTGCAAGAATGGTTGTTCTGAAGCCACCCCACATTTTTGCGGTTCTTGGTAGAGATAAGAAGTATGCCATGGGAGTTTCATGGGTACTAAAGCTTGGCTGACCTGTAGAAGTGAGTGTCATGGAGGGGAGCCAATGTGGTCAAGTTTTTAATCATCTGCCAAGAATAAGTGCAACTGGATTTATCCAAGTGGGGATTCAACAAATATTGTCTCTTGACTATCCATAGGGTTGTGCATTATCTTGGAATCAAAACACTTTGCTTGGATCTAAAACATTGGAAAACAAACATTCAACCATGATCATCAAATTTCAAACCCTTGAGAGGAAGCAAATACCTTTGACAAAATCCAAGTGCTATTGCTTTCCCTAGGGATTCTATTCTTAGAGGCTTCTAAGCATTTGAATTTATATCTCAATGTTCTCTCACTAAAGTCAACATTAGGAGACTATTTCCTTAATTTCCTTGATTTCCACATAATGGAATTTGTGGGATGAGAAGAAATTGAGAAATTAGACATTTAGTTTCAAAACCTAATCAAGAAAGTGTTTGTGGTAGAAATAACTCATTAAGAAAATATAAGAAACAATTGGACCCACGCATGTGCTCTTCCAAATGATTTCCCGAAAGATCAAAATCTGAAAATGAAAGTCGAAAGGTCTTAGTCAAAAATCTCACAAGAAACGTTTGTCTATGCTTTAGGAATTTAGAGAAAGATTGACCTTCAACTTTTACAAACGTGCATCAAGGAACAATCCCAATTTGTATTCATTTTACTATTGTCAAAATCCAACACTTTTTCAAAGGTTTGAATATCTCACATAGGAAGTATTAGCATGTTCTTCAACACGTAGGTCTAGTAAGCAAAGGTCTCTCTAAGTCTTTTAGGATCAAAATCAAACACCTTCATCCATCTTTCAAAAACCAAGATCAAAATCCACCTCACAAACAACTCTTGGAAATCTTAAAAAAAATCTTTATGCTAAACTTTGGGAAAATACTTTGAAATCAAAATCCAAATCATCTTGTTTGACTAAGTGTGTGTAGATGAATCCTTCTTTACACACTTAATTAAATTATCATCTTGTGGACAAGTTTACTCTAGGACAACATACAACCTCTTAGAGTTTATGAGTTCACTATCCAAACCAAATCCAATTAAAATCAAATCAAATCAAATCCAAATCAAAATCCAAAATCAAATCAAACATCAAAACCAAAGTCCTAAAGTTTAATATCCTCTTCAAGGTTTCCTAAGAGTTCCAATCATTCACCAATCATCCTTCATTATCACCATCACCATCCTTTTGATCCTTAATATCTTAGACTTTCTTTTTTGTACCTAAAGTTTAGATCAATCCAAGGAATTAAAGGTTCACCTCCCATTCCTGAAAATTGATCCTCATTTTATGGTCCAAACTAGATCTCAACACAAGAAGAACATGGAAATGAACAAAGAAACATCCACTTCGAGTGACTTGAGTTAAACCGCACCTGAAATGAATCCCATTGGGTCTAGCAATCCCACGTTCAATCTCCACCCACCTCCACAAGATCATCAAGAGGAAGGTGGCGAATTGGAGGACGTCACCAACAATGTTTTAGGGATGACTCAAGATGAGATTATTGAAATGGTCCAAAATCCTGAGACTCATAAAATTGTCAATGCCATGATGAAACTTAACCCCTCACAATACATGCTAGAATTGGCCAAAGAAGGGGTTAAACTCCCCTCTGATTTTGATGTAAGCACTATTATGGAGAAGCCTCTTGGTATTATGTCGCCGATATCATCCACACCTCCATTCCAAAGCATGACTCAAACCATCCCACAAATCACATCATCCATTGCTCCAACTCAACCAATTGTCAAGAAGGGGAGCTCATTGCTTCATGCACCACAAATACACCCCCTTGTGAACAACCAAGACTAGGATGCAAATACCATATTGGGTCAATTTGTCCCATTGAATCCACTACACCCATACGTCCCGCTCACCTTTCATGACCCCAATGACCCATCCTCTTTTCACTCAACATTGACATATCCTCTTAACATACAAACCTCTCTCCCTATGAATTCACAAGTAGAAGGTGGGCTATTTGGACAAGGGGGAATCTTTGACCCCTCATCATCATCATTTCCTCAAGGGAACACACCACCCATTTTTCCACCACTTCCACCTTTTCCATTAACATCCACATCACTCCTTGGTTTAGGGAAACCCCCTTTACTACTCAATCAACAAAGTCAAAACAACCCCCCAATCATAAATAAAAAAATCATACCAAATCCTCCAATCTTGCCATCGATATTGCAACAATAGGTGGCAACCATCCAAGCAACCCAAGCATTCACTCACCATCCATAAACGTGGTCTCTCAAGAACCAAGCATATCAATCACACCATCTACCACACAAATCCCCATCATTAATACAATGACACCCCTCATCACAACAACAAACACCATTTTGAATCCGCCACCACCACCACTAAGACCAAACATGGCCAACCAATATAGCATCATGTTGCAAGTAGCTGAATAAGCCCATGAAAATGAACTTCAGCAGTTCTAAGCTCAGCAAGCACAAAACGCGTAAGCTACACAACAAGCTGCTCAACAAGCGCATGAAACTCAAGCCGCACAACAAGTGCAATAAGCACAACAAACACAACAGGCTGCCCAAGTTCAAGCTTTGTTGCAATAATAGAAAATTGCCCAAGCTGCTCAACAAGCTCAAGCAACTCAAGTTGCACAAGCTGCACAAGTTGCACAAGCTGCACAAGTTGCACAAGCTGCATAGGCTTCCTAGGCTGCACAAGTTTCCCAACAAGCACAAGCTCAAGCTCAGGTGCAATACCAAGCTCAAAAAGCACAAGCACAAGCACCGTATGAAGCTGCTCAACAACAAGCATATCAACAAGCCCTATAATAGTATTAAGCGTAACAAGAAGCAACCCAACAACAAGACCAACAACAAGTGTTGTTGGCACAACAACAACAAGACCAAAAATAGGCATTGTTGGCACAACAACAAATACAGGCATATCAACAAGCCTTGATCACATAGCAGAGCTTGCAACAAACTCCCACAAACATACCTAACACTCCACCCATCACTCGAACATTTCAACCACCTCAAAACATGTTCACTCCACCTCATGATCCGCAAAATGATGTGATGACACAAATCAAATTTCTCTCACAACAAGTGCTAGATCTCTAATCTAGGAAAACAACAAAAACACCAAGCTATCTATGCCCCTATCCATTTGACAGGAGCCTTGCAATGGTACTATTCCCAAAGGGGTTTGAAATCTCAAAATTTGACAAATATCATGGGACGGGAAACCCTAAAGATCACATCAGGGAATTCTAGGTACATTGCATGGAGGTTGCATATGATGATACATATCTGATGTAGCTATTCCATCAAAGTTTGGTTGGGCCCACCATGGAATGGTTCTCTTGCCTTCCTCCTGGAATCAAAAAGTTCTAAGAGATCATAGACGCATTCAATATAGGTATGGATGTGAGTCTAGAGGAACTATTTGCTCTTAAACAAGTTAAGGGGGAATCATTCGCTTCCTTCCTACAATGATGGTGATCCAAGGCCAACAGGAGCAAATGGACCATGCTAGAGGAACAAAAAATTTGCACCATCATTGCCAATCTTGAAAAAACCTTTTCATTCCATCTTAAGATGCAATGTATCACCATGTATGACCATTTGATCCCCAAGGCACTCAACATCGAATGAGCCCTTATTGCACAAGGGGGGACACCCACATATCAAGAACATCAAGACAACCACCCATCCACTAGTTATAACAAAAAACCTTGCACATTGGTGAAGAACATGAACATCACTAATGATGGTGTGGTGGATGCCAAGGTCATAATCAATGCTCCAAAACAAAATGCGCAATCATACCAACAATCATAAGGCAACAATCAAAACAACACACAAGCTAATGCGGTATCACAACAACCTGCCTAATAATCAATTCAACAACCTGAATAATCAAGGGGGACCACCCTCGCGAAACAAATATCCCCCAAGAAAAAATACACTGCCCTTGGGGAACCAATTGAATCGGTCATGAAGAAATTGGTAAACGAGAATCTCATCAAAATTCCCACTTATGAGAATTATCAAGAGCCCCAAGTAAAACCACCATTGTACAATGAAAATGACGTTTGAAATTTTCATAAAATCAAGGGGCACACAACAACCAGTTGCATGAGGCTGAAAAATATGATCCAAGACCTCATCGATGACAAGGTCATAAACGTTGAACAACCAGCTGGAAATCAAGACCTTAAAATATACACGAATCTGATGCCAAATCATAACAAAGGGAACAACCATGGAAAGACCAAGTATGCCAATGTGAAACATGTGTACGATCATGTTGTCTCATCCCTAGATGAATGGGTCACTATTGTTAACATCAAGGGAGCCAAAGCTGATTGTGGAGTCACCACACGCGGTGACAAAGTTACCATTATCGGGTCATCACAACCACCTAGAGCATCCACCTCAAATCCAAAATCCATTCCCAATGGCTACAATATCTTGGACCAGCTGAAAAGAACCCTAGCTAAGATCTCCATCATGGAGTTGCTGAAGATATCACCTGCACATAGAAAAATCCTAGAAGAAGCATTGGCTTCATCCACCGTTTTCCCAGATCTTGATGCTGACCAGTTCCAAGCTATAGTCGAAAACATCACCACCCCAAATCTCCTAGAATTCTTTGATTAGGATTTCCCCACCCAACAATCTCATAATCATGCACTCCACCTTGAAGTCCTGGTTCATAAAAACAAAGTTAAAAGGGTCTTGGTGGATGGGGGTGCAGGTCTAAATATTTGTTTGCTCAAACTAATAAAGGATCTAGGATTCTCCGAGGATGAAATTGAAAAAGGTAAGGGCATCACAATCAGAGCTTATGATGATCAAGAGAGAGTGTCTCAGGGCACTATCCAACTCCCTATTCAGGTAGGGACAACCATCATGGAAACCACATGCCAGGTCCTTGACCTTGATTTACCTTATAATATTCTCCTAGGGCATCCGTGGATCCATGGGATGCAAGCTATCACTTCCACCTTCCATCAGTGCGTTAAGTTCCCATATCAAAATCAACAGGTCACGGTCCACAATGGGGTATGTGCAAGATCATCATGGAAAAAATAGGCCCTTAAGTGGCAATGAAAATTTAGAAAAATCAGAGTTAGGCAACTTGACATAAAAATCTGAATAAGTTATATATATTATTTCAAAAATATGTAAGAATAGAATCTGTGGAAAATTGAATGTAGTTTCTAAACTACTAAGTTTATTTTATTTTTTAAAAGTCTATTTGGTGAAAATTTGAAATTTCAATGTAGTAGTACTTAAATTTTAGGAAAAAAAGAAGAAGTAGGTGTCTGTCTGACCACCCTAACCACAATAAAATGATAATATTCTTTTATAATATTTTAGATATAAGTAGAGGACTCATGTCCTGGATGTGACATATTTTTTTGTAATTTTTTTCCAAGTAAATAATTAATTATGAATTTTTTATTACAACTTTTAAAAAATATAAAAAACTCGTATGTCTGACCACCTTAACTTGGTCAAAACTTCATGAAATTCAATTTTTCTTTTTTTAACCCTATAGTATACTAAGCATAGAATGTGACACATGTTTTGGATTCAAAAAATGTGATACCATTTGAAAG
>VDFB02193867.1:576340858-576460745 GCA_007258455.2 Sequoia sempervirens | reverse complement strand
GTACAATCTCAGTATTACAACTCCATTTAGATTGTTATTTTGTCCACATAACATTTAGACATGCACCTGATAGTACAGATGAGGATCAAAAGATAATCAAATATTATCATTTTTATATGAGTGATGATAGATCCCACTCGTCTGAGTATGTCCAACATTGTTTCAAGATTTTTTTGAGTTCTTACAGAGCATGATATAGCATTGGGCCTCATCTAATTTGGCTCTATAATTGCACAATTCAAGAATGCTCGTGATGTTTTGTATTGGTTGAATGCATGTAGAGAGGGGTCTACCTCATATTTGGAGTTTTTTTGAAGCTGGACATGGGAAAGGGGAGCATGATGGAGCAGGTGCATGCATAAAGAGATCTCTAGTTAAGGAGAAATTGAAGATTTCAGGAGAAAAATTCAGGATGCACGTTCTATAGTTGATTGGTGTAGTTCAACATTGTCACAGGGAGGGACACTTGATTCAACAGTGCGCAAATTCTTTTGGTTCGTTGAGGAGGGTGTAATGGGAGGCAGATTGGATTGTCATACAATCAAAGATTCTTCAAAGATGCATTCATTTAGAAGCTCAGATGCAGGCGCATGGACCATTTGGACATGAGAGTTGGCTTTTTTTTGTTAGAGTTGTATTTAGTGCAAGTGGAATGAATGCGAGTCAAGTGAGTGGGTGGATACATGGGTACCACAGTATCTAACTCCTTTATCTCAAACAATATCCATGACAAATGACACAATGGAAAGTTCAGTTGATTATGACTTGCTTTCAGATCTACTACAACCAGGACATATTTTTGCAATTGTTGCACCGTAGGGGAATGAAGAGAGATTAGACTATTGGTTGGCTTGATGTGTGCGGGTAAAGCATAAGCTAACACAACTGATGGAAGATGATGATGGTTTCATGTATCCTACAGGTTTAGTTGTGGTTGCAAAAACTTGGTTGCGAACATACATGATTAGAAAGAATGACATACCTGCATTTGAAGACTACAAGAAACACAAAACCATTCTCATGTATTCGCACCTTGTTATAGCAACAAATGTTAAGTTGTTGAAGCATCATGCCAGACCAAAGATAAAACAACTATGGAAACTTAGTAATGTTGATCATGAAGCAATATTGGATACTCTTAAGCAAAGAGATGACCCTTCAGGCACACTTGAATAGCATTTTCAAGAATGGAAGGTAGAATGATTATGTTCATTATGATTAAGTTCATTAGTGTTCTTTATTTATCACTGATATTTTATATACTATTGCAATGCGTGTCTTTAATAGTGATATTTTGTATGCACTTTTTGTGGATATTTGGCAAGATTGATCATGGACCTTGTTGCAACAATAGCAAGCTCGATCCTTTCAAGAGGTGCATGTATCTTTTATAGTTTGCATCACCTCAACTCATCATCATTCAAGTTGTTTAGATTAATATAGACATGTTAGTCTAAGCATCTTTTTCTATTGTGACAATATAGATTTCTATTCCCACTTTCTTTTACATATTCTCGCATGATTGATCATGGACTCCGCTACAACAATAGCCGCTTTTGATCCTTTTCTCAAGAGGTATGAGTCTTTATAGTTTTCCAATAACTCATCATCATTCAAGTTTTTAGATTAATATAGATATGTTAGTCTTTAAGCATCTTTTCTATTGTGACAATATAGATTTCTTATTTCCACACTTTTGAAGATTCTTGGCATGATTGATCATGGACTCCATCAAGTAACAATAGCCGGCTCTGATCCTTTTGAAGAGGTATGCATCTTTTATAGTTTGCATCACCAACTCATCATCATTTAGGTTTTTTAGATTAATATAGATATGTTAGTCTAAGCATCTTTTCTATTGTGACAATATAGATTTCTCATTTTCTCACTTTTGCGATATTCCTGGCACAATTGATCATGGACCTGCTGCAACAATAGCCAACTTTGATCCTTTCAAAGAGGTATGCAACAGATTACAACAATATAGATTGGTTATTTTAAACGTCTTTTATAGTTTGCATTACCATCTCATCATATTTTGTGTCATTTAGAATAATATAGATTGGTTATTCTAAGCTACCTTGATGGTTTGTACAGGTGCTTGTCAGTCCAAAACGTGAACATACTACTATTGTTGAAGACCGTGCCTTGAATGCCTCTAATAGGAAAATTTTATAAAATTTGAATTCTCAAATTGGAAATAATGTAAAACGGTCATAATTGTGTATGGGCATAATCTATACCCAGTGATGTTTTTTGAAATATGGGTCAAATTTCTGGCATTGTATAAAGGGTATGTTTAAAATGTAAAGGGGTATGTATTTTGGAAACTCATAGGTTTTGTAAAGGGGTCTATTTTTGTACTTAATTGAGCTACAACCGAAGGTTTTCTTCCTGGTTCTTTCCTGTTGGTATGCTCATTTGAACCAAGTTTTGTAATACTATCTAGTCCTCTCCCATACTATCTCTTATTCAAAGAGTAAGGAGAGAGCTTAACCCATCTATGTTTTTTGAAGAGACATATATACTAGCAATCACACGTGAAGATGTAATGGGAACATTGATAGGTGCAATATGAAATTATGTATGCTACAATTGAAGTAATTTCAAGAAGTCTTGTTATGGTGAAAGTTTTATTAGAGAATACATAATCATGTTTTCTTAAAGAAGTATTAATAGGTATTAATTTTGAAGTAAATTTAATCTATATGCAAAGCATTTGTGAATCAATATGTGTGTAATTGTAACAGTAAAATTTGTGCATACCATGTCATTTCCCACACAATTTTGTGTCTACTTTGAAGAAATGTCTTGATACATGTACGTAGTGACTCAACATCTAAATTCAAGCTCATCTCTCTAGCCTTTTATCAATTTGCATATTTAAATCACTATACAATTAGCCCTATCTTATTCTTATTCACACACATCTATACATTTACCTTATTTTCCCATTTATCACATTCACCAATGGGTATGCCCTCATTTATCCATTAGCCACCTGGAATTGATTGTTAGCCACTTAGATTAAACTATTAACCCATTCTAGGACACTTCTTCAATTGCAAGGGTGACCTCATGGTCAGAAACCTATTCCCTTTCATTTTAAAAATTTATGTAGAAACATTATTACATGTCTTGACATTATTTCAAGAGTGGAAGGTGTGGAGAATTGGGTTTTGAAATAAAATGAAGAGTTAAAGGTCTAAAAATGGTGGTTTTTTTTCACTTGAAAATAGAGTTTTTACCCTAGGGTTTGCAAAAGTCTCTGAGATACTAGAAGTATCTTTGTTTTCTAAGCATATTGGGGCCTAAATAAAGGTTTCTAAGGTGGTGGCAGAGTCTGAAAGGTTGTGGAAGTACTACATCCAATAAACCCTCAAGAATTACACTAAAAATAAGGGTTTTTTGATTTGACGGTTACAGGTCCGTAAAAATGGAATCCAATTGCAGAATATTTGTTTTCTTGGCAATTTATTTGCTGCCCCAAGGTTTTAGGGGTCCGTGTGGTGTTTGAAGGTATGTTGCTTTACATTTTTGGGCTAATTGTGTAGCCTGTTGAAGGGTGAATGTATAGGAAGTCAACATTGGTCCAAATGAGTCTATGTTGTTTCTCATATATGTTGTGTAACTTAGATATGGGTGTTTGAATCAGTCATGTGTTCATCTAGTGTTTTGGAAGATTGTGGAGTAATTGGACAAAAACTAGTTTCTCAATATTACAAGGGTTTAAGAGGGAAATGTGTATTTAGTTGCTTGTCAAGTTTTAAGGGAGTTTTGGACTATCCAAAGAGGTTAGAATAATCTTGTTAGATGCCTCAAATAGGCAGGTTGCAAATAATTTTCTATTGTGCCCTTGTGTCTGCATCAAAATTTCACCTAATTTCACTCGGTCCAATATAGCTCGGAGTAATTCAACATATTTGGGTGCAAGAGAGGACCATCCATAGCATAAACATACCCATCTGGACATGTTGGAATAGTCCATTTGGTCGTACGAGTTGCGGAATGAAAGTAGTACCACTTTGCAACTTTACACTGCTTGCATCTGACAACTTTTCCCTCCACTGAAAAGTCATCACCACAGGAAAACGCCTTTGAGATAGAAAAAATCGAGAGAGGTTTTTGTAGATGGTCCCAACATGATCCCATAGCCTTAGATGGAGAGTCTATAAGCATCACGTTCTCCAAGAAATAGCCCTTCAAAGATTGCTGCCTTTTAGCACTTTGGACTCTTAAGGGAAATCACCGATCCAATGTAGCTCAGAGTGATTCGGCGTATTTGGGTGCAAGAGAGGACCATCCCTAGTGTAAACGTACCCATCCAGACGTGTTGGAATAGTTTGTTTGGTCGTACGAGTTGCGGAATGAAAGTTACACCACTTTGCAACTTTACACTGCTTGCATCTGGCAATTTTTCCCTCCACTGAAAAGTCATCACCACAGGAAAACACCTTTGAGATAGCAAAAACTGAGAGAGGTTTTTGTAGATGGTCCCAACACGATCCTATAGAGTTAGATAAAGAGTCTGTAAGAATCACGGTCTTCGAGAAATAGCCCTTCAAATATTGTTTTAGCACTTTGACTCTTAAGGGAAATCGCCGGGTCCAATGTAGCTCAAAAGTGATTCGCCAGATTTGGTGCAAGAGAGGACCATCCCTTAGTGTAAAAGTACCCATTTGATGTGTTGAACGGGTTCGCTTAATGTATGAGTTGTAGAATGAAAGTTGCACCACTTTGCAACTTTACACTGCTTGCATCTAGCAACTTTTCCCTCCACTGAAAAGTTATCACCATAGGAAAACACCTCTAAGATAGAAAAAATTGAGAGAGGTTTTGTAGATGGTCCCAACACAATCCCGTAGCCTCTAACGGAGAGTTTTTATGCCCCATGGTCTCTAAGAAATAGCCCTTCAAATATTGCTGCCTTTAGCACTTTGGACTCTTAAGGAAATCGCTGGTCCAATGTAGCTCAGAGTGATTCAACATATTTGGGTGCAAGAGAGGACCATCTCTAGCGTAAACGTACCCATTTGGATGTGTTGGAACAGTCCGTTTGGTCATACGAGTTGTAGAATGAAAGTTGCACCACTTTACAACTTTACACTGCTTGCATCTAGCAACTTTTCCCTCCACTGAAAAGTCATCACCACAAGAAAAAACCTTCGAGATAGAAAAAACCGAGAGAGGTTTTTGTAGATGGTCACAACATGATCCCATAGCCTCAGACGGAGAGTCTGTAAGCATCACGGTCTCCGAGAAATAGACCTTCAAAGATTGCTGCCTTTTAGCACTTTGGACTCTTAAGGGAAATCGTCGGTCCAATGTAGCTCAGAGTGATTCGACATTTTTGGGTGCAAGAGAGGACCATCCCTAGTGTAAACATACCCATTTGGACGTGTTGGAACAATCCGTTTGGTTGTACAAGTTGTGGAATGAAAGTTGCACCACTTTGCAACTTTACACTGCTTGCATCTGGCAACTTTTCCCTCCATTGAAAAGTCATCACCATAGGAAAACACCTTCGAGATAAAAAAAAACCAAGAGAGGTTTTTGTAGATGGTCACAACATGATCCCATAGCCTCAAAAAGAGAGTTTTTAAGTATCATGGTCTCCAAGAAATAGACCTTCAAAGATTGATGCCTTTTAGCACTTTGGACTCTTAAGGGAAATCGCCGGTCCAATGTAGCTCGGAGTGATTCAATGTATTTGGATGCAAGAGAGGACCATCCCTAGCGTAAACGTACCCATTCAGACGTGTTGGAACAGTCTGTTTGGTTGTACGAGTTGCGGAATGAAAGTTGCACCACTTTGCAACTTTACACTACTTGCATCTGGCAACTTTTCCCTCTACTGAAAAGTCATCACCACAGGAAAACGCCTTAGAGATAGCAAAAAATGAGAGAGGTTTTTGCAGATGGTCACAACACGATCCCATAGCCTCGAACGAAGAGTCTGTAGTTAATCACAGCTCTAAGAAATAGACCTTCAAAGATTGCTGCCTTTTTAGCACTTTGGACTCTTAAGGAAATCGCCGGTCCAATGTAGCTCGGAGGATTCACGATTTGGGTGCAAGAGAGGGCCATCCCATAAATGTACCCATCCGTGTTGGAACAACCGCTGGTCGCACGAGTTGCAGAATGAAAGTTGCACCACTTTTAGCTTTACACTGCTTGCATCCGACAACTTTTCCTCCACCTAAAAGTCATCACCACAGAAAATGTCCGGATATAGCAAAAACCGAGAGAGGTTTTCGTAGATGGTCCCAACACGATCACATAGCCTCCGACGGAGTGTCTGTATGCCCCACAGTCTCTGAGAAATAGCCCTCCAAATATTGCTGGCTTTTAGCACTTTGGACTCTTAAGGGAAACTAGTGGGCAACATAGTTAACTTCTTCACAAACTTGGTTTGAAGTAATTTTTATTCTTTTTTTGTGCATTTAAAATGGAGTTTTAAGACTTCCACCCTAAAAGTGACTCCTAAATAACTTCAAACACCTTTAACTACTCCTCATTCTTATTCATTTGTTTTGCAAACAGTATTATTGATAGGTAGGTATTATCAACGCGTTGGGCCTGAGATATTGTTATCAAGATTCAATCGGTAGCTGAACAACTATTGACCATACCATGAGAAGAATTCATCTTCATGATATATCATTATTTCAGCACTTCACGTACTCCAGTGATGCTCAGTGTTTAATCGGGTCCGGCCCCGGAGGTCACCCATCCCAGCATCGCTCCAAACCAAGCATCTCAAGATCGGATGTAAGACCTCCTGACCGAATTCTCGCTGCTTCACCGTACATCACCTAGATGCAATGAGTGCTAAGTGGACCATTCGATATCATGAGAGATGGGTTCTTGCTGAACCACTACTCATGAAACATGGGTCAATGAGTTTGACTCGAAACTACACGGTTGAATCCTGATAGCAATATCATAATTTGACACGTTGTGGAAAAATACCTCCTACTTATCAATTGATGAGCCAAAGGGGCTCTATTATGAATGGTTCATAAGGCACAACACTTGCTAAAGGTTTTGCAAATGGTGTAGCAACTCAAGCGGGCTTAACCTTGGAGAAAACTCCCTGGTTAAGCCGCGCTTGAGCTGGAGCAGTACTGGGATGGGTGACCTCCCAGGACGGACCAGTGCTTCACCTCTGTGAGCATCACCTAGATGCAATGAGTGCTAAGTGGACCATTCGATATCATGAGAGATGGGTTCTTGTTGAACCACTACTCATGAAACATGGGTCAATGAGTTTGACTCAAAACTACACGGTTGAATCCTCGATAGCAATATCATAATTCCATCACTGTGGAAAATACCGCTTTATCAATTGATGAGCTAAAGGGTCTCTATTATGAATGGTTCATAAGGCACAACACTGTCAAGGCTTCCGCAGTAAATGGGGTAACAACTCAAGTGGGCTTAACCTTGGAGAAAACTCCTGTTAAGCGCGCTTTGAGCTGGAGCAGTACTGGGATGGGTGACCTCCCGGGACGGACCAACTTCACCTCTGTGAGCATCACCTAGATGCAATGAGTGCTAAGTGAACCATTCGATATCATGAGAGATGGGTTCTTGTTGAACCACTACTCATGAAACATGGGTCAATGAGTTTGACTCGAAACTACACGGTTGAATCCTGATAACAATATCATAAGGATTTTCATTCCAAGAGGCTGACCTTTCATTTTTTTCTTGTTGGATTGAATGTGGACTGTGACACAACTTTCTTTTTTCAAAAATTGTTCAACATCATTGAACTAAGAATTTATCACACATCCGCTGAGAAACAAAGGAGTACCACAAACTAAAACACATTACACTTCAGTTCTCATTGACTTGATGTACTCTTCAACATCTCTCTTCTCTAAAAGCGACCTCTAAATCACTTCAAACACCTTAACTACCCTAAAAGTGACCTCTAAATCACTTCAAACACCTTAACTACCTCATTCTTATTCATTTGTTTTGCAAACAAGCATTTTCATTCTAAGAGGCTGAGCTTTCAAAGAAAAATCTTCCTATGCCACTATTACACTGCACAGGTAAACCAGGTTTTGTATTGTGGACCTATATTAAGCTACCACTCTCAAGTACCAATGTAACAATGATACAAAATAAATTTTGAGACTACAAGAAGACATCTGATAACTATTGAGTGTACTAAAAGAATTCTTATGATTTTTGAAGAATGCTGATAACTCTACTCAGTTGTCTTATTTTTTCAATATCATACAAATTGAACCCTGTCATCAATAGACTTTGTATATCAAGCTACCACAATTCAAGTTTCAATGATGAATATTTATCATGCATGTTTTAAATGACATTCAAGTTTATAGTGGTTTTTTTGTTTATATGATGTTATGTGATATTCTAATCGTAATTCATGCTTCTAGGCTGCACATCTATATATATATTATTTTTACATGTTTTCTCCATTGTTAGGCCCCTACACTACAAGTAAATGGCTGCGTAGCATGTGGAATGAGGGCAACAGCCCTGAGACCCCTTTAAAGTTTGTTTGAGTGCTTTCTTTTCATTTTTTGTGAGTTTTGTGCCAAGTTTCCTCAAAGAAATGTGGTCTCATAGAATTCCATGAAAAGCTAATGCAATTGATAGCTGCTCCTAGTTATTAGTTATGTAATGTGAATTAATTGCATAACTGCTTAGGTTGACTTTGTAAAAACTATATTGTTATTGAAATTTTTTCATCTATCAGCATCTAGTTGTTACTTATGCAATGTGAAGTAATGCTTTAAGTTTGAAAGATGTGCAATGCAATGTAATCAACAATATGAATATAAACTACATAATATTTAACCATTCTTTTTATGCTATTGTACATTGATATTTAACCATTTCACTTGATTAAAATTTCAAAGAGTTTAATCATGCACATGAGGAGGAAATTAAATTTTGATTATCAACTTCTATATATATCAAATTATCCAATAATCAAGTGTATGTCCATATACAAAAATGGCATCAACGCCAACTCAAACAAAGTTTTACAATATGTGGCATATGCCATCTTGGTATCTATTCAAAATTTACATGCCAAAATGTCTATCTCATCCTAAACTATTGGTGGATCATCAAAATGGAGCCTCTTTGAAGCACTCGTTGGCTCTGAAGGTAGTTGCACAAGAAAAAGTCAAACCACAATTGATATTAGTTATACTATATAATTTAAAATCAAATAATTAACATAAAAATCAATACACATTGAATTATAATTGAACTATAAAATTGAAATCTTGATTACCTGAAATATACGTCTCTTCGAAGGGTCGAGAGTCCTAGAATATACCCCTTTCAAAGAACTAACCAAACCAAATTTTGTAACGTCAATCTATATATGTGAACAAAAACATGAAATTGATCCAAGTTAGCATATAATTGTCAGTAATAAGAACATATTTACCAAGCACAAAATAAAATAAACACATACCTCTTTAGGCTGATCTTTTTCTGTATCTCCTTTAGGTGTTTCAACACCTCCTCCTTCAAGTGTTCAAATACCTACTCCTTCAGGTGTTGTGGAACTTATCAACAATTATGTATAGCTCACAACCACCTGTACATAAAAAATGACAAGTACATATGAAACTACGAATCTATGTCAATGTATGCATAATCAATAAAATATCTTATAAATCTTAATTCAATCAAATTTGAGTTCAATTACCTTTCCCTTATCTAACATTGTGCGTCCATAGTCTGGATAGCTTCGCACCTCACTCGCACTGGGTGTTTCCTACAAGCAGAGAATAAGATAAACATAAAAGTTAATATATAATTTCATTAATGACAATTCAAATGACAAGCAAGTATATAGTAAAAAAATGTAAATGAGTGAGTGCGAAAATATATACTGTGTGTGTCTCAAGGCCAAATGAAATGGCCCTAAGGGTGCTATCAGTCACCTGTGTGAGCTCCTCCTTAGACATTAACTGTTAAATAGACCATGTAAATAAATATTAGTACTTGATACTATCTCTTATTAATATTCATTTAAAAAAATTGCAAGTTATGAATTTACACCTTAAATGTTACTTGTGTAACTACTCCAATGTAAACCTCTCTAGCAAGAGAGGACTCTGTAGGGTGTGGTCCACTCCCCTATGTGTGATTTGCTATAATCTCCAAATCCTGGATGTCATAATCAGAAGTGTCTAATGGCTGCTCAGGGGGCTGTACAATAGGACCCGAGCATATTTGCTGGCACGTATTGCAAATATGTGGCACACAAATATGTGGACCCGAGGAGGATGATGCAACGACATTGGATCCATCACTAAGATCACTAGATTGTGGCGGAGCTACTAAAGAAGCACGGGAAACCAAAAGACCACTCAAAGACTGAATGGCTTGGATAGTTTGTGTGGCTGCATCCTTCGTAATATCTGGATGTTGTACTAGAGGTGGCGAAGGAAGGGGAGGACGGGGAACATGTGGGCGCCTGACTACTCTAGCTTCCCCTAGCCTATCCTGGGGCATACCTCCACCAACGCCCTGGAAGGGTTTAATGTCAAAGTAATTAACATGATGCCCTAACAAAAACTCAACATATAATTTTTTAATAAAGTAAAAAGGTACATCAAGATTATTGTTGGGTGGTTTATCAAAAACCATACACCAATGATCCCAAAAGTTATCTACTATGCCCCTATGCGTGCACCATTTTATAGAAAGTTTTGGTTTGTTAACATGAACTAGCAAACCAGTGCTGGGGTTAATAAATAAAGAGGCTATTTGGGCTTTTGTTATTTTGAGATCTTTCACATCATCATAAGACAATCCACATGCATAATATTGCCTCATGGTTTCTCACCACGAATGAAAGACATTATGTTGGGTGGAGAGGGTTTCTGCATTTGTAATTATTCCTGTCAATGTGGTTGACATACGGGATAATTGAGGGATTTTCTTATAAACATCACAAATGCCCCTCAATTGCTCCAATTTTTCATAAATTAAGTCTTCAATTGATGGCTGCGGAGGTGGTGGAGCATATGGCATTTCTGCATTTTGATTCTCAACTGGTGGAATTTGTGCATTTTCATTCTCGGCAGCCATAATGCTTGATTAAAGTTAAATAATAATTAATCTAATTAAAATTAGACAATATAAATGAAAATATTATAAAAATACCCTAGTTTTTAAAAAAAATCCAAAAAAACCCTACTTTTTAACAAAAAACATAAAATTCTCTAATTTTTAATACAAATACATAAGAAACACTATTTTTAAATCAAAATCCATTAATTATCAAAATCCATTCTAAACTCAATTGTTTCATAAAAAATCAATCAAAAACCCTATTTTGAAAAAAAATCCACAAAAAACATTCATTTTTTTTAATCAAAATCCATTCTAAATTCAAAATTTTCATAGAAGTTCAATCAAAAACCCTATTGTGAAAAAAAATCCACAAAAAACATTCATTTTTTTATCAAAATCCATTCTAAACTCAAAATTTTCATAAAAATTCAATCAAAAACCCTATTTTTTTTTAAAAATCCACAAAAAACCATATGAAATTATTCAAATCTAAAATCAAAATTGAATCAAATCAAATAAAAATAAAAAAACTTACCTTTCCAAATCGGATTTTTCCCAAATCGGATATCCATTACATGAAGAAGCAATTCACTGTGCACTCGCAGGTTCTTCACTGTGAAATAACTTAAAAACAACGACTGACTTTTTTTATATATGCTTTTTGCAAATTGGATATCCGATTTGTAAAACTAGGTTTGGTGTTTGGTATGGTGATACCCGAGCCTAAAAAAAGTCAACATGTTCTTTTCACATTTTTTGGTCAATGAAAGACGTGTTTTTTTCCTCATTGCCACTTTTTGGCCCACCATGATCCTGCACATACCCAATGATCCTAAGCCCTTTGCTTACTGTAAGAACCTGGAAGAAAAATACTATAAAATCCCCCAAGTCTCAAAGAACGATGAAGGCCCTACAACTCCATATGTAGACCCAACTACCCTGGCCTCCACTTCTGAGACAAAGACACTCGCCATTCCTGATATATCCAAAATTAAGGTCATTATCCAAGACAATGGGTGTGGGGATTATAAAATGAAGAAAAACGCTTTTGTAATAGGAGAGTTACCTCAATCTCCTAGGTCTCATGGGCAACCCCAACCAGTTGAAACATCATCCCAAACCTTCAAAGCAGACCCATCTAGATTTAGATGTTGGGGGGATCTAAGTCAGGAAATAGTAGATGAGAAAGACATATCAAGCTTGTTGTACCAAGATGAATTTCCCGCGCTCAATCTTCCTATGGATGAGAGTAGCAAAGGATTACAAATGATGCTTGCTATGGGCTGTAATAGGAATAAGAAACTTGGAAAAAATGATAATGGTCTTCTAGTACCTCTCATTCTAGAGAAGCGTATGAGAAATATTGGCCTCGGATGTACCCCTTCAAAGGTAACCATACTTGGAAAATGTGCCTTGGTTAGAAAGGTCAAAAATCCCCCTCAGCTATCATCATCTACTCTTCAATTACCAGTATCCATAGGTCGAGTCATAGACAACTTTACCTTTGATATAACTGATGTGTGGAGTAGTGATGAGGATCCTATAACTGACTTACCTATGCTTTTCGAGGATTCCTCCCTTCTCATGATTAGTACCCTGTATTTTGAGTCAACAATCAAACCCATGAGATAAACTTAGTCTATCCCCAACTCATCGATTACAATAAATAAGGACAACCAATTTTGGACACAGTCGAAAATGATGAGGTGCTCTCAGAATTCATGGGATTGTAGGATACAATTCCATATGGAGATCACAAGGCTGGGTTTGACATCATACTGAATAGACATGCCTATTATGGGGAAACAATTTAATCCTTTAGTCACAAAAGTGAAAATTTGAGAATAATCTCTAGGTCTTTGAGTGAAAACCACACTGTGGTGCTCTTTGAGCTAAAAAATGAAAAATAAAGGACGCATCTAACAATGAAAACCTCTCTGAGGTGCCGAAGGATGAAGGATTCAATCTTCCTCTTAGTGCCATTCATCAGGATAAGTCAGTGGTCTTAGTAGAGAAGTGCAATCCAATCAACCTGGGAATAGAGGAAACACCACATATTACCTTCTATGCAGAATCACTTCTGACAAAAGAGCAAGAACTCCTAGATACATTCCTAAAAGAAAGAAATAAAAACTTTGCATGGACCTATGCCGACATGCCCGGGCTTGATCTAGAAGTCGTGGTTCACCACCTAGCTGTATATCCCGAAGCAAAGCTAGTAAGACAAAAGATAAGGAAGATGCATCCCCAGATTGCATTATTAGTCAAGATGGAATTGCAAAAGCTCCTACATGCAGGGTTCATATGACCAATTGATTATCTAGAGTGGGTATCAAATCTTGTACCTTTTTCAAAACCCACTGGGGGCATTTGCATCTGCATGGATTTCAAATATTTGAACAAAGCATGTCCCAAGGATGATTTCCCTCTCCCAAACATTGAGATGATTGTGGATATGATAGCAGGACATGAGATGCTATTGCTAATGGATAGATTCTCAGGTTACAACCAGATCGTGATAGCTAAGGATGACCAACACAAGATGACATTCACTTGTCCATGGGGAACATATTGCTAGAATATGATGCCATTCGGGTTGAAAAATGTGGGAGCTACCTATCAGAGGTCCATGACACTGATCTTCCATGATATGATTCACAAAACTGTGGAAGATTATGTGGATGATATATTAGCTAAATCAAAGAAACGTTGAGATCATATAACAACTCTAAGTTCCATCTTTGACAAGCTAGAAAAGTACAAGGTCCGACTCAATCCAAAGAAGTGTGTCTTTAGGGTACAATTAGGCAAGCTCCTAGGGTACATTGTATCCATGAGAGGAATCAAGGTAGACCCCACCAAAGTCAAAGAAATCCTCGAAATGGAAGACTCCAGTCCATCCGCCGATTCATAACGCAACTAGTAGACAAGGCTATCCCATATTCTCATCTACTCCACAAGGGGGTAGCATATAAATGGGATGAGAAATGTGATTAGGCCTTCAACAAGATCAAGGAGTACTTACTCACACTGCTAGTTCTCATGCTGCCAATTCCAGGAAAACCCTTGATCATGTACATATCAGCAGCAACAACATCCCTTGACGCTCTCCTAGCCCAACATGATGAAAATGGGAAAGAGAGAGCCATTTATTACATCAGTAGAACCATGATGGGGCATGAATTAAATTACACATCCATTGAGAAGGATTTCTTAACAGTCATGTTTGCATTGCAAAAAATTAGACATTACATGCTAGCACATTAGATAAAACTTATTGCACAGATATAACCTCTCAAGTATTTGTTATCTAAATCAACACTCACAAAGCGAACAACTAAATGGGTTATGATCCTGATAGAGCATGACATTGAGTATGTGGAACACAAGGCTCTTAAAGGACAAGAAATTTTAGATCAGCTGGCAGAGGCACCAATATACTCAGAAAAACCACTTGTATTAGAGTTCCTTGATGATTCAATCTTCAACCTAAGTGTGGCAGATCACTAGAATATGTTCTTTGATGGATCCTACACACAACATAGGCCAGGAGCGGGGATCTTCTTCATCACTCCACAAGGGGATTGCATACCTAAATCATACAAGCTGTCATTCCCTTGCACAAATAACATATCAGAATATGAGGCTCTTATCATAGGGCTGAGAATTGCTATACAATGGCAGATCATGGCACTCAAAGTCTATGGAGACTCACAACTCATAATCAACCAGGTAAATGATAAGTATCAAAAAAAGGATGTCAAGTTGACTCCATACAAGAAATTGGTGGAAAGCCTCAAAGAGTTCTTCATTGATATCATGTTTGAGTAGCTACCAAGAGCAAATAACAGAGTGGCAGATGCTATGGCAATGATTGGGTCACTATTGGATATCCCACGCAACATCCCAAAGCAAGAATTCCTTGTAGAGAAGCTTCTTGTACCAACATTCAAGGTATTTGAGTCTGAATATGTGTGCAAAATTGTTGGTCCCGGTGATCCTTGGTATCATGATATATACACCTACTTGAGAATAGGAGTCCTCCCTGCTGATATAACCTCAAATCTTAAAAGAGCCTTTGTCAAAAGACATCCCATTTTGTCATCCTAGGAGATACCCTATACCGTAGGAGTATTGAAGGAACCCTTTTATGATGCCTAAACATTGAGGAAGCTTTGACTGCTTTAATTGAGGTACACAACAACATTTGTGGTTCACATTCAAGTGGTATGACCTTGGCTAAGAAACTGCTGAGGATTGGGTACTATTGGCCTACAATGGAGAGGGAAGCTCATGACTATGTCCAAAGCTGTTTGCAGTGTCAACAACATGGGGATCTCATCCATGCACTAGCTCAGGAGCTCCATCTGATCATTACACCTTGGCCCTTTTCACAATGGGGGCTCGATCTCATTGGAAAAATTACCCCCACCTCATCTAGTGGACATAAGTTCATCATCAACGCCATAGAGTACTTCATGAAGTGGGTGAAGGCCATTCCCATGACCTATATCACAAGAAAGTAGATATCCAAGTTCATCATGAGCTACCTAATATGCCGCTACAGTGTCCCTCAAGCCATTATCTCAGATAACAAGACACCTTTCAAAAACTAGGATGTTTGTGACCTATGCCACAAGTTTAATATCCAACATTGTTTTTCCACTCCATACTAGCCCCAAGGAAATGACCAAGTAGAAGCTACCAATAAGACTATCCTAAAAATTCTCAAGAAAACTGTCAATGATGCTGGTCGTGACTAGCACCTGTAGCTGAATCCCGCCTTATGGGCCTACCGAATGAGTATCTGTACATAAATAGGTGTCACCCCATTCTCCCTGGTCTATGGATTAGAAGCCATCCTCCCTATTGAGATCGAGCTCCTGTCTCTAAGAATATCATTAAAAAATATCATCACAGATGAAGAATATCGAGTATCACGGTTGAACGAGCTGGAACTACTAGATGAGCAACGCATGGATTCATTAAACCATTTGCAGGTCTACCAAAAGCATCTCAAGAGGAGTTATAACAAGAAGATTAGGAGTCAGACCTTTCAAGTCAGAGAGCTGGTGCTAAAGGAGAACTAGAAGAATGTTCCAAATCTGGATAGCAAGGTCAAGTTTGAACCCAATTGGTTGGGACCCTTCATCATCACAACAAGCTACAAGTTAGGGGCATATTAGCTATCAATGCCCGAAGGGGAACCTCTATAGGAGCCTATGAATAACTCCCATCTCAAAAAGTTTTATGCCTAACCTTCCATGGTATAAATCCAAAAAATCCAAAAAAATCCAAAAAATATAAAAATCCAAAAAAATTAGAAAAAGGATTAAAAATAGTAAAGAGAAAAATCATCCTCTAGTGAAAACCACTTCGGTGGCGCTTTGGGAAAGTACCTTGGTGAAAACTTGGAAAAAATGTGCCTTGTGTAAATAAGCACTCTCCATCCATCATGATCCCTATGACTCATTCTACATCATTCATCCATCACATTTCATTGCATTCTATGTCTCCTTTCGTCACCCATCTGCATCCACATCATAGCTTGATCCTATGTTTGCATCATGATCCCTCCTAGTACTACTAGGCCATTCTTAAGGTCAGTTTGTCTTGCCTATATTGGAGTAGTCTATTGAATCACACTAGGGGAATGTTCTCATCAGATTAGATTCATGTATATTCTTGAAGTCTTCCCAAAATCAACAAATCCAAAAACATCAGAAAATCAGAAAACCTAAAAGCATTCAAAACATATCAAAATCCAAAAACAGGTTAAAAATCCAGTCAAAAGGTCAAAAAAATAGATTCATCTTGTCGAACTATGGGTCTCTGAGCTCTAAACGTAGGCAAGGTTGATCTTTGATCATCCCCCAAGACACTTAGGTTAGTCCTTTAGGAGTCTGTTATAATAACCTGGCAATCCATTTGTTCATATCTCATCAATAATCAGGTATGTGTCAGTCAAAATATGTGGTCTCTTCGTGTATAATGTAGGCAATTCTAATCTTTGAATTTCCCTTGAGGTCCCTAGGATAGGTCTTTAGGTTAGTCCCTTGGTCAAAATCTCAAAAAACACAAAAACAAGTGGAAATTTGAAAATCAAAACATTTGCAAAACATCTTGAAAATACCAAAAACAACCTTAAAACATTTCAAAACATCAAAAACATCCAAATATTTGAAAAAAATCCATCCGTCCCATCTCACAATCACTTGCAATAAATATTCACTCATAATAAATCACCTTCATCCTCAACCTTTGGTGAAACAGTCGGAAACAAGTCTAGCATGTTACAAAGTGGAAACTCAAAAACATCAAAGTCTCAAGTCTAGGTGAACAAGTAAACAAGTTGGTTAACTCTTGGTACTAATAGCTTTTTATCCAGTTTCTCCCAAATCATCTGATAACATCATGTCCTGGGATGCATCCTTCCTACAATGGACATCAACATCAAGCATCACCGTAGTTTAGTCTTGGCTAGGGGTATGAAGAACATTAGTTAGTTTGTTTATTTGATCTTTGTCTTTTTGACTTATCTTATTGTGCTCATTTCGATGAACTCTCGATGATGTCCAAACAAAGGGATTTAGAGAGAAAGGAATGGGGCAACGATCATTATCTTTTTATCTATTGTGCTTGTTGGATATTCTTGTAAGATAACCTTGGTTGTGTGTGCTTTGTTTGGGTGTAGGGAGAGTGTTTTAGGTGTCTTGTTGACCACATAGGAAGGCTTGCCTTTATATGTTATGGTTTGATATGTTTGGAATATTTGAACTACATTTTGAATAAGGTTCCATATGTCAGGTGTGAACAAGAGTACTCCTATCTGATTGTCGAGTCAAAGTCCATCACACTAGGTGCAACGCCATCCTGGTTCTTTATACCTTGATGCATCGTGCCTACGTGTGTTATCAAACATAAGGTAAATATCCCTTTTAAAATCCAAATTCTTGATAAGCAAATCATCATCATCATCATTATCATCTCTAATAAAGTAGGCTTGTTGGATCTTATTTCTCCTATCTTCTTTCTGCGCTAACATGGTACCATGACAGTTAATCATTATCACTAATGCATCCATCCAACATCCACAAACCTTCAACATGTTGCATATCATCCATATCACATCATATAAGAAGCACTGATCATCTCACATGCATTGCATTTCATCATTGCATAATATAGATTGGTTATTCTAAGCATCTCATAAACTTTACATTTGCATCCATTGCATAATCATAAAAACATCATCATATAGGCATCATCATATCATCCATTTATTCATAATAATATCATCCATTCGCATAATCATAAAGGGTATCACCACATAGGAATTATTATATCATAACATGTGCATCATCATATCATGCATTGCATAACCTTAAAAGCATCATGACATTCATACATGCATCATCATATCATACATATTGAAAAAAGGTACTGAAATAGAAAAAAACATGTCATAACATCACATGCATCTCATAATCATAACATATAACATCATTATCCATTAGGAGCATAATATAGATCTGTCAATCTAAGCATTTGCATATGATAACATTTGCATCTATATCATCCATACATCATCATCATAAAAAGTGCATAAAAAGGATACTGAAAAAGAAATGCATCCATCCATCCATAAGCAAAATCATACATACATCGCATAATATAGAACCATACATACATGCATCACATAATATAGATTCACATCATGTCATCGCATCACATATGGAAAAGTAAATGCATCCATACATCATACATAAATAAAATAGGACACATCTCATAATCAAATCAATCATATCATATATATCATATAATGTGACTGTCATGGTACAAATCAAGATCAAATGTGTGTATCAATCAATGTATACAAATGCCCCAGAGGCTATAAAAAATGAAGCCCGTGGATTGCAAAAAGAATAGTGTCACTGATAAAAAATATGAGCTAGCCTTGATGGCTGCTCCCCTCACCCAACTGTATCTCAGGTTGGTCTTGCCTTTGTCCTGTCTGCTGCAAGAACTTTGGCACCTGGGCTATTGGAGGCACTGCCTATTGATAATGTACTCTATAATACTCCACCTCTCTCACTGTGTCCCAATACATCCGTGCTAGGATCGTCCTGCCCTGTGTCGCAACTGTCATACTCTCTAGCTATTGGCATCAACCCACCTCTTGTGCTAGCTTTACCTCTGTAGCATGTTGCTGCTGTACAACTTGGTCACGCTTTGCTGTAAGGGCCTGTACCTATTGTCGGGCCTGGTCCCTCTCTATCGTCAATGTCACTACCTATGCCTAAAGCTGCTGAATAAGTGTATCCCTTTGATTTGGCTGGGGTGGTGGTGGTAGTGGTTGATCCCTCTAGGGTGGCTGCTGGTCCCTAGGGGCATCTCTCTGCTAGTTCCCATCCCCTAGATCTCTCTGCCCTCACTGGTCTAGAGGAGGTCTGACTTCTCCTCCATCTCTATCTCCATCTTTGTTTCCTCATCCTCCTCGCCCCCACCGCTGCCTTGTTGACCAGTCTCGGGGTCTCTTCCATGGTAAAACTGTCCTTGGCATTGTCAATGTGATGGGAGGCCAAAACTAGTCAACATAAGCCTATGTAGTACTAAGGTTTGCTTGCCTCTAATCATATGGCCACAGTATGGCTACTAGCTATCTAAAGCTATCCACTACATCCTCTAGTGGGATCGGTTGACCCCATGTGGTCTCCCTAGTGGTGCGAGCAAAAATGGCCACATACTGGTCATCTGGCCTGTCCTGAATGTCATTGAACAACTTGGCTACCTGATCTGGCAGGTAGCGCTCAATCATCGTGTGCTCTCTGCTTTGCATCAACCTATTCGAACTTGCATAAAAAAGATTTTGTACATCATCATACCATGCAGGCATCCCTAGACAAGGCCTCCATGTAAATGAAGTCATCTCATCGATAACCCTCCTCTAGTGAGGAATTCTAGCCTGTCATGTATGTGAGAATGTCATACCACCCCTGTATTACCAAACCATTGGGTCATCAGGCTCCATGTCGACCACTATCACTCTTGGTCGAAGCACAACTATGTGCTCCCATGCCCAAATGTGCAAAAGAGTAACCCCAACTCCAATGGCTTTGCTGTCACAATATGCGAACTCGTGCAAATCATGATAAAGTGAGGCCAGCATCATTAGTTCCCATGTAAAGCAACATCTCTAGAAGAGCATCCACTCCCAAGCTAGACCCCATCTTGGACTAAAATATTGGCCCCACTGATCTAGTGCTACAAGTCCCAAAATAATCGCCCCCACAATCAATCGAAAGGTGGACACCCGACCTCTGTAACACTCAAGGTCAATTTGTCCCTTGGTGAAGACAATCTCATCCAACCCCATAATCTCATGGCACACATTTGTGCCAGCGTCCATGTCATAAATAACCATCTCACTATGGATGGGATATCAAAGAATCTGCTAGACGTCCTCCAGTGTGACGGTCACCTCGCCGGTGGGAAGATGGAACGATGATGTCTCGCTGCGCCATCTCTTTGCCAGCATGGTCATCATGCCCAAGTGTGTCCCAATGGAAGGTTTATACACGACGTACCACATGACGATCGCTTCAAGGTGCTCTTGAAGTAACTCGTTGAATCTAGTCAATCTACTAAGCACCAGGGATTGGTGCTCGCGTGAATGTACAGACTTTCTATCCTCCTGCACCCAATAAAGCCATAGCGTCAAGTTTCATAAAAAAATTAGGATCCCGTTTGAAGTTTCACGACCAAAATAGAAAAGGAATCATTGTTTGCAAATGTGTCGCTGTTTGAAAACTCCAAACTACACTATTGGAGGCCACAAATCGCAAACTCTGCTGCGGCGTCGCTGTTTGACCATGCATTAGTTTGACCTATGAACCCTAAACTCCTAATTGGACCACAATGATGCCATTTGCATATGCATCGCCCTTTGGAGTTTGACCCCTAAGTGCTAAACTGTGATGCAACGTCACAAATCTTAATAGTGGCATAGTTTGAGGCCAAGCGGCGCTAATTCTACCCTTTCAACGATGCCAAACTACGCTACTGGACAAGTTTGAATTTCTAGGCCTATTAAATGTGCACAAAAATTAGAAAAACAAGTTGGGTTAGAGTCACATACCAGTGGTACTGCACTTGGAAGTCGCTGGTAGACTCACACTTGCTTGGAGATGTGTTGGGGAAGCACTCTTTATGCCATCTCGCATGAAGGTCAGAGCTCAAAGTGAAGAAATTTCTAAAGGCTGAGTGTACAAATGAATTGAAAGTGACCCCTCGAGGGCTATTTAAGTATGAAAATTAGGGTTTTTTGACCTTGTTTAGACGTCAAACTAGGGTTTTGTGCCCTTGACCCCATTTTCACTCAATCGAGGCTCGTTTTACATCTTTTTTCCGTATTTTGGCACGTTTTTGGCATCCTGGAGCCTTTCTGGACCCGTCAGGCAGCTTGTCCTCTTTTGTCGCAAGATCCCCCAAAAATCCAAATTTTTGTCCGATCTCTTGAGGGGGCAGTATACTAGCGTAATCCTTCCACTAGGGCAATAGTGGGGCATCTAAAAAAGTCAATTTTTTTTTTGAGTTTTGATCTCAACAAGTTTATTCTTTGAACCAACGCAACAAGTACATTACTTCAAAGAGGGGCAAAATGTAGACACATAAAATATACTAATTGATCACAAGCACTTGATCCTGATTTACTAGCACCAGTTCATCTAGAATCATCTCCTTTACTAACCATTTAATCGAATAGTATTTATCTGATTAAATTCATCATACTTCATTTTTTAATTAAATAAATCCATTTTATCTAATTAAATCATTATCTCATATTAATTAAATAAATCATTTTGTTTAATTAATCCTAATATCCCTCTTTTAATTAAATAATTCATTTTATTTAATTAGGTTCTAAAGTCATCTCCTTTAAATTGAATAAATTAATCTTTATTTGATTTAAATCTAACACCATCGTCTTTAATTAAATAAATCAAACTTTATTTAATTAAGTCTAAATTCATTATTCCTCCAATCTTGATTTATTTAAATCCTAAAATCCAAGTCAAAATGTCAAATCAACTAGTTATCATCTAAGTTAATCAAATATTGATTAACACTAACACTAATCCCTCAAATCCTCTAGATTTTGCAACTTGTGCAAGTAAATCAATTTAATTGATTTATTAAATCCTCCATTTCCATTCAAAAAAGGAATAAAGTTGGAATATTCTTCAAATTTGAAAATTCCCTCCCAAGGGACTTGTCCATCCAACAAGGCATTAAAGGCCTCTTACATGTCCTTTTTCTTGAGCCAAGTGGCATTAACTCTCATTTCTTCTCCCTCCAACATGTCACTTTTCCAATTTCAAATATCCACCTAATGATATTAATGTGCACATTCATCAAAATGTGCTCCACCTCTATCCACTCACATGTTGACAAGTGTCATTGTGTTATTGGTTGATGTTTTGTCCCACATTCATCCTTTTGGCTCATTCATCCATCCTTCTCTCCTATAAATGGAGAGATCTTTTACTAATTTGGGATCCACAACTTATGCAAAGTCATTATCTTCATGTTTTGAGAAACTTCATCCATTGCCATCCATTTTCATAGGTTTTTATCATTTCATAGGTAGGTTATGGAGAAATTTCATCAAGTAGCATCAAATCTTCATCATTGATCATCACGAAGCTTGCAAGGAATTGGGAAAGGGCTATTTTCCACATCAAAATAACACCAATTCCCCCATGGGATTGATATTTTGAGCATTTGAATAGGATTTAGATTGTTTTTTTTTGTGTTCATGTTATTACTTGTTCTTTATGTTTCAAATGAATCTTATGAGGAATGATGATTTTAACTTGCATAATTGACTAAGATTGTGTTGTTTGTTTGTGTTTGTGCAGGTCTAGATCCACCATTCACAATGTAAAAATTTGTCTCCTCAACCTTTTGAATGCAATGGAAAGGTCCTTTTTGGCTGAAAATTATCCTATAAAAACTATCAATTTTGATGAGAGCATCCTTATAGAAAATTTGATCAAGAGAAATTTAAGGCATTCAAAGGAAAATTTATTGAAGATTTATTGTAACAATAAAGATCCAATTTTCAAGTCAAAGTTTTCTTGCATCATGCATGTTATTGGAGCTAATATGGTGATGTAGGTTTCATGGTCCATTCAGGCATTCAAAGTCATTACTTCATGCAAGATTCAAAGTTGAAGATCCACATCCATTGAAGCCATTTCATGAAAGTTGCAGATTTACATTCCAAGGTTTATGCAAGGTTTTGTTGAGTGGTAACATAGATTTTTTCATTCTTCATTCCTTTTTTCATGTTTCATTTCATTTCAAGGTTTGATTATGAAAATGGGGTTTTACCAAGGAAAAACCCCATTCACCAAAAACAAAACATTTTCCCTCTTGATTTGTGTTTGCAGATTTAGGTGGAAGAAATCTTGAAGATCCCTTGCAGAGAAAAATTGAATTTGTCAAAGTTGCAAAAGTTTTCATCTCACGGAAACTCACCTACAAAATTTATTTTCGTATTTGCAAACTTGAAACTGGGTAAATTGGAAGATTTGGATTTGTAGCAAAGGCTCTTGAAAGTTGCAGAAAAACCCTAGCTCAGGACCCATTCGCTCCTGAGCGAATGAGTCCCAGATCAACTTCATAAATTGACTTTTTGGTGACTGGTACACATGCTTCTGCCTTCTCTGATCGGCATTCCATTTTGTGGTTCTATCAGTATTGAGCTTAATCTCTTTTTTCCAAGTGTTATATTAAAATTTGGTGTTGATTTACTATTTTTAGTTTTTCTCCCCAAAGTGTTGTTTGACCTAGACCCTCGTCCTGACACAAAAAAGAAATCTACAGATTCACACATTGAGTTGACTTACCTAAGGGTTTTTAGACAATTATTTCTGTGGATCTCATTTCCTAATGAATTGAGGAAGAATAGGTCCCTAAGTGGTTCATCAATACCATTTTGATAACCACCCTATAAACCTATTTTTCTTCATTTCATTTTGGTGAACCCAATCTTTTGATCATTGCATTTTTTTGATTTGGAGTCTATTTTAGCCCTATATCTAGATATTGCATTCATTTGCATTGCATTGAATTGAATTGAATCTCATTTAGGGCTGCTTAACTTGTATTAACTTTGCATCTCATTTAGGGTTTTAAGATTGCATCTCATTTAGGGTTTTAAGATTGCATATTTGCATCTTTTAAATTTTGAAAAATACAAAAAAATTAGTCATTTTGCAAAGCATTTACATAACATGGCATCATAATTCATTTACATTTGAAAATTGAATCAAAATTTCATTTCAAATTAGCTCTCCTAAGTTGTCATTTAGTCATATTTTGCATTTGCATTCAAGCTTAATTTCACAAAAATATGAAACTGTAACTCACTATCTAAACCCGGAATTTGGAAACCATGAGAATCAACTTAGAAATCTGTAAAAACACTTTTCAAAACCCTAAGCTAGAACCATTTTTCCCAAGACTGAATGAGTCCTTGATCAAGGTTGTTTCCTATATTTCTAGGTTTTAAAACTTTTGTTTCTGTATTCTTTTTTGTTGTTTTCAATTTTCTGTTTCAGTTTGCAAATTTTTTGTTACTTGGAATTGATCATATTAAGCTTCGTTTTATAAATTAAGTGCATTGTGTGAATTCAAAATTGAATTTACATGACATCATTTTTAGGTTTTTACATAGCATAATTAGAAAATTATCTTCTTTGATATCTAAAAATTGCTTAAATACATATTTGCATTGCACTTTACATTCTAGGTTATTTCATTGCATTTTACCTTTTATCCATTTTGGGTGCATACCGAGTTTGTGAAACTTGTATGAGCTTCAAAACTTGGTGTCCTATTAGCAATACTATTTTGAGACGTAATTCAAGACTCATGTCATCTCACAATACTCCATTCATCGTGGATCTTGGGTTTTCCAACTCTTTCACTCATAGTGTTGATAGTTAACCCGCTATGGATCATAGTCTTCATACCTCATTTCTAATGACCCTACCTACAACTAATGTGCATGATGTTAAAATAATGGTTTTTTAATGTCCCGCAAGAGAAAATAAGAAGGATTGATGAAGAAATAGAGAAATTGTAAAATTTTGTGACTTATGAAAACATTGCTAGTAGTGTCATTTCTGCTTTAGATAATGTGAGGAAATTGCTTGAAAATGAACATGGAATAGAGATTATGTGAAGTCTAGCTCATATTTTTGATAAAATGTCCCTACCATGACTAGTTGTGCTCAAGCTTTGGGGTATACTCAAAGTCAAGGTGGAATTTCAATTCCTCCTTCCACAAACCTTACCTCTATTCCTACCTACACTAGTACTCATGTTACTACAACCATCCAACCTACTAGCAATGTCAACACTTAGGTATTTACACTGGGAATCCCTCTAATTTTTTGCATTCAAATATCATATCTCCTCAACCATCTCCTCTCATAAATATACAATTCACTTGCTCTCCACATACATACACAAATCCACCTTATTCACCTCCATCTCACAATACCAACAATGATCCAATCCTTAACACACTTTTACAAAATGTTTCATCCCTACAACAACGAATCACCACATTAAACTAAAACAACAATGGTTAGCCTTCACAATACATCAAAACAAACCCATTATCCCTGGAGATATTGAGAACACAAATGCCACAAGGAATAGAGGTTCCTAGGTTTGAGAAATATGGTGGGAAAGCAAATCTTGTTAGCCATGTTTCCGCTTACACAAATTTATGTAGTGACTTCATTTTTGAAGATAAACTCTTGCCTAATATCTTCCCTAGATATTTGAAAGATGCTACTTTAGAGTGGTTTTTCTCCCCACCGAATAGATCAATTAGTTCATTCAATGAAATTATTGATTCTTTTTACAACAACTTCCAAATTCACATGGGTCCTAAGATGACCTTAGCTAATTTGATGAAATGTAAAAAAAGGATGATGAAAAGGTCACTGATTTCATAACGTGATAATAAATGCTTTATTAAAAAACAAACATTAAGATTCCTGATGCTAACCTTCAAAGAATGTTTATTTCCAATTTGCAAGATAAAATCCAAGCTAAGATTGAGACATTGAGGTTTCCTTCCTTCACAAAGTTGTGTACAACCCTTTGTGATTATCAAAATTTGGTTGGTAGTCGTGAAGTGAAAACTCCCTCTAACCGTCCAAAAAAGTCTAAATCTACACCTCAAAACAACTATCAACCTTTCAAGAAACAAAATAAGGACTTTCTAACAAATTAATCCCCCACAATCAACTCAAAATGTGGACACCAGAGTGCCTGCTATAAAGATGACAAAACCATATGCCTTTATAGATAGAAATAGATAATTTACACCCCTACCCGATACCCTTCATAATATCATGTTGTAGCTCTTAGGCAAGAATTTGATTTCCTTACCTCTTGTTAGAGCTCCTGATCCTACTAAACCTTTACCTTCAAACTATATACCAAATGCTTATTTCCATTTTCACCAAAAAAATGGACATGATACAGAACATTGCAAGCATCTTAAACATCTTGTGCAAGACCTCATTGATTCTAATAATATTCAAATTGGAGGTGTTAATGATAAAGGTAATAAGTATGTAGCCCCTCCTAATCAAAATTTATAAATCTTCACCAATCCTATGCCAAATCATAATATTTCATTTGTCAAAGCTAGTGAAACAAAGAATGATGTGATTACTGAAGAATTCCTCTTTGCACATGAGCTTTATCAAGATACATATGAAAGATCAAAAGCATGGATCAAAACACATAATGGTTTCGATTTCCCTACGATAGGTTCCATAAATCTCTCTTTAAAAGTTGGATCAAAACAATTAAATGTCTCATTCACCATCATCCTGACTTCAAACCAATTTCATGTGAAGTTAGGCTATCCATGGCTTTTCTCCATGAATGTCATCCCATCAGTTGTGCATAAATTCTTAAAGTTTCCATTTGGAAATGAAATATTTAAAGTACATCATAGTGGCTTTAATCCTGTGTCTTTCTGTGGGAATTTCTCACTGGATTTGTTTTGGCCCAAGCCTATTGAGCCTATTCAACCCCATGAAGAATTGTTTTTCAAATCCTATCAAAAGCTTAAGGCGAAGCGAATAATATAATTATGCCTTATCAATATGCCTCAACCCTTGATTGAGCCTCCTATACTTGATGAAACCATGATTGAACCAAAAGCTCTCCCAAGTAAAGAAGACCAACCAATGACAAATCCTCCCCCTATTTCATATAAGAGAACACAAGATAATCAAACAAATCTCGTTGTGCCTCCTAAAGTCAAATAAGTTTACAAATCTAAAGAGAAAGTGGTTGAGCAACCTCCCATGGTTCCTTCCATTCCTCTCATCAGGGAAGAAAAGAAACCTATGGTTGACAAACCCTCTCCTACACAATCACAACTTGAAAATTGAATGAAAAGAAACTGAAATGCTAGAGAGTGTAGGCGTAGACATCATGCTATTTTTTGAAAAAGACAAATGATAGGGGGTGAATAAATTGTATCCAATTTAACCTTTAAAACATTCACCAAAACTTAGATCAATCACAAATCCTTAACTTTGCTAAAATGATTAAACATTAAGTGCATGTGTAGAAATAAAAAACCATCACACAAACATAGTAACACCAGATTTACATGGAAAACCCAATGAGGGAAAAACCATGATGAGGATTAGCTCACAATATACTAAATATCAAAATTGATTACAAAGGCTCATTGCCTAATAAGGCTCACTGCCAAAAAAAGGACTCACTATCCAAATTAGGACTCACTATCCAACAAGGGTTTACCACTTGGAGGGCTCACTGCCATAGAGATATAAAGAAGATAGAAGAGATATGTTATAGAGATAAGACAATATCAATGTAACAGAGATTTCCACCACAATTTACTCAACCACTTGCAAACATGCATGAATGATAGAGTACACCTTCAACTCACTGCATCCAGAAACTCAACATTTATAATTCGCATTGATCTATCACACTTGCATCACATACACACATTTATTCACATCTATTTTGCATCTATATGCTCTATTTCTTTGCACTTATCTCTTTGTACATATTTCACCACTAACTCATCCTGTATTTATACCATCTTCAACTTTGAAACATATCCAAAGTTGGCCATCCATCATTAAATTAAAATTAGGTTGGTGCCAGAAAATACTAGGGTGGAATTAGAATGAGGGAAACCAAAATACATAGTTCATGAGGACCCAAATAGGTCACAACACACTTCATCAACTTCGAAATTAGTGTTCAACACAAGGTCAGCAAAACCAATGTAAAACAAATAGAACAATTAAGCACACACAACCCTTAGCATGATCAAATCCTTCCAGGCACCAAAATGATCTTCAACACGATCATAAAAAATTAACTCTAGAACCATAATTCATAAGAATCAACCAAAAAGAAATCTGGACCAACAATATTTCTCCCAGACCTCAGCCAGAAACATAGAAAACCATAGTTCATAACTGGTGAAAATAACTCACACTATACAATAAATTAGAAGCCAAAAATCTGGATATAACAGCTTCCAACAACCATAATCAACATATTTGAACCACATAAATATAGGAACAAAAACTGAAGCACATGTAACCTTTCTTCTTTACAATTTTCTCAATATCCTCAACATATACAACCAATAACCTGCATCCATGACATCAATGAAAACATCAACCGGTTGATAACCAATTGACCACTTGACATCAATGACAACACCTTCATTCTTGCAACAATCTCCCCCTTTGTCATTGATGACTACACATGATGTGAAAAACCATCAAAGACAACATACTAGCTCTAAACACACTTCTCATGATTTTTCTTTTTGTTTCTCCCCCTTAGTAGATAATCTTTTTCACATGATACTCTTCTCCCCCTTTGACATCAATGGCAAAGGTAAAAAATATTTTACATTGATTTCCCATTTGACATTAAAAAAAATAAAATCTTACAATGACAACACATGACACTACTTGCTCCCCCTGAGAGGTAGCCACCAAAACATTAGTCTAGAAGAAAGATAGATCCATAGACCCACCAGATTGATGCATCTTTATATTCATCTAGTTCAAAAAAGGAGGGGCAATGACCCCTAACTTATCCTTGTTGGATTTTGTGGTCGTGTTGATGATATGTGGTTGTCATTGATGTCAACACTATTAGCATAAATGTATTTGAAGCTGTATATGTCAAGGATATTGAGAAAATTGTAATAAATGAGTTCAAGGTTGTTAGTGGTGAAGTGAAGTTCAGTATGGTGGTTATTTTTGTACATTGTTGATCAGAGGTTGTGGAATAAAGGGTTTGTTACTGAGTGTATCTAGTTTATCCACGTTGAGTTTTAGAGATCTGCACAAAGATTTGATTGAGTTATGAAGATTTCTATTCAGACAGTTTTTCTGTTTCTTCAGTTGGTGTTCTTGATTGAAGATGATGCTATTTCAGTTAGTTCAGTTTCTGTAGATGCTTCTCTTGTGATTCGTGATGCTTGTGGATATTTCTAGATCGTGCTCTATCTTTGTTGCACGTCCACATTGATCATTGTGATCGTGGTTGGCGATTTTCTCTTGCATGCTCATGTTTCTCTTGTTCTTGGTTGACATAGTGTTTGTAGCATGTTGTGGATCTTCGAGGAGAAATTAATTGAAGTGTCTTCATGCTAGAGATGTTGATTTGGGTCCTCACTAAGTTGTGGCCGACCTTGGTTGATTTGCATTGATAATATTTAATGTTTTGGGTCGACAGTTTATATTCATTTTATTATTTCTTTGTGGCCGACTTGTAGCGATGAAAATTCATGTTGTGGATATATACGAGTGATTGTTTATTCGAATTTAAGTGTGAACAAGGTGTGCTTCTGTGTGTGTGTGCAAATAATGTTCTAAATCATTCGAAGGCAGAGTAGAGTGTGAAGAATTGTGAAGAAGAGTGAAGAAGAGTGAAGAAGAGTGAAGAAGAGTGAAGAAGTGTTCATGTGCTTAATTGGAACTGTAATTAGGCATTAGCAGATGCTATTTTCTTATTTGAAAATCTGGATGGATTTAATCTGAATCTCTTTGTAAGACAACATGTCTTCCTTTGTAATTGAACAGTGAGCTCTAAGCAGTGTGCCTGAATGCATGTGCATTCTCCATATTTCATTTTCATTATACTTTTAATGGGGTATAATCTTGTGGACTGACCTCCACTGTGGTTTTTCCCCTAACAGGGTTTCCACGTAAAAAATCTTGGTGTTATGTGTGTTTATGATGTGTTGATGATTTATGTTTTCATGGTTAATAATCAGATCAGAGAATAAGATTAATAAGTTGAATAAGTTTTGAGTTTTTGTGACAACTGATTCACCCCCTCCTCTCAGTTGTCTGCCCTTCTATCACCAACAATTGGTATCACAACAGGTTCCTTGGAAGTTTAACAACTTAAGGTGATCCGAGATGGAAAGTTACAAGAAGGATAGTCCAAGATTTGATGGAACAAATTATTCTTTGTGGAAGACTCGAATGGAGTGCCATCTGAGATGCATTGGTGAACCCTACTGGAGCATTACAAGTAATATGTATATTATTCCACAAAATGGTCCTACTACTTCTGTTGAGATCAGAGATGCTGAGTATAATATCTAGGCTAAGGAAGCTTTGTTGAGTGGTTTGAATGATTCTGAGATGACAAATTTTATGGATCTGAAGACTTCTTATAAGATATGGAAAAAGTTGGAAACCTTGTATGAAGGTGATACTAATGTGAAGATTGCTAAGTTTCAGAGTTTGAAAGGGAAATATGAAAGGTTGAGAATGGGTGATGATGAGAACATTAATACTTTCATGCAAAGAGTGAATGAACTTGTCTGTGGTATTAGATGTGCTGGTGGAAAGATAGATGAATATGAGATTGTTGCTAAAGTGCTTAGATCCTTTCTTGATTCTTACAAAGTCAAAGCTAGTGCTATTGAAGAACTCTAGACTGTAACAAACATAACCAAAGATACATTGGTTGGTAAGCTAACTGCTTTTGAGTTGAGTGAATTTGGTGATGCCCTTCCTAAGGTTGAATACGCATTTAAGGCTACTACTTCCAGAAGAGATAGACAGAGATATGATTTGGGTGAGAGTTCATCTAGAAAGACATTCAAGTATGAGGATGAAATCAGAAAAATTGAAGAAGAAATAGAGCTAGAAGAGATGGAAAACTTATTGTCAAAAGAGTATCAAGAGCAAAAGGTAAGTATGAAGGAAAATTACCTCTTAAATTATTTTCTTGCAATAAGATAGGTCATTTTGCATCAAGGTGTCCAGAAAGAGCTGCTAAACCAAGACATAACAAGCCTAGATTTCAGAAGAAGTGTTACTATGTTGCTGATGAAGGTGTGACAGATGATGAATCTGATAAAGGAAATAGAAGTGATGATGAATGGATATTTATTGCTATCAAGGAAAATAATCCTGTATCTACTGAATCTACTAGTACAAATGTGGACAAATCCCTCACTGCTCGAGTTGAAGAAAAAGATGAATGGGTAATTGACAGTGGATGTTCACATCATATGATAGGAGACAAAAGTAAGTTTGTAAGCTTGGAAAAGTATGATGGTGGTGTTGTGAGATTTGGTGATAATAAAACTAGTGTGATCCGTGGAAGAGGTTGCATTTCTCTTGATGGTAAGCATAATACTAATGATGTTCTGTATGGGGAAGGCTTGAAGCATAATCATTTGAGTGTTGGTCAAATGGTTGATAAGGGATACAATCTTTAGTTCAAGGATGGAAATTGCAAAATATTGAGTTCCAAAAATGAAATTGCATTAGGTACAAAAACAAAAGGTAATATCTTTCACTTGAGTGCTGCTAGTAAAAGTTGTTTGACTGCTCAAGTTGATGAAAGTTGGTTATGGCATAGAAGGTTGTGTCATGTTAACTTTGATAATATTGTCAAGATAAGTTCCACTAAGGCTGTGAGAGATCTACCTAAGGTGGTGAAACCTATCAATGCAATACGCAAGGAATGTCAATTGGGAAAGCAAACTAGGATTTCATTTCAGAGTAAAAATAATTGTTCAAATGAATTGTTAAAGCTTGTGCATATTGATCTGTGTGGTCCCTCTAAGGTCAGAAGTTTACAAGGTTATAGGTATTTCCTGTTACTCATTGATGATTATTCTAGAATGGTATGGGTTACTTTCATAAGGGAAAAATATGAAGCACTAGAAAAGTTCAAGATCTTTAAAGATATGGTTGAGACGAAGTCAGGTTTGAAGATTAAATGTTTGAGATCAGATAGAGGTTGTGAATTCACTTCTGGTGAATTTAATACTTTTTGTGAAGAACATGGACTAAAGAGACAATTATCTGCACCACAGACCCCTCAACAAAATGGAGTTGTGGAAAGGGAGAACAAAAAAATTGAAGATGTTGCTAGAACTATGATGCTGAAAGGAAATTTTCCTCATATCTATTGGAGAGAAGCCGTGAGTACTGTTGTGTACACACTCAACTGGGTACAAATAAAAGGTGATACTGGTAAGACCCCTTTTGAGCTATGGACTATTCAAAAGCCTACTATTAAATACTTCAAGATATTTGGAAGCAGATGTTATATTAAGAGATATGAAGACATGGGAAAGTTTGATGCTAGGAGTGATGAAGGTATCTTTTTGGGTTATGCTACTAAAATTAAGGCCTACCGGTGTTACAATAAAAGATTGAAGAAAATGGTTGAAAGTGAAAATGTTAAGGTTGATGAAGACTTTGGTACACTATCCAAAACCTGTGGATATGACTCTGATGATCAGGATGAAATTACAAACAAAGGAAAGCAAGTTTAGACTACAAATCAAGTGCAAACCAATTCGATAAATCAAGAAAATGAAGAAGAAGGAGAAACTGGTGAAATAGTAGAAGAAAGATTAGAAGAGCTTGAAGTTGAGAAAATCCTAAGAAGACTCTGAGGTATGTAAGATTGAATCATTCAGAAGATCAGATTATAGGTGATAAGAACAAAGGTGTCCAGACTAGGAGAAAGATTGCAAAAGAGTATTGCTTGATTTCAAAGACTGAGCCTACTAGTGTGAATGAAGCATGTAAAGATGAGCATTATATTGAAGCAATGAAAGAAGAGTTAAAACATATTGAAAAGAATGATACATGGATTCTTGTTCCTAGACCTAAGGATAAGAATGCCATTGGAACCAAATGGGTCTTTAGAAATAAACTGAATGAGCAAGGTAAAGTAAGATATGCAAAGGATATTCACAAATAGAAGGAATTGATTTTGAAGAGACCTTTGCCCCTATTGCTAGAATTGAAGCTGTAAGATTATTTCTTGCCTATGCTGCTCACAAGAACTACAAAGTTTATCAGATGGATGTAAAATCAGCTTTTCTAAATGGTGAATTGGAAGAAGTGTATGTTAAGCAGCCTAATGGATTCCAGTTGACTAATAAAGAAGACATGGTGTGTCGGTTGAAGAAAGCATTGTATGGACTCAAGCAAGCCCCTAGAGCATGGTATGCAAGATTGGAAAATTATTTGCTGAAGCTTGGATTTAACAAAGGTACTGCTAATAGTAATCTGCATTTCAAGAATGATGATAAATATTTGATTGCTGAAGTCTTTGTTGATGATATTATTTTGGAGGAGATGATGCTTTGTGCATGAAGTTTTCTAATGAGATGCATGATGAATTTGAGATGTCTATGATTGGTGAGATGAAAATATTTTTGGGATTGCAAATTACTCAATTAGATAAAGGGATTTTTATATCTCAGTCCAAGTATGTGAAGGAATTGCTGAAGAAGTTCGGTATGGAAGATTCAAAGCCAGTTGGACACCCATGGTGACTGGATGCAAGTTGACAACAAAAGATGATTCTCCGAAAGAAAATCAAACAAGATACAAATCAATGATTGGTGGATTGCTGTACTTAACTCAAACTAGGCCTGATATCATGAATGCTGTATGTATTATTGCAAGATTTCAAGCTAATATGAAAGAATCTCATGTGATTGTTGTGAAGAGAATTTTCAGATACTTGAAGGGAACTGTTGATCTTGGCCTATGGTATCCTAAAGATGATGATCTTACTTTGGTTTCCTTTATTGATGCTGACTAGGTAGGATATGTGAATGATATAAAAAGTACTAGTGGTGGAGCATTTTTCTTGGGTAAGAAGCTAATTTCATGGTTAAGCAAGAAGCATAATGCCATTTCCTTGTCTACTGTAGAGGTTGAATACATTACTACTGCTAATAATTATACTCAAGTCCTGTGGATGAAACATATGTTGAAGGATATCAGAATTATGCCTATTGCTATATTATGTGATAACTCAAGTGCTGTTAACATTTCCAAGAATTTGGTGTTGCATTAAAAAACAAAGCATATATCTATCTAGTTTCACTTTTTTAGGGAGAGGGTAAGTAAAAAGGAAGTTAGATTGGAGTATGTGCCTACTAAGGAGCAGATTGCAAACATCTTTACCAAGACATTGCCTAAGGATACTTTTGAGCATCCCAGAGGGAAGTTAGGGGTGATTACCCCTCCTAATTAGAACTAAGGATGCATTACATTGCATCAGTCTGTGCATTTCACAGTCATATCTTGTCTCAAATTGATGTTATGGTGGTTACTACTCTAGGGGAGTAGTCAAATGTTCAAAAATTCAAATATGTGGTTCAGAGCTTAGAGAAAATTGTCATTAATGTCAAAGGTGGAGAAGAGTCATGTGAAAAACTAGTGATTATCTGAGGAGAAGAGCCTTATGGGGAGAAATATTATGTGAAAGTGTTGAGGAGAAGATGAGTCAAAACCTAAGTAGGAGTTAGTTGCATTGATGGTGTTTTTCACATCATGTGTTTCCATCAATGCCAAAGGGGAATATTGTTGGATGCTGTGGTTGTGTTGATGATATGTGGTTTTCATTGATTTCAACACTATTAGCATAAATGTATTTGAAGCTGTATATGTCAAGGATATTGAGAAAATTGTAATAAATGAGTTCCAGATTGTCAGTGGTGAAGTGAAGTTTAGTATGGTGGTTATTTCCGTATGTTGTTGATCAGAGGTTGTGGAATAAATGGGTTTTCACTGAGTGTATCTAGTTTATCCATGTCGAGTTTCAAAAATCCTCATGAAGATTTGATCGAGTTATAAAGATTTCCATTCAGACAAATTTTCTATTTCTTCAGTTGGTGTTCTTGATTGAAGAAGATGCTATTTTAGTTAGTTCAGTTGTTGCAGATGCTTCTCTTGTGATTCATGATGCTTGTGGATGTTTCTAGATCGTGCTCTATCTTTTTTGCATGTCCGCATTGATCATTTTGATCGTGGTTGGCGATTTTCTCTTGCATGTTCATGCTTTTCTTGTTCTTGGCTGACATAGTGTTTGCAGTGTGTTGTGGATCTTCGAGGATAAATTAATTGAAGTGTCTTCATGCTGGAGATGTTGATTTGGGTCCTCACTAAGTTGTGGCCAACCTTGGTTGACTCACATTGATAATCTTTAATCTTTTGGGTTGACAGTTTGTATTCATTTTATTATTTCTTTGTGGCCGACTTGTAGCGATGAAAATTCATGTTGCAGATATATAAGAGAGAATTTTTATTTGAATTTAAGTGTGAAGAAGGTGTGATTTTGTGTGTGTGCATGAATAATGTTCTAAATCATTCAAAGGTAGAGCAGAGTGTGAAGAATTTTGAAGAAGTGTGAAGAAGAGTGAAGAAGAGTGAAGAAGTGTTCATGTGCTTAATTGGAATTATAATCAAGCATTAGCTGGTGCTATTTTCTTAGTTCAAAATATGGATGGCTTTAATCCAAATCTCTTTGTAAGATAGTGTGTCTTCCTTTGTAATTGAGCAGTGAGCTCTAGGAAGTGTGCCTGAATGCATGTGCATTCCCCATATTTCATTTTCATTATACTTTTAATAGGGTATAATCTTGTGGACTCACCTTCACTGTGGTTTTTCCTCTAGCAAGGTTTCCACGTAAAAAATATTGGTGTTATGTGTGTTTATGATGTGTTGATGATTTATGTTTTCATGGTTAATAATCAGATTAGAGAATAAGGTTAATAAGTTGAATAAGTTTTGAGTTTCTATGACAACTAATTCACCCCCTCCTCTCAGTTGTCTACTCTTCTACTGCCAATACTCCTGGAGATACTCAAAAGTATCTTTAGGAAGAGCCTTCGTAAATATATTTGCAATCTGATATTTCATAGGGACATACTCAAGCTTTACTTCATTCTCCACAACCTTCTCTCTGAAGAAATGATACATGATAGATATATGCTTTTTCCTCGAGTACATCACTGGATTCTTTGAAATGTTAATTGCACTTGTATTATCACATAAGATAGAAATAAGATCATCATACACTACTTTGATGTCTTTCAATGTCTCTTTCATCCATAAAACTTATGTACAACAAGATGCAACAACAATAGACTCAACTTCAACAATAGATAAGGAAATTGAATCTTTCTTTTTACTCAACCATACCACTCATCTACAACAAAGAAAGAATGCACCACCACTTGTACTTTTTTTGTCATCTACACATCCAATCCAATCTGCATTTGTATAAGAACTTAGTGTAAAGTCAATATCCCTAGGATACCATAAGCCATAATCGAAAGTGCCATTGAAATATTTGAATATTCTTTTAACAACATGTTTTTCCTTAGGATCTTCTTGAAATATAGCCACAAGATAGACAACATGCATAATATCCAGTCTAGTAGCAGTCAAATACAACAATCCACCACCAACCATAGATCTATATTTTCTCTGATCAGCTTTAGGTGAATTATCATCTTTACCTAATTTTCAACCAATTACCATAGGAGTGCATACTGGTTTGGAACCATCCATCCCAAACTTCTTCAACATATCTTTCACATACTTAGACCGTGAAATAAAAATTCCTTTCTCTGTTTGATTAATTTGTAGCCCAAGAAAGAAATTCATCTCTCCAAACATAGACATCTCAAATTATTTTTACATTTCTTCCACAAAAATCTTACACATAATTTCATTTCCTCTAATTTAATGTCATCAACGTATACAATCACAATCAAGATTTTGACATTTTCAATTTTGAAATACGTATTACTATATATCGTACCTTTGTTGAAACCTTGCTGAATCAAGTGCTTGTCTAACCTTGCATACCAAGCTCTAGGATCTTGCTTCAATCCATATAAAGCTTTCATCAATATACAAACCATATCCAGCTAATTTGACAACTGAAATACTTTTGGTTTTTCCATGTAGACCTCTTCTTCCATCTCACCATTCAAAAATGGAGACTTGACATCCATTTGATAGACCTTGAAATATTTATAAGTAGAAAACTAGAACATCCTGATAGATTCCATTCTTTCCACCAAAGCAAAAGTCTCCTAAAATCTATGCCTTCTACTTGCAAGTAACCCTTACACACAAGCCTTGATTTATTTCTGACCACTTCTCCATTCTTATTCAACTTATTTATGAATACCCACTTTGATCTAATAATGTTTTTATCTACCAGTCTAGTGACCAATTCCCAAGTTTGATTCTTCTCAATTTGTATAAGTTCTTCTTTCATAGCCTCCATCCAATGCTCATCTTTACATGCTTCAATTACAGTCTTTGGTTCAATATCAGAAAGTAAACACATATTTACCTCACCAGCAATAGCTCTGCTTCTTGTCATTACTCCTTTTGTCTTGTATCCAATGATCTAATTTTGTGAATGATTTTTTTTCACATACCTAGGTGTCTTAAGGGTCACCAATGGAGCTTCATCATATTTTTCTTCATTCTACTTCTCTTTCTCATCCTTTTCCTTTTCTCCCACAACTTCTTCAATCCTTACATAATCAGGTTCATCAAATATATATCCATCAACATCAATTGAATTCTTCATTACTTCATTAACTTTGAAATTTGTGCTTTCTACAATCTTTCTCAATATTTTACTGAAACATCCGTAAGCTTTTCTTTTAGTAGAATATCCAAGAAAAATACCTTCATCACTTCTAGGATCAATTTTTTCTAGATTTTCTTCATCCCGTCTGATATAACATTTGCTTGCAAATACCTTGAAATATTTAAGAATAGGAATTCTTCCACACCATGGCTCATAGGGGGTCTTTGTACTGTTTTATCTTGCTTGAACTCAATTGAATACATAAAAAATAGTGTGAATAGCTTCTCTCCAATAAACTTCCAGTAGACCAACCTCAATAATCATTGATCTAGCAACTTCTTGAATAGTTCTATTCTTCCTTTCAACAACTCCATTCTCCTGAGGAGTTCTTAGAGCAGATAACTATCTTTTTATTCCATGAACTTCACAAAACATATTAAACTCATAGGAGGTGAATTCACTACCTCTATTAGACCTTAAGCATTTTATCCTCAAATTTACTTCATTCTCAACCATAGCTTTGAATGTCTTGAATCTATATAATGCATCCGATTTCTCTCTAAGAAATGTAACCCATGTATACCTAGAATAATCATCAATCAAAAGCATAAAGTACCTTTCACCTTGTAGACTTCTCACTCTTGTAGGACCAAAAATATTTGTATGAATTAAATCCATTAGTCTAGTAGTAGATTATTCCTTTGATCTGAAATAATTTCTTACTTGATTTCCAAATTGACAATTCCTGCAAATAGCATTAATAGGCTTTGTAATCCTTGGTAGATCTCTCATGGCCTGAAATGCACTAATCCTTGCAAGATTATCAAAATTCATATGACACATTCTCCAATTCCACAACCAATTGTCATTAATCTGAGTCATAAAGCATCATCCATCAACACCCTTAAGTTGATAGATATTTCCTTTAGATTTCTTTCTTGCACTAATCACTATTCTAGAATCTTTCTTATTTCACATTTTTCATCATTAAATACAAGATTATATACTTTACTGCACATCTATCCAACACTCAAAAGATTATGCCTTAAGCCCTTAACATAGTAGACATCATCAATATTATGCTTGCCATTGAAACTTACTGAACCTATCCCACAAATCTTAGCCCCAGTATCATCTCCAAACATAACTAAGCATCCATCATATTTTTCAAGTTTAATAAACTTACTCTTATCACTAGTCATGTGATGTGAACAACCACTGTCAACAACCCAATAGTTCTTTTCTTGTTTAGCATGTTGGGCAAAAAATACGTTACCTTCATTTTTCTCCTTCTTTGGAGGGCATTCCTTCACCCATTTTTCAGAATTAGCAGAAGTAGGTCCATTTTTTATAGCCAAGAATAAGCATTCATTGTCACTAGGATCTCCATAATTAGATTCCTCATCAAATATACTAGCATCCTCATTCACATAATATGATCTGCTGATCTTCGTACCTTTCTTTTCTTTCTCATATCTTTATTTATTCCTCCTAGCTCTTTTCAAACACCTCAAAGCATAATGACCTATTCCTCCACAACTAAAGAATTTAAAGGGTATCTTACCTTCATACTTATCAAAGCCTTTCTTCATCCTTCTCACAAAGTTAGCTTCTACTTCATCAATATTTTCTTCATATGGATCTTCAACTCTTGTAGCCTTAAAATAAGTTTTTGATTTGGATCCATTTCTCAAATTTGACTTTCTCATCTCATAAGATGTCAAAGTTCCCAACAACTAATCTTTAGTGTAAGTATTATAGTCTATATGTTCTTCAATAGCACATAAATTTTCACTGTAAGCATCAGGGAGAGTTCTAAGAATTTTCTTTACGATCTTGGATTCATCTATTGTAGCACCAAGTCCTCACATTCCAGCTACTACCTCATCCAATTTATATACATAGGCTTTAACATTCTTATATTAAGACATATGTAGGAGCTCAAACTATGTCTCTAAATTCTGCAACTTGGCCTCTTTGAACCTTTCATCACCTTCATGTGCCTTTTCTAAAGCATCACAAACTTCTTTAGCAGTTTTTTAGGTTTTGAACTTTAATCAACTCGGAATGTATAAGACTATTATTCAAAATGAACTTCGTCTTATTGTTCACTTCATGTGCCTTGATCTCATCAGTTGTACTCAGACCATTAGTAGGAGTGTAGGGAGTCTTGTAAGATTTCTCCACATCATATCCATAATACTCTAGATATTCTTCCATCAGTATTTTTTAGATAGCATAATTATTTCCATTGAACTTTAGATACTCAAAGTAACTTTTCTAGCCATCCCAAACCTTCCTTAAGTGGTTAAGCTCTTCTCCAAGGAACCAAGCTCTAATACTAATTGTTTAACAAGACAACTGAGAGGGGGGGTGAATAAGTTGTATCCAATTTAACCTTTAAAACATTCATCAGAACTTAGATCAATTACAAATCCTTAACTCTACTAAAATGATTAAACATTAAGTGCAAGTGCAAAAATTGAAAACCATCACACAAACACAGTAAAACCATATTTACATGGAAAACCCAATGAGGGAAAAAACACGGTGAGGATTAGCTCACAATATAATGAATATCAAAACCAATTACAAAGGATCATTGCTTGATAAGTCTCACTACCAAAACAAGGACTCACTGTTCAGATTGGGACTCATTGTCCAACAAGGGTTAACCACCCAGAGGGATCATTGCCACAAAAGAAGATAAAAGAGATATGTTACAGAGAGAAGACAATATCAATGCGATAGATATTTACACCACAATTTACTCAACCACTTGCAAACATGCATGAATGATAGAGTACACCTTCAGCTCATTGCATTCAAAAACTCAACATTTAGAATTCACATTGATCTACCACACTCGCATCACATACACACACTGATTCACATCTATTTCACATCTATCTGCTCTATTTCTTTGCACTTATCTCTTTGTACATATTTCACCACTAACTCATCCTGTATTTATACCATCTTCAACTTTGAAACATATCCAAAGTTGGCCATCCATCATTGAATTCAAATTAGGTTGGTGCCAAAAAATCCTAGGGTGGAATTAGAATGAGGGAAACCCAAACACATGCTTGATGAGGAACCAAATAGGTCCCAACATGCTTCATCAACTTCAAAATTATTGTTCAACACAAGGTCGGCCAAACCAGTGTAAAAAACAGAATAATTAAGCACACACAACCCTTAGCATGATCAAATCCTTCCAGGCAAAAAAAATATCTTCAACACAATCATAACAACTTAACTCTAGAACCAAAATTAATAAGACTCAACTAAAAATAAATCCAAACCAACAACATTTCTCTTGGACCGCAGCCAAAAACACAGAAAACCATAGTTCCCAATTGGTGAACATAACTCGCACTATACAATGAATCAGAAGCCAAAAATTTGGATATAGCAACTTCCAACAACCATAATCAATACATCTGAACCACACAAACATAAGAGCAAAACCCAGAGCAACCACTAAACACCTGCAACCTTTCTTCAGTGCAATTTTCTAAATATCCTCAACATATACAACTAATAACTTGCATCCATGATATCAATGACAACAACAACTAGTTGATAACCAATTGACTAGTTGACATCAATGACAACACATTCAATTCTTACAACATTATTGCTCGTTTGTTACAAGCAAAAGAAGAAAAATCCAACATAAAAACCATAATCCAAACTTGTCTCTGTTGGCAACACAAGGGGAGACAACTGAGAGGGGGGGTGAATCAGTTGTCAAGAAATTTAAACTTATTCAACTTATCAACATTATTCTCTAATATGATTAATAACCATTAAATCATAAATCATCAACACATAAGAAACACACATAACACCAAGATTTTTTACGTGGAAACCCTATCAGGGGAAAAACCACGGTGGAGGCTAGTCCATAAGATTATACCCTATTAAAAGTATAAGAAATGAAAATATGGGGAATGCACTTGCATTCAGGAACATTGCCTAGAGCTCACTGCTTAATTACAACAGGGCTAATAGCCCAAAGGAAGACACACTGTCTTAAAAAAAGAATCAAATTACATCTGCAGAGATTTGAACTGATAGAATAACATCTACTAATGCTTGATCACAGTTCCAGTTAAGCACATGAACACTTCTTTACTCTTCTTCACACTCTGCTCTTCCTTCAAATTATTAGGACTTTATTCACACATACACATACAAAAGCACACCTCAATTCCAATAAGCAATCACTCTTATATATCCACAACAAGAAATTTCATCCCTTCATGTTGACTTCAACAAAATAATAAAATGAATATAAACTGTTGGCCCAAAATACTAAAGATTATTAATGAAAATCAACCAATGTCAGCCACAACTTAGTGAAGACCCAAATCAACATCTCCAACATGAAAACAATTCAATTAATTACTCCTTGAAGATCTACAACATGCTACAACCACCATGTCAGCCAAGAATAAGAAAAATATGAACACGCAAGAGAAATTCGCCAACCACAAGCACAATGATCAATGCGAACATGCAACAAAGATAAAGCATGATCTAGAAGCATCCAAAAACGTCACGAATCACCAGAGAAGCATCCACAACAACTGAACTAACTGAAATCGCATCATCTTCAATTAGGAACATAAATTGAGGCAACAAAAAAATTGACAGAATATAAATCTTCATAACTCAATCAAATATTCACGCGGATCTCTAAAAATTGATGTGGATAAAATAGATACACTCAGCAACAAACCCTTTAGTCCACAACCTTTGATCCTCAATGCACAAAACTCACTGACAGATTGAAATTCGCTTCACCACTGACAACCTGCAACTCATCTCATTACAAATTTATCAATATCCTTGACATATACAACTTCTAATGAATTAATGCTAATAGTGTTGACATCAATGACAACCACATATTAGCAACACAATCACAACATCCAACAATATCCCCCTTTGGAATTGATGGCAACACATGATGTGAAGAACACCATCAATGCAACTAACTCTTGACACTTACTCCCCCTTAGATTCTGACTCATTTTCTCCTCAATTCTTTCACATGATCTTCTTTTCTAGAAATTTTTTTACATGGTCTTCTCCCCCTTTGACATCAATGACAAAGATCTCTAAGCTCCACACAAACTCTGAACCACATATCTGTTGATGCCAAAATTTGACGAGATAACAGTGCCTTATGGGAAACTCAGTTCAAGGGGGACCCCTTTGCGCCAAATTGAGTGACCTCCGGATTTTAAAGAAGCCGACTTCTTCTATAATGGTTTTTTGGAAAGGGAAAAAGAAGCAGATATAATGAAACAAATATTAATCTAAGGCGATGCACCAAAGCTTACTGATAGGCACGATAAATCATAGACTTAAGGGCCTGAATGTTATTGTTATGTTCCAAAACATCGGAAACTTAAAGCTATAGCATGAACAGTTCATTTGATTGACATAAAATAGTATCACATACATTCTTACTGCTAAGAAGAGTTATTAAGACATGATTTAGATAAGCAAGTTTGCATTCAATGTATATAAGTCTCCTCAAATGAAATGCTTAAGATAATAAGAAGCACAGTTTACAGTTTAATCAAAACATGAAAAACAGAAAGGCCGAACAATAGGCACAGTCTGAAAGTTTCTTGCGAATAAACATGCAAAACAGGCCTGGTGTCTCTTGCTAAAACCAGTATTCTTTCAAAAAATCTTGGCCATTTCTCCTCGACAGAGAGAGTATATATAGCCGAAGAGCAAAATTCCACCGCTTGGAGAGCCGTAACAGAAAGATCCCACAATCTACCGTAATGATGCCCGAATAAGAATATTCCCAATGCTGTTATAAGAGCAACCAGTCAGAACACAGCATCCAGTCGATCAGTTATAGGCATGCCCTTTGTAATGATGGCAGTGGTCCCAACCAAGCTTCGAAGCGACAAGTGCCGCCCACCACTTCAGAGAACCATGACGAGCAGCACCCGATAACACTATCCCGCTTAGCCAGCCCATAGCTTGCTTTGATAATCAGTGTAAGGCACGTGGCAACAAATCGCGGCCTGAATAAGAACTCCCCCTCTATCTGCCGAGAGCTTGCGGAGAAGTGACACGTGTTCAAGGGACTGAGGTCACTTTGAAAATGGGGGGGAGGCCGTATGAACCGGGTGGCAAAAGACGCGTGGCCGCGTTTTGCAACCCGCGGTGCTCTCATCCCTGCTGCTGTTTAAAAGCTGCGAACCGCTGACACGTGGCTGAAGGTAGGTCCCGCCAGGAAATAAAGAAGGCCTATAGAAATATTTCGCAGCCCGTAGTTGCATATTCTATCCTGGTAAGGAAAGTTTGCGATACGCCGCCACGTACCAAGATGTGGGCCCCTCGATAAATCTTAGGAGTGCTGGCCCTTTATGGAAGGCTTAGCAACCTGAAGAGAACACAAAGCAACAGAAAATAAAAAACCCCGTAGGCGAGACAAGTGGGCGCCCAGCGCAGCATTTCAGGATCCGAAAGGGGAGTCACCAGCCGAAGCTGGGAAGTGAGAAATGTGCAAAGGGAAATATCAAAACCTGCCAGGAAGCTGAAAAACACGGAGACGTACAGGCCAGCGCACAAATATGTACAAAAGGGAACCCAAAGGGAGCTGCTTGAATCATTATTTCAACAGCTTTTGGTGACTACCAGGGGCGTTTCGAATAAGGAATGGAGAACCCAAAAAACTCTTTTGTTTTACAGACCAAAGCCTTCATCTATAGGGCGAATGAAGTTAGAGCTTGGAAAGTGCAGCCTGCAAAGGCACCCATTCACTTTTAGACGGCTTCGCCATGCTGCACAAATTCTCTTGTGCCCTGCGAAGATCAATAGCTTCCTTGTGAGGCAGCACCCCTGGCAGGCCAGTGCCTGCTTGGATATGGAAAAGCAGCTGAGAGAGTGGAATGATTGCCTCGATATTTGCTGCTATTGGGGGGTTTCCGATTTCCTTGAATGCCTTCAGATCGTTCTCCTTCTGTTTAATAACCTCTGTAATCTGTGCAGCTATGGCAATAGTGCCATCCTCAAGGAAAAGAGACGGCAGTCCCAACTTTCCCAACTGAGAGAAACTCCCCTGAATGCCATCCAGCGCTTTGTTTAGAAAAGCCGCTGCTGCCTTAGTACGTTGGAAAGCAGAGTGGCAATGAATGAATTTATTTGCCATTTGAACAGCGGTGTCCCGATCTTCGATACTCGCCCCGGTAAGGATCTCATCTGAGACCGAGTATAGCTTATTTAGCAAGTCCCTTGCCTCGGGAACCTTTTCCAGGATGAAACGTGGGAACTGTTCCATTGTGTCATGGGCTTCCTGATTGAGTTTTAATGCTTTTTCAATGAACCGGAGGGTAGGCTGCAGATTTAGGCAGAAGGTTTTAATTTTCTCCCAGTGAGAAATGTATAATTGCCTGACCAGTGGGATGATATCAGGTTGGGCAGGGGCTGGTAGCAGAGAGGTCTTAAGCGAAGAAATCTCCGTGTCTCTTGAAATGAGGGCCTCGGCGAATTCTACCTTCTTCTTTCTCTCGGATGCCAACTACTCTTCATAGCTGTTCATTTCTTTATTCCAAGTTTGTTCAGCTCTGGAGTGGTTAGCCGATTGCTCTTCTAATGAAGCTTTTGTCTCTCAGAGCTCATCTTCTAGCTTGGTCCTTGTCTCTCGGATTTCCTCCTCAAGTTTAATCTTCAGACCTTTGAATTCAGCCTCTTTTTCCTGTACCTTTTGCTGATTCTGCTCTTGTAGGCGCTCCATCTCCTCACCCTTCTCTGCCATCCTCTAACTGTACTCAAGGCGGAAGCGTTCGAGCTCCTCCTCTATCGACCGTAGGCTTTGTCGCGCTGCTTGGTTTTGATTCTGCAATTCTTTTAATAAGACTGGGTCGGCTACTTGGGTCTTTGCAATTTCGCCCTGAAGCCTGTTTCTCTCATTTTTTGCTATTAGCGCCATTTCTGTCATTCGGGCGATATCCGCCTTTAAGGATTATTCCTTTGCCTCTAGAAAGCTCACCTTGTCCTTGGCTGACTTAAGCTGTTCATCCTTCTTCTTTAACTGGCGACCAGTCTTTAGGAAGTCGGAAGTGACCACCTGTTGTGTCTCCTCCATAATTTTGACTTTATCTTGTGGCCGGGCTACCTTCATGTCCAGTCCGACAGCATAAATTTCATAGTTCTCCGGTTGCATTTCTCTCTGGGGCTTGTTTATCCTTGGGTACATAGTTGTAAATTTTAATTCTTGGCGGGCCTCGTTATACGAAGCCTGTACTCTTGGCTCGGTGGGAGCATTGTCATCCTTTTCCCTTCGTTGCCTCATTCTATTTGCACGCGCTTCCTTTCCACAATCTATCTGTGCTATGAACTCAGCTGGTGATGAAACCAGCCCACCTGCGAAAGGAACACCAGAAGGCAGGGCGTAGGGATAGGTAACTTTCATAGGCGCACGCATTTATTTCTTCTGGAGGGTGACAGTTTGCGGAGAAAAGTGTGGCACGTTCCATAGCTTAGCCTGGGGGTTATCGGCAGGGTTAGACATTTGCAATGGCTGAACCAGTGATTTGGTCGTAAGGCCCATTGGCCGAGGAAAAAGAGTCGCTACCTGGGTATCGGCTTGTTGCAACAGGAAGGGATCCGTAAGCATATCGGAAAAATAGTGAGGGCCAATAAGAGGAATATTTTCAGAAAGCGAGGTGAGGAAAGTCTAGGCGGCAGCAGTAGGTGTTAGCATGCTCGGAGGAGTAATTATAAATGGTTGGGCTTGCGAATATTGGGCAAATCCAACAGAATAAGCCGGACCAGAAACAGAGGGTGGAGGGCTCAGACTAATGGCAGGAGTTACTGATTGAGCAGGGACGGACGTGAAAGAATGAGATGTAAGAGAGGAAGGAGCGAAATGTACCTACTGACTGGTCGGCGGTGGCTCCAGGATCGTTCTGGATTTGCCCGCAACCTCTGGCATTTGACTAGCAGCAGGTGTTTCCCCTTCGGCCGGTTCATGTGAAACTGTCCCGATAACACTTTCCGTGCGTTGCCTTTTCGCGGGGGGACACTCACTAACCTCAGCTGTTGGATCTTTCTGCTGGGGCATTAGCCTGACCAGTTTAGTGGCCCATATGCGTGTAAGCGAGCCCCTTGATATGTTCAAGCGCACATTAGTGCCCACATAGGCGGCATGCTCGGAGGCATCACCTCCCTGTGCTGATACTGCCGTTTCTTCCTCCTGCTCCTCAGAGCCCTCTGCTTCGCTTCTGTTAGCACTAGAGATCAGACTGGGATGGCCTTCATCCCACCATCTTACAAATTCCTAGTCGTCCTTCAATTGATTATAAGGAGCGTTCAACTATTTTGTTTCCTGGCGGTATCTCCAGAAAGCTTTTATTTTTTCATTGCTCCATTCCTCGCCCACTTTCAACTTGTTATACATGCTGCGCTCCATCGGAAGGTTGTCCTTGGCTATGGCCACTGGAAAGTAGAACTTGTACCATGGGCCTCTGGTATCTGGCGTAGGGATTTGTGCTAATTCAACCAAATCTTCATCTTTATCAGTCCGGTTATTACGCCGCTTCTCCCAGTATGGTCGGGGAACATGTGTAACTTTCATATGCGGCTCAGGTAGGTCATTGAAAGGGTTGTAATCCCACTTATCATTTACTAGTACTAACCCCAGATGTGCCAGCTTGTCCCCTAGCAGCTCATGCGATTATTTCTTAACAAGCGTTATTGACTTGAAACTCTTCGGGCAAGAGAAGAATCCCTTCCTCTTGACACTTTTGTTGCTACAGAATATGAAATCAATGATGCACACCTGCTGAAAAACCTCCAGCGTGAGCACTCTATCGGTGATGCAAGCCGGGAGCAGGAAAGACTTACCAATAAAGCCCCTCATTCGAAGGATCGTGAAATCCTTACCCAAGAACCAGTTACAAGCGGGGGCGTAGCCTTGCAGAAATCCAGTCTGCTTAGTGTTAAGCTAGATGATATCGCCCTCTTTGATCAAATCATTCAGGACCAGGGCTATGAAATAGTGCGTGAATTCATAGTAGTCATATGTTGCGGAAAGGTAGGGTGTCCATGTAGACACCGACTTTCTTTTGTTCTGCTTGTAAAAAATTGATAGTGGGACAAATCGAGCCAAGAAATCCAGATTCTGATGTAGGAACATGTGGACCAGGTAGGAAAGAAATCTAAATTTCTTCTCCGCCTGATAATTCTCTATTTGCTGTATCATTTCTTCGACCATGAACTGAGCAAAATCATACCAGAAAAGTTCACGCTGCTTGCAAAACTGTATTGTAGGGCCCAGCTAAAAAGCCTCGATCTTCTCATCGGAATCTCGGTCGCAAACGAATTCCAGCATGGATATGGGGTCTTGGAGGTCATCGTGGAATGAACCACGCAATAATAGGATACTCGGTGCCTTAGCAGACACAACACCCTTCTTATTAGTCTCTTCTAACAGGAAATCGGAGCCAGTTTTCATCCTTTTCCATATCTTTTCCCCTTTGCTTGGGCAGAAATGCTCGATATTCTCCTTTCTTCTGTCGGGATCAGGAATACATAACATATGCCAGATGGCTTTTGGGCCGATATGAACCCTTAAATTGTGACCTTCAATGCAGTGGGTCTCTAGATTATAGCGTTGAACAGCCGCGTCGACCACTTTCGGGCAATAGTGCACCAATGGGACCATGTATTATGGGAGACCGCTAAGCCAGACTCTACTTGCCGTGGCTTGGTCCGCCCTTGGCGCTGATAACCTTGCGTAAGCCGCCTTTCTAAGAGATTTAGGGTTCTTGGCAAGCTTTGGGTCGTAGATATTAGCCCACTTTTCTCTAACCTTTTTCGGGTTATTCCACTCTTTGGGCCTTTCCAGCTCCTCTGTGTTGGCTCTTTTCACCTTCGTTGGTATACCAGGAGTGGCATATGCTACATCCTCATATATGTATACCTTGGCTGAAGAACGAATAGCCAAATACAGTTCCTGGCTAATCTCTTCTCGCATTGGCTGAGCTGAAGATTCTGACATTTTTCCTTCGCGGCAGAACTTGTAAGCTCCCTGGCCTTTGAATACGCTTGCACTGGATATACAGACAGAAAAAACTTCGCGCCCTCCTTAGCTTTTGAAAAAAGACTTAGAAACATTAAGCGTTTTCATGCAATAATAGCAACTTTCCTCAAGGTGGTAGGCGAGCGCAAGCCCCTTGCATTTAATTTGGCATGTACCGTTAACTCCACAACTCGTGCAAGATGAGTTGATTGCTTTTTCGAGGCGGCCGGATTTCATCATTGCTTTCAAGTTATAGTGTGATATGCCCTGATCTCCTTGGAAATTGAGCTTGCAACTGGCTTTCTCACCTTGTGCTAGCATGTACCGGTAATTAATATCTCGGCTGGAATGATTACGCCAAGCAACGATCACCGCCTGAAAAAGATACAAATATCACCTCGGGTTCTGGGATGTGCTTGAGATTTGACACCATAGCATACAGCCATACGTCCTTTCATCAACAAGTGCCACCTTTTTTAAAGCTCAATTAATTAACTTGATTTAATTAAGCATGCCTTGAGCCGTGCTATCATGCATGTACCAGCCCAAAACGTGAACAAACGCAGACTCGGCCTTCGAGATTGCGGCCAATATACATCACGTTGCTTACAGGCGGATTGGCATACGTCTTGTCAATTTTCTATAAATAGGCCAGTAGATAGCGAACAAACACACTTTGCGTTTTTAAGAAGTGATAGATCAGTAGAATACTGCTAAGCAAGTCTTTTCATAGGTTAGGTGGTGAGCAGATTTCGGCATTACTTAGCAGATTTATGAATAGTGTTAGGAGAGATGGATACCCCTATTCGCCTGACCTCGTTCAAATCTTAGACGGCGTTTGTAGGTGAGATCTCCACTAGAAGGCTCAAAAGAATGACGAAGAACAAGCACTCGCTGGTTCTATTAGCCATTAAGTGGGTTCTAGGCAAGGACTGTGTTGAATATGAAGATAAGTATCGGGTGAACACCGATGTGTGCTCGCACTTTGTAGCGTCCATGCTGGACATTTGTGTCCCTCGGCCGCTTGTCTTGAAGCTGGTCAAAGAAATCTTCCCGAAGAAGTACCTGAATGGGCTCGGTGAGGTTGTTACACATGCTGCGTACGGGATAGGCCTGCCAACAGCCAGTGACCTGCGTCGCTTTATCGAAGAAGAAGCTGTTGTCGTTTGGCTGCCATTCCTGAGTGAATTCTGCCTGCAGACCCGTGGCCAGCATCAGCAAAGGGTTACCCAAGCCCTTCACTTCCTGTTTAGGAGCTACAACATGATACCCTTCTACGATGTAGAATGGTACACTAACTTCAGGAACCTGGTGTATCCACCACCGACGACGGCTGCGTTGAATGATGCTGCCAGTGCCGTCGAGGAGCCTGTTGACGAGGAAGAAGTGGACGCTGCCTTAAATGCGTCGGTTGCTGCCAGCCATTCCTGCGGATAGATGACCCCCTTGCCTTGCTGCCTGTTGATGTAACCCACCTACTCCATATAAGCCTGATAAAATGCCATCATATATATATATACTCTAATACTTGTGCATTTTGAAAATCGGCATCCATGCCATTTTGTAACCCAGGAACATGTATATAAATATATACATCTCTTTTTTAAGTGAAATCTATGCTCCTGTTTCTTTCTGTGTGTAATTTTTTGGGTTTGCAATTCTTGTATGTTTTTTCTCCGTTTACGAGCATACCTTTGTGTTTTAAGAAACTCCTGTGTTTTACCCACTAATGATGATGAGCGAATGCGTAGCAAGTCAATTGATTTAGCAAAAGGATAGGCCAAAAATAGGAAAGGAAAAAAAAATGTTATTTACAACTGTACAGGGTAGGGCTTGATGCTTAATGGAACAATTTAAGGTGAATCCCATTAACCGGGATTCCTAGAGGCTCTTGTTCCATATTTTCCAGCTCGAAAGCAATTGTGTTGCATGCACCGAATGATTTTGAAGGGTCCCTCCCATAGGCTATCAAACTTACCGTGCTGACCTGGCTTTGCAGCCCTGCTGTCATATTTTAGCACTAAGTCTCCACTTTTTAGGCCTTGGTCGGAAGCCTTTTTGTCAAACCACCGTTTGACCACCTGTTGACGACTTGTCATTGCTTTTAGGGAATTTTCCCTTTTTTCCTGTACTTCCAATAGTTCGGCAAGCCGAACCTCCATGGCATCATTTTGTTCTATCTCAAGAGATTTCAACAACTGTATCGCCGGGATCTCCATAGAGATAGGTAACAGCGCCTCTTTCCCATATACTAGCTCATAGGGCGAAGTCTTGAGGACTTGTTTAGGAGTTATGCGGTTGGCCCAGAGTGGTTTTCGAAGATTTTTATGCCATTCCCTCTGGTGTTCTGAGCCAACCTTTTTGAGGAGTCGGACTAAACTTTTGTTTGTCGACTCGACTAGGCCATTTCCCTGTGGATAATAGTTTGATGATGTTTTAAGAAATATGCCATTTTTTAATGCAAAGTGACATACCTTTGTGCCTACAAATGCTCTAGCATTTTCCGAAATGATTGTCTTCGGAGGGCCAAACCTTGTCACCAGAGCCTTGAGGAAGTCTACAATCTCTGCTTCCGTCGCCTCTTTAAGGGGAACAGCCTCCGCCCACCTTGTGAAGTAGTCTGTAGCTATTAAAATCCATTTATGTCCGGAGCTAGAAACCAGGTTGATCATTCTGATAAAGTCCAGGCCCCATTGCACAAATGGTTCATCCGCCACGATAGGTTTGAGGGGCATTGCTGAATTCTTCCTTTTGTCGGAGAAGAACTGACATTTTTTACAAGTCTTTACCAGAGAGTAGGAATCATTGAAAAGTGTAGGCCAGTAATATCCAGCCCGTAGGACCTTGATGGTAGTAGTTTTAGCAGAGAAATGTCCACCTTCGTCGCTATTGTGAAATGCGTCGAGGATCCTCTACGCCTCCCCTGAGTAACGCATCATAGGAGCACACCATTAAAATTATTTTTGAAAAGAACTCCTTCTATCAGCGTGTATCCGCAATTCTGAAGCCGGTAATACCTTCTTTTTTGGGATGAGAGGCCTAGCGGATACTTCCCGGTTCGCATGAAGTTTGTTCTATTTTTCAGCCAATCATCCTCCAATCCTGATCCATTTATCAGGACAAGCTCTGGCTGTTCCTCTTTAGCAGGCATCTCCTCGTCCTGTGCCATATACTCACACAGTCCTCTGCCTTTAATAGTCTTGGTAGGCCTGACCTCGATGTCATACTCCAGGATCTTGGTGATCCAATTAGCCCTTTTTTCTGTGATCTCTCCCTCCATGATGTATTCCCGCACACTAGAGTGTGCGACATATACCAGAACTTTGTTACAGGAAATTAGATGGCAGAACTTTTTAAGTCCCTTTACTATTGCGAAAGCCTGTCTTTCAACGAAGTTATAATTTACCTCATATTCCTTTAAGGTTCGGGAATAGAACGCAACTGGTTGCTCTCCCCTTCTTTCTCTATCCTTTTGAGTCAGAACAATAGCGATACTGGACTTGCTACTGAAGGCATACATTATAAAATATTTGTATTGATCTAGATTAATTAACACCGGGGCTGAGGAGATCGCTTCCTTGACCTTTTCAAATGCCTCCCGAGCCTCCGTTGTCCACTTGAAAATTTGATCCTTTTTCAGCATTAGGGTGATCGGCCTAATTATTCCTGCAAAATCAGAAATAAATTTACTGACAAAATTTACTTTGCTCAGAAAAGACTGGACACCTTTCTTATTTACCGGGAGAGGAAGCTCCTTTATAGCCTTTACTCGTTCGGGGTCAATCAAAATACCTTCCTTAGACACAACATGTCCTAACAGCTTACCCTGAGGTACTCCGAATACACATTTCCTCGGATTTAAGGAAATCCTGAACTCCTGGCACTTTTGAAAAACCAACTCCAAATGATCGAAATGATCATCTTTAGATTTAGAGAACACAGTAAGATCATCCAAATAGATTAGGATAAACTTATTGATCAGTTCGCTAAATGCGACATCCATAGCTCTCTGGAAAGTTGCCCCTGCATTAGATAAATTGAAAGGCATTTTAGCATATGCAAATGTCCCCCACCTGGTGGTGAACGTAGTCTTGTGCTGATCTTCTTCTTTTACTCAAATCTGGTTATAGCCAGAGAAGCCATCCAGTAGAGAGAACATTTCCGATCCTGCGACAGTTTGGAGGATCGACTCCATAGAAGGCAATGGATAGTGGTCTTTCAGAGATGCTCTATTTAGGTCTCAGAAATCCACGCATAAGCGGATATCACCATTCTTCTTTTGGACTGGTACCAGATTTGATACCCAAGTACTATGTTTAATTGGGAAGACAATACGTGACTCAATGAGCTTGGTTAGCTCTTGTGCCATCAAGGCTTCAATTTTAGGGTTGACCGGCTGCTGTTTCTGTTAGATTGGTTTCGCACCTTTTGTTAGCTCAATAGTATGTTGAATGACGCTAGGATCATAACCTTCCAGATCATCGTAGGACCAGGCCACTACTCTATATTTTCCACAGAAACTGATAAGCCTTTCTCTATCTTGCTGTGAGACATCTTTTCTGACCCGAAGGTTCCTGTCATCGGAAACCCGAAGGTTTTCATAATCACCTTTTTCCGCCACAAATTTTCGCTTATCATTTCGGGCGTCACTACAATCGAATTTTTTTCGAGAGTAACCAATCCTTTCGGAAGCTTATTTGACTTTAGCTGCATAATTTGTCCTTCGTAGGCCTCGGCGATCTTTGGTTGGAGTTGATCAGCAATTTCCCCTAAGTGTTGAATAAATGAGGCGATGTGTTCATCGCTCTCAAAGACTTGCCAACTTTGGTCATTGTCAGGTATTGCTGGTCTAACAAGCACTCACACTGAATATTTGTTCCAAAGCAAGTCAGAGACATGATCAAACTGAGCACCGATTACCGCCATGTGATCTGCATCGCCATTCTGTGCTCGGGGAATGGTCAGGATGTTGAAAGCTTCAAAACTTTCTACAAGGTCCCAGATTCGATGCCGATAGGATCTCATGCAGATATTCTTTGCTGCTGAGATTCCTCGGACCTGATTAACTACTAGTTCTGAATCTCTGAACATAATCAATTGTTTGATACCCATTCGTTCCGCTAGGCTTAGGCCTTGGACTAACCCCTCATATTCAGCCTCGTTATTTAAACAGGCGAATTGGAATCGGAAAGACCTCAACAAATTTTCATTCTGTGGGGATATTAGACATACCCCTGCTCTAGCTCCAACTTTGCTCCTTGCTCTGTCAAAATACAATGTCCACAGCTCACTTGCTTGGTCATCGTCGGGTTCTTTGACGACCTTTGGAAGAACTTGGTCTTCATCATAAATCACATATGTGCCTAATCCGGTAGCATGATAATTTCTGAAAGGATCATTGTTTATATGTTCACTCAACAGAGCATCTTCCTTATCACTTCGGTCTCCATTCACCTTCTCCTCCTCTAGCAGTTCGACATTGTACATGTCCTGCTTGGTGATGGAGGTATGTGCGGCTTCAAAGTTAATCAGGGCCTCATTCGCCACATGTTCGGAATGCAAAGCCTCCGACTCTATCTTCATCTTCACGCCATGTTTGGTCCTAAGTATCAGATGTGACTAATCTAAAGACAAATAGCCGCCCACCTTCGAAGTAAATTCTCGAGAAAGACAAAGACCAAACATTGGTGGAACATCTATGATCACTGTATCTTGCAGGACCGTGATACTTGGGCAGGAAAATAGAGTTAGCGGAAGTGCTTTGATGACACCCACAATATCAACCTTATTTCCATCTAGCTGCATCACCCCTTTCTTCATAGGTTCGTAGCTGAGTCCCAAGGCTTCGGCTATCAGTTTTGGCATAACCGTTGTACTAGCGCCAGAATCAATCATAGCGTTGTGTAATAGTTTATCCCCTATAATGAGGGTCAAGAAGAAGGGTTGAGGTTTTGGCCTACCTCCGCCATGCGTATGGGATTCCTTCGCTTTGTTTGCGAGAACCTTAGTCGGTGACATTTGATAAACCGCCTCGGTACTGGCCGAAGGCTGGATTAGTGCTGGGTCCATCTGTTGCTGAAGCGCCTTTTGGAGTATATTTTTCTGTTCCAGGATAGCTAGAATGTCCCATAAAGACACATTAACAGATGATTTCTTCAACTGCTCTACCACATTAAAAGGTGAGGAGCTCAGAGATTTCCGCTCCTTTGCTCTTATTATAATAATTTCCTTCCGCAGTTGAGAAGACAAAGAGACGGTCGGAGCGTCAGGAATTTGATCTGAAATGTCTTTGCATTGCGGGTTGTCTGAAAGCGAAACAACGGGCTCACCGGTGAATCTTCTCTTGGAGCATGTGTTATAGTCAGACTATACCCGCGGCGTTTCAGCTGTGGACGTGTCACTTGCAAACAACATTTCCTCGTCTTCCATCCATGAGAAGAGCGCATGATCATGAACAATATCGGACTCTTGCTTTAGGGACATTCCCTGTACTTGCACGGTAAGGACCACATTCTCCATTGCCGAGGCATATATGTACTCTTCGTTCTCTATCGCAATACCTTGACTACGTTGCTCTGCTACCCTTTGTTGTAAGTTGCCACGCGAACAATTTCGGGGCATATGCGCATCGTTGCAAGGGAAGCACCATGGATTGATGTCATCAATAAGATTGTTTTGTCCCGCGGTTAATTCTCTGCTAGAGCTTGGCGACACACCTGCCAGCAGTGTAGGCACCATAACCATTTGGTTTGTAGCCGCTGCTGGTGAATTAGTGCGAGGCGCATTCTGATATTGATTTTGATGATAGGTAGGCTGCCCACCTTGATAGTTCTGATATGCAGGTCGTGGAGGCATTGCTTTGCTCCACTTGAGAGTTGTTATATCGTTCGCCATAGTCCGCAACATCTCCTTGAGGTCGCCCATCTCATTCTTGGGAGCACCTGATGTAGAGGCCAAGTTTTCAGGAGCGGCTGCATATGAGTACGCTAACTGGGGAGTCGCTGGCGCACTGGTCGATGCAACCTCTTGTGCTGCGTTTGATATCTTAAGAAATATCGGCACAACAGGTCGAGGAGGAAATTTCCCATAGTCTATCAAGTGATTCTCTGCTTTGATAGCAGTGGCATATGCATCTGGTAAAGTGGCTCCTCCCAAAGACTTGATCATCATAGAAATGTCGGGATTGATGGACTTCAGATAAAACATGAACGCCAATTCTGGAGTCGGGCGGATAGTTACAGGAATCCTCCACCAACTTGAGTGAAATCGGGCATTGAAGTCCGTCAGAGCCTCCTAGGGTGCTCGTTTGATGACGGATAACTGATAATATAGCGAAGAACGATCTCCGTCATTTGAAAACCTTTCATAGAATGGATCTTCGAGGTCATCCCAAATGCGAATGGTATTAGGAGTCAGTGTTCGGTACCAATCCAGAGCTTTTCCTTTGAAGGACGCAGCAAGGAGCCTCAGGGCTACATTTTGCGCTATGATACCGTGCACCAGACATACATCCGCTACATCCTGCAAATGCTCTGCTGGCATTTTTGTGTTATCTCTGACGAATTTGGGAAGAGCTTTTAGGGTCGAAACTGGAATAACGCCCCAAACAACAGGCGCTACCGGAGCTACCAGCGGGCTTCTAGCATCCCATGCTACATAATTTCTGTTCGTGGCTGACAACATGGTGAGAGGAAAGGGTGGTGGGAATGGAACGGTTTCTAACTGATTTGTGGCCTGGACTATCCCTAATGGAGGCACTAGTAAACCTGAGTTATTTGCAGTTTGGGATCTAGTTACAGGCCGATGGCTCATACACCCCTTTAGAAGACAATTTCATTAGTTTGGGTCCCACTGGGCATGCCAGAAAAAGGGACAAACTGTTGACGCCAAAATTTGACGAGATAACAGTGCCTTTTGGGAAACTCAGTTCAAGGGGGACCCCTTTGCACCAAATTGAGTGACCTCCAGATTTTAAAGAAGCCGACTTCTTCTATAATGGTTTTTTGGAAAGGGAAAAGGAAGCGGATATAATGAAACAAATATTAATCTAAGGCGATGCACCAAAGCTTACTGATAGGCATGATAAATCATAGACTTAAGGGCCTGAATGTTATTGTTATGTTCCAAAACATCGGAAACTTAAAGCTATAGCATGAACAGTTCATTTGATTGACATAAAATAGTATCGCATACATTCTTACTGCTAAGAAGAGTCATTAAGACATGATTTAGATAAGCAAGTTTGCATTCAATGTATAGAAGTCTCCTCAAATGAAATGCTTAAGACAATAAGAAGCACAGTTTACAGTTTAATCAAAACATGAAAAACAAAAAGGCCGAACAATAGGCACAGTCTGAAAGTTTCTTGCGAATAAACATGCAAAAGAGGCCTGGTGTCTCTTGCTAAAACTAGTATTCTTTCAAAAAATCTTGGCCATTTCTCCTCGACAGAGAGAGTATATATAGCCGGAAAGAAAAATCCCACCACTTGGAGAGCCGTAATAGAAAGATCCCACAATCTCCCATAATGATGCCCGAATAAGAATATTCCCAATGCCGTTATAAGAGCAACCAGTCAGAACACAGCATCCAGTTGATCGGTTACAGGCGTGCCCTTTGTAATGATGGCAGTGGTCCCAACCAAGCTTTGAAGCGACAAGTGCTGCCCACCGCTTCAGAGAACCATGATGAGTAGCACCCGATAACACTATCCCGCTTAGCCAGCCCATAGCTTGCTTTGATAATCAGTGTAAGGCACGTGGTAACAAATCACGGCCTGAATGAGAACTCCCCCTCTATCTGACGAGAGCTTGCGGAGAAGTGACACATGTTCAAGGGACTGAGGTCACTTTGAAAATGGGGGGAGGCCGTATGAATCGGGTGGCGAAAGATGCGTGGCCGCGTTTCGCAACCTGCGGTGCTCTCATCCCTGCTGCTGTTTAAAAGCTGCGAACCGTTGACACGTGGCTGAAGGTAGGTCCCGCCAGGAAATAAAGAAGGCCTATAGAAATATTTCGCAGCCCGTAGCTACATATTCTATCCCGGTAAGGAAAGTTTGTGATACGCCGCCACGTACCAAGATGTGGGCCCCTTGATGAATCTTAGGAGTGCTGGCCCTTTATGGAAGGCTTAGCAACCCAAAGAGAACACAAAGCAACATAAAATAAAAAACCCCGTAGGTGAGACACGTGGGCGCCCAGCGCAACATTTTAGGAGCCGAAAGGGGAGCCGCCAGCCGAAGCTGGGAAGTGAGAAATGTGCAAAGGGAAAGATCAAAACTTACCGGGAAGCCAAAAAATGCGGAGACGCATAGGCCAGTACACGAATATGTACAAAAGGGAACCCGAAGGGAGCTGCTTGAATCATTATTTCAACAATATCTAAACATCTGATTACTCCCCCTGAGTAGCAACCACCACAACATCAATCTAGATTGAGATATGACTTTGAAATGCATAGATTGATGCAATGCAATGTATCTTTAGCTCTAATTAGGAGGGGTGATCACCCCTAACTTTCGTCTAAGATACTCAAAAGTATCCTTAGGCAACAACTTGGTAAAGATGTCTACAATCTGATCCTTAGTAGGCTCATACTCCAGTTTGACTTCCTTTTCACTCACCTTTTCTCTCAAAAAGTGAAACTTAATAGAAATATGTTTTGTCTTTGAATGTAGCACCAAATTCTTAGAAATGTTAATAGCACTTGAATTATCACAAAATATAGCAATAGGCTCATTATACACAACTCTGATATCCTTCAACATTTGTTTCATCCACACGACTTGATTACAATTGTTAGCAACAACAATGTATTCGACCTTTGCAATAGATAAGGAAATGATATTATGCTTCTCACTTAACCAAGAAATTAGCTTCTTACCCAAAAAAATGCTCCACCACTAGTACTTTTCCTATAATTTACATCTCCTGCCCAATCAACATCAGTAAAGGCACTCAAAGTAAGATCATCATCTTTAGGATACCATAGGCCAAAGTCAACTATCCCCTTCAAGTATCTGAAAATTCTCTTCACAATAGTCACATGAGATTCCTTCAGATCAGCTTGAAATCTTGCAACAATACATACAAATTCATGATATCAGGCCTAGTTTGAGTCAAATAAAGCAATCCACCAATCATTGATTTGTATCTAGTCTGATTTTCTTTCAGAGAATCATCTTCTATTGTCAACTTGCATTTGGTCACCATGGTGACTGGCTTTGAATCTTCCATACCAAACTTCTTCAACAATTCCTTCACATACTTGGACTGAGATATAAAAACCCCTTTATCCAACTAAGTAATTTGCAATCCCAAAAATAATTTCATCTCACCAATCACTGAAATTTCAAATTCACTCTTCATCTCATTAGAAAACTTCATGCACAAACCATCATCTCCTCCAAAAATGATATCATCAACAAAGAATTCAATAATCAAATCTTTATCATCATTCTTGAAATACATATTACTATTAGTAGTACCTTTGTTAAATCCAAGCTTCAACAAATACTTGTCCAATCTGGCATACCAAGCTCTAGGGGCTTGCTTGAGTCCATACAATGCTTTCTTCAACCGACACACCATATCTTCCTTATCAGTGAATTAGAATCCATCAAGTTTCTCAACATACACTTCTTCCGATTCGCCATTCAGAAAAGCCGACTTGACATCCATTTGATAAAATTTGTAGTTCTTGTGAGCAACATAGGCAAGAAATAATCTTACAACTTCAATTCTAGCAATAGGGGCAAAAGTCTCTTCAAAATAAATTCCTTCCATCTATGAATATCCTTTGCATACCAGTCTTGCTTTGTTTCTAACCACTTCACCTTGCTCATTCAGTTTATTTCTAAAGGCCCATTTAGTTCCAATGACATTCTTATCCTTAGGTCTAGGAACAAGAATCCAAGTATCATTCTTGTCAATTTGTTTGAGTTCCTCTTTCATTGCTTCAACCCAGTGCTCATCTCTACATGCTTCATTCACACTAGTAGGCTCAGTCTTTGAAATCAAGCAGTATTCTTCTGCAATCTTTCTCCTAGTCTAGACACCTTTTTTCTTATCACCTATAATTTGATATTTTGAATGACTCAATAGTACATACCTCAGATTTTTCTTAGGTTGTTCTTCAACTTCAGGCTCTTGTGTTCTCTCTTCTGCAACTTCACTGGTTTCTTCTTCCTCTTGATTTTCCTAATCCGCCAAAATGATTTGTACTTGATTTGTAGTCTGAACTTGCTTTCCCTTGTTTGTACTAACATTCTAATCATCAGAATCATATCCACATGTTCTGGATGGCATACCTAAGTCTTTATCAACCTTGACATTTGCACTTTCAACCATTTTCCTTAATCTTTTATTGTAACATCGGTAGGCCTTGCTATTAGTAGAATAACCCAGAAAGATACCTTCATCACTCCTAGCATCAAACTTTCCTATGTCTTCATCTCTCTTGATATAACATTTGCTTCCAAATATCTTGAAATATTTAACAATAGGCTTTTGACCAGTCCATAGCTCAAAAGGGATCTTACCAGTATCACCTTTGATTTGTACCCAGTTGAGCGTGTACACAACAATACTCGCAGCTTCTCTCTAGTAGATATGCAGGACATTTCCTTCCAACATCATAGTTCTAGCAACATCTTCAATTGTTCTTTTCTTCCTTTCCACAACTCCATTTTGCTGAGGTGTCCATGGTGTAGATAATTGTCTCTTTATTCATGTTCTTCACAAAAAGTATTAATTTCACCAAAAGTGAATTCACCACCTCTATCTGATCTCAGACATTTAATCTTCAGACTTGTCTCTGTCTCAACCATAGCCTTAAAGGTCTTGAACTTTTCCAGTGCTTTAGATTTCTCCCTTAAGAAATTAACCCACACCATTCTTGAATAATCATCAATGAGTAACATGAAATACCTGTAACCTTGTAAAATTCTGACCTTAGAGGGACCACACAAATCAATATGGACATGATCCAATAATTCATTTGAACAATGTTATTTTATCTGAAGTGAAATTCTATTTTCCTTCCCCAATTGAAATTCCTTGCATATGGCATTAGTAGGTTTCACCAACTTAGGTAGATCTCTCACAACCTTAGTAGAATTTATCTTGACAATATTATCAAAGTTAACATGATACATTCTTCTATTCCATAACCAACTTTCATCAACTTGAGCAATCAAACAAATTTTACTAGCATAACTCAAGTGAAAGATATTTCCTTTTTTTATTTTGTACCTGATGCAATTACATTTCTGGAACTTAGTATTCTACACTTTCCATTCTTGAACTGAAGATTGTATCCCTTATCAACCATATGACCTACACTTAAAAGATTATGCTTCAAGCCTTCCACATATAGGACATCATCAATATTATGCTTACCATCAAGAGAAATGCATCCTCTGCCACAAATCACACTAGCTGTATTATTACCAAATCTCACAACACCACCATCATACTTTTCCAAGCTCACAAACTTACTTTTATCTCCTGTCATATGATGTGAACATCCACTTCAATCACCCATTCATCTTTCTCTTCAACTCGAGCAGCTAGAGCTTTCTCCACATTTGTACAACTAGCAGATTCATTAGATACAAGATTGTTTTCCTTGATAGCAATAAATACCCATTCATCATCACTTATATTTCCTTTATCAGATTCATCATCTGTCACACCTTCATCAGTAACATAGTAACACTTCTTTTGAAATCTAGGCTTGTTATGTCTTGGTTTAGGAGTTCTTTCTAGACACCTTGATGCAAAATGACCTATATTATTGCAAGAAAAAAATTTAAGAGGAAATTTTCTTCATACTTACCTTTTCCTCTCGATACTCTTTTGAAAATAATTGCTTCCAGCTCTTCCAACTCTCTTTCTTCTTCTTCAATATGTCTGATTTCATCCTCATACTTGAATGTCTTTCTAGATGAACTCTCACCCAGATCATATATGTGTCTATCTCTTCCAGAAGTAGTAGCCTTAAATGCATATTCAACCTTAGGAAGGGCATCACCAAATTCACTCAACTTTAAAGCAGTAAGCTTACCAACCAACATGTCTCTAGTTACATTTGTTACAGTCTCGAGCTCTTCAATAGCACTAGCTTTGACTTTGTAAGAATTAGGAAAGGATTTAAGCACTTTAGCAACAATCTCTGATTTGTCTATCAATCCACTTGCACATCTGATACCACACACAATTTCATTCACTCTTTGCATAAAAATAGTAATGTTCTTATCATTACCCATTCTCAACTTTTCATATTTTCCTTTCAGACTCCGAAACTTAGCAATCTTCACATTAGTATCACCTTCATACAAGGTTTCCAACTTTTTCTAGATCTAATAAGCAGTCTTCAGATCCATAACATTTGTCATCTCAGAATTAGTCAAACTACTCAACAATGCTTCCTTAGCCTTGATATTATACTCAACATCTCTAATCTCAATAGTAGTAGTAGGACCATTATGAGGAATAACATAGCTATTACATGCAATGTTCTGGAAGGGTTCACCAATGCATCTCAAATGACACTCCATTCGACTCTTCCACAGAGGATAATTTTTTCCATCAAATCTCAAACTATCCTTCTTGTAAGTCGCCATCTCGGATTGCCTCAAGCTGTTAAACTTCTTCCAAGGAACCTGCTCTAATACCAATTGTTGGAAACACAAGGGCAGAGAACTGAGAGGGGGGGTGAATCAGTTGTCAAAAAAATTAAAATTTATTCAACTTATCAACATTATTCTTTGATCTGATTAATAAATATGAATGCATAAATCATCAACACATCAGAGACACACATAACACCAATATTTTTTATGTGGAAACCTTGTTAGGGGAAAAACCACGGTGGAGGTCAATCCACAAGATTATACCCTTTTAAAAGTATAAGAAATGAAAATATGGGGAATGCACTTGCATTCAGGCACACTGCCTAGAGCTCACTGCTCAATTACAATAGGGATAACCGCCCAAAGGAAGACACACTATCTTATATAAAGAATCAGATGACATCTGCAGGGATTTGAACTGATAGAATAACAGTGCTAATGCCTGATCACAGTTCCGGTTAAGCGCATGAACACTGAACTTTACTCTTCTTCACGCTTCTTCACACTCTGATCTTCCTTCAAATGATGAGGAATTTATTCACACATACACACATAAAATCACACCTCAATTCCAATAAGCAATCACTCTTATATATCTGCAACAAGAAATTTCATCCCTTCATGTCGACTTCAACAAAATAATAAAATGAATATAAACTGTCAGCCCAAAATACTAAATATTATTAATGCAAATCAACCAAGGTCGGCCACAAATTAGTGAAGACCCAAATCAACATCTCTAATGTGAAAAAATTTCAATTAATTACTCCTCGAAGATCCACAATACGCTACAACCACCATGTCGGCCAAGAACAAGAAAAACATGAACACGCAAGAGAAAATTGCCAACCAAGAGCACAACGATCAATGTAGATGTGCAACAAAGATAGAGCATGATATAGAAGCATCCAAAAACATCATGAATCACTAGAGAAGCATCCACAACAACTAAACTAGCTGAAATCACATCATCTTCAATCAGGAACACAAACTGAGGCAACAAAAAAACTGACAGAATATAAATCTTCATAACTCAATCAAATCTTCGTGCGGATCTCTAAAACTTGATGTGGATAAACTAGATACACTCAACAACAAACCCTTTAGTCCAAAACCTCTGATCCTCAACGTACAAAACTCACCGATAGACTGAACTTCACTTCACCACTAACAACCTGCAACTCATCTCATTACAAATTTCTCAATATCCTTGACATATACAACTTCTAATGAATTAATGCTAATAGTGTTGACATCAATGCCAACCACATATTATCAACACAACCACAAAATCCAATAGTCTCAAGCAATGCATGATTCCTTTTCACCTTCATCACAACATAAACAACAATCTTCTATGGATATTGTCATTAGACCTCCTATTGTGATTAACTTGGATGATGATAATGAAACTACTAAGATTGATGAGGAAGTGCATAAAGAGATAAATTCATAGTTTTCATCTTCTATGAGCTTAAATGATGATCCACCTAATAAGAGTGTTGAATTTAGTACTTGTCCTAGTTTGGCACTTGATGTTGTCCCTTTGGCTAGTTATCTGCCTTTCACATATATTGATCAAGATTGGGATGCAGATGACTTGCTATAGGTTGAATCGCATGTGCATTGCTTGTATTGTCTTTATTTTCTCTTGCATTTTCTTTATGTGATTGCATGTGCATAATGTGATCTCCCTGTATTGTTCTATTTGATGTACCTCTTCTTGTGCATTCCTCTATTTGTACCTTCATTCTTCCATATGTCGTAAACATTTATCTTTTCTTTTGTCTTATTTTTTCCTTTTGGGGATGAAACAAGGCATCAAGACATTTAGGTTTCTTCCATGTTGACCAAAAATATTTTTCTTTGATTTCGCTCTCTATGTGTCATTCTTCTTGTTCTACAAGTATTTGGGGAATGATGACGTTTTTGAGATCTATAATCACATTGTCAAAAAGACATACTGACTCTGAATTCGTAGATCCCTTATGTGTTTTAGGATTTTATTTTGGGGGAAACCCCTTCCTCTCTCTCTTCATGATGTAACTTCATTTGGAAACATATGACTTGGCATAGGGCTTTCTGAGTAAGCTCTCATGTCTTATTTATTATTTAGCATTGGTTATTTTCTATTTTAAAGTAAATTGCTCACAACAATGGTGTTAACAATTTATTTAAAGTGGGAGCATACATTGGCATTATTATTTTTGAAATTTTTGACATTCCTTATGTTTCATTGTGCAATTTTATTTCTTCTTGTGATGCGTCCTTTTCTTGGTGGTGTCATTGGATTTGATGTCCTTCAAGAGCGTGATATTTCTTGGCATACAACTTTACTTTTAGTGATGATGCTACACATTACATTCCCTAAGTTGTGAATATTTTATGCTTGACTTGTCCTCTCTTGGAGACTTTAGGGATGATGTTCCCTAAGAGGAGACCATGCATGAACTAAGCAAAATCCCTTTGAACAAACTTTATTTGTATTTTGTTCACGTGTTTAGCATACTACAACTTGTTAACCTTGTGAAGCTTGAAGTTTATATTTTTGTGGCACCTTATCAGAGTTATTAGAGATATAGCTTTGGTATGGTTAGTACAGTGAGAGCATGTAGACCTGGTATGAATTTCTCACTTGGCCACTTTTTGGGGGCTCACCTAGTGGATAGCTTGGGGTTCCATTAGTCTGGAGTGAGTGCACGTTGTTGTTTCCATAGTGGACATTACATCTCACTTGTGAATGTTTTTGGAAAAACAACCAAGACATATTCCACATCGTATTAGATAGTTAAGGCTTGATCCACCCTTTTCTTTTGGACAAACAATTGAGGTGTGTTCCACATCGCGTTGGACAATCAAGGCTTGATTTGCCTTTTTTTTTATGTTTTCTTTTTAGTCTTTGATGTTGTATGATTGAGTAATCTTGTCATTGTTGCATACATATGTTTTGAATGTCTACTTTAGTGTGAGTTTGACGCAAGGTAATCCTCTCACTAAAGTGGGGGCTAAATGTAGTGACAAAAAATGTATCCCTTTACATTTTCTCACTTGTTTGGGCCCTCCTAGTTAATTTGGACTTAATTGTGCCTTATTTTAGTGTTGTAAAGTGTATCTCTTTACACTTTCACACTAATTTAGGGCTCCTTTAATTAATTGAGCTTAATTTTCCTTAATTGGACCCTTTAATTAATGCCTTAACATAACTCTTCTCATTGAGCAATGTGTGTCCTAGGTTTTGGACCTAGGACCCATTCACCCATGGGTGAATGTGTCCTCCGTTGACCTTAGGACCTAAATTTAAATTATGTTTTTGGTGATATTTTAACATATTCAAATCTATATTAAGATGTCAGCTTGTGATATTTTAATTTCAGGAAATTGAGATACATATCTATAAACACAAGGTTATTTCACTATGTTTCATCTAAGATTTCCAAGCTAGCAATTTTGATGAGAGCATCCTTATAGAAAAGTTGATAAAGAGAAATTCAAGGCATTCAAAGGCAGATTCATTGAAGATTTATTGCAACAATCAAGATCCAATTGTCATGTCAAAGTCTTCTTGCATCATGCATGTTATTGGAGCTAATATGGTGATCTAGGTTTTATGATCCATTCAAGCATTCAAAGTCATTACTTCAAGCAATATTCAAAGTTCAAGATCCACATCTATTGAAGCCATTTCATGTAAGTTGTAGATTTACATTCCAAGGTTTATGCAAGGGTTTGTTGAGTGGTAACATAGATTTGTTCATTCTTCATTCCCTTTTTCATGTTTCATTTCATTTCAATGTTTGCTTACCAAAACGAGGTTTGACCAAGGAAAACCCCCATTCACCAAAAATAAAACATTTTCCCTCTTGATTTGTGTTTGTAGATTTAGGTGGAAGAAATATTGAAGATCCCTTGAAGAGAAAAATTGAAGAAGTTGTCAATGTTGCAAAAGTTATCTCACGAAAACTCACCTAAAGAATTTATTTTCGACTTTTCGAACCTAAAACCTAGGAAAATTGGAATATTTAGATCTTTAGTAGAGGCTCTCAAAAGTTGCAAACAAACCCTAACTCAAGACCCATTTTCCCCTATGTGAATGAGTCCCAGATCAACTTCAAAAACTAACTTTTGGTGACTGGCACACATGCTTCTACCCTTCTTTGATCTGCATTCTATTTTCTAGTTCTGTTAGTATTGAGCTTAATCTTGTTGTTCAAAGTGTTATATTACAATTTTGTTTTGATTTACTATTTTTAGTTTTTCTCCCCAAAGCGTTGTTTGACCTAGACCCCTTTCATGACATAAAAAGGAAATCTTCAGATTCACACATTGAGTTGACTCACCTAAGGGTTGTTAGATAATTCTTTGTGTGGATCTCATTTCCCAATGAATTGAGGAAGAATAGGTCCCTAAGTGGTTCATCAATCCAATTTTGATAACCACCCTATAAGCCCATTTTTCTTTGTTTCAAGATGTAATAAAATCCAATCTTGACTTTCTCAATCCTTTTGGACACATTAAAACAGTAAACAATTCCGTTAGTATAACTAGAAATGTTGCAATCACCTAGATCTCACAAAATACATAAGCTATATTAAGAGGTTATTAAATCTTTGCAAACCCTTTATAATTCACTAGATCATTCAAAATTCAAGAGAAGAGCATACGAGAATTTATATGATTTTTACATGAAAATATCAATCTCTCAACTAAGTATCTATGAACTTAGATTTCTCAAAACAAAAACTCTGATACCATGTTAGAAATCTTAAATAGATTGAATAACCCAAGAAACTTTTTAACAAAAAATCAAAGTTACATATTTATTGAAAAAACATAAATGACATGTAAACCAAAACTCTGAGAGATTATTAAATGTTAGAATGAAAGGATTGCATTAAGAGCTTCCAAGATAAAAAATACAAGCTATGTAGTGAGTTTATATAGAACTAAGGAGACAATGAAGGTGACAAATAAATCAATGAAAATTGACCACCAATAACCACCAATATTAAATAAAGTGATGAAAAAGTAAGTGCTACACCCTTAAAAGGTGGAGGAAAACTCATAAATTTATTGTTGGAAGAATAAGGAGATGTCGTTGATGAATTTTTTGGCAACATGAGCATGTGGAATTAGCATGAGTTAGACAGTTATACATTGCAGTGTTGTCATTGATGTCAACATTGTATTTTGATATGAAGAATCTTGTGTAGACTAGTTTGGATGGCTTGAACATGCTTGAGGATGATAGTGAAAGACAATTTTTGCAAGAAGGTTTGATCTGGTGAAGACAATTATTGTGGTAAGTATCAATTCAGGCCATTATGTGTATAGGGGATCTAGTATTTAGGTCCACATTGGTCCACTAATGAAGATTTTTCTTTGCGATTCTAACATAATTTTGTTAGTTGATAAAAGATCCTAATTCTAGAGTTTCAACTTGTTTTGGCTTTTGGTGTGAGTAACAAAACTTTAGATTGGCAGTTACAACTATTTTTCTAGTGCAATATACATGTTTTGATGAATCCACAGATTGGTTTTTGGTTTTGTAGTTTTATGGAGATGTTAATAGGTGCCAGTAGATTATGTATTCTAGTTAGCATAGTGCTTGGAGGTCTATGTGTCTAGATATGGTTGTGCAGTTGGAAAAGTTTGTAATTAGGTCATTCTTGGTGCTGACCTAATGAGTTGGATGTGTTGTGAAGGTTGAATATGTTTTGATCTATTATGTGGGTGCTATTTTAGGTCCATGCCAACCTATTTTGAATTTTTATAAGGTTTGAATCTTGGTAGAAAGTGTGTGTGTATGAATATTAAGCCAACAAGCTACATTTTTCTTATTACATCCAATTAGGTCGATCTAATTGATGTTTTGGATGAAGTAGATATATACTTGAAAGATATTTTTGGTATTTTGGGAGTAGTGGTGTGTGATAAGAGTTTGTAGATGTGAATTGTGCGAATATATAGTGAATGCAAAGCAAAGTAGAGTGTTGGTTCATATCAATATGAATAGTTTTGAGTTTGTATTATGAGCTTCATTTGAACTGTATTCCATGCATATGATAGATGCAATTGTAATAGTTCAAATCTAGCTATGAGCCACAATCTCTTCTCTCTCTTTTATTTCTCAATGGCCAGTGAGTCCACTTGGATAGTGAGTACACTTGTAGTGAGCACTTCTATAATATACTATAACCAATTATAATATATTGTAAGCTAATCCTCATAGTGGTTTTTCCTATTTTGGATTTTCCACATAAAAATATGGTGTTCATGTGTTATGTGATGTTGTTGGTTGTTTTTTATGCTTTCATTCATTATAGAAAATTGAATATACTATGAGTATTGGATGTTTAAATGATTAAGTGGTTTAAAAGAATACTGATGAACACCCCCCTCTTAGCAATAATTGGTATTAGAGCTTGGTTCCTTGGAAGGATGTTAACTACTTTGTGAAGATCTTGGAGGTTGAACACATGGATATTAGAAGATTACCTATTCCTCTGGAAGAGATTAATGTTATTAGATCTACAAAAGAAGATTGCATATTTGACATAAATGGAGAACTCAAAGTTTCTCTTGAAGATCTAGAAAGAACTGAAGGTGAAAAAGGAGATCTGAAAGAAAATGTCAAAGAAGCAGATGAATGCATCAGAAAATTAAGAGAGAAAATCAAGAAATTTAGAGAAAGGAATAGGGAGGTCAATGAGAAATTGAAGCAAGAAAATGCAACAATTACTAGTTTGAAAGTGTAAGTTGAAGAAAGAAAAAGAGTTGAAGAATGTTTGAATGCAACTATGAAAATAAAATATGAAGAATGCATAAAGCTTGAACAAGAAGTTGTGAATCTGAGATCATTTATTGAAAAATCAAGGAGTCATGAAGACACATTCAAGATGAGTTTTACAAAGCTTAATGAAATGATTGCAAATTAGAAAGGCTCCAAAGATAAAGAAGGTTTAGGATTTGAAATAGGTGAAAGTTCAAAAGAAGATTAGACACCTAATGCAGAAAAGAAGATCAATGAAAAAAAAGAGACTAAAGACAAGAAGAACAATGGGAAGCAGATCTAGAATCAAAGGAATGAAGCTAGAAGACCACCAACTAAACAACCAAATGCACAAAGGTATGCATATTTTAATGGTTTTTGTTACTTTTGCAATAGATTTAGACATAAGGCTATGTAATGTAGAAGCAAAATGAATCAAAATGTTCCGTCCTTTCGCGATCAATGTTTTACATGCAAGAGATTCAGTCATAGAGCTAGTGAATGTAGAAGTCAAATGATGAATAGTTTTAATAATGGTAGAATGGTTCAATATTTCAATGGCTACTGCTATACATGCAATGGATTTGGGCATAAAGCTCATCAATGTAGATCTAGAATAAATGGAAATAATATTGGTCAAAATAATATGATATGTTACAATTGAAATAGACTTGTACACATTTCTAAGTTTTGTAGAAGCAAAAACATGAAGAAGGATAATCTGATAAAGAAGAATGATCTGGTGAATCTGAAAGAAACAAAGAAGGAGATGGGAAAGATTTGGAAGAGAAAAAGGTTAAGGATGAATTTGTACGATCATATGGTGCAGGTGTTTCCTCTAGAAATTAAGTTGAGAGTTTTGGCTCAAGGGGAGCTTTAATGGAAATCTTTCTTCCCCCGCCAAAGAATTGGTGTTGATGCTTCAACATGAGGATATGTGGTGTATATCAATGAATTTGAACTGTTGGATAAGATCATAGTAGAAAATATCATGATGTAGAGGTTTGCGGAGCATTTGAAGATGACTGTACATACAGTTAGGGTTTCTTACCAGATTTTCAATTTGAGTATTTGATGCAAATTAGGTCATGATAAAAGGTTTATAAGTGATTACACATAACCAAAATTCATTTGCAATCAAGTTTTCAAGTGAAGAAGAGTTGATGACAAGCAAAGACGTGCAATTGAAGTGATTGAATCTTGGTGCGTGCAAACCCTAGTCAGAAAAGAAAAGTGAAAGGTATTTATGGTCTTTGTTGCCCTAGTTTTTCAAAAATTTCTTTGAAATCAATTTGGAAACTTTTGAAATGGCTACACCAAGGTTGTGGATGTGTCCGAGAAAATTTGACCCAAATTCAAGAAACATCCTGACAAATCCATCGAGGTCGATCCAGAAGGTGATTTCTTAAGGGTTCCTTAGGGAGTTCTACAAATAGAGGACATAAGGATATATATTCATGGAAAGTTTTAAGAGTATGACCATTCCAAACTAGTAGATGTGTGGATAAATGAGCTCACTGGTGAGGAATTTTATTTGAAGTTAGAATATCAAAATTTGGTTGTGAAGGGACTTGATGTGTGGCAAGGGTTTCCTAACTTTTTTCATGACAATGCTTGGGTAAGGATTTATTTGAGCTGAATCCATGAAAAATTTGTATGGATGGATATGCTCAAATTGATCACAAAAGAGGTGATTAGGGAAGTTACAGGGTTATGTGCCACCAGACCTATTCCGGTACTCAAATCTATGAAAAATGAGATTGTGATGGAAAGAAAAGTAGCTAAGTATGACATGAGAGCCCTAACCATTAAAGACATAAGAAATCATGCTGTGAAGTACGCCTCTATGATGATAGGCTACAAATTATATTTCTCCAATAGGGAGAACTCTGTATCTATAACCACCGTTAACACAACATATGAAATGGTTGAAAAAGGTGTTGATTATGACCTATGTGAGTTATTGAGGCAACAACTGATAGAGAACCTATAGAAAAAAAAGGATACTAGGTATCCCTTTAAATTTGGAACATTTGATTTTATTTTTATTATTCTATTTCTTGAAAGAAATCCCTGGTATAAAGAACATGGTGTGGCTGAAAGAAAAACCTATAATACACTAGATCAGAGTCTTCTTAAGAGGTCTACGAGATGCTAAGGCACAAGAAGATGCCCTTGTGGCATTCTTTTCTATATTTCAAAAAAGGATGCAAGAGAGGGAGAAAATTCCTTGGAATATGGTTGAGAAGTATAAGAAGGATATCATGTTCTTTGTTTCTAAAGATGAATGCATTATACAAGTAGTAGAGCCAAGAATAGTGTGGATCCTGAAAATGGGATATGAGATCACTGAGGATGACATTGTAAGGTCCACAGGTTATGTGTTAAGAAAACCTAAGGAAACCTCTGAAGAGAGGTATGGGAATTATGAAGAAAAATCAATAGAGGTCCATCTAGACCAAATATAATCTCAAATAAAGAAAATAGTGGATAAAATGACTAAAAAATTTGAAAAATTAGTGGGCCTCACACTAGAACAAGTTGATGTAGCTAAGGCTAAGTCTAGAGCTTTGAGAATCTCATCAAGTGTGAGGAGATCTGGTAGAAAAGCTACCACTCCTTCAGCTGCTCAGAAGTCCTCTAAGACTATGCCTTCATCCAGTGGGACAAAGAGGAAGGAGAGTAGTACTCCTACAAAGAAAACTAGTGCTTCGGTAAAGGAGAAAACCTCTCCAGAAAAGAAAGAAAAGATGCTTGAGAAAGAAAAGGTTGCTCTAACAACACATCAAATTGACCCTATGAGGAGAAGAGTGAAGAAAAATTCACTAGAGAACTATATTTGGGTGTCAATGTTGAAGATGAAGAGGAAGAAGAAGGACCATAGTTGGTCGAGAAGATAAAAGGTGAAGCCTCACAAGATGAAGCTGGTACAAAAAAGAAGTTTGATATGATTGACAAAAATAGTGAATTCAAGGTGGAAAAAGAAAAAGAAGGCTTTAAAATGGAGGTAAGAGAGAAAAAAGTAGAAGCAAGCAAGAGGAACTCATCGGAAGAGAAGAACAAGCAAAAGAACAAAAATATAATAAGAGCACACAACCAAATGAAATTAGATGGATTATTTAATGGGATTGTGCAAAAATACATGATAGCAGAAACCACAACATTGTACAATGAGGTTGATGAGGTGAAAAAGGCCACCATATTAGAAGCTATCATAAAATATATCATAGTTCTTGAAGTAGATATATGAAACATAGAGAAAAAATTACTTGTAGAGCTTTGGAATGTTTTGATGGAAAGAAGACAAAAAGCTATAGAAGAAGAGGCCAAATTGAAGGCCTATGCATTGGAGAAGATAAGTGCTCCTCTTTTTGATGAAAATAAAGCCACATTGGCTAAACTATATGATAGAGGATTGAGAACAAAGAAAAGGGTGACAACCCTTATGAGACAAGATCATAATGATCTTGAAAGGCTCTGAAAAGAAGTTGTAGACAAGGTAGTGGACCTAGCACGAAGGATAGGAATGACCTTGAAGAACAATGAATACATGCATGTGGAGATGCCTACTCTAGAGGTGAACACAAAAGAAGATACACAAAACATTGGTGCTCAACATGGGAATATAACTGAAGAAGGAGATGTTTAGGATAATACTCCTCCAGATGTGGAAGATTTTGGAGAAGAAAATGTTGATGCTAAGAAAAGTGTTGAAAAGGATGCAACTACTCAAGAAGATGCAGCAAAGGAGGTTATCTATAAGGACCATCAAAATCCTCCTCTGGTAACTGAAACAACTAGTGAGAATATTCAATACCAACCAGAGACAATTATCCCTCTAGATAACACATAATAGGTCATTAGTGAAGACACAAGGAAAGAAGATAAGGAGAAGAATGAAGATGCCTTCGAAGATGAGGAAAATAAAGAAGTAGAGACACTAGTTAATATTGGTGATAATGGGGAGAAGAAGCTAGAAGAGAAGAATGTAAAGGAAGATGTTAAGGAAATTGGTGAATCCTTTGGCTCCTTTGGAGATTCTCTAAAGAATCTATTGAATATAAAATTGCAATTCCAACCAGTTGTGTCCGCATAATTGTTACAACTTCCCATGCAAGAGGGGAATGTGGAATAAGCAAGATTTCACCACTCCACAAGATTCAACTGAGAGATGTATTTCATGCATCTACCCAGAAGGAGATAATATAAACTAATTAGAAGAGTGGAGAGATAATTGAGGAGGTAGTGAAGACCTTTCAGGAGGCCATACCTAGAACAACCATTGACAACTCATTATCCGGTATATAAAATTTGAAATTTTTAATTGATTCTTTTAAAGAGTATGCCTCTGGATCTAAAGAAAAACTTGAAAATAAAGATAAAAAGATGGATGAGAAGAGGCTAATGGAAATCACAAAAAAGTGTGCACAAGAACACAACAAATTTCAAGAAAGACTCAAAGGTGCACAGGCTTGTGTGGCTCAGGCCAAAGCCTTATTCCAATTTTGCATGAAATGGCCCAGAGCCACAAAGAGCATTAAAGATGAAATGGACTCAATTTTCATAGAAAGATAGAGCTTATAATGCATATGGTTCCACACATGACCTAGATCAAAGCACAAGATCAACCATAGAAGACCTGCATGAGAAATACTTCCAATTGCAAGGTTAAAAAGAGAAAATAATTAAGCAATTTAGAAACCTCAAGGGCTTGGTGAACTCAAAGTTCACATCTATTTCCACTGCCCAAGTTATATGCACTGATAAAGCTACTAAGATTAATATAGTACCCAACACTCTAGAAGAAGGGGAAGAATTCCTACTGGAATCGGAGATAGTACAGAATGCTTGGCATAGCCAAGAGGATCTAGGAGGAAGGAAAACAAGAATGGAAAGTTTATCTTGCAAAGCTCCAAGAGTCAACCTCCTTTGGTTGACAATATTTTTTTCTTTTTTTATGAATTTTTAGTTTATTATTTTAGACTCCAATGTACATATGCGGATGGTGTAAAGTGTTTTTTGGTGTAATTTTTTGAACTAGTTATGGTGTATAACTCTCTTAGGGGGAGTTAGTTTAGTTTTTCAGTTTGTATATATGAAAATACTTGTCAAAGGGAGATATGGTATGTCAAGAAGACCGTTATATGCACCCTTTTCCCTTGATGTCAAAGGGGGAGAATACTTTTGGAGATGATTTTGGCATGTTGACATCAATGATAAAGGGGGAGATTGTTGGAAGAATAAGGAGATGTCATTGATGAATTTTTTGGCAACATGACCATGTGTAATACGCACAAGTTAGAAATTTATGCATTGTAGTGTTGTCATTGATGTCAACATAGTATTCTAGTATGAAGACTCTTGTGCAAACTAGTTTGGATGGATTGAACATTCTTGAGGATGATAGTGAAAGAAAATTTTGCAAGAAGGTTTGATCCAGTGAAGACAATTATTGTGGAAATTGATTAAGTATCAATTTAGGTGATTTTGTGTATAAGGGATCTGATATTTTGGTCCACATTGGTCCGCTAATGAATAGTTTTCTCTATGCTTATAACATTAATTTTGTTGGTTGATAGAAGATCACAATTATAGAGTTTCATCTTGTTTTCGATTCTAGTGTGGAAGTTATGAGTAACAGAAGTTTGAACTGGCAGTTACAGGCATTTTCCAGTGTAGTATACATGTTTCGATGAATTCGTGGATTAGTTTTTGGCTTTGTGGTTTTGTGGAGATGTTTTGATTATAAGGGAAAAATAGGTTTTGAAGGGACTTGAAACTTTTATGACAAAAGATATGAAATGCTTCTAACAAACTACTTCAAAGTGAAACCAATAGCATACCAAAAGCCAAAAAACAAGACAAAAAGGGTGCTAAATGATAGATAAAATAGTAAGCGAATAGGAGCACCCAACAACATCAAAACAAAAAAACAACAAGAAATAAACTAAGAACTAGTAGGAAACAAACAACTAATAAGAAATCCAAACACAAATTCAAACTGCTCAAGGTGTTGGCCACCTCAAGCTCCTGGCTTCTGTGTTTTTCGATCATGTCCAACAACTCCTTCTTAGCATCAAAGGAATTTTTCCATTCTGCTGACCCTCTAACAGTAGGGCCCTTGTCATCATCTTTTGCACCTTTTTTGCCTTTTCCTTTAACCAAGTGCTCTTTCTCCATTAACTCAAAAAAATAAACTTGGTCCTCACTGAGCTCACTTATCTTTCTGAATAGGACTTCCAATGAGTCCGCACTATTCTTCATAGAGATGTGACATGCCTGAAGAAGCTTCTTTATATCCGCATTCATTCCCAAAACCTTTGCTTCCAAACCAACAAATCAATCTTCACATAGAGATTTGAAGTCAAGGAAATAACCCTCAAGGTCCACTATTCTGTCAATCAAAATGTCCAACACCGAACCTTTTAGAACATTCTTCAGATTCTCCTTCAAGCCTCTAATTTTAATGTTAATCTTATTGAACTCCTGAAGAGTCCATTTAGCTAACTTAAAAGTTCTAGTGGCCCCAACCCTAGCAATATCCAACAATTCAAACATAGAGGTAGATTCATCATCGAGGTAAGAAAAGTCCCCAGAGAGGGGATTTACCTTCAAAGGATCTGGTTTAGCTCTCTTCTTCTCAGAATCCTCCTCATCTTGACCCTTATTCTCCTCTTTGGACTCCACATTGGGCGAGTCCTGATTCGGGGAGTCCTCAATAGCCACTGCCTTTTCACCAGAATCCTTGCCCTCACAAGACACTTTGGGGTCCTTTTCTGACACTTTTGAGGCCTTGCTCTTCAGGTTGGCAATACACTTAGATGACCTCCTCGACTTGTCCTTGTCTTCCAAACATAGATCATTATCCTGTAACCCCACCTCAATACCACCACCTATAGTTTCTCCTTAGCCAACATCCAACTCCTCGATCCTGGGAGGGGAACCATCCGAGCCCACCTTCGTGTCCTTGCTATAAGAAAGAACAAGGCATTTGGTTGCCCTGTTTCTCTTAGAACTACCCAACTTCCTCTTCTTCAAAAAATTAGTCATAGGGGCTGGGGACACATCCTCTTCCTCTTCGTTCTATTCCTATTCATCTACCATATACTAGAATCCAAGCCTGACAAACCAAAAACATCACTCAAAGTCTTCTCCTTACCCTTAATGGCAGGGGCAAGAAGAAGAACCTTAACATGCTCCATGATTAAAAGAATGAGACCTTCATGGATGAGAGCCCTCCTATTCTTTAAATGAGCATAAATAGAAACCTCCATGGACGATAACATAAAAAACAAAAAATAAATAAACAAACCATGCTTGAAATGGTTTAAGAGTGTGAAGTGGTGACCGAGAATAGTAGTAAACCTACCCTCCAGAGTAACATAGAGCATAATCACCTCAACAACATTCGCCCAAATCTTCTTAAGTGATTTGTGTTCATAACCTCGACTTTCCATTTTAATCAATTTCTTCCACTCGTCATCTTTGAAGAATTGGGCCATCGCTTCCTCATTACTCTTCTTGTCCTTATAAATTTTTTGGCCAACTATGACATCCCAGTAACTATAGCAACCAACTCCTCATTCACCTCCACTTCCATGCCTTTAATATTGAGCCTGTGATTATGCCAACATGACACAAACTCCGCCAAGGCATTAGGGTCATGCCCATGCAACCTTTCTAAAAAAGGTGTGAAATTACCATGATGTAGTATATTCCATAGCTTCTTCTTCTTCCTGAGGCCTGCGCAAGAATGTGACTCAATTATGCTTCTCACCACCCATTTCATCCAACACTAGAAGAAGAAAGCCCTTGTGAATTTTTCTCAACTGAATACCAGAGAACGAAAGGAAACCCACAAAGAGTGCAAGACGAAAAATGGTACTAGAAATTAAATGCCACATCATCTCAACCCACGCCATCATTTCTCAATAAGCTCCTAGCTTTCTCAGGAAGGATTGAGCCCTCCTCCCATGCACGAAACTCATTCAAACTAATAACCTTGTTGGCAAAAAAGTCTGCAAATGAGTTTCCTTCTCAGTAAACGTGAGAGATGTGAATCTCTTCACAAGATCGTAACATGATTATAGTATCTTTAATAAGCTGTTCCACATTCCAACTTGGAGGATGAGTGCCACATAGATAGTTAATACTGTTTAGGGAATCACCTTCAACCCATATTTTGGAGTAGCCTTTGCTAACAACATATTTAACACTTATGAATGTAGCCTTCACCTCCACACAGTGATTTGTTTGATTTCCCAACGAGAGTGCCACCACGCCTAGGAGTTTTCCATCATTATTCCTTAACACCCCCCACACCCTATAGGCCTAGGGTTTCCCTTCGCCGCCCCATAAAAATTAACTTTAACCCACCCAGAGGGAGGTGGTTGCCACTTAATGCTCAATCTAGCATTTAAACTGGATTTAGGATTCAAAGTAGGAATTGAATTTACCTTTCAATTAGAAGTCACCAGGAGGTCATAACTAGCCAGGAAGGTAGTAGGGGAACATCGAGAGAGTCCGGGAAGACCCAACCAAGATTCCAAACACCAAGAAATTTTCTCCAAAGATAAGAAGAAAAATCACACCCAAGAAAGATACAATTTTTGTGGAGATGTTGATAAGTGTTAGTAGATTGTATATTCCAGTTGGCATAGTGCTTGGAGTGTGGTTGTACAATTGGAAAATTTTGTAATTAGGTAATTACTAGTGTTGCTCTAATGAGTTGGATGTGTTGTGGAGGTTGAATATGTTTTGATCTATTATGTGGGTACTATTTTAAGTCCATGATGTTCTATTTTGAATTGTTATAAGGTTTTAATCTTGGTGCGAAGCATGTGTGTATGAATCTTAAGCTAACAAGCTATGTTTTTCTTATTACATCCAATTAGGCTGACCTAATTGATGTTTTGGATGAAGTGGATATATAAGAAGGATATTTTTGATATTTTGGGAGTAGTGATATGTGATAAAATTTTGTAGATGTGAATTGTGCAAATATAGAGCGAATGCAGAGTAGAGTAGAGTGTTGATTTAGATTAGTATGAAGAGTTTTGAGTCTGTATTTTGAGTTTCATTAGAATTGTATTCCATGCATATAATAGATGCAATTGTAATAGTTTAAATCTGGCTATGAGCCACAATCTCTTCTATCTCTTTTATTTCTTAGTGGGTAGTGAGTCCACTTGGACAGTGAGTTCACCTGTAGTGAGCACTTCTGTAATATACTATAACCGGTTATAATATATTGTGAGCTAATTCTCACCGTGGTTTTTCACATTTTGGATTTTCAACGTAAAAATCTGTTGTTCATGTGTTATGTGATGTTGTTGGTTGTTTTCATGCTTTCATTCATTACTGCAAATTGAATATGCTATGAGCATTGGAAGTTTAAATGATCAAGTGGTTAAAAATAATATTGATTCACCCCCCTCTTAGTATTCCAGGTGTTCAACATTTATCTTCTAGTTATTAAATGATTAACTCACTTTATTATCCTAGTAAAGAAAGTAATAAATGTGTAGGAAAAACCTATAACTAAGGGAAAATTAAATATCCCACTAGGAAAATAAAAGCCTACACTAACAAAATTGGATATTATGAGATAATTAAAATTTATCCAATTTGCTCAATTTCCTATTGCTTTCCTATTTGAAATTAGACTATGTAAACAAATGATTGACATGGTTGGTGAATTTATTATGAATAGGATCGATTACTCCAACAAAATTCCAACAATAAATCCATCTTTTAAATTCATTATGATTGAGTTTAAAATAGTGAAACCAAGTATTATCCTTATGATGCTCAACCATGTTAAAATATCCTCTTAACACCCAATCAACATTAGGAAGACTTCTAGACATCCAATACCAAAGAGAAAATCTTTCTTTTGGATTGTTAGGAGCATATATAGAGAAAAAACCAATAGGTTGTCCATTGCTAAAAGAGAGGACGCAAACACAGTTATGTGTAGGGTCATCTCCCTATTAATTACATGTTTGGAGACCCAAGGAGACAATATAAGTACAACTCCATCACTACCAACTTCATGTGAGGTATGAAGGAAAAAATATTCTTTCCAAAGATTGAAAAGAGTCACATCTAGACCCTCATTGCTAATTTTAACTTCTTGTAAGAATAACCCATCTAGTTTCTAAGGATGAGAAAATGAAATGAAGTAATGAGATAAATGGATAAACATGTAAATATTTACCCTAAATCACCTTCAAACCCCATGATTGAGATAGAATAGGATTCAACCAAATCCTATTGATGTACTCTTAATAGATGGAATATAGTTGCTTATCAAACCCAGAGCAGAATGGTATGATCAAGATGATTGAATAGAAATTTGGACATCATAATAGTATCATAAGATTATATATGCAAATGGGATGAAATGCCTCTCATTTATAAAATTTACATGAGAGAAATCAAGGTCCAAGATGGATTGGTTAATGGATGGCTAAGATTGAATGAGGATTAGGGTTTGGATCAAAGTTGTAGTCATGTGACAAGTGTCACATGAGGGATAAGGGATAGTTTTAGGATGTGCACTAGGGCAACATCCTTATGTGAATGGATAGGATTAAGAAGTGTGATATAAAATGGATGAGTGAGATGGAAATTTAGTTTTTGATTTTTGGGAAGTGTCTAGGTTCAATGAATCTAGACAAGGTCTTAGTTAGAAATGTGAAATAGACAATCGTGACATGATAATTATTATAGATTGTGATCCATGTGAACAAGTTTAAGGGCCAAGATTAAATGAATATGGATTGAGGAATAATGTGAAATTAAATATTAGAGGAAAAGGTAATAGGGATTAATTAGTCTAAATTAATTAATTAATTAATTTGGTTGGAGGATTTGAAGATAAAGGTAATGAATAAATAAATAAATTAAATAATGAATATTTATTTAATTAAATTAATGAATTTTTATTCAATTAAATTAATACATATTTATTTAATTAATTGGCTAGGAGAAGATGGGATAAAGGTGATAGAATAAAATAAAAAAGAGCTCTGAAAGAGATGAAGTCCCTACCTAAGGGAATACATATGCTTATGCAAATTTGCAATTGATATAGTTTTATAATTTTTTGTGTATATAGCTATTTCTCATCATAATGAAAGTTTATGAGGATAATTTAAGATCAGTTGAGTCTAGGAAATGAATGTCATCATACAACAAAACCCATAAAAAAATTACCTTTTGTGTAAAAAAGATATATTGATGCATACAATCAATGATCTGTAACAAGATTTGGTAAAATGTAAGTACTAGAACATACAATACCCACCATTGACCCTAGTGTTGGGCCTATTAAACCAATTGAAATTTGGCAGTATTGCAATCATAACTAATGAGTGGTATAGAGTTCTTGTAGCAGCCACTGAAGGTCTGCAAGTGAGGGAGTCACCAAATCCAACATAACTAATACATAAACTCTGTAAAATTATCAAACTATCATGCATATTGCAACAATTTGCAACATTATCAAACCATCATTCATATTGTAAAAATCAATGGAATTTGAATATTCAATGAATTTGGCAGAATGCCATAAAGAAAATTGAAGCATCAAGTTTAGTATTTTGCAATCGAATTTGAACATTCATGTTGATTGATAGTGCATATATTGAATTCAAAATTGTTTATAGAATTTAATCATTACAGTAAAAGGACAAAATTTAAATTTCATTTGTCTCTTAGCTTTGAATTAGAACATGAGAAATGTCGTCAACAATTCCCTTCAAGACCACCACCCATAATGGTGAACAAGCTAAAATTTTGGCTATTCCAGATGATTCTAGGAATCTTCCATAAATTATCTAACTGCACCTCTATTTTTTCCCACCCCTACTTCTCCCTTCTCCTAAGTCTTTTAATACCTTGGATTGAGCTCTTGAAGATGCTACCAAACTTCAGTTGAATATATCTGACTATCTAAAATATAAGATTTTCCTAGTAACTTGCATTTTCTACAATATATTACTTGCATCTCTTGATTGAGCCCCCCTAACTTGTATCCTTCCTATTGAAGGCTATTCTCTCTTGTTGAACTTTGAGAAATTTTAAAATTACTCCACAAAATACCACAAGCTTGCAAAAGCTCTTCCTCTCGTATGTTTGTGATCTAGGTTCCACATGGTATGGTTTTCTAATATAGGGTGATCCCACAAAGCTGGTTTACAATTTTTGGGAGATTATGATTTTTGCTGAAATCACATATTTTTAGAAAATATAATGATTTAAGCCTTAAATAGTTCCATTTAAAGAATTAAAATTGAAGAGGGTTTGATCAAACTACCTTAGATCAAACCCCCTTGGATAGAACCCCACTAGTTTTAAACCATACCTATAACAGAGTCTCCTTTACACCTATCAAAATGCTGATAAAAATTGACTTTTGATTTACCTTTTGGTGGATCAAATGAATTCATTTAAAATTTATTTTTTGTAAGTATGTAGTCCTTATTATAAGCTTCCCAAAAAGTATAATTTTAAATAAATTTAGTTTTATTATTATATTTATTTTTTATTTCTTGTGAATGTAGGTTTTTCACCGAAAATCAAGCTCTCTATTTTGCACATGTGGAAAAATAGAAGATTATAATTTTTTTTTGAAAAATATGAGTGCACCAGATATTGAAGTCCTTGATCCAACAAAAAAAAATTTGAATTTCGATACATACAAAAAAAATTATGTGTTATACAGTCCACCTATTTCTAAATTGTAATTGGTTTTACTTCGAAACTTGATTAAGGAAAAAATATTCAATAAAACACTATGAAACCAATGGGAAGTACTAGATATCGTAGTTGCAAATCTAAATTCGAAAAAAATAGAATTTTATCCTTCATGGAAAAAAAGTTATATGTTATACGGTGAGCGTAACTCCTTAAAAATGGTGTTTACTAAAAACAACTAGTTTTCAAAGGAGATGAAAAAAGAAGTGCAATCTAATTCCAAAATTTTTGAAAAAAATATATTTAAAATCTACAGACAAAATGTCACAAATCACTAGTTTTCATGATCTTCAAATTCCTCATGGTTTAGCTGCTATAGGTGCCCGAAAGTGAAGATATAGTTAGAAAAAATCAGTTCAGTGTCCAATTTGGCCAAAAATTGTAAACCAGTATCGTGGGATCACCCTATAGGAAAGAACAATAGATGTGGTAAATATAGGCGAGGGGAGAATCATCTAGGTGTTGTACTAACATAATTGTTTTACAAAATGAAAAAAAAACATTGCAACTAATATATTCCAAAAAGTAAAACTCTCTAAGACCATGACAAGTGACTTACCTCAAGATTCTACACAATTTGTGTCATGCTGTCAACCATGTCGATGAGAAAAAATAGGCAGAGTTTGTAGGAAAAAAGCCCTACCATAGCAGACCTTTAATATTTGTCACATTGTTTTTGTAAACTAATTGTATCTTCAACCTTTGATATTGCTAAAATTAAACATCTTTCAATGGTAAGTTGAAACAATTGGATTCTATACCCAAAATGATTTATTAATTAGAGACTATCTATCTATTTTAAAGACTCAAATCATTTTCTTTATTTACATAATATTGAAGCCACATGAAACAAAATATTTAGAGACTATCTATCCAAGATTAACCAAGGGAAAAAATAAGACAATGTACAAAATACTTCATGAGATAACCTATATAACAAATCCCATCTACTGATGCAACAACAAATTAAGTTTTTTGCCATATTTCAATCATTACCGTTATGTGAGCACAAAATCATGACAGGTCAACCATAAAGATCTGCCTTGGAAATATATCAACCATCATAAAAGACAAGTCCACGGGTGATCCCACAATACTGGTTTACAATTTTTGGCCAAACTGGACATTAAACGGATTTTTTAACACTAAATCTTCACTTTCAGGCACCTATAGCGGCTAAACCGTGAGGAATTTGAAGATGATGCAAACTAGTAATTTGTGACATTTTGTCTATAAATTCTAAATATGTTTTTTTTCAAAATTTTTGGAATCAGATTGTACTTCTTTTTTTATCTCCTTCGAAAAATATTTTTTAACAGTAAACACCATTTTTAAAGAGTGGCGTTACTGGCTAACACATAACTTTTTTTCTATGAAGGATAAATTCTATTTTTTTTGAATTTAGATTCATAACTATGATATATAGTGCATGAAATTGGTTTCATAGCATTTCATTGAATATTTTTTTCTTAATTAAGTTTCAAAGTCAAAGTAGTTATAAATTAGACATGATTTATTGGCTAAAACATAGCTTTTTTTGTATGTATCAAAATTAATTTTTTTTTTTGTTGGATCAAGGACACCAATATCTAGTGCATAAATATTTTTCATTTTTTTTTTGATAATCTGCTATTTTTCCACATGTGAAGAATAGAGAGCTTGATTTTCAGTGAAAAACATACATTCACAAGAAACAAAAAATAAATATATTAATGAAATTAAATTTATTTAAAATTATACTTTTTGGGAAGCTTATAATAAGGAATGCATACTTAAAAAAAACAAATTTTAAATGAATTCATTTGATCCCCCAAAAGTAAATCAAAAGTGGTTTTTTATTAGCATTTTGATAGGTGTAAAGGAGACTATTATAGGTATGGTTTAAAACTAGCGGGGTTCTATCCAAGGGGGTTTGATCAAACCCTCTTCAATTGGAATATTTTAAATGGAACTTTTCATGGCTTAAATCATTATATTTTCTAAAAATATGTGATTTTCACAAAAATCAGGATCTCTGAAAAAGTGTAAACCACTATTGTGGGATTACCCTCACCTGTGCACATATAGCCGCCAAAATTAACCTCTACACTTGTTTTAAAAAAATATATTTGTAGACCTAAAGATGGCTCAAGGGAAGGGCATACTTCATTGAATGCAAAGATCAAAACTGGCGCTTTGAATGACCTTATGACACATCATAGTTGCATGTATAAAGTTATTGTAAATGCTTAGATCTATAACAAAACAAGTGTCAGTTATCTGAGTTTTTTCACCCTGTAAAAGTCTATGAAATGTGGTGAAATAACTAAGGGTTTCCTTCTAGTTCAATTTTCAAAGAAATTTGATAATAGCTAACTGGATAGTAGCCCATATTTCTGTAATGTGTGCTGCTTAAAATATTTTCCAAAATAGCTAGAATGATTAGGAATGTCATCTGATGAACAACAACTTATACAAACAACTAATATCAGTCTATTTGTTGAGCCAAATGATTTATGATTATCTAATATAATGGACATATGCATCTAGGAAAAATTTAGGCATTACTATGGTGTGATTAGGAGGTATTGTTATTATTACCTAATTTTTACTTATAGCTTGATCAGGTAGAGCGGGAGCAAGTATTTGCAGCTAGAAGGAAAAAGGTACATACAAATTTCTATTAAAGTTTTGTCATTGCACAAAGGATGTTTTCAAATGAAGTTCAATTTTATTATGCAAATGTTCTTTACAATAGAAAATTACACAAATTTGCATAATATTGCTGGCTTTATTCATTTTACAATGAAACATGATGTCCCACACAAGCCATGGGAGTAACTGATCATACATGATGAAATGTAACACAGAGTAAACTATACAACTGAAAAAGTATAGAACATGAAAGGAAGTTTGATTCGTCATTGCCTGAATGACGAATCACAAATTTGACAGTTGTGTCTTCAGTTTCAGCTCCAACTCCTTCGTTGGTTGCTCTGGAGACACCTACAGAAATAGATTGCGTTAGAGATCATGTTGGAACCTTCAAATTTTGGAAAATTTTTAAGGTTCCATATCAAAATTTTTATACAGCACTCAAAAAACTCAATTGTAAAATCAGCCCCAAGAGCACATTTTAAAAATCATAACTTTGGATCTATTCATTTTCATGCAAAACCATCTTGTAGCAAAGAAAAATTCCATCAGAGAGACCAACCGTTGTCTCACCGATATCTACAAGAGTGGTTCATAGTCTCACCAATTTGCAAGAGTGGTTCGTAGTCTCACCGATCGACAAGAGTTGGTTTGAAGTCTCACCAATTGGCAAGAACAACACTATCAGAGTGAAATTATCAAGTCATCCCAAGCATACATGTCATGCCGATGGACCCTCATTGGTAGGAAATTCACTTTGTCTCACCGATAAAATGAAGAGAAACACGTAGGGGAGACATGTGCTATCGAAGTGAGTTTTCCTTCTCCTTCCGACTTCATATGTTATACCGATTGGAAAGTGTTGGTTTGAAGTCTCACCAATCAACAAGAATGGTTTGAAGTCTCATCGATTGGAAAGAATGGTTTGAAGCCTCACCAATCGAAAAGAATGGTATGAAGTCTCACCGATATCTGCAAGAGTGGTTTGAGGTCTCACTGATACAATTTTCCTACAAAAATTTGCATCAGAGAGACTCTTTGATATTGGTGTAAGATAAAATATGTCTCCTCAATGTCATATGTTACCCCGATATAGTGAATGCATCTGATCATAGTGTAAACAAAAGATTAATAAAGTATGACTATAGTGGAAAACAATATTTCACATTTTCACCGAGGAGGTAAATGCAAAGGGAATTTAAAAGTGGATAATTATTTGCCCGGGAGAGTATAATAGGTAAAATTTATAAAGACATTTTTCACCAAAGGAGATATGAGAGCAGGTAAACATTTTTGGGTGAAAAAGTGAAGATTTCCAGCAAAGGAATTAAATTTTATTGTGAAATAATTTTCACGGGAGACAAAGATAACAAAGATTAAAATATTTTAATTTGCCGAAGGCAATTAATTAAATTATAATGAGGAGCTACAACTAACAGACAGTGAAGGATCACAACTATTGAAGATATAATGTATATATGCAAGATGAAATCTAATGGATCAGGATTAGATTTAGGAATTAGAGGTAGTAGGTTAGAAAATTATAAGTAGGTAGATCAATTGCTAAAATAGAACATTATGCTGTATATTGTAAAATCTTTTAAAATTATATAATGCAGAAGAATGCATAAATTTGGTGATCCAATTATGGTGTCAGTTGTTTGTTGAAATAATTAAAAATAATATCCGGTTGTCTTCAAGGTTGACAAATTTCCTTATTATTAAATTGATGTATCAAGGATATTTTCAATTTATCAAAGCACATTTGCTTCTCTTGTGTGGTTCGGTAAACTAGCTCCTTCAAGGAAGGATTAAATTCTTTTAATTAATCACAATAATTTGGAAAAGGTCATTTGGATCAATAAGAAGAACTTGATAATTGCATCCTTGCACATTTATGCCAGACATAAACTCATAAAAGTGTCAAGCAATTCCAATTGTAACCATTAATTAAGTCACATATCACTCATCTCTTGACTCTATTAGCCCAATAGAAGTAAGCACTGGTCTTACCCATTTCATTTTAGAATTTTATAAAATCTTATTCAAACATTCACATCTCAAATTTTAGTAGTTATTAAGCTTTCATCTATCCCTCACTATTTTCCATTATGGATAGATTGTTCAAGTAGGAAAATAGTAGTTCAATTCTGCTTCATTTGCATAGGTACACCTACCTAGGTTTGGCAGAGCCTGAAGAGAAGAAGGTTCAAATGCATTATTTGGCCTTGTTCGTTAGCCTGAAATGTACCAAGAGCCTGACAACCTCTTGTGGTTTTTCAACCAGCATTTTTGAGAACTAACAGATTGAAATCAAATTTCTCCTCATATGCATACATCAATAGACATATAATCTACTCCTATGAAACATTTGATCAAATATGTAGATTTCACAAATATTTAGTAGCAGAGGATTCAAATCATTATTGGAAGCATTTTGGCTTCATTATTTTATCTAACTTATTTGTTCACTGTGCAGGTACAGGTTCATTTATCATTACATGATTCATCTTGTTTGATATCATAACATGTGGAGGAAAATGGGCTCCCACAAGGGTTGAGCCCAACATGTTGCCCTCTTAATATTTGAAAGGGATATGAAGTGTATTTTTCATCAATGAAAGTGACTTCAAGTTACAACAGTCATTACAAGTATAGCCAAAGATAAGGACAACCATCAACCTCTTTTGAAGAGCTAGGAATAGAGGTACAGTCCTTAATGACTATAAAAATGTGAATGGTGGACAAAATTCAACATAAAGGCAATGTATTCCTTTAACAATAGTCTTATGGCACAAAGGAAATGCAAATCATAAGAGATAGTCATTAGTCTAAATGCTTTGAAAAGTTTAGCATTATTTCTCAGGCCACATTCATAGATAGTTGAAGAGGACATAGTCACTACAACAAGGCAGCCATCAAGTGTTAAAGCAGAAAACTCATATTTTGAGGACATTCATGAATAAGTTTCAAAAGATAGTTTTATATGCATTGAGGACAGTAAAAAAGAATTGATATTCATGAAGAAGAAGTAGTACACATTGTCAAGAGATGAAGAAGGTTGGTATTGAAGGCTCTATGCAAGGACAATACTAAAGAGAAATAAGGGACAATCTTAAATGCAAGGATGATAGTCCTATTCGATCACCTAGAAAGGGAGCGACAATAGCAATGACAATCACAAAAGGTTAAGCATAGATAATGGCAAACAAGAAGATGAAGAAAGGAGAATATAAGGGAGTCACAACCCTTAAAGGTTGAAAGTGGCAACCTTAAATGAGAGAGTAAAGGTTACAATGATTAAGGAAAATTAATATGGAGACACATCTTTTAGTCAAATTTTCATTTATTATGCACAAAGACCTAAAGACAAAGTCTCTAAAGGTGAAGAGCCAATAGCCATGGTAAGGTGTGATATAGGGGAACCAATACACCTGTAGAAAAAGACATAGAGCTCCTAAAAGACTGAAAAGTAATGCATCATATGATTCTATTTCTCTCTTTAAATTAGTTCAAAAAAGAAAACCATGGATAATAATGAAGTAGTTATGAATAAGACTTCCATGTTTTAGGTACTTAACCATAGTTCTTGAGCTATTTGTTAATCTAATCTATGGAGGTCCCGTGGTGTTTCACACTTAGACATTTATAGATATGGTCCTCAATCTCAAAGGAAAAGTATTAGTGTACACTATTAGCCATCATGAAGGTACTGCACCAAGCAAAATAAACTTTTGCATGGTGAAAACCTTCATGTTGTGCTAGTAAAAGAAGAGAGCCAGTCACAAGGGCTGAAGAATGTGAAACTCAAAGGGCTGAGAATACAAAAGTGAAACCCTCGAGCATTTACAAGTATGGGAAAAACCTATAAAATTTATTGAGGCCGAGCCAAAGGAGAGTTTTTATTCATTCTACCCTGAAAATGCAACTAGTTTATTGAGAGAACATTCTGTTACAACAAATCATGACCCTGCGATCATGAAGCACACAAGAAGAACAAAGCACTTGCAATATTTCTTTCATAGAGATGAAAGTAAAGAGAGAATCTAACATTTTTTTCCCAAAGAAACAACTTACCTACAAAGAAGAGCACATTACAAATTCATGGGGGAAATCTCAGAATGCTTCAAACCCTAGCATGACGGCACCCAAACCAACAAAGCCAAAAAATGCTAAGTGAAAAATAAAGTGAAGTGAAGAAAGGCCGCAACCTTTTGTCTTTAGGGTTTTCCTTTTTCCCTAAGTATTGGCTGACCCTTTCATGGGATATTTTTCACTTTGTTTTAAAATATCTTTATATGGTTCTCAAACACAAGTTCGACTCCCATGATTTTGCATGAAATTGAAACCAAATTAAAAATGTAGACAATCATTCAGGTAATATTTTAATTTTCCTTAATATATGTCATTAAAATGCAATGAGAGAGGCATAATCATAACATGTATTAAAGTAATTGTCACCTAATTACTTTAATGTTTTCCTAAATTGTTAACTTCATGTTAAATCATGCAAAATATGAAGAGGTGGAGTTAAACTAGAGTGATTTTGGAGTTCTTAGAATCATGCAAAAATCAAAAGTGGAGTTCAACTGATGTCATAAGCCTTGATTTCCAGTCAAATGGAGTGATTTTAGGATCCAACTTGGTCAAACTAATTTTTAGAGGGAGTTTGAGCCTATTTTTGCTCAAATTGCATCAATTTTGACTCCTCTTTGTGGGGATTTTCATATCTGCTTGTGGGAGAGATTCTTGGAGATTTTTTTTAGTTGCAATTAACTACAAGTGCCACCTCTTAGCACTTGGAGAGTATTTTGTATATAGGAGGGGAAACCTATGTTTTTTCTAGTTCTTGCTTTCTACTCTCATGTTCATGGCAGAGAGTCTGAGAAGTTTTCTAACTCAACTTACAAATTTATACAAAGGAACAGGTTATAAGTTACTTTTATTGTCATTTATGCAATATTTTTCTGTTATTTTTGTTCAAGATTTATCAATTTTACCTTCTTATATTAATGTGAGTGTCTTTATGAATGATTTTGATGAAGTTAATGTGTTTTAATCACCAAAACCTCTAGTTTTATCTCATTCATCAGTGTACATGCACAAAAACAATCCTTTATCACAGATCTTAGGTTGTGCTTGTGTTTATTCTATCTTACAAGTTGTGAAACATAGTTTTCCTTCTGAAAAGAAAAATTATTAAGCCTTCTTTAGAAACATTATTGTGATCAAATTGCCTTTTTCTGAGCTGTGTGAACAAATCTTTTTGAAAAAATAGTTGTGAATTAGTTTGCATTTTCATAGTCATTTAGGTGCATCACCATCCTTTCAAGTTCAATTTTTTCATTCATTTTAAACCCTTCTATCTCTTTTCCTGCATAATCATTAGTTTCCTTAGAAAATCAAAAGGGAATCCAACCCATAATCTAGAGGTCTATATTCACTATAGGGTACCCACAACATGAAGATATTCTAATGTTTCAACATGATTAGCTGAGTCTAGGCTTAGCTAGGGTGCAATCCTAGTTGATAACATTTATCATAAAATTAGTTTTATTTTTAGTTTATTAACGATTATTATAGATGATGCTTAGGAGTAAGGTAGTTTTGCTTTGTGCAGTAATACATGTTTTTATTTTTCTATTTGGGAAACTTGTCAAAGGCTTCCCAAAAGGTTTTCCATGTGCAAAAGGATATTTATTCGGTCTTGCTGTGCCAAGAGACTCAATAAAATAATTTTGCGGTGTAGTACCCATGAAACAATACTTAAACAAACAAAGAAAGCAAGGATGGTTTGGTAGGATATTTGGCCATCATAGGACCAGAGGTTGGTTTTGTGGGGAACTGTAAGTGCCCTTTGGATCTATCAGTAATTGTTTTAGCATTGTGTTTTTATATTAGAAGAAATCAACCAAAAAAAATTATTATATTTACAATATTGAAATAAATCAATCAAAAAAAGCTTAAGATTAAATCAACCAAAATAACTTATTATACCCAATTATTATATCCAATGAGAATTGAGGCAATGTAGAAGTGCATAGAAAAACTATCCTTTGATTCAGAATGAAAGGATGAAAAGACAAATGTGATTTCTGAGAATAGATCGAAACCATCCTCTCAGACCAAAGTAATGGGGTTGGAGGTAACAAATATCCAAAGAGAAAGTAATATAGTTAGAATTTTTTGGCTTAACTACCCTTCTTTTTCATAAATTGCCATATTAGGGAATTCTGTAAGCCAATGCTATTTTTATTAAATAGGGATGAAAAGAATCATAAGTAATAAAGCACGATGGAAATAAGTTTCTCAATGGTTGTGAGCATAGTTCAAAAGCTAGTACCTAGCTAAAACTTCACAAATTTTGAATTGCAAAAAAAAAGCCAAAAATCAAGTCATTAGCTTTTAGTTAGAGGATTCTTCAGGTTGGGAAATGTTGAATCTAAGATGGCTCATATTCTGGAAATGGTAAAGGCATGTAGCAAATTTTTATTTTCGACTTTTTAACATTTGACGGATGAAAAGAAGACACCAATTTCATGTAGGTTTTGGGAGGTTGTGATGCATAGAATTCACACATAACAAAATCACTTCCGCCTATGATCACAAAGATTTGAAGCATAACACCAAATAGAATATCACGTAGTATGTAAATAAATTTGAATTTTTACACCTAGTACTGATGCTTGGAAGGTTACAACTACTGTAGGTTTGAAATGTGGCTTATGAGTCCTTGGATAGAGCCATTTGTCAGCAAGGTGCTGAGGTTGAATGTTTCTAGTGTCTACTATGGCTTTTCTCAAGCCACCTTTTCTAGAATTTCTGGTTGTAAATGATAACATTGAGGCTAGTTCCCTTTGAAACAAATTCTCCTCCTCTTCTGCCTCTATGTCTAAAATGGATTGAAAGTTTATGAAGTCTAATAGGCCCGTTTTGTTGATTCATCTATGCTAAAATTTTGAGTTCTTGATGATGACAATGGAACTAGATCCTCTTGTAATGAACTCTCATTTTTTTGCATTCAGTGAATCATCTTGATGACAAAAATACTGTGAAGCAACCAACTTCTTAACCAACTTCTTAGATTTAAAGAAATATTTTACCATGAGAAATAATTTAATATTATAGTTTCTAAGGCATTGCAGGTGGCGTCTTGGATGCTTCATTGCCTTTAGTACCAAGAACCATCACTACCTTGTTCTTAACCTCTGAAAGATGACCCACAACCTGCAACTTTCAGAAAAAAAATAGATGCCAAGACCCATTAGTAATAGTAGAAAATATAGAAGACTCGTATCATTATTTTCTTCATGCGAACTACTTACGAACAAAAGTTACCATTAAATTGAATAGGTGGTGCTTGGCTTACCCAAAATGTATGTGAATAAACTCTTAAATACTTGATTTTCAAAAAGTAATACAAAAACAAAAATACTTGGTGTGTGGTTTTTTTATCAATATCCAACTTTTCATTAGGCTCCAAGGCATCAAAAGTTTAATTTTATCAAAAATTTCCACTCATTTAGTGGAGAAACCGCCATAGTAGGCAATGAACAAGATTTACTCCACAATGTTGTAACCTAGATGACCTAAAATATTGATTTTTAGAGTTCTGCAGTGGATGACACAGAGCGAAGTGAATTCACCCCACCTAAGCTAAAATCTTTAGAAAATAAAAATCCTCAATTGTAAAACTTACACTAAATAATGTTCTCTGAATACACTAAACAAATCAATATCACCGTAGCTCCAAACTGTCTAAACCTCCTCAAAAGTTAAAAATATATACGATAAATATAAACCCTCTCAATAGACATAGATTTTACCCTCATCAAATAATATGAGCAAATGAATAAATAATGCAAATAATCCTTTGCTCACAGACTTAAAACTTCACCATAAGCCATTAATGACACCTGCACAGTTTTAGTTTATTCACAATAAATGAAAATTAGCAAATAGTAAATGCACAATGTCCTCATTAAAATGCCACACGTCGACAGAAACACTGGGCGCGAAGACACAACTAGATATCAAAGAACATTACAAAGTCATGAAATATTTCCAATAGCAACAAAACATTAGGAATTGGTTAAATTAATTAGAATAATTAAATTAATTAAAAAAATACAAAACCACCAGGAAAATACCAACAACCAATGAGAAAATTGCAAAAAAAGGCCAAATTCCCTATTAATGAAATAATACCACAAAATATATAAAAAACATTAGTAGCACAATTTCTGATGAATGCATTAATAGGCATGAGTGCATCAAAATCATTAGTCTCCCGCTTTAAAAGACAAGTCTAATAAATACATACATATTATTTATTTAATTAATGGCTTAAGATAGGCTAAATTGAGGTGTGATTAGGTACAATTTCCATTTCAATAAGATCTTTGTTTTTAAACTTTCAATGAGGGTGCTTGAAATCCCTCTCACATTCTAAGACAAAATTTAACAATTCAGATGAAATGACTAGGGTATTATCATCCTCTTGTGGTAATACTCAAAAAAAGTTAGAGAGGGAAACCACTTGTTGATTACTCAACTTTTCATTTGAAACTATTGGTGGAGACCTTGATCTATGTCTAGAATTAGGAGTAAAAGAAATGGATTTTCAACAAACCTTGAGAGTGTAGGTGGGATGGTTGTTGGTTGTAAAGTGGGTATAGAGGTTTCCTTTCTTTGCTAAAAAATTCTCCACTCATTAGTTATAATATTATCTTTATAAGATGCTTGACCCAAAAAGGATGACTCAAAAGGATAAAATTGGCCAAAAGAAGGAAGAATAGTGTTAGTTTGCAAGAGAAGTGAAGAAGGATTTTTAAGGATTGATGACGATTGTAGAATAGGTTTAGTGACATAATTAACTAGTGGAATTGGAGAGTGAGATAAAAGATATTTTTTTCCTAATAGGACAATATCAAATCAAATGGCCTTCTTGTTGACAAAAAAAATAGGCATTCAACTAGTTGAAATAATTTATTGGCTATTCCAATTCAAAATCAAGACAAAAAAGTTTAATATTCTTTGACAAAGATTTGTTCAAATCTATTTCCACACACCCTAAGATGAACTCTTAAATTGAAGAATTTATTTGAACTTTTTTTGCACCATATAACTTTAATACTAAGTTGGACTACAATGTCCTTAATGATCTAAAGGTTAGATTTAAAAATAACAATTCCAAGCACATTAGATAGTGTGATTGAGAAGGCCCTTTAGAGTGAAAGTCAAAAGTACAAGCTTGAAGATAGGAGACTTGTCGACATATAACCCATGCATTGTATTGTAAAATTGCTTGAGCATGCTCAACAAACTTAAACATACAAGCGACACATCCTTTACCTAGCCCACTAATTGTTTCAATCTCCCAACCCTTGTTCTCCCAATTCATTTTAACCCATTTGTAAAAATAAAATTTTGTAAGGAATCCTATTAAAAAGACAAAATAATAGATATGTTTTAATTTTTAGTAATTCATTCAACAACTTTATCAAGGAGTTGAAATTCTATGGTTTTACCTTGATCTTCTTTTGCATGCTCTTAATTTTTTCTTCTTTTTCTCCATTTTGAATAGAGGTTTCCTTTTCTATAGCTATTTGGTTATTCAACTCTTTGTTTGTGTTAGTTACTTCCTCCATTAACACCGCCTCTCTACTAGGTTCCAATGAAAGATATTTCTTTTGCTAATTTGGCTTTAGTTTTTATCCACATTTGCAATTGCAACTATTCCTTCTTTGATGACACACTCTTTGTTGTTTTTTTATTGAATACACTTAGCCTCCAAATCTTTAGAAATATCAGGAATAAAAGAATAAAATACATTGTGTCTTTAGTTCACACACTATTGTAAAGGAATCAGTGTTTGGAAAATTTCCACCATCCTTGGTAGGAGAAACCACACAATGAGATGAATTCTCTATCATAGATCTACTATCGAAGACAAATATTCTTATTGGCTCCCCTTTTGCACAAGTTTCAAGCTCGCTTGCAATTTTTTTCCGTCGCTAGCATTTCTTGCCTCTCATTGGAGTAGGGGATGGTATTGAGGAACAATTAAAGGCTTGGAGAATCTACATTGCAAAGGAAATGAACGAGAGACCAGTCATTCACTATTCTCCAACTAGTATCACATATCTCACTCCTGGGCCATTTTAAATCTTAAGGGTAGGGTCTCATGGAGGGGGCTTCCTAAAAATATTTAATGGGTGTTGTTAATTTTTTTTAGAATTATTTTAAAGTGTGTGGTCTCATGAATTTTGTAGTGTAGTTTAAGTATAAGAATTTAAGCTCCAAAATTTATGCAAGTTGGTGTTCTCATGAAATTTATTATTTTGCATATTCAATTCAAAAAAAAAAAATATATATATATATAAAAATAATAATAATTGGTGAAAATTTATGGAAAACAAAGTCTTAGTTGGTGGGGCCAATTTCTAACCCTGCGATTGCATTCACTTAAAATTTCAAACTAAAAAATAGGGACAAGACCGCAAACTAAAAACATTTACTTTTTGTCCAACACAACACCATAGCCACAACCAAAGCCAAATTCCATAGAGATCATAGCGAGTCTTCACAAATACAATTTCCATGAGCTCTTAAAGTGTTGACGGTGGCAATGAGATTGACCTCTAAAGTAATTTTGCATTTGTAAATGGATATTCTCATATTCTTGTTGAGTTGTTATCCATTTAGTGTTGATGGTATCATTTTTTTTTGCATTTGGCACTTGTGTAGTGTAAGAGAGGGGGACCAACCATGTTCAAGGCCCTAGATCATGGAGAGCCAAGAGCAGAAGGCTGCCCTAACTTACCTTAGCTTAAAGGGGTGTTAGGAGATGTGGGATGAGAATGATGAGGAATATAAGGCCCTTCAATCACTCTGCAGACCCGAAACACAGAATGGGGCTAGGTGAGCCAGTTTTTGGGTTCAACACTGTGCCTTAGGAAGCTCTCTACCTGAGGACAAAAGTGCAGTTCTGGGATGATAGCGTGGTGTGTTGGCGTCTCTTAGGTGTGCTGGCGTCCGCACGACCAGAGGACTAAAAAGAAAAGGTTGAACACTAGAAAATGGACTAAAGACCTAACTAATTACTTCCAAAGGGCCAAAACAAAGCTATGAAGTAGGCAATATATGCACAAATATGATAAAGTAAATATACAAGAGTTAGGGTGGCAAGAATGATCTCACAAAGGTATTTGTTCGCTAGCTAGCTCCAAGTAGCACATCCACCTACACACAATAAAGAGAAAAATTGTTGGGTGGTTGTATAGGGGCCTGCCTTAGTCAAACCCACATTTTGGTGTTTCCACCTCCACGGACAACCAAGTTTGTGACAATGGAGAAATATTTGATAAATAAAGAAATGAAGTAAAGAACACAAAAGCACTACCAAACAGTAATGCACTACTCAACCAAATTGTAGAGAGGAGTAGAAAGCTTACCACCTCCACCAAGAGCTCACTAGATAATGGGGGAGAAAATGAGAGGATTCAAGCCCCTGCTGCAATGGTGTTGGTTCCACACTTGCTCTACGGAGTTGATGGAGTGTTGCTGCTGCTGTTGTGGAGTGCAAAATGCTGCTTGAGAGTGATGGATGCAAGAAAAGCTATGCAAAATGCTTAGAGAATGGCTTGGAGAGATGAATTGAATGCCTAGAGGATGATATGAAAGAATGAATAGTGAATTTGAAGGAGGAATGAAGAAAATGGCCATATTTAGGTTGGTTAGTCGAAGAGGGTGTTACAAATTGACTTGCAATGGGAAGTGTAATGCCTCTACAGGCTCCAGATGCAGGAACCTACTAGGGACATAAGTGCACCGTGCGGATGTCTACATGCCGCACGAGTCTCCCCGATAGTTGTTCCTCTACCGACACACAAAATAGACTCCAAGTGGAATGAAGGCAATGGGATTTTGTGGAATTTAGCCTTCGAATTTGGTTTTCTAAAGTGAGGAAGGGTAAAAGGGGAATTTGCATAAGGGGTGAAAATTCACTCCTATACATTTTCCCCCCATTTTAGCTAGCACAAATACTGATGAGTGCTTCAGTAAAGTAGATTGAAAGGGTGGTAGTTAGAAATGTATACCTGAACCGTCGAGGAAGAAGACCACGATTTGGTGAACTCAAGAGTGTAGGACAAGTAGAGGACTTCATAGCCCCGCATAAATATGAAGCTAAAGAATGAAAGCATCTTACAGGCCCGTGGACCTGCAAGGAGGAAACCCCCAAGATCTCTCACATGAAGGAAGCCTCAAAAAGAAAGTGCCTCACAGACCCACAAATTTGCAAGGAAGGTGTCCCCCAAGATCTCTCACATGGAGGAAGCCAGGAAAGCACCCTATAGACCCCTAGACCTGCAGGGAAGGTTTCCTTCAAGATCTCTCACATGAAGGAAACCCAAGAAAAAGTGCCCTATAGACCTGTAGGGAAGGTTCCCTTCAAGATCTCTCACATGAAGGAAACCAAGGAAAGCAGACTCCATATAGTCAAAAAGTGGCTTCATAGGCACACCTATAAAGTGACATATTTACCCATAGATAGAACATGTCAAAAAGCGGCCACACAGGCAAGTAAGCGGACAATCGCGTAGACCGCCAACAAGTTGGACGACTTTCACAGGGGTCCCTCAGGAACCTGACATAAAGAAGGGGGTCCACTCAAGGGACGCGCTGATTGAAAGTATGAAAGATATGTACTTTTCTTGAATTGATCCATTGTCAAGGAATCTTTTTGAAAGATTCTCACTTCATCAAGGAATTCAAAAGGAAGAATATGCCCCATGCGAGGGGAAGATCAAAGCTGTTCCCACTTCAGAGGAAGGTTCTCAAGTTCTTTCTTTATGAACCTGTGATGAAGGAAACACGTTCCATTAGGGTTTCAAGTTGAGAATGTGATTCTTGAAAAGAAGTTTGTAAAGATTCTTGAGAAAAGATTCGTTGACAATGAATGTGTTTTCTAAAAATAAAAAATATTGTAGAAGTGGCATTGTCACACATGAGAGGGACAACTAAAGCAAAGAAGAAAGAAAGAAAAAATAAAAAGGAAACAAGAGACATTATGAACAAAGGGCATAGGGGTAGCTTGATATTTCGGGGTCAGAAATGCTCATAAATATATATATGTATAGTAATAGTATATAAAATGAAATATCATCGACCCCCTACTATATCATACCATGTGAAGAGTGCATGAGAAGACAAATTAAAAATAAAAAATTGGGTCAACATGGAAGGGAAGCCTAAATTCCCCCAATGCTTTGCATTGTCTCCAATTTATCAAAAATCAAGTCACAAACATGGAAGAATGATGATACAAATAGAAGAAGGTTTACGACACAAAAACCATGCCTGTATCCTAGCACTGACAAGGGTGACAAGGGTCATCTAGAAACACATAGAATTATCATGGGGGGACACATCACAACACACACACACACATCTAATCTAAAGATAAAGAAGAGGCCTCCTCCTAACACTAATCGACCAAGAGGTTGTCTGCTTCCCACTCTAGATCATTGTAGGGGGAAGAAGGACAAGAATGTAGTGGCAGAATGTTAAGAGAAGGAGCATCCAACCCTCCCAGAACAAGGGCTAAGGAAGAGGTCCCCACAAGGTCCTCTCTACTGAGCTCTTGTGGAGCTAAGGTCAACGATTTTGTGAAGACCGCTGACAAGGTTGAAACCTCGTCTAAAGAGTTAAACATGGACTTAAAAAGAGTGCCATGTTTTACCTCAATGAATGGAGAAGGTTGTGCCCGAGGTTCATTGCTAGGCTCATTGAGTGATTCGAGAGCGGTGATGAACTCAGGAGAAGCTGGGACTAGTTTCGTCAGTAGGATAGAACAAGTCAGTGTCGAACCGCCTTTCGGAGAAGGTAGGTTCCTCTTACATCCTCCATTGCTGGAGGGACCACTCTCTACCTTCTACTTTCTCAGAGGAGGAAAAATCCCCATAGATGAGGCAAGAAGTGCAGAGGAAGAGGAGGAGGAAAGAACCACAGTAGATACGACCGAGGTGTTAGTCATATCTATGGGTTTCAAGAAAGGCAGGATATCTAGAATGATCATCAACAAAGGTGGGTCCATCGAAGGAGTGATGAACACATACAAATTTTTGGGGTTAGGCGCATTCTCACTCGCAACGAAAGCTAGAAGTGATACAAAGCTGGTTTGAATAGAAGCAGAGGGGAGGAGAGAGGAGGATGCAATGGGAGGCCTTGATAAAGGGGAGGTCATTTCATCTTCCTTCCTCTATAAGGCAGCCTTCTTATCCATGAGAGCCTTTCGCCGATGCTTGCACTCTCATGCAAGGAAGTTTCTATGACTATTTGAACTAGAGGCTACGAGGGAATGAAAGGCTCCTGCTCAGCCATGGGAGTTTCCACTACAGTCATTTCCGGTGGAGGAATGGACTCCTAAATGGGAGTAGGAGGAGCAAGTTGAGAAGCAGTGGGGGGAGTTGACTCAAGTGCCTCTGCAGCGGGCCTCTTCTCGTTTACTACTTTGAAATTAGGGGTGGTAGGAGGCCATGGAGGTCGAGACAAAGAGGAATCTCCATAGGGACCTTTCTTCCTATTATACCGAGCAGGCCTAGGCTCCATAGGAAAAACATGAAGCTCAAATGCGAGACACTTGGGTTTTCGCCAAGTGGGCACCATAGGATCCTCTCACAAATGCAGAATGAAATCCAATGGCACCTCTGTGGGGTGAGAGGAAGTGTCAGGTTGAACAACAGAAGAGGAAGAAGAAGGATCTCGGGACTACTTCTCTTCTTCCCTCCTACGTACCTTGGCGACGTCACTGTCAGCTTTTAGGTAGGCCCTATGTGAAACAACATAAGGAAATTGAGGGTATCTCACTTTTGGCCTTAGGCACCCTTTCTTATAATTTTGATACGTTTAGTGTAGGAGGTCTATCCTAGGTGGGAGAGGACGAACGGGTGTAGGCCAGGAGTAATCCAAGGAGTAGCTACCATGAGAAACCGATGGTTTATAACCAGTGTCATGAATCACGTGCATGGAACCCCCGTGGATACATTTTAAACACTTATGCATGACCGAGGGTACGAAATTCATAGCTACTAACCAAGGGTTACCAAAATTCACTCTAAAGAGTTCAGGCCTAGGGATTATGTCAAACAATAGCTTCATAGATTTAGGCCCAACCAAGACCGACAGGACAATACTACCCAAAGGGGGCATGGAAAGTACATCATGTGTGTGGATGGTGTGGTGTAGGAGCACCCATAGGTTGCCATAGGTTGTTTAGAAGGTCTGTCTAGGACAACTTTGTCTAGGACAACTAAGCAATCAAATTTAGTTCATTTGTATGTGAGCCTTAGTGGCATTCTTGTTGGTTTTGTTCAGATGAAGGTCATGTTGACCATAGAATAGGTGTCATAAGGTTCTAGCTCAAAATGAGGTTTTGGATTTTTAGGATTTTTGCAAAATGTTTGAAAATGTTGCTCAATTGAAGCTACAAGTGGCCAAGAAGAGCCCAAGAGAGAGGATAACTGATTTGGTGACCTATTTATGGGATGCCTCAGCATTGGAGTCAGGTTGGAAGCATTTGATATGGTTTGAAGTTTTGTGAATTCAAGAAAAGCAATTGTGATTGAGTGTGAATTTTCTAGTTTTTGCATTGAAGTGATGTCTTAATGAATTGATCATGGCACTGTAATTTGTGTAGGAGGTAGAGTAGTTGTTCTTCGAGCATTGTGTGGCATTAGATAGTTTCTTCATTTAGTTTCAAGCTTTGTTTGTAAATAGTTTTGGTTTTCTTACTATTGCTGGTTTGAACTAGGCAGTTTGTGAGTATGGAGTGTTAGTTCACTTTCCCATCGTACAAATTGTACGAGCCTTTGGGAACAGTGACTAGACTCCATGGGTGTACATATATTAGGGTTTAGGGCCTTTGAAAGCATAGGAGATACTATGGAAGTCTTGCCCTAGGCGAGCCAGGGAAGTGCCCGGCTAGGGAAGACCTTAATGCAGAGCACTTGATTTGCAGGGGTGTCAATTTCCTGAAAAATTACCCTTTGGAGAAGGCAAGTATGAATCTTCCCAAGACATGGTAAGGAGAAAGAAACTCCAACACTCCATCTAGTGAGGGAAGGACCTGACAGTTTGCAGAGAAGCCAAGAAAGGGCTTAAAAGGCTTAGTTTTTCTCATTTCAGGTTAGGGCTTTGTATAAATAGCTAAGACCTAAGACCCCAAAAATCCTTGAGAGGTGGGCATATGAACCAGGAATCCTAAGAAAATATTGGGGTGTTTTTTGGAAATTATTGGAAATAAACCTGATTTCTCAGAGAAGGAGACCTAATAGGGCTAATAGGGCTAGTAGCCTCCTAGGCCTCATAGTGGGGTTCGGTGAAAGTGACCTGTAGATGGAGCTAGGTGGACCCCTAATACACTTATTAGGATGGATTGAAGACTTTAGAAGCACCTCCACACCCCTGTAAAACTATATTCAAGAATTTGAAGGATTAGTAGCCTTTAGGGTGGATTAAGGGCTAAGGAAAGTGTTACAAGATTGCACCAAGTCTTGACTTGGTAGAAGGACCTATGTTGATAGTTGGGTTGGAAAGAAGTAATCAGGGGACCCTAAGAAGGAAGAGGTCCTATAGGTTGCAAGTGGTGGAGTGAGACACCCTAGAGGTCTTCCTAGCAAGACCCAGAGCATGAATCAGTGATTGATTCATCCAACCTCCCTATCATGGTGCTTACAGGTGCATCGTACCCATGTTTATTCAAGAAGTTGATTAGCATGATTTCCTTAATTATGATGTTTACTTGAGACGTTAGATCAATGAGAACACCTACTACGATGTTTTTGTTGATTCGCACAGGGATGTAGAGAGGAGATGGTTCCCTATTAAAACCCATCAATAGGTCTTGTGAAGTGAAGGTTATACTAGTACCACTATCCATAGGCTACACAGAGGGGATAGGTTGATGCAGGAAAGAGGCCATTGCACACATTAGATGATACTTTCACAGAGTCCCTAAAGGTTAAAGGATAAGATGGTGACCCAATTAAGGTTTCGTTACACAACACCTTTGGAACCTTCCAACTACGCCTGCTAGGGGTCATAGGTTGGGTTGCAAGGAAAAAGCTTCACAACACTCACACCTACACCACTCCTAGAATATGAGGAAAGGAAATTTTAGTATCGCAAAATGAAACCAAAATGGTTCACATCGGGTTCACCAAAATTGTGAGAGAGGGGGACCAACCACATTCAAGGCCCTAGGTCATGGAGAGCCAAGAGCGGAAGGCTACCCTAACTTACCTGAGCTTAAAGGGGTGTTAGGAGATGCGGGACGGGAATGATGAGGAATATAAGGCCCTTCAATCACTCTACAGAATCAAAACACAAAATGGGGCTAGGCGAGCTAGTTTTTGGGTTCAACACTATGCCTCAGGAAGCTCTTTGCCTAAGGATGAAAGCGCAGTTTTGGGATGACAGCGTGACATGCTGGCATCTCTCAGGTGTGCTGGCATCTGTACAACCAGAGGACTAAAAAGACAATGTTGAACACTAGAAAAAAGATTCCTAGCTAATTACTTCCAAAGGGCCAAAACAAAGCTACGAAGTAGGAAAGATATGCACAAATATGATAAAGTAAATATACAAGAGTTAGGGTGGAAAGAATGATCTCACAAAGGTATTCATTAACCAATTAGCTCCAAGTAGCACGTCCACCTGCACACAATAAAGAGGAAAATTGTTGGGTGGCTATATAGGGGCCTGCCTCAGTCAGACCCCCGTTTTGGTGTTTCCACCTCCACGGACAATCGAGTTTGCAACAATGGAGAAATATTTGATAAAGAAAGAAATGAAGTAAAGAACAAAAAAACACTACCAAACAGTAATGCACTACTCAACCAAATCATAGAGGAGAGGAGTAGAAAGCTTACCACCTCCACCAAGAGCTCACTAGCTAATGGCGGAGAAAATGAGAGGACTCAAGCCCTTGCTGAAATGGTGTTGGTTCCACACTTGCTCTATGAAGTTGATGGAGTGTTGTTATTGCTATTATGGAGTGCAAAGTGCTACTTGAGAGTGATGGATGCAAGAAAAGTTGTGTAGAATGCTTAGAGAATGGCTTGGAGAGATGAATTGAATGCCTAGACGATGAGATGAAAAAATGAATAGTGAATTTGAAGGAAGAATGAAGAAAATGGCCATATTTGGGTCGGTTATTCAAAGAGGGTGTTAAAAATTGACCTCCAATGGGAAGTGTAATGCCTTTGCCGGCTCTAGACATAGGAATCTACTAGGGACGTAAGCACGCCGCGCGAGCGTCCCCGATAGTTGTTCCTCTGCCGACACACAAAATGGATGCCAAGTGGAATGAAGGTAGTAGGCTTATGTGGAATTTAGCCTTTAAATTTGGTTTTCTAAAGTGAGGAAGGGTAAAAGGAGAATTTTCATAAGGGGTGCAAATTCACTCCTATTCAAGTAGAAATGTTGCAATTTTGAAATGCAAAAATGACATTTTGAAGATGAAATCAATTATTCAATAAGTATGACATCCTTATAAAAATGATGAAGAGAATATGTGTGTTGCTAGTAGTCATTTTGCACATCAGGAAGAGCAATTTTTTCAACCTAACTCGAAGGGTCATAGCTTTATAGTGCAAAACCATGCACTTTGTCATTTATTTCTCTTGCATTCATAGTTGCTTTGTACCCAATGGTATTTTTCGTAGTGAGTCTAAGTGATGTTTATTCCTTTAGAATTGTTCTTTTGGAGGTGTGTATAGGTAGATTGCTAGTTGTCCAACTTGTTTTCCTTGACATGGATTTGGTCACTCGGATTAGAAAGGAATTTGAAGAGGAGTACCCACTATAATTTTTTTTTATAGATCCAACTCTCCTACAAGAAGTGTGGGCCAAGATTGAAGTGATTTTTTTCTTCCATATTGATCTTGATTTATGAACCATGATGAAGAACGTATCGAATCCCTTGAAAAAACTAGACCTGTATTATTTACTTGAAAATACTCTTTCTGAGGATAAGACTTTCGTAGAGGTGTGGAGTCGTGATTTGGTTTCATATGAGAAGAATATTTTTTGAGTTGCAAGTAGCTATGATAAGAATCCTTATTTAATACGGTCTGCTATTGAGTAGAAGTGTGCCCGCAGGCTGATGTGTTTGTATGAAATTGTTTTTCTAGATTTTCAAGACTCATAGCTTCACAGAGGACTGTGAGGAAGAGGGGTGATGGTGGGAATGACTATGAAGGTACATATGCCAATAATTTTGAGCACATTGGTGTAGGACCTCAAAGACCAATGAACAATATCAGAGCATTTAAATAAATTTAATTTAATTTAATTTTAGTTAGCCCCTATTGATGTTAGGATAGATGAAGAAGATAAGTGTATTATGTTACTTTGTTCTTTGTCTCACTCATGGAATAATTTTATCCTTGCTATTAGTGCTAATCTCAAAGATTTAGATATGGATGTTCTTATTACAATATTGTTGTCATAGGAAATAAGAAAGAAGGCTATGGATAACTCATCAGATGCTCTTCATGTCAAGGGAAGGTTCAAGGAAAGATGTGGTCCTAAAGGAGATCAAAAGGGGCCTAAGGACAAGTCCAAGGGTAGATCTAATCTTTTGGGTAAAAAGAATAAAGTGTTGGAATTGTGAAAAAATGGGACACGTGAAGAAGTAATGCAAATAAATAAATAAACAATAGGATTCCACTACAGAAAAGTCCTTTGGTTGAGGTGATGAAGCTTTGTTATCTTCATGCAATATTATATGTAATGAACATTGGTTGATTGATTTAGGATGCTCCTATCATATGACTCCTCATAAGGAGTGGTTTTCCACATATGACGAATATGATGGAGGACAATTATATGTTGGGGAAAATAGTGAACATACCCCATTATTGAATGTGGAAATGTACAATTATGTTTTAGTGATGGGAGGTTAAAAAATTTCCTTGGTATTTTACATTTTCCTAGATTAGATAGAAATTTAATATCAATTTATATAATTTTATATGCATACTCATCAAATTGATATTAAATTACTATCTAATCTAGGAAAATGTAAAATACCAAGGAAATTTTTTAACCACCCATCACTAAAAACATAATTGTACATTTCCACATTCAATAATGGGGCATGTTCACTATTTTCCCCAACATATAATTGTCCTCCATCATATTCTCATATGTGGAAAACCACTCCTTATGAGGAGTCATATGATAGGAGCATCCTAAATCAATCAACCAATGTTCATTACATATAATATTGCATGAAGATAACAAAGCTTCATCACCTCAACCAAAGGACTTTTCTGTAGTGGAATCCTATTGTTTATTTATTTATTTGCATTACTTCTTCACATGTCCCATTTTTTCACAATTCCAACACTTTATTCTTTTAACCCAAAAGATTAGATCTACCCTTGGACTTGTCCTTAGGCCCCTTTTGATCTCCTTTAGGACCACGTCTTTCCTTGAACCTTCCCTTGACATGAAGAGAATCTGATGAGTTATCCATAGCCTTCTTTCTCATTTCCTATGACAACAATATTGTAATAAGAACATCCATATCTAAATCTTTGAGATTAGCACTAATAGCAAGGATAAAATTATTCCATGAGTGAGACAAAGAACAAAGTAACATAATACACCTATCTTCTTCATCTATCCTAACATCAATAAGGGCTAACTAAAACAAAACAAAATTAAATTTATTTAAATGTTCTGATATTATTCATTGGTCTTTGAGGTCCTACACCAATGTGCTCAAAATTATTGGCATATGTACCTTCATAGACATTCCCACCATCACCCCTCTTCCTCACAGTTCTATGTGAAGCTATGAGTCTTGAAAATCTAGAAAAATAATTTCATACAAACACATCAGCTCGCTGGCACACTTCTAATCAATAGAAGATCATATTAAATAAGGATGCTTATCATAGCTACTTGAAACTCAAAAAAAAAATATTCTCATAGGAAACCAAATCACGGCTCCACACCTCTACAAAATTCTTATCCTCAGAAAGAGTATTTTCAAGTAAATAATCTAGGTCCAGTTTTGTCAAGGGATTCAATACATTCTTCATCATGGGTCATAAATCAAGGTCAATATGGAAGAAAAAAATCACTTCAATCTTAGCCCACACTTCTTGCAGGAGAGTTGGATCTATAATTTTTTTTAATAGTGGGTACTCCTCTTCAAATTCCTTTCTAATCTGAGTGACCAGATCCATGTCAAGGAAAACAAGTTGGAAAACTAGCAATTGACCTGCACACACTTCCAAAAGAACAATTCTAAAGGAATAAACATCACTTAGACTCGCTACAAAAAATACCATTGGGTACAAAGAAACTATGAATGCAAGAGAAATAAATGACAAAGTGCAGGGTTTTGCACTATAAAGCTATGACCCTTCTAGTTAGGTTAAAAAAATCCCTCTTCCTAAGGTGCAAAATGGCTGCTACCAACACACATATTCTCTTCATCATTTTTATAAGGATGTCATACTTATTGTATAATTGATTTCATCTTCAAAATGTCATTTTTGCATTTCAAAATTGCAACATTTCTACTTGTATAGGAGTGAATTTGCACCCCTTATGCAAATTATCCTTTTACCCTTCCTCATTTTAGAAAACCAAATTCGAAGGATAAATTCCACATAAGCCTGCTACCTTCATTCCACTTGGCATCCATTTTGTGTGTTGGCAGAGGAACAATTGTTGGGGATACCCATGCAACGTGCTTACGTCCCTGGTAGATTCCTACATCTGGAGCCTGCAAAAGCATTACACTTCCCATTGGAGGTCAATTTGTAACACCCTCTTCGACTAACCGACCCAAATATGGCCATTTTCTTCATTCTTCCTTCAAATTCACTATTCATTCTTTCATCTCATCCTCTAGGCATTCAATTCATCTCTCCAAGCCATTCTCTAAGAACTCTACACAACTTTTCTTTCATCCATCACTCTCAAGCAACACTTTTCACTCCATAATAGAAGCAACACACTCCATCAACTCCGTAGAGCAAGTGTGGAACCAACACCATTTCAGCAGGGGCTTGAGTCCTCTCATTTTCTCCCCCATTAGCTAGTGAGCTCTTGGTGGAGGTGGTAAGCTTTCTACTCCTCTCCTCTACAATTTGGTTGAGTAGCGCATTACTGTTTGGTAGTGTTTTTGTGTTCTTTACTTCATTTCTTTCTTTATCAAATATTTCTCCATTGTTGCAAACTTGGCTTTCCATGGAGGTGGAAACACCAAAACATGGGTTTGATTGAGGCAGGCCCCTATATAGCCACCCAACAATTTTCCTCTTTATTGTGTGTAGGTGGATGTGCTACTTGGAGCTAGCTAGTGAACAAATACCTTTGTGAGATCATTCTTGCCACCCTAACTCTTTTATATTTACTTTATCATATTTGTGCATATCTTGCCTACTTCATAGCTTTGTTTTGGCCCTTTGGAAGTATTTAGCTAGCCATCTATTTTCTAGTGTTCAACCTTGTCTTTTTAGTCCTCTGGTTGCATGAATGCCAGTGCACCTGAGAGACACCAAAATGTCACGTTGTCATCCCGGAACCACGCTTTCATCCTCAAGAAGAGAGCTTCCTGAGGCACAGTGTTGAACCCAAAAATCGGATCGCCTAGCCCCATTTTGTGTTTCGGTTCTGCAGATTGATTGAAGGGCCTTATAGTCCTCATCATTCTCGTTTTGCATCTCCTAACACCCCTTTAAGCTGAGGTAATTTAGGGTAGCCTTCTGCTCTTGGCTCTCCTTGACCTGGGGCCTTGAATGTGGTTGGTCCCCCTCTCTTACAATTTTGGTGAACCCAATGTGAACCATTTTGGTTTCATTTTGTGATACTGAAAGTTCCTTTCCTTGTATTCTAGGAGTGTTGTAGGTGTGAGCGTTGTGAAGCTTTTTCCTTGCAACCCAACCTGTGACCCCTAGCAAGCATAGTTGGAAGGTTCCAAAGGTGTTGCGTGGGCACCGTAGATTGGGCCACATAAGCGAGTCTGGGTTAAATACTATTTTAATTAAGTAAGCAATTGTTAGATGGTTTTTTTTATTCTAATTATAATTTTGAGTTTTGAGAATATTATGTGTTTGGTTAAAAAAACACATATCTTCCTTCAAGCATTAATAAAGCTAAGATTAAATTAGAGATTATTTATTCAGATGTTCTTGGTCCTGTGGATATTGAATCAATTGGAAAGTCTAGATATTTTGTGTCCTTCATTGATGATTTTTTAAGATATACTCAGATTTATTGTATGAGACATAAATTTATGAAGTTTTTAATAATTTTTAAAATTTAAGGCCTTGGTTGAAAAATAAAATTATGAGAAAGTTTTTGAGATTAGATAGTGGAGAGGAATACAATTCTAAGTAATTTGATGAGTTTTGTGGGCATGTAGGAATTGCTAGACAAAAGACCACTCCATACACTCCTCAAAAAATGGGGTGGCAAAAATATTGAACCAAATAATTATGAAAAGATCCAGAAGTATGTTAAGTGGTTCACAATTAGATACATGTTTTTGGGTAGAAGTTATGAGTACTTCTTGAGTTCATTAAATAGATCTTCTTGTAGGGCTCTTGATTCAACACCTTATGAAATGTGGATAGGTAAGAAACCTTATGTTTCACATTTAAGGGTTTTTGGCTATGAGGATTATGCTCATGTGCCTAAAGAAAAGTGACCTAAGTTGGATCCAAAGCTGAAAGGTGTATTTTCATTGGATATGGTGAGAATATTAAGGGTTATAAACTTTGGAATCCACTAAAGTTAAGAAAATTACCTATTCTAGAGATGTGACTTTTAGGGAACTTAGAGCTACTTCTGACCTTGAACAACCAAAAGATAAAGAAAAGGAAAGGAGATTGCACTTTGAGACTGAAGAAAAATGTACCTTAAGATGAGAAAAGAGATGAATTTGGGAATGGGGATGAAAAAGAAGAAGAGGGTTCAAATAAATATTATTAAAAAACTAAAGAGGTTAGAGAAGATAACTAAGAAGAAGTTGAGAAAACTAAAAAACAAGAAGAACCCCATACTCATATTCTTAGAAGATCCACTAGGCAACACAATCTAATTGATAGGTATGGCCCACAATATTTTCATTTTATACTTTCTTTATTAATTATTGAAAATGAATCTAAATCATATAGGGAAGCTATTACTGTAAATTATAGTGAGTCCTGGATACACGCCATGCAAGAAGAAATGATTGCCTTAGACTCTTGTAATACTTGATATCTTGCATATTTTTCTAAAGGAAGAAAGACATTTAATTGTAAATGGATCTTTTTATAGGTGAATTTGGGAGTAAATGGATCATTAGAAAGATACAAGGCTAGAATGGTAGCTAAGGGCTACTCCCAAAGAGAGGGATTAATTTTGGTGAAATATTCTCTCTTTTTGCTAAACTATCCTCAATTAGATTTCTATTGTCCATAGTTGTTGCTAATGATCTTGAAATTGAGAAAATGGATGCTAAAACTAGATATTTGCATGAAGATTTGGAAGTAGAAATTTATATGCAACAACCTAAATTTTTTGAGGTATTAAAAGGAAAAAACACTGAGTGTACAAGTTAAAATGGTCTCTTTATGTTTTAAAGAAACCACCTTGGATGTGGTATCAAAATTTTGATTCATTTATTTTGAAGTTTGGTTTTTTAAGAAGTGAAGAAGATAATTGTGTTTACTTTAGATGTATCGATGATCATATTCTAATTTTTGCATTGTATGTGGATGATATGTTATTTTTAGTAATCTAAGGGTATGATTAGTGAATTGAAAGCTCAAATCTAATGTGTATTTGGTATGAAATATCTAGGGGAGAAAATGCACATATGGGGAATAGAAATCAAAAGACATCAGGTAAACATAAAAGTTTTTTTATCACTAAGTAAGTATGTTAATACTATTTTGAATAGATTTAGTATGAAGGATTGAAAACCAATTAAAATTCCTTTACTAATTGGCATTGATATTTTATTAGATATATTTCATAAGAGTAAAGATGATTTCGAGGATATGTTGAATGTACCCCATGCTATTGTTGTAGGAAGTTTAATGTATGCAATGGTTTGCACTTGGCCAAGATTATCCAAGTAGTGGAAGTTTTGAGAAGGCTTTTGTCTAATACTTGTAGAGAACGTTAAAATTATGTGAAAAGTGTGTTAACATATTTTTGTGGTACTTTTGATTTTTTTTGGTTTATACTAGAGTACTAAGATTATAGTTAAGATATTGAAAATACAAGGTTTTATCGATGCAAATTGGACAGGTGACTTGGAAAATAAAAGGTCCATTAGTGAGTACGTAAATTTATTTGGAGGAGAAGTGAGTTGGATGAGTAAGAGATAACCTACACTTTCTTTATCCATCACTGAAGTAAAATATATGGTTGCTACTCATGTCTCTAAGGAGGTTGTTTGGTTAAAAATATTAAGCACAAGTATTGGTTTTGATTGCAAGACTATTCATATTAGTTGTGACAACCAACGTGCAATTTATTTTGCCTAGAATCTTATATATCATGCACACACTAAGCATGTGGATGTACAATATCATTTTTTTGTGAAATAATTGCTAATGGACAGATAGAGTTGAAGAATATTAAAACTCAAGAGAATGTTGTAGATTCTAATACTAAACCTATGAGAACATAAAATTTTACATGGTGCAAGGAGGCCATGGGCATTGTTCCTAGTACTTAAATGACTAATGTATTGTTATGGATGTGTTCACAATATATATGATGCCAAGTAGGAGAATATTAGGATTAAGGTGCCATCAACCTTGTAAATCATATGCATTTACTTACTCCTATTGTTGTTTGTAAATCATTCATAAGGGATGATGGATTCAGTATTAACAAAAAATATTTTTTACCATCAAGGTTTTACTTTTATGGTGATTAAGTTTTAATCATATGGTAACTTAGTTTTTAATTGAGGGTCAATAACTATTTTTTGGTAGTGTTTTACTATTTTCTGGGAGGGAATCTAGGAGGATAATATTTTTGGCATTCAACTTCTTAAGGGGGTTAATATGAGGTTGTTTTATCATTTTAGATGGCTATTATTAAAGATAGAAAAACTTGTGGTTATAAACAATAAATACCCAAATTGCTTAGAAACTAACAACTAGATGCCCAAATCAGGTAGATGAGTAAAATGATTACAACCTACATTATCTTAAGCATTAAATGCTTGTATTTATCCAAGGGAGGCATTGGAATTTGATAACCAACTTGGATGATCCATTTATGGGGTGAAATTGCTATATAAATAGGCCTTAAGGTGGTAGTATAGATGTATAATTAGCAAGAGTGAAAAATCCTATTTACAAGTGTTGAAATGTTGAATATTGAAGAGAAGAAAGGAAGAATTGTATGTAATTTCTATTTTGAAGATAATACATATCTAAGTCTCTCTTCTTGGTGGAGTTTTTCCTCAAAAGGGTTTCTCCAAGTAAATATGGTGTTATGTGTTTAATTTTTCTATTCGCATTTCTTTAAGTTGCTGATTTATTTTCTTGAAATCTCTATTTGGTTATGCACTGGATTAAATCTACTTTATAGTGGAAATTGAATTTCCATTTTATAGTTGTTCACCTTCATTTATAACATATAGATATTGGAATCATTTTTTTTATGGATTTATTGTCTAATGGAAAGGAAAGAATGGGTGTTGGCAAGAAGTTGAATCCACTTTTTGGCCAAAAAGTGGAAGTGTTTTCCCTGATTTTTAGAATTTGACACATTTGACCTTAAAATTTGAAGCACTTAGAGATGAAATCTTCAAAAAAGTCACAAATCATAAAATGTAGTACTCAAAGTCTAGTTTCCAAATATGTAATTTATTTCAATACCCAAGTGGTACAAATTGAGTTTCAACAGGCGTTTCAAAAAGCCATTGTTTAAAAGTCACTTTGTTTTACCATACCATGCATGTGTGTCATCCATATTTTGATCTAAATTATTGCATTTTTCTAAATCCTTTTTGGAAAAGATTTGTAACTCACTGAAGCACATTTTCAATATTTTTTTGTAATTTTTTATTGAATTTTTTTTGTTAAATTTTTATTAGCCATATTTGTTGTTTTGAAAAATCGTTGTGTATGTCACGCATAAGATGACCTAAACTTATCATTTTTTATTTTTTTTTTAAATTGAAAAAAATTGTCTAAAGTACTTTCTCATGCAATTTGTTTTACAAAAAAATATTTTAATAAAAAGTTATTAAAATAGTAAAAAACCCTGATATTTAAAGTTTATGGACCAGTTTCATCAAAAATTAATTGAAAAATAGAAAAAATAATCCAATTTAAAAAAAATTTACATATTTGGAATCTGCAATGTCTCATCTATAATGGGTTTTAATTTCGTCAAAAAATTCTGCAAAAAAAGTCGTCAGCCATATGTCCAAACTCACTATTTTTCTTTGACATTGTTAGGACCTTCAACTTGCAAGTCAAACCAGGTTGAAGGCCTAGGTTCAGATTCCCAATGATTTTCCCGAATTAGAATACAAGCCAAAAACCCAACCACAAAGCAAGGCGAATTTCAAATTTTTAGAAACGAGATCCCGTTTACAAAAAGGGATCTTATTTCCTAATATTAAATGTGGGGACCGTTGACATGGAAACGAGATCTCATTTCCATGTCAATGGTCCCCATCCATTTCCATGTCAACGGTCCCCACATTTAATATTAGGATATGGGATCTCGATTATGAAACGAGATCCCATTTCTTTTTTATCATTTTTTAAAAATTTACTAGCAAAGTTTTACTGTGAAGTTTGCAACTTCACATGTACGGCCGACTGTGACATATTGGGCTATTTTCTATCAAATTTTGTCTTTATAGGTGTTCAAATTGCATTTTTGATTGAATTTTTCAAAGGAGGCATCATGTAAATAGTTTTTGAAGTAGAATTGTGTTAGTTTTCTACTCGTTTGGAGGAACAAAAGAGGAAGACTTGTTTTTATAGGTCTTCAACTTGAAATTTGGATTGAATTTTTGAAAGGAGACATCATGTAAATAGTTTCTTAAGTGGAATTGTGTTAGTCTTCTACTTGTTTAGAGGAACAAATGAGGAAGAATTTTGTCCTTATAAGTCTTCAACTTGCAATTTGGATTGAATTTTTTGAAGAATTTCACTATTGACATTCATTTGTACTTGAGAATTTTATAATAATGGGTTCAAAAGCTCATAATAAGAGGAAAGATAAGAAGAAATTGAAGCAAAGAGAGAGAAGGAGAAACAAAGACAAAGAGAAAGAAGAACAAGAATTAAATCAATGAATGATGGTGGAGCATCCAATTCCACAACTATTGAAGATGAAAACATTAAGGAGACCATGGTTGTAGATGAAGCTAATTTGCAAGAAGTCAATTTGAAAAATAATATGATTATACAAACAAGTCCTAGTATGTCTTCAAATCCCTCTTTCAATGCTATGGAGAATGTTTCAATAGGAACAAATCCAAGTACATCTTCAAATCCACATTTTAGTGAAATGGAAAAATTATTTGTAGAAGTTTTACAAGATGCAAGACTTAATGATGTTGACATTGATAATATTTGGAGAGATGAAGGTTTATAGAATTTGTTGAAAATAAATTAGAAAATGAAAATGAAAATTGTTTAAATGTTGTTGAAAATGAAAATGAAAAATCTTTTGTTGAAAATGAAAATGAGAATGATCCTTTTGTTGAAAATGAAAACAAAAACCATTTTGTTGATGAAAATGAAAATGGAAACCATTTTGTTGATGAAAATGTAAATTGTTTTCAAGAAGTTGAAAATGAAAATGAAAATCTAGAATGTGATGTTGAATTTAATGAAAATAATTTTTTAAAACTTGAAAGTGATGTTTTGGATAATCTTCCTGGTAAGATTTCTTGGAGGCAAATAAGATCACATGCGAATAGAAGATACAAAAAATTCTTTTATCGTAAAAAACTTGCATTTCAATGTCAACTAATGATGCAATTGATGAGAATGCAAAAAATGAGGAAAATAATAAAAAAATTAGGCTTTTTTGTTAAACCAAGAAGAAAAGATCAATCATTAAAACATGCCATGTCTACTGTTGCTAGTGCCATTCAATCTATTGGGAAAAATAGTTGATTTAAAGATAAAAATGTAGCAATAAGAGCTATAACAATTGCTATAGTTAATAAAGCAACTTTGAATAAAACAATGGTAAGCAATATTAGTGAAGTTTTAAAAATACATCCTAAAACATTGCTAAGAGCGGCAAAAAGAAGAGAAAGTATAGAAAATGATCCCATCAACCAATGTTGGAGTTTTAGTGGTTGACTCCTGAGGTCTTGATATGAAATTGAACGTTGAAATTAAATCTTTGATTGAAAAATATTGGCATGATAATACTAGGGTATCATCTAATGCTAGAGATGTTTTAAAATTAAGGGTGGGGTCCAAAGTTTGCGATCCTCACCCAAAACACCTATTAGATACAACACAAACTGAATTTTATAGAAAATTTTGTGGTGATTTAGTGTTACCTGGTAATATAAAAATAAGTCAAAGATCTTTTGAAAAATGTAAACCTTGGTATGTAAAAATTAATAAGCAACAAATATCTTGTCAACTGTTGTAAAACACATGTTCAATTTCATTATTTTTATGATGTTTTTCGATATATATGTTGTACTTTACATACTAACATGATTATACAGGAATGTGGTATTAATATGCCACCTGAAACAATAAGGGAGTTTATATCAGATTTGTTTTGTGAAAGATCTAATGGTAAATTGTTTTATTTAAGTTCTTGTATTTCTAGACAATGCACTAGCCACAAAAATATTTCATTGTTAAAAATTTGTATGCATGAAAGTGTTGATAATGATTTTGGACAAAAAATAGTAGATGTTAAAATATTTAAGAATGTTGACTATTCTTTAAAAGATGGAAAAATAGGAAAGCGTTGTGATTTAGTTACCGAAAAAGTTAGTGTACATGCATTCATGAGTGAATTTAACAATAAGATTGTACCAAAATATGTCATGCATCTCAACATGCTCGATGGATTGATGGCCAATTTGCGCATGTAGAAACACATTTCCAATTGGTACTATACTTTTAGTGGTTGATTTTGTGGAAAATTATACTCTAGCTCTGCAAGAGGAAATTCAATCACAGTATTATAATTTAGTGCAAGTAGCTATGTTTTTCCATATTATTTACAAACATGTAGATGATAGCATAGAGGATGATAGAATTTTTTTGAGGGAGTATAATTTTTATTTGACTGACAATCGGTTACACTCGTCAGAGTTTGTTCAATACTGTTTCAATATATTTAATAGAAATTTAAGAGAAAAAGGAATTTAGATGACAAAAAACCTCATATGGTCAGAGAATTGTACATGGCAATTCAAGAATGCTCGAATTTTCTATTTGTTAAGTAGGATTCACAAGGAACTGATGCAGGAGCATCCAGTGTTGTAAGGGCAATCCTGCATCACCCAAAAAAAGAGTTTCATTTCATGTTGGTAGTTTCTTAGATGTTTTTGCATTTTTGGATACCCTTTTTGTCATAATTTAATTCCCAACTTGCGGTTTTTCTTTTCTATTCCTAGGTTGAAAGATATTGCAGTTTTAGTCTCCCATAATTGCACCTAAAAACCTTCCAAGTTAGATTTGAGGCACTAAACGGTCCCAAAACAGCCTTGAAACTTGTTGGAATTGGAATAGCATATCTTTAGCACGTTCTTGACTCCAAGACCTTTCCAACAGTTCAAAATGGTTTTGAAAACAGAGTCCGGTAGTGATCAGTGCCATGGTTCCCGTATTACGACTTTCTAGAAGATACCACCTTCGAATGTACTTTTGAAATTTTGAATTTCAAGTTGTAATTTTGGCACCGCATCAGCTAAAAACTAAAATTTGAATGTTGTTTGGCCCAAACTAAAAAAGGAGCTCTCTATTTATGGGCAGGTTTCTTGATTTTTGTGCATTTTTCCTCGATAAGTTCAAGACACCGCTAAAGGGCTTTTTTGTAATTGTGATTGCATATTTCAGAACTTGAGGATATTAGGATCCTTTCATGTAAGAAGATCATTTCAGAATAATAAAATAACATTCTCTCGGCTTGCGTGTTAATTTTCTATGTCTCGTTGCACTCCTCATCAGTGGTTTCAGAGTGAGGCTTTGAGCGGTGGATAGATTACCGACTGCGGAGGCAATTCAAGATTAGGACCATGGTTGTGGGTCGAGGTCGTGAAAGATGCCTCCAAGAGTGATTCTGGTAGGTGTGGTGGTGCTAGAGGTGGTCGAGGTGACATAAATGCTGGTGGAAAGATCTATCGGGCGAATCGAGGGTTTCCAGAGCCCCTCCGCAGATAGGATTGATGTGTTGCAAGAGTAGATGAGAAGAGGGCTAAACCCCAGAAGGAGAGAAAAAGTGAGGATGAAGAAGAGGAGGAGGATTCGCATGTAGAAGAGGAAGAAGAAGCAATAGATCAAGATCAAATGTGGTTGATATGGGTCATTTTAAAGATCGGGAAAAGACCCAGAGCAGAAGTCCCTAGTTATTCCAGAAGTCTAAACCCGGAAGAGTTGATCGACTAGATCAATAAGTTGGAAGAATATTTCAAGTATGAGGAGATAGGGGACCTAGATCGGGTCAAGTTTGCAAAAATGAAGCTGAAGGTCCATGCCAATATTTGGTGGAAAAAGGTCCAGTTGGAGAGAAATCAAAAGAGGTGAAAAGGAAAGATCACCGTGATAGATCGCATTTTTATGGGAGAAAATTCAGTTAGCTAGCCTATACTAGTGGGACTACAAGCCAGGATCTGGCTAAAGAAATTCGTGTAAGGTTGAAGAAAGGAAGCAAATCTATGAAAGAATACAAATGAATATTTTCAATAATAAGATGATCATCGAATAGGGTCACGCACATAGGCCATCAAGTAGAAAGTAGCCTGCTATCTTAATGGGTTACGACCGAGCATTCAAGAGGAGTTAAGCCTGGTCAGAATGACCACCATTGAGGATGCATACAAGTTTGCTCTGAAAGTTGAAGAGAAGCTGAATAAAAGATTTGACAACAAGCAAAAAGGATGAGGAGGTCAGAGCGGAAAGGGCAGTGGAAGATCTTCTAGAAGCTGAAATGATGATGAGAAGAAAAATGAAGATGTGGGTACCAGTCGAAACAAGAAGAATGATAACTTCTACTGCTCTCATGATCAAAACAGTGGTGATCAAAGAGGTAGAGGATGAGGGAGATCTAGACAAGGATCTGAAAGAGGTGGTTTCAGAGGAACGTGTTTCCAGTGTGGTGAAGAAGGACATCGAGCCTATGAATGTCCGCAACATCAAGGAAGGGCATACAAAAGGCCAGAAGGTCATGGAAGGGTTGCACATGCAGATGAGGAGGCTCAATCTAAACATTCAGATGATGCTGAAAGGGAGAAGCCCTAGTGATTAGAAGAGCACTGGTGACTGAAGAGAAGGAACTCGAAAGAAGGAAGAATCTATTCCACACAAGGTGCAAATGTGAAGGAAAATGCTGTGATGTCATCATTGACAGGGGGAGCACCGGCAATTCAGTGTCAGAGGAGATGGTTACAAAGTTGAGGCTGAAGAGGGAAAGGAATCCACATCCATATCAGATTGCCTGGTTGCAGAAGGACCACAAAGTTATGGTCAATGAGCAGTACCTGGTGAAGTTCAAGATCGAGAGCTACCATGATGAGGTACTCTGTGATATCATCCCCATGGATGCATATCACATGTTGTTGGGGAGGCTGTGGCAGTTTGATAGGAAAGCTATACATGATGGCCATGCAAACACTTATTCCGTGACGAAGGATGGGGTTCATCACAAGTTGAAACCCTTGAAGGAGGCCGAAGAAAGGGTATGCAATAGTGCTAGAATCTGTTATGTTGATGGAATAATTTTTTTAGAAGGTATGAAGCATGAGCGTGTGTGCTATGCATTGATTCCTAGAATGGGTAAGGAGGATAGTGAGAAGGTGCCAGTAGAAGTTTCTAGGTTGTTGGATGAGTTTTAGGACATTATTTCTGATAATGCACTTGAGGGTTTATCACTAGTGAGGAAGATCAGTCATCAGATTGAATTGATCCCTGGAGCCAGTTTTCCAAATAAGGCAGCTCACAGAATGACTCCGGCAAAAAATGAGGAGTTAAAAAGACAAGTTCAGGAGTTGTTAAGAAAGGTTTTGATTCGAGAGAGTATGAGCCCATGTGCAGTACCTGCAGTACTAGCACCAAAGAAGGATGGGGAGTGGAGGATGTGTACATACTCCCAGGCCATAAACAAGATAACAATCAAGTACAAATTTCCCTTGCTAAGGATGGATGACCTGATGGACTATTTGAGTGGAGCTCAGTACTTCACAAAGATTGATCTGAAGAGTGGTTATCACCAAATCTGGATTCGAGAGGGAGATGAATGGAAGACTGCCTTCAAGACCAAAGAGGGCTTGTACGAGCGGTTAGTCATGCCTTTTGGGCTAAGCAATGCATCGAGCACTTTCATGCGGCTCATGAACGAGGTACTAAAAGAGTTTCTAGGAAGTTTTGTTATTGTGTATTTAGATGATATTTTTATTTTTAGTAGGATTTTGGATGAGCATTTGATGCATATTCAGAGAGCCTTTGAGAAGTTAAGAGAGGAGAAATTGTTGATTAATTTGAAGAAGTGTAGTTTTGTGAAGAAGGAGCTAGTGTACTTGGGGTTTGTTGTCTCGACAGAAGGTCTCAAGATGGATCCAAAGAAGGTGAAGGCTATTTTGGAATGGCCTACCCCAAGAACTGCTACTGAGATGAGATCTTTCCATGGTTTGGCTAGTTTTTACATAAAGTTCATTAGAAACTTCAGTAGTATTTGTACACCCCTGACTGAAACAATGAGAGGGGATAGAAAAGAGTTCAAGTGGAGCACTGGAGTAGTGAAAAGTTTCAAACTATTGAAATAGAAGGTGACATAGCAGCCTGTTCTAGCCCTCCCAGATTTCAATAAGGTGTTTCAAGTGGATTGTGATGCCAGTGGTTGTGCCATTGGAGCAGTGTTGAGACAAGAAGGTAAGCCCATTGCCTATTTAAGTGAAAATTTAAATGATGCCAAGAGAAAGTATTATGTATATGATTAGGAATTTTATGCAATAGTTCAAGCACTAAAGAAATGGAGGCATTATCTATTGCCGAAGGAATTTGTTTTGTATACTGATCATCAAGCATTATAGTATCTAAATAGTTAGGGAAAATTAAATCAGAGGCATATGAAATGGGTAGAATTTTTGTAGAGCTATACCTTTGTTCTAAATCATAGGAGTGGGAGGTCGAATAGGGTTGCAAATGCCTTAAGTAGGAGGCATACATTGATGACAAAGATGCAAATTGAAGTGGTTGGGTTCAATGAACTCAAAACATTATATCCAGAAGATCCTGATTTTGTAGAGGTTTGGAAAGCTTGCAAGGAGCCTATTATAGTGGATAGGACAAGGTGGTTGGATTTCATAATTTAAGATGGCATGTTGTTTAAGGGAAGCCAATTGTGTATTCTAAGGAGTTCCATGAGGGAGAACCTGATTAAGGAGAAGCATAGTGGAGGAATGGTAGGACATTTTGGTTGGGATAAGACCATTTCCATTATCAGTGGGCATTATTATTGGCCATAGTTGTCATAGGATGTAAAGAAGTATGTACATAGTTGCAGGGTATGTCAGATGGCTAAAGGAGTGAGCCAGAATATAGGGTTATATCAGCCCCACTGCATTCAGAGAGGTCGGGAGGATATAAGTATGGATTTTGTTCTTAGTTTCCAAGGGACACTGCAGAGGGAATCGATCTGGCTCTGTGGTGGCTTGAAAAGTTTTCAAAAT
>VDFB02193867.1:575937778-576340758 GCA_007258455.2 Sequoia sempervirens | reverse complement strand
TTACATTTGCATCCATTGCATAATCATAAAAACATCATCATATAGGCATCATCATATCATCCATTTATTCATAATAATATCATCCATTCGCATAATCATAAAGGGTATCACCACATAGGAATTATTATATCATAACATGTGCATCATCATATCATGCATTGCATAACCTTAAAAGCATCATGACATTCATACATGCATCATCATATCATACATATTGAAAAAAGGTACTGAAATAGAAAAAACATGTCATAACATCACATGCATCTCATAATAATAACATATAACATCATTATCCATTAGGAGCATAATATAGATTTGTCAATCTAAGCATTTGCATATGATAACATTTGCATCCATATCATCCATACATCATCATCATAAAAAGTGCATAAAAAGGATACTGAAAAAGAAATGCATCCATCCATCCATAAGCAAAATCATACATACATTGCATAATATAGAACCATACATACATGCATCACATAATATAGATTCACATCATGTCATCACATCACATATAGAAAAGTAAATGCATCCATACATCATACATAAATAAAATAGGACACATCTCATAATCAAATCGATCATATCATATATATCATATAATGTGACTGTCATGGTACAAATCAAGATCAAATGTGTGTATCAATCAATGTATACAAATGCCCCCGAGGCTATAAAAAATGAAGCCTGTGGATTGCAAAAAGAATAGTGTCACTGATAAAAAATATGAGCTAGCCTTGATGGTTGCTCCCCTCACCCAACTATCTCTTAGGCTGGTCTTGCCTTTGTCCTGTCTGCTGTAAGAACTTTGGCACCTGGGCTATTGGAGGCACTGCCTATTGATAATGTACTCTGTAATACTCCACCTCTCTCACTGTGTCCCAATACATCCGTGCTAGGATCGTCCTACCCTGTGTCACAACTGTCATACTCTCTAGCTATTGGCATCGACCCACCTCTTGTGCTAGCTTTACCTTTGTAGCTTGTTGCTGCTCTACAACTTGGTCACGCTTTGCTGTAAGGGCCTGGACCTACTGTCGGGCCTGGTCCATCTCTATCATCAATGTCACAACCTATGCCTAAAGCTATTGAATAAGTGTATCCCTTTGATCTGGCTAGGGTGGTGGTGGTAGTGGTTGATCCCTATAGGGTGGCTGCTCGTCCCTAGGGGCATCTCTCTGCTAGTTCCCATCCCCTAGATCTCTCTGCCCTAACTGGTCTGGAGGAGGTCCGACTTCTCCTCCATCTTTATCTCCATCTTTGTCTCCTCATCCTCCTCACCCCCACCGCTGCCTTGTTGACTAGTCTCGGGGTCTCTTCCATGGTAAAACTGTCCTTGGCACTATCAATGTGATGGGAGGCCGAAACTAGTCAACATAAGCCTATGTAGTAATAAGGTTTGCTTGCCTCTAATCATATGGCCATAGTATGGCTACTAGCTATCTAAAGCTATCCACTACATCCTCTAGTGGGATCGGTTGACCCCATGTGGTCTCCCTAGTGGTGCGAGCAAAAATGGCCACATACTGGTCATCTGGCCTATCCTGAATGTCACTGAACAACTTGGCTACCCAATTTGGTAGGTAGCGCTCAATAATCATGTGCTCTCTGCCTTGCATCAACCTATCTGAACTTGCATAAAAAAGATTTTGTACATCATCATACCATGCGGGCATCCCTAGACAAGGCCTCCATGTAAATGAAGTCATCTCATCGATAACCCTCCTCTAGTGAGAAATTCCAACCTGTCATGTATGTGAGAATGTCATACCACCCCTGTATCACCAAACCATTGGGTTGTCGGCTCCATGTTTACCACTATCACTCTTGGTCGAAGCACAACTATGTGCTCCCATGCCCAAATGTGCAAAAGAGTAACCCCAACTCCAATGGCTCTGCTGTCACAATATGCGAACTCGTGCAAATCATGATAAAGTGAGGCCAACATCATTAGTTCCCATGTAAAGCAGCATCTCTAGAAGAGCATCCACTCCCAAGCTAGACCCCATCTTGGATTGAAATATCGGCCCCACCGATCTAGTGCTACAAGTCCCAAAATAATTGCCCCCACAATCAATCGAAAGGTGGACACCCGACCTCTGTAACACTCAAGGTCAATCTGTCCCTCGGTGAAGACAATCTCATCCAACCCCATAATCTCATAGCACACATCCGTGCCAGTGTCCATGTCATAAATAACCATCTCACTGTGGATGGGATATCAAAGAATTTGCTAGACGTCCTCTAGTGTGACAGTCACCTCGCTGGTGGGAAGATGGAATGATGATGTCTTTTTGCGCCATCTCTCTGCCAGCGCGGTCATCATGCCCAAGTGTGTCCTAATGGAAGGTTTATACACGATGTACCAAGGTGCTCTTGAAGCAACTCGTTGAATCTAGTCAATCTGCTAAGCACCAGGGATTGGTGCTCGCGTGAATGTATGAACTTTCTGTCCTCTTGCACCCAATAAAGCCATAGCGTCGAGTTTCATAAAAAAATTAGGATCCCGTTTGAAGTTTCACGATTGCTCCAAGGTGCTCTTGAAGCAACTCGTTGAATCTAGTCAATCTGCTAAGCACCAGGGATTGGTGCTCACGTGAATGTATGAACTTTCTGTCCTCTTGCACCCAATAAAGCCATAGCGTCAAGTTTCATAAAAAAATTAGGATCCCGTTTGAAGTTTCACGACCAAAATAGAAAAGGAATCACTGTTTGCAAATGTGTCGCTGTTTGGAAACTCTAAACTACACTGTTGGAGGCCCCAAATCACAAACTTTGCTGTGGTGTTGCTATTTGACCATGCATTAGTTTGACCTATGAACCCTAAACTCCTAATTGGACCACAATGATGCCATTTGCATATGCAACACCCTTTGGAGTTTGACCCCTAAGTGCTAAACTGTGATGCAACGTCACAAATCTTAATAGTGGCATAGTTTGAGGCCAAGCGGCGTCGATTCTACCCTTTCAACGATGCCAAACTATGCTACTGGACAAGTTTGAATTTCTAGGCCTATTAAATGTGCACAAAAATTAGAAAAATAAGTTGGGTTAGAGTCACATACCAGTGGTACTGCGCCTGGAAGTCGCTGGTAGACTCACACTCGCTTGGAGATGTGTTGGGGAAGCACTCTTTATGCCATCTCACATGAAGGCCAGAGCTCAAAGTGAAGAAATTTCTAAAGGCTGAGTGTGCAAATGAATTGAAAGTGACCCCTCAAGGGCTATTTAAGTATGAAAATTAGGGTTTTTTGACCTTGTTTAGACGTCAAACTAGGGTTTTGTGCCCTCAACCCCATTTTCACTCAACCGAGGCTCGTTTTGCATCTTTTTTCCGCGTTTTGGCACATTTTTGGCATCTTGGAGCCTTTCTGGACCCGTCAGGCAGCTTGTCCTCTTTTTTCGTGAGATCCCCAAAAATCCAAATTTTTGTCCGATCTCTTGAGGGGGCAGTATACTAGCGTAATCCTTCCACTAGGGCAATAGTGGGGCATCTAAAAAAGTCAATTTTTTTTTGAGTTTTGATCTCGACAAGTTTATTCTTTGAACCAGCGCAACAAGTACATTGCTTCAAAGAGGGGAAAAATGTAGACACATAAAATATACTAATTGATCACAAGCACTTGATCCTGATTTACTAGCACCAGTTCGTCTAGAATCATCTCCTTTACTAACCATTTAATCGAATAATCTTTATTTGATTAAATTCATCATACTTCATTTTTTAATTAAATAAATCCATTTTATCTAATTAAATCATTATCTCATATTAATTAAATAAATCATTTTGTTTAATTAATCCTAATGTCCCTCTTTTAATTAAATAATTCATTTTATTTAATTAGGTTCTGTTGTGCCCTCAGCACACACGCCCCGTTGGGAACGGGGACCCTCTTTTCTTTCGCCTTGTCGGGTCTATCGGGGCTGCCTCATTTTGCGTGCCCCTCTTTTTTTGACATTTCGCATGGTCGATATTACCCTAAAGTTTCATCTTAAGATCGATCGTGGTTTCCCTTTTAAATTTTGGTGCCCTCCGGGGCCTTGTGGGTTCCTTAGGCCTTTCGGGCTTTGGGGCGGCCCTGGGCCCCTCCGGGCCTGGGCCTCCGGGGTTCCCTTATCGGGTTTCCTCTTTCATTTGCCGCCCCGGCGGCATTTCCTGGGCATCTTTCCACCCTTCGGAACCCGCCCCGCCGTGTGCCGTTCATTGTTCCTTGTGGGTTTTCGGCCGGCCCCTGCTCCTTCGGGCCCCGGGCGCAGGAAGTCCGCCTTCGGACTTCCGTCCCGGGATCGCCGTCCGCGACGGCGATCCTCCATCGGCCGCCTGTCTCTCGGGCCCCCGGGCATTTTTCACCTTCGCCGTGCAAAGCAAAAGCTCACGGCGGCAATCCTCCGTCGGCCGCCCGCCCTTCGGGCCCCCGGGTCTTGTTCGCCGCCACCGTCGCAATGCAAAGCAAAATCTCACGGCGGCAAGCCCCTGTGGCACCCCGCCCTCCGGGCCCCGGTCGCACCTTCACCGCCACCGTTCGAAGTCCTCGCAAAGTTTCACGGTGGCCGTCATTCCGCGGCTTCTCGCCTGCCGGATCCCGAAACCCTTGTCGCCGCCGCCGACCCCAAATTTGAAACCGACTGACTTTTGGCGCAATCGTACGAGGCATTTAATGCGGCATTAATGAGCGGTTGGGTATATAAACCGTGGTCCCCCAATGTCTTTTTCACTTAGTGAATTCGAGCAAATTGGAGCAGCAGTTGAATTGGAGCCCACTGCAGTCTGTGTCAACGCGATCATTGGCATCAACCTGGCTCCGTCAACTCCACCGGTGGATCCCATCAACTTCCCGGTTCGCGAGTCGCAGGTAGGCCATCCTCGTTCGCTCTCCCATCATTTTTGATCATTTTGAGGATTTAAATGAATTAAAGAACAAAATCAAACGGCATAAAAAGAACACCCCCGCGTCGCGCCCAAAACCCATGTGTTCGAATTTGCCAGAAACCATCGGAATCACTCTTACCATCTCCTGGGACTTGTCCGTGCCGTGGGTGTTCTTCACACAGTGCGAAGGACCCTGTCGAGCCCGAAACCTTCCGTCGCCGTCAGAATCCAGAGTCAAAATCCCTGACGGAGGTCCGCCCTTCCGGGCCCGGGCCTCAAGGTTTCCCCTCTCGGGCTTCCGCCTTGGATTCACCGTCGTTTTAACGTTAAAAATTCCTCGGCGGGGCCCCTGTTTTCGCGTCCCCACGACCCTCCGGGCCCGGCTTTCCGGAGTGCCGTCCTGGGAACTCCATGGCGGTTCCGCCGCCGCTCACGGCGGAACCCTTCCTACTGCCCGACCTTCGGGCTCCGGGGTCGCTTTCACCGCCGCTGTCACCCGAACTGTGATGAAATTTCCCGTCGGCCGTCAGCCCGCAGCGCCCCGTCTCCTGGGCCCCGGTTGCCTCTTCGCCGTCGCTATCTCCGATCTCTGGGTCCTAGTCTATCTTTCGCCGCCGCCGTTGAAGACCGCAAAATGCATGCGGCGGCCTGCACCTCGCGTCGTTCCGCCTCCCAGGTCCCGGGACGCCTTTCGCCGCCGTCGCCTGTGAATTGTCATAACCTCTCGGCGGCCGTCCCCCTGTATCCTCTCGTGGACCGGGGCTCGAGCTTCACCTCGCCGTCGCCGCTGGGTAGCATTGCGAAGTCCATCGGCGGCGAACCTCCGTTGGCTCCCCGCCCTCCGGGCTCTGGTTTCCTCCTCGCCACCGCCGTTCAGAATGATCTAGTAAGCACGCGGCGGTTGTCAGCTAGCGTCCTCCCGCCCCTGGGTCCCGGTGCTCTGAATGCCGTCCGGTCTAAAACTGTGAAACCAAATCCAATGGCGGCCGTCTTTTTGCTTCCCGGGTTCCGGCCTCCGGGATTCCGCCGCCGGACTTCTGCTTGATGTCCGCCGCCACCGGTTTCCTTCGCCTGACTGCCTTTCGGCCTGAAACCCCCGGAGCTCCCCAAATCGATCCAAATCAAGTCCAATCGAGAATCTGACTTCGACCCACGTCCTAAATCAGGCCATTCTTCATCATGGGTCTCTTACATCATCAAAATCTGGCCAACGGGGGTCTCCGGGAGCTTTTGGGCGTGTTTTCCCTTCCTGGCAGCATTCCTGCCAGGGAAGTCCGGCCCTCCGGGCCCAGATTGCTGAATTGCCCTAAAATGAAATCGATATCGTCTGAGAATTAAATTTATGATGCATTTGAATGGTTAGTTATATAATATGCTCACAATACGGACTAACATTAACATTATTGGTGTTTTCTTGTGCTAACTTCGCCCTTGCCTGCAGGATATATGGAATCGGCCGCAAGAACTTCAGGGGCCTCTACCGAGAAGGACAAGGGTAAGAAATCCGGAAGGGCCGCCCGTGGGAAAGATGACAAGGACCAAATGAAGTTCCAATTTTAGGGTGAACCGCTCCAGTCAAAGGTCTCGACTGACTGGAAAGAGATCTCGGACACCAATATAGGCCAGGTGGACATAGACGAGTTCACCCAGAGGGTCAAGATCGACCCTAAGACAAAGAATGCTCGATTGATATGCCAAAGCGGAATTGCCAAAGCTGCTGGCTTCCCTCCGTCTCTAATAGCACCTGAACTGGTAATGGCTTGCCGAGAAGCCTACCAGACGGACACGCAAATGATCGTGGACAAAGAAGGGAATATCCTTGCCGACATGTCTCTGGAAGGTATTACGAAAACATTCCACATTCCTACATTCCCACATATGCAAGTCCCCACTTTGGAGCAGTGTCAGGCGGCGTGGGATACCAATCCATTGGGCTGCAAGAAGTCAATTAACATCTACTGGTTGAAGGAGAAACGGGGCAGCGCTGCAAAAGTTCCCCAAGAGCTATTTCGCAGCGATTTTCAAGAAGACTACCACGACTTGGTGACCATGCTAAGCAGGGTCATGGGCCTCCCAGCAGCCACCTACTTCCAGGAGTGGATGGCTTACTATATTGAGCAAATCATACGAGGAAATGAGGACGTGGAGACCAAGATCTCGTTCGACTGGGGGAGTATCATCAGCAATTGCTTCCACGAGCAGTTTGTAAATATCAAGAAAAGCAACAAGTTCTACATGACCTCGTACCTGGTGTACTCCTTGGCAGGTCAGAGGCAATATAGTGGACTCTTCATGGTGCCGAATGGGGATCACAAACAAGGGCTTAAGCCTTTTGACCGGTACCCTCAGCTACAATACCGCTACTTCAAAAAGGAGTACCGCCGGATCAATGATGCCTTCATAGGCCATATTATCAGATTGATAGCCGGGGACTTCGAGAGACGGGTATCTCACAGCGCCATAGCACTCCTGAAGGAATATGCCTTCTTATACATTCAGTTCCCCAAGTTCACTTACATCCGTGCCCAGGGATTCACAGAACGGCCGAACAAGTTGCCAAGATACCCAAATGATAGGATTATTCTCTTAGAGCTTTCCCGGCAGCTCCAACATATTCAGACGGTCTTCGGCCAAAAACACGTGGCAGGGATCCCCTATCCCATGATCCTCGGCCAAGGCCAGTATCAACTGCAAACATCTCAATGCACCGGCAACTCAGAAAAGGAACTCAAAGAGTATAACTTTGAATGGTACATAGCTCGCCCACGGATGGACCCCCACGGCCATGTCAGGAAGGCGCTAGGGCCGGCATATGCCCACCAGTACCATGTTGAAGATTTCTGGGCAGATTGTAGAGATAATAAGGAGGTTCGCAAGAGACATTACATGCGAATGACAGTGCAGTTTTTAAGGAGAGTGCAACTATTTCTGGTGCCAGACCAGCTCGAGGAAGATGAGTCCACCCTGGTGCACCCGAGGTACCCTGCAGTTGCCGACCTGGAAATCCCCTCCATCGACTGGGATGAACAAGAGGTCGAGGACCTGGATACCATCACCCAGCCTGTCATAGCTCGCACTAAGGAGTGGGTTGATGGACAGGTGGCACAACTGGAGTAGCAAGGGGTGGCTCTAACATACGAGGCACTCAAAAGCAGGCCGAGCGCCACGGAGGACATTGCTGCCTCCCCATCAGCTGGTGAGACTTCCAAGTCTCCCCCCATCACCAGGTCCCAGAAGAGAAAAGAGGCAGAAACGACACAGTCTGGGGGCCCCAAAGAACAAGCAACAAAGGATACGGGAGGCTTGTCTCTGAAGAAGCTTAAAAGGACAGTGGTCACAACAGAGGCGCAGCCTCCATTGCTCCTTCCTCCCCTGACTGGTGTGCTGCCCCCCTCTTAGGCCGCAGCCGCCTCATCCCCACAGGTGGTGGACATTTCTGTCCACCTTGCCTCTTCGCCCCCAGCCGGGTCCATAGTCAATATTGACTCTTCCTCGAGCATGACCACTTCCCCTTCCTCTGTTGCTGCCATGTCACCCATCACCTCCCTACCTCTGGCAACAATACCATCGCCTGTTCCCCTTTCTAGCGTGCTCGAGGCTATTACACGGCACCTGCAGAGTCTCCCTCCTGAGCTCTCGCAGCTTTTAATGGACCCTGCTCTCTAGGCTGCCCTCGCCCAAGCCCTCGCAACAGCTCAACCGTCGCAACCGCCGACAGGTCCGTCAGCCATGGAGGCCACCATGCAGATTTCCAAGGAGATGGAGGAGCTGGAACAGGAGGCTTCAAAGCCTATGGAGGAGGAGGCCGATGACTATTACGAGCAACCCGAATACGAGCATAGAACCATTGATGAGGTTGCCTATGAAGAAGAAGAAACAGGCTCCTCTGAGGGCAGGGATGGAGAGGATGGCTCGGGTGCCAGAAAAATTATTCAAGTTTCTGATGAGGATGTCAGAGAAGAGGCAGAACCGTCGCCACGTGGTGAAGAGGGACAGCCACCAGAGGGGCAGCCTGAAAAGGATATCACTGAGGCAGAGACCCACATTGTAAGGAGCCCCGAACCCGAGGCTGCTAAGGAGAAGAAAGAAGAAGAGGCAGCAAAAGAACAGGATCTCACTCAGATACTGACCACCAACACACCTGTCAAAAGCCTCATGTTCTATCAAGACTCTGACGAGGAGGAGGATGCTGCCAAGGAAAAGGAAGAACTTGAAAAGGAAAAGGAGGCAAAAGTCTTGCCCCTGACTAAGACGGGTGAAGGCAGCCATGGTACACCCAAGGACCAATCCGCCATGCCCGACTGGCTGGAAAAGTAGCTCGAAAAGACTACTCCTGTTCTAAGCGACCTGAGGTCGAGATTGGAAGCCATCTTGGCTCGATCTCTAGCCACTACAAAGAAGGAGAAGAAGCCTAAGGTCCATTCCAGGATAACCATGGACGCTTCTGGCTCCCGGGCTGCACAAGTAGCAATGCCAACTGTTGGCCAGGCCGGAGTAAGCTACAATATCTCCACGATCGACCTAAGGACAGCCACTAGGGAACAGAAGGTCGGGCATCTGGAGGAGTCAGTGGCCACGGTGGTGCATCTGATTAAGCAAGATAAGATCACCAAAGACGAGCTGAAGGCGCAGGTTGCTGCCCTAACTGACTACATCCAGCAGTGGTCTTCAATAGATGACCTTCCCACTACCTCGACGGCCACTCCTCAGCTACTCTCCAGGGAGCAGATAGATAAGCTGGAGAGGAGGAAAAACTTAGAGAAGACCACGGAGGACTAGTTCCAGCAGGTTGCGAAGGTCGGAAACGTAGGGATCGGCTTAGCTGTGCAGATAGCCAATAGGTTCCTAGACTTGATTCAATCCTTGGAAGGCACGAGGAAGCTCTGCACCAACTTCCCTGCGATCTACGACTCTGCCTTCCCGAAGGTTGAGGCCATCCTTCAAATGCCATAAAGCACATGGAAAGAAAAGCTAGAACTGAAGGAGGATCACTGGTTGGTTGACATATGGCGTAGAGACTTCATCAACCGTAAAGAGAGGATGGAACAGATCCAAGGCAGAATAGATCCAGATATTGCGTGGATCAAGGAGATTCGAGCAGAATGTGCCAAGTACCTCAAGCTGATGACGGGCCATGATATGCCAATGGTGCAATTAGATGCAGAAAAGGTCAGGTCGTATTTTGAGGAACGGATGAAGGACGGGACAGCCGGAGATATCACAATGGACTTCTTGAGTTTCGCTGCATGTGCCTTCGATAGATCAGAGCTCTTCAAAGATCAAGGCTCAAAGTATGACGAGGATTGGAGGCGGCTGGAAGAGAATTCCAAGGAATGGAGCTACCAGGCGTTGAGATGCGAAATCCTCGAGATCGACAAGCTCCAGGCCGTCGTCCTCAAGCATATTGAACACGCAGCCTCCGGGGAGCAACTAGACAGCCCAGCCGAGGAAGAAGACTTCCCAGAAGAGTAGCTACAGCCAAAGGAACAACAATTAGCTACAAGACAAAAATGTAAATAGTGTCATCTACTAGATGACAAAATAGGGAAAAGACAAAAGATGTTTTAAAATTGTAAATCTATTTTGGGGGTAGGTGAAACCCTAATTTGTAATGAATCGTGGCCACACAATGGAAATGAATCTTGGCCATTCATTTGGTTTTTTGGAAACTATAAATAGAGCACTCCCCTCATTTGCAAAAGAGAGAGTTGAGTTGTTGTAAAGGCATGCTGCTGAAATTTATGAGAAATAGCATTGACTTGGTGCATTTCCTTGTTTTCTCTCATGTCTATTGATTCACTTCTCCAATATTAGTTGTTAGCTTAGATCTCTTTGTTGTTTAGTTAGCTGTTCATGTTATTTGGATAATCTTAGGAATGCTGTTGGCTGTTCATGAAAATTCCTGCTTTGTTGATGATCCCTTAGTCCATACTTTTTGCTGTTTGCTGAAGGTAGATAGCTTTGCAAAGTTAGCCTGGACTTGATTTAAGCTGCCTCAAACACTTATCTTTAGTTCATGCATGTATGTGGTGGATGAAGGATAAAAATCTGCAGCCCTTAGAAGATTGCACGATTCCCATGATACTGTGAAATCCCTGGTTAAGTGAGATATTGTTTTGAAGGAATTGTCCATTGCAGGGACTCCATTATCACTGTTCGCAGCAAGCTTTAGGCTTAGGAACTTTTCTTCCCCTTCGCTCTTTTTCACTTTCTTTAGAAACTGAACAACACCAAGGTTCATTGCACTTTATAAAGCAAAATCTAACAACTAGATGGAGTTTGAGACTGCTGTTTGAATCTACAACCAAGACATAATTGCTTACATGTGAAAACTCCTTTTCGAAGATCCAACTTCATGTTTTGTGCCCATATTTTGTGTTTATGTAAGGCCTCCTTGTGATTCCAGCAAATCACATCAAACTACTGAGGTATCTAAGCACCGTCATGACCTGACATCCAAGAGACCTTGGGATAGTGTTCTGCAACTCGATTGTGGGAAATTGTCTTTCAAGAGAGGTAGTGCACCTGTGCGCTGCCTGTGTTGTGAAGTGCATAAAAACACCATCAACAGGTTCTAAAGTCATTTCCTTTAAATTGAATAAATTAATCTTTATTTGATTTAAATCTAACACCATCCTCTTTAATTAAATAAATCAAACTTTATTTAATTAAGTCTAAATTCATTATTCTTCCAATCTTGATTTATTTAAATCCTAAAATCTAAGTCAAAATGTCAAATCAACTAATTATCATCTAAGTTAATCAAATATTGATTAACACTAACACTAATCCCTCAAATCCTCTAGATTTTGCAACTTGTGCAAGTAAATCAATTTAATTGATTTATTAAATCCTCCATTTCCATTCAAAAAAGGAATAAAGTTGGAATATTCCTCAAATTTGAAAATTCCCTCCCAAGGGACTTGTCCATCCAACAAGGCATTAAAGGCCTCTTACATGTCCTTTTTCTTGAGCCAAGTGGCATTAACTCTCATTTCTTCTCCCTCCAACATGTCACTTTTCCAATTTCAAATATCCACCTAATGACATTAATGTGCACATTCATCAAAATGTGCTCCACCTCTATCCACTCACATGTTGACAAGTGTCATTGTGTTATTGGTTGATGTTTTGTCCCGCATTCATCCTTTTGGCTCATTCATCCATCCTTCTCTCCTATAAATGGAGAGATCTTTTACTAATTTGGGATCCACAACTTATGCAAAGTCATTATCTTCATGTTTTGAGAAACTTCATCCACTGTCATCCATTTTCATAGGTTTTTATCATTTCATAGCTAGGTTATGGAGAAATTTCATCAAGGAGCATCAAATCTTCATCATTGATCATCATGAAGCTTGCAAGGAATTGGGAAAGGGCTATTTTCCACATAAAAATAACACCAATTCCCCCATGGGATTGAGATTTTGAGCATTTGAATAGGATTTAGATTGTTTTTTTTTGTGTTCATGTTATTACTTGTTCTTTATGTTTCAAATGAATCTTATGAGGAATGATGATTTTAACTTGCATAATTGACTAAGATTGTGTTGTTTGTTTGTGTTTGTGCAGGTCTAGATCCACCATTCACAATGTAAAAATTTGTCTCCTCAACCTTTTGAATGCAATGGAAAGGTCCTTTTTGGCTGAAAATTCTCCTATAAAAACTATCAATTTTGATGAGAGCATCCTTATAGAAAATTTGATCAAGAGAAATTTAAGGCATTCAAAGGAAAATTTATTGAAGATTTATTGCAACAATAAAGATCCAATTTTCAAGTCAAAGTTTTCTTGCGTCATGCATGTTATTGGAGCTAATATGGTGATGTAGGTTTCATGGTCCATTCAGGCATTCAAAGTCATTACTTCAAGCAAGATTCAAAGTTGAAGATCCACATCCATTGAAGCCATTTCATGAAAGTTGCAGATTTACATTCCAAGGTTTATGCAAGGTTTTGTTGAGTGGTAACATAGATTTTTTCATTCTTCATTCCTTTTTTCATGTTTCATTTCATTTCAAGGTTTGATTATGAAAATGGGGTTTTACCAAGGAAAAACCCCATTCACCAAAAACAAAACATTTTCCCTCTTGATTTGTGTTTGCAGATTTAGGTGGAAGAAATCTTGAAGATCCCTTGCAGAGAAAAATTGAATTTGTCAAAGTTACAAAAGTTTTCATCTCACGGAAACTCACCTACAAAATTTATTTTCGTATTTGCAAACTTGAAACCTGGGTAAATTGGAAGATTTGGATTTGTAGCAAAGGCTCTTGAAAGTTGCAGACAAACCCTAGCTTAGGACCCATTCGCTCCTGAGCGAATGAGTCCCAGATCAACTTCATAAATTGACTTTTTGGTGACTGGTACACATGCTTTTGCCCTTCTCTAATCTGCATTCCATTTTGTGGTTCTATCAGTATTGAGCTTAATCTCTTTGTTCCAAGTGTTATATTAAAATTTGGTGTTGATTTACTATTTTTAGTTTTTCTCCCCAAAGTGTTGTTTGACCTAGACCCTCGTCCTGACACAAAAAAGAAATCTACAGATTCACACGTTGAGTTGACTTACCTAAGGGTTTTTAGACAATTCTTTCTGTGGATCTCATTTCCTAATGAATTGAGGAAGAATAGGTCCCTAAGTGGTTCATCAATACCATTTTGATAACCACCCTATAAACCTATTTTTCTTCATTTCATTTTGGTGAACCCAATCTTTTGATCATTGCATTTTTCTGATTTGGAGTCTATTTTAGCCCTATATCTAGACATTGCATTCATTTGCATTGCATTGAATTGAATTGAATCTCATTTAGGGTTGCTTAACTTGTATTAACTTTGCATCTCATTTAGGGTTTTAAGATTGCATATTTGCATCTTTTAAATTTTGAAAAATACAAAAAAATTAGTCATTTTGCAAAGCATTTACATAAGATGGCATCATAATTCATTTACATTTGAAAATTGAATCAAAATTTCATTTCAAATTAGCTCTCCTAAGTTGTCATTTAGTCATATTTTGCATTTGCATTCAAGCTTAATTTCACAAAAATATGAAACTGTAACTCACTATCTGAACCCAGAATTTGGAAACCATGAGAATCAACTTAGAAATCTATAAAAACACTTTTCAAAACCCTAAGCTAGAACCATTTTTCCCAAGGCTGAATGAGTCCTTGATCAAGGTTGTTTCCTATATTTCTAGGTTTTAAAACTTTTGTTTCTGTATTCTTTTTTGTTGTTTTCAGTTTTCTGTTTCAGTTTGCAATTTTTTTGTTACTTGGAATTGATCATATTAAGCTTCATTTTATAAATTAAGTGCATTGTGTGAATTCAAAATTGAATTTACATGACATCATTTTTAGGTTTTTACATAGCATAATTAGAAAATTATCTTCTTTGATATCTAAAAATTGCTTAAATACATATTTGCATTGCACTTTACATTCTAGGTTATTTCATTGCATTTACCTTTTATCCATTTTGGGTGCATACCGAGTTTGTGAAACTTGTATGAGCTTCAAAACTTGGTGTCCTATTAGCAATACTATTGTGAGATGTAATTCAAGACTCATGTCATCTCACGATACTCCATTCATCATGGATCTTTGGTTTTCCAACTCTTTCACTCATAGTGTTGATAGTCAACCCACTATGGATCATAGTCTTCATACCTCATTTCTAATGACTTCCCTACCTACAACTAATGTGCATGATGTTAAAATAATGGTTTTTTAATGTCCCACAAGAGAACATAAGAAGGATTGATGAAGAAATAGAGAAATTGTAAAATTTTGTGACTTCTGAAAACATTGCTAGTAGTGTCATTCCTGCTTTAGATAATGTGAGGAAACTGCTTGAAAATGAACATGGAATAGAGATTATGTGAAGTCTAGCTCATATTTTTGATAAAAATGTCCCTACCATGACTAGTTGTGCTCAAGCTTTGGGGTATACTCAAAGTCAAGGTGGAATTTCAATTCCTCCTTCCACAAACCTTACCTCTATTCCTACCTACACTAGTACTCATGTTATTACAACCATCCAACCTACTAGCAATGTCAACACTTAGGTATTTACATTGGGAATCCCTCTAATTTTTTGTATTCAAATATCATATCTCCTCAACCATCTCCTCTCATAAATCTACAATTCACTTGCTCTCCACATACATACACAAATCCACCTTATTCACCTCCATCTCACAATACCAACAATGATCCAATCCTTAACACACTTTTACAAAATGTTTCATCCCTACAACAACGAATCACCACATTAAACCAAAACAACAATGGTCAGCCTTCACAATACATCAAAACAAACCCATTATCCCTGGAGATATTGAGAACACAAATGCCACAAGGTATAGAGGTTCCTAGGTTTGAGAAATATGGTGGGAAAGTAGATCTTGTTAGGCATGTTTCCGCTTACAAAAATTTATGTAGTGACTTCATTTTTGAAGATAAACTCTTGCCTAATATCTTCCCTAGATCTTTGAAAGATGCTACTTTAGAGTGGTTTTTCTCCTTACCGAATAGTTCAATTAGTTCATTCAATGAAATTATTGATTCTTTTTACAACAACTTCCAAATTCACATGGGTCCTAAGATGACCTTAGCTAATTTGATGAAATGTAAAAAAAGGATGATGAAAAGGCCACTGATTTCATAACGTGATACTAAATGCTTTATTAAAAAACAAACATTAAGATTCCTAATGCTAACCTTCAAAGAATGTTTATTTCCAATTTGCAAGATAAAATCCAAGCTAAGCTTGAGACGTTGAGGTTTCCTTCCTTCACACAGTTGTGTACAACCCTTTGTGATTATCAAAATTTGGTTAGTAGTCATGAAGTGAAAACTCCCTCTAACCGTCCAAAAAAGTCTAAATCTACACCTCAAAACAACTATCAACCTTTCAAGAAACAAAATAAGGAATTTCTAACAAATTAATCCCCCACAATCAACTCAAAATGTGGACACCCAAGTGCCTGCTATAAAGATGACAAAACCATATGCCTTTATAGATAGAAATAGATAATTTACACCCCTACCCGATACCCTTCATAATATCATGTTGTAGCTCTTAGGCAAGAATTTGATTTCCTTACCTCTTGTTAGAGCTCCTGATCCTACTAAACCTTTACCTTCAAACTATAGACCAAATGCTTATTTCCATTTTCACCAAAAAAATGGACATGATATAGAACATTGCAAGCATCTTAAACATCTTGTGCAAGACCTCATTGATTCTAATCATATTCAAATTGGAGGTGTTAATGATAAAGGTAATAAGTATGTAGCCCCTCCTAATCAAAATTTATAAATCTTCACCAATCCTATGCCAAATCATAATATTTCATTTGTCAAAGCTAGTGAAACAAAGAATGATGTGATCACTGAAGAATTCCTCTTTGTGCATGAGCTTTATCAAGATACATATCAAAGATCGAAAGCATGGATCAAAACACATAATGGTTTCGATTTCCCTACGATAGGTTCCATAAATCTCTCTTTAAAAGTTGGATCAAAACAATTAAATGTCTCATTCACCATCATCCTGACTTCAAACCAATTTCATGTGAAGTTAGGCTATCCATGGCTTTTCTCCATGAATGTCATCCCATCAGTTGTGCATAAATTCTTAAAGTTTCCATTTGGAAATGAAATATTTACAGTACATCATAGTGGCTTTAATCCCATGTCTTTCTGTGGGAATTTCTCACTGGATTTGTTTTGGCCCAAGCCTATTGAGCCTATTCAACCCCATGAAGAATTGTTTTTCAAATCCTATCAAAATTTTAAGCAAAGCGAATAATAGAATTATGCCTTAGCAATATGCCTCAACCCTTGATTGAGCCTCCTATACTTGATGAAACCATGATTGAACCAAAAGCTCTCCCAAGTAAAGAAGACCAACCAATGACAAATCCTCCCCCTATTTCATATAAGAGAACACAAGATAATCAAACAAATCTCGTTGTGCCTCCTAAAGTCAAATAAGTTTACAAATCTAAAGAGAAAGTGGTTGAGCAACCTCCCATGGTTCCTTCCATTCCTTTCATCAGGGAAGAAAAGAAACCTATGTTTGACAAACCCTCTCCTACACAATCACAACTTGAAAATTGAATGAAAAGAAACCGAAATGCTAGAGAGTGTAGGTGTAGACGTCATGCTATTTGTTGAACAAGACAAATGATAGGGGGTGAATAAATTGTATCCAATTTAACCTTTAAAACATTCACCAAAACTTAGATCAATCGCAAATCCTTAACTTTGCTAAAATGATTAAACATTAAGTGCATGTGTAGAAATAAAAAACCATCACACAAACATAGTAACACCAGATTTACATGGAAAACCCAGTGAGGGAAAAACCATGGTGAGGATTAGCTCACAATATACTAAATATCAAAACTAATTACAAAGGCTCATTTCCTAATAAGGCTCACTGCCAAAAAAAGGACTCACTATCCAGATTAGGACTCACTATCCAACAAGGGTTAACCACTTGGAGGGCTCACTGCCATAGAGATATAAAGAAGATAGAAGAGATATGTTATAGAGATAAGACAATATCAATGTAACGGAGATTTCCACCACAATTTACTCAACCACTTGCAAACATGCATGAATGATAGAGTACACCTTCAACTCATTGCATCCAGAAACTCAACATTTATAATTCACATTGATCTATCACACTTGCATCACATACACACATTTATTCACATCTATTTCTCATCTATATGCTCTATTTATTTGCGCTTATCTCTTTGTACATATTTCACCACTAACTCATCCGGTATTTACACCATCTTCAACTTTGAAACATATCCAAAGTTGGCCATCCATCATTAAATTAAAATTAGGTTGGTGCCAGAAAATCCTAGGGTGGAATTAGAATGAGGGAAACCAAAATACACAGTTCATGAGGACCCAAATAGGTCACAACACACTTCATCAACTTCAAAATTAGTGTTCAACACAAGGTCAGCAAAACCAATGTAAAACAAATAGAACAATTAAGCACACACAACCCTTAGCATGATCAAATCCTTCCAGGCACCAAAATGATCTTCAACACGATCATAAAAAATTAACTCTAGAACCATAATTCATAAGAATCAACCAAAAAGAAATCTGGACCAACAATATTTCTCCCAGACCTCAGCCAGAAACATAGAAAACCATAGTTCATAACTGGTGAAAATAACTCACACTATACAATAAATCAGAAGCCAAAAATCTGGATATAGCAGCTTCCAACAACCATAATCAACATATTTGAACCACACAAATATAGGAACAAAACCTGGAGCACATGTAACCTTTCTTCTTTACAATTTTCTTAATATCCTCAACATATACAACCAATAACCTGCATCCATGACATCAATGAAAACATCAACCAGTTGATAACCAATTGACCACTTGACATCAATGACAACACCTTCATTCTTGCAAGAATCTCCCCCTTTGTCATTGATGACTACACATGATGTGAAAAACCATCAAAGACAACATACTAGCTCTAAACACACTTCTCATGATTTTTCTTTTTGTTTCTCCCCCTTAGTAGATAATATTTTTCACATGATACTTTTCTCCCCCTTTGACATCAATGGCAAAGGAAAAAAATATTTTACATTGATTTCCCATTTGACATTAAAAAAAAAAAAACTCTTACAATGACAACACATGACACTACTTGCTCCCCCTGAGAGGTAGCCACCAAAACATTAGTCTAGAAGAAAGATAGATCCATAGACCCACCAGACTGATGCATCTCTATATTCATCTAGTTCAAAAAAGGAGGGGCAATGACCCCTAACTTCTCCTTGTTGGATTTTGTGGTTGTGTTGATGATATGTGGTTGTCATTGATGTCAACACTATTAGCATAAATGTATTTGAAGCTGTATATGTCAAGGATATTGAGAAAATTGTAATAAATGAGTTCAAGGTTGTTAGTGGTGAAGTGAAGTTCAATATGGTGGTTATTTTTGTACATTGTTGATCAGAGGTTGTGGAATAAAGGGTTTGTTACTGAGTGTATCTAGTTTATCCATGTTGAGTTTCAGAGATCTGCACAAAGATTTGATTGAGTTATGAAGATTTCTATTCAGACAGTTTTTCTATTTCTTCAGTTGGTGTTCTTGATTGAAGATGATGCTATTTCAGTTAGTTTAGTTTCTGTAGATGCTTCTCTTGTGATTCGTGATGCTTGTGGATATTTCTAGATTGTGCTCTATCTTTGTTGCACGTCCGCATTGATCGTTGTGATCGTGGTTGGTGATTTTCTCTTGCATGTTCATGTTTCTCTTGTTCTTGGTTGACATAGTGTTTGTAGCATGTTGTGGATCTTCGAGGAGAAATTAATTGAAGTGTCTTCATGCTGGAGATGTTGATTTGGGTCCTCACTAAGTTGTGGTTGACCTTGGTTGATTTGCATTGATAATATTTAATGTTTTGGGTCAACAGTTTATATTCATTTTATTATTTCTTTGTGGCCGACTTGTAGCGATGAAAATTCATGTTGCGGATATATATGAGCGATTGTTTATTCAAATTTAAGTGTGAATAAGGTGTGCTTCTGTGTGTGTGAAAATAATGTTCTAAATCATTCGAAGGCAGAGTAGAGTGTGAAGAATTGTGAAGAAGAGTGAAGAAGAGTGAAGAAGTGTTCATGTGCTTAATTGGAACTATAATTAGGCATTAGCAGATGCTATTTTCTTATTTCAAAATTCGGATGGATTTAATCTGAATCTCTTTGTAAGATAGTATGTCTTCCTTTGTAATTGAGCAGTGAGCTCTAAGCAGTGTGCCTGAATGCATGTGCATTCCCCATATTTCATTCTCATTATACTTTTAATAGGGTATAATTTTGTGGACTGACCTCCACTGTGGTTTTTCCCCTAACAGGGTTTCCACGTAAAAAATATTGGTGTTATGTGTGTTTATGATTTATGTTTTCATGGTTAATAATCAGATCAGAGAATAAGATTAATAAGTTGAATAAGTTTTGAGTTTTTGTGACAACTGATTCACCCCCCTCCTCTCAGTTGTCTGCCCTTCTATCACCAACAATTGGTATCACAATAGGTTCCTTGGAAGTTTAACAACTTAAGGTGATCCGAGATGGAAAGTTACAAGAAGGATAGTCCAAGATTTGATGGAACAAATTATTCTTTGTGGAAGACTTGAATGGAGTGCCATCTGAGATGCATTGGTGAACCCTACTGGAGCATTACAAGTAATATGTATATTATTCCACAAAATGGTCCTACTACTTCTGCTGAGATCAGAGATGCTGAGTATAATATCTAGGCTAAGGAAGCTTTGTTGAGTGCTTTGACTGATTCTGAGCTGACAAATGTTATGGATCTGAAGACTTCTTATGAGATATGGAAAAAGTTGGAAACCTTGTATGAAGGTGATACTAATGTGAAGATTGCTAAGTTTCAGAGTTTGAAAGGGAAATATGAAAGGTTGAGAATGGGTGATGATGAGAACATTAATACTTTCATGCAAAGAGTGAATGAACTTGTCTGTGGTATTAGATGTGCTGGTGTAAAGATATATGAATATGAGATTGTTGCTAAAGTGCTTAGATCCTTTCCTGATTCTTACAAAGTCAAAGCTAGTGCTATTGAAGAACTCTAGACTGTAACAAACATAACCAAAGATACATTGGATGGTAAGCTGACTGCTTTTGAGTTGAGTGAATTTGGTGATGCCCTTCCTAAGGTTGAATATGCATTTAAGGCTACTACTTCCGGAAGAGATAGACAAAGATATGATTTGGGTGAGAGTTCATCTAGAAAGACATTCAAGAATGAGGGTGAAATCAGAAAAATTGAAGAAGAAGAAATAGAGCTAGAAGAGATGGAACACTTATTGTCAAAAGAGTATCGAGAGGAAAAGGTAAGTATGAAGGAAAATTACCTCTTAAATTATTTTCTTGCAATAAGATAGGTCATTTTGCATCAAGGTGTCCAGAAAGAGCTACTAAACCAAGACATAACAAGCCTAGATTTCAGAAGAAGTGTTACTATGCTGCTGATGAAGGTGTGACAGATGATGAATCTGATAAAGGAAATAGAAGTGATGATGAATGGATATTTATTGCTATCAAGGAAAATAATCCTGTATCTACTGAATCTACTAGTACAAATGTGGAGAAATCCCTCACTGCTCGAGTTGAAGAAAAAGATGAATGGGTAATTGACAGTGGATGTTCACATCATATGATAGGAGACAAAAGTAAGTTTGTAAGCTTGGAAAAGTATGATGGTGGTGTTGTGAGATTTGGTGATAATAAAACTAGTGTGATCCATGGAAGAGGTTGCATTTCTGTTGATGGTAAGCATAATACTAATGATGTTCTGTATGGGGAAGGCTTGAAGCATAATCATTTGAGTGTTGGTCAAATGGTTGATAAGGGATACAATCTTTAGTTCAAGGATGGAAATTGTAGAATATTGAGTTCTGAAAATGAAATTACATTAGGTACAAAAACAAAAGGTAATATCTTTCACTTGAGTGCTGCTAGTAAAAGTTGTTTGATTGCTCAAGTTGATGAAAGTTGGTTATGGCATACAAGGTTGTGTCATGTTAACTTTGATAATATTGTCAAGATAAGTTCCACTAAGGCTGTGAGAGATCTACCTAAGGTGGTGAAACCTACCAATGCAATACGCAAGGAATGTCAATTGGGAAAGCAAACTAGGATTTCATTTCAGAGTAAAAATAATTGTTCAAATGAATTGTTAGAGCTTGTGCATATTGATCTGTGTGGTCCCTCTAAGGTCAGAAGTTTGCAAGGTTACAGGTATTTCCTGTTACTCATTGATGATTATTCTAGAATGGTATGGGTTACTTTCTTAAGGGAAAAATATGAAGCACTGGAAAATTTCAAGATCTTTAAAGCTATGGTTGAGATAGATTCAGGTTTGAAGATTAAATGTTTGAGATCAGATAGAGGTTGTGAATTCACTTCTGGTGAATTTAATACTTTTTGTGAAGAACATGGACTAAAGAGACAATTATCTACACCACAGACCCCTCAACAAAATGGAGTTGTGGAAAGGGAGAACAAAACAATTGAAGATGTTGCTAGAACTATGATGTTGAAAGGAAATGTTCCTCATATCTATTGGAGAGAAGCCGTGAGTACTGTTGTGTACACACTCAATTGGGTACAAATCAAAGGTGATACTGGTAAGACCCCTTTTGAGCTATGGACTATTCAAAAGCCTACTGTTAAATACTTCAAGATATTTGGAAGCAGATGTTATATTAAGAGATATGAAGACATGGGAAAGTTTGATGCTAGGAGTGATGAAGGTATCTTTCTGGGTTATGCTACTAAAATTAAGGCCTACCGGTGTTACAATAAAAGATTGAAGAAAATGGTTGAAAGTGAAAATGTTAAGGTTGATGAAGACTTTGGTACACTATCCAAAACCTGTGGATATGACTCTAATGATCAGGATGACATTACAAACAAAGGAAAGCAAGTTTAGACTACAAATCAAGTGCAAACCAATTTGATAAATCAAGAAAATGAAGAAGAAGGAGAAACTGGTGAAAGAGTAGAAGAAAGATTAGAAGAACTTGAAGTTGAAGAAAATCCTAAGAAGACTCTGAAGTATGTAAGATTGAATCATTCAGAAGATCAAATTATAGGTGATAAGAACAAAGGTGTCCAGACTAGGAGAAAGATTGCAGAAGAGTATTGCTTGATTTCAAAGACTGAGCCTACTAGTGTGAATGATTCATGTAAAGATGAGCATTATATTGAAGCAATGAAAGAAGAGTTAAAACATATTGAAAAGAATGATACATGGATTCTTGTTCCCATACCTAAGGATAAGAATGCCATTGGAACCAAATGGGTCTTTAGAAACAAACTGAATGAGCAAGGTAAAGTAAGATATGTAAAGGATATTCACAAATGGAAGGAATTGATTTTGAAGAGACCTTTGCCCCTATTGCTAGAATTGAAGCTGTAAGATTATTTCTTGCCTATGCTGCTCACAAGAACTACAAAGTTTATCAGATGGATGTAAAATCAGCTTTTCTAAATGGTGAATTGGAAGAAGAAGTGTATGTTAAGCAACCTAATGGATTCCAGTTGACTAATAAAGAAGACATGGTGTGTCGGTTGAAGAAAGCATTGTATGGACTCAAGCAAGCCCCTAGAGCATGGTATGCAAGATTGGAAAAGTATTTGCTGAAGCTTGGATTTAATAAAGGTACTGCTAATAGTAATCTGTATTTCAAGAATGATGATAAATATTTGATTGCTGAAGTCTTTGTTGATGATATTATTTTGGAGGAGATGATGCTTTGTGCATGAAGTTTGCTAATGAGATGCAGGATGAATTTGAGATGTCTATGATTGGTGAGATGAAAATATTTTTGGGATTGCAAATTACTCAATTAGATAAAGGGATTTTTATATCTCAGTTCAAGTATGTGAAGGAATTGCTGAAGAAGTTCGGTATGGAAGATTCAAAGCCAGTTGGACACCCATGGTGACTGGATGCAAGTTGACAACAAAAGATGATTCTCCAAAAGAAAATCAAACAAGATACAAATCAATGATTAGTGATTGTTGTACTTAACTCAAACTAGGCCTGATATCATGAATGCTGTATGTATTATTGCAAGATTTCAAGATAATATGAAAGAATCTCATGTGATTGTTGTGAAGAGAATTTTCAGATACTTGAAGGGAATTGTTGATCTTGGCCTATGGTATCCTAAAGACGATGATCTTACTTTGAGTTCCTTTATTGATACTGACTGGGTAGGAGATGTGAATGATATAAAAAGTACTAGTGGTGGAGCATTTTTCTTGGGTAAGAAGCTAATTTCATGGTTAAGCAAGAAGCATAATGCCATTTCCTTAGTCTACTGTAGAGGCCAAATACATTACTGCTGCTAATAATTATACTCAAGTCCTGTGGATGAAACATATGTTGAAGGATATCAGAATTATATATGATGAGCCTATTGCTATATTATGTGATAACTCAAGTGCTATTAACATTTCCAAGAATTTGGTGTTGCATTAAAAAACAAAGCATATATCTATCTAGTTTCACTTTTTGAGGGAGAAGGTAAGTAAAAAGGAAGTTAGATTGGAGTATGTGCCTACTAAGGAGTAGATTGCAGACATCTTTACCAAGACATTGCCTAAGGATACTTTTGAGCATCCCAGAGGGAAGTTAGGGGTGATTAACCCTCCTAATTAGAACTAAGGATGCATTACATTGCATCAGTCTGTGCATTTCACAGTCATATCTTGTCTCAGATTGATGTTATGGTGGTTACTACTCTAGGGGAGTAGTCAAATGTTCAAAAATTCAAATATGTGGTTCAGAGCTTAGAGAAATTTGTCATTAATGTCAAAGGTGGAGAAGAGTCATGTGAAAAACTAGTGATTATCTGAGGAGAAGAGCCTTATGGGGAGAAAGATTATGTGAAAGTGTTGAGGAGAAGATGAGTCAAAACCTAAGCAGGAGTTAGTTGCATTGATGGTGTTTTTCACATCATGTGTTTCCATCAATGCCAAAGGGGGAGATTGTTGGATGCTGTGGTTGTGTTGATGATATGTGGTTTTCATTGATTTCAACACTATTAGCATAAATGTATTTGAAGCTGTATATGTCAAGGATATTGAGAAAATTGTAATAAATGAGTTCCAGATTGTCAGTGGTGAAGTGAAGTTTAGTATGGTGGTTATTTCTGTATGTTGTTGATCAGAGGTTGTGGACTAAATGGGTTTTCACTGAGTGTATCTAGTTTATCCATGTTGAGTTTCAAAAATCCTCATGAAGATTTGATTGAGTTATAAAGATTTCCATTCAGACAATTTTTCTGTTTCTTCAGTTGGTGTTCTTGATTGAAGAAGATGCTATTTTAGTTAGTTTAGTTGTTGCAGATGCTTCTCTTGTGATTCATGATGCTTGTGGATGTTTCTAGATCATGCTCTATCTTTTTTGCATGTCCGCATTGATCGTTTTGATCGTGGTTGGCAATTTTCTCTTGCGTGTTCATGTTTTTCTTGTTCTTGGCCGACATAGTGTTTGTAGTGTGTTGTGGATCTTTGAGGATAAATTAATTGAAGTGTCTTCATGCTAGAGATGTTTATTTGGGTCCTCACTAAGTTGTGGCCAACCTTGGTTGACTCACATTGATAATCTTTAATCTTTTGGGTTGACAGTTTGTATTCATTTTATTATTTCTTTGTGGCTGACTTGTAGTGATGAAAATTCATGTTGCAGATATATAAGAGAGAATTTTTATTTGAATTTAAGTGTGAAGAAGGTGTGATTTTGTGTGTGTGCATGAATAATGTTCTAAATCATTCAAAGGCAGAGCAGAGTGTGAAGAATTGTGAAGAAGTGTGAAGAAGAGTGAAGAAGAGTGAAGAAGTGTTCATGTGCTTAATTGGAATTATAATCAAGCATTAGCTGATGCTATTTTCTTAGTTCAAAATATGGATGGATTTAATCCAAATCTCTCTGTAAGACAGTGTGTCTTCCTTTGTAATTGAGCAGTGAGATCTAGGAAGTGTGCCTGAATGCATGTGCATTCCCCATATTTCATTTTCATTATACTTTTAATAGGGTATAATCTTGTGGACTGACCTTCACCGTGGTTTTTCCTCTAACAAGGTTTCCACATAAAAAATATTGGTGTTATGTGTGTTTATGATGTGTTGATGATTTATGTTTTCATGGTTAATAATCATATTAGAGAATAAGGTTAATAAGTTGAATAAGTTTTGAGTTTCTATGACAACTAATTCACCCCCCTCCTCTCAGTTGTCTGCCCTTCTACTGCCAATACTCCTGGAGATACTCAAAAGTATCTTTAGGAAGAGCCTTTGTAAATATATCTGCAATCTGATATTTCATAGGGACATACTTGAGCTTTACTTCATTCTCCACAACCTTCTCTCTGAAGAAATGATACATGATAGATATATGCTTTTTCCTCAAGTACATCACTGGATTCTTTGAAATGTTAATTGCACTTGTATTATCACATAAGATAGAAATAAGATCATCATACACTACTTTGATGTCTTTCAATGTCTCTTTCATCCATAAAACTTATGTACAACAAGATGCAACAACAATAGACTCAACTTCAACAGTAGATAAGGAAATTGAATATTTCTTTTTACTCAACCATACCACTCATCTGCAACAAAGAAAGAATGCACCACCACTTGTACTTTTTTTGTCATCTACACATCCAATCCAATCTGCATTTGTATAAGAACTTAGTGTAAAGTCAATATCCCTAGGATACCATAAGCCATAATCGAAAGTGCCATTGAAATATTTGAATATTCTTTTATCAACAACATGTTTTTCCTTAGGATCTTCTTGAAATATAGCCACAAGATAGACAACATGCATAATATCCAGTCTAGTAGCAGTCAAATACAACAATCCACCACCAACCATAGATCTATATTTTCTCTGATCAGCTTTAGGTGAATCATCATCTTTACCTAATTTTCAACCAATTACCATAGGAGTGCATACTGGTTTGGAACCATCCATCCCAAACTTCTTCAACATATCTTTCACATACTTAGACCGTGAAATAAAAATTCCTTTCTCTGTTTGATTAATTTGTAGCCCAAGAAAGAAATTCATCTCTCCAAACATAGACATCTCAAATTATTTTTACATTTCTTCCACAAAAATATTACACATAATTTTATTTCCTCCAAAAATAATGTCATCAATGTATACAATCACAATCAAGATTTTGACATTTTCAATTTTGAAATACGTATTACTATATATCATACCTTTGTTGAAACCTTGCTGAATCAAGTGCCTGTCTAACCTTGCATACCAAGCTTTAGGATCTTGCTTCAATCCATATAAAGCTTTCATCAATATACAAACCATATCCAGTTGATTTGACAACTGAAATACTTTTGGTTTTCCCATGTAGACCTCTTCTTCCAGCTCACCATTCAAAAATGCAGACTTGACATCCATTTGATAGACCTTGAAATATTTATAAGTAGAAAACTAGAACATCTTGATAGATTCCATTCTTTCCACCAAAGCAAAAGTCTCCTAAAATCTATGCCTTCTACTTGCAAGTAACCCTTACACACAAGCCTTGATTTATTTTTGACCACTTCTCCATTCTTATTCAACTTATTTATGAATACCCACTTTGATCTAATAATGTTTTTATCTACCAGTCTAGGGACCAATTCCCAAGTTTGATTCTTCTCAATTTGCATAAGTTCTTCTTTCATAGCCTCCATCCAATGCTCATCTTTACATTCTTCAATTATAGTCTTTGGTTCAATCTCAGAAAGTAAACACATATTTACCTCACCAGCAATAGCTCTGCTTCTTGTCATTACTCCTTTTGTCTTGTATCCAATGATCTAACTTTGTGAATGATTTTTTTTCACATACCTAGGTGTCTTAGGGGACACCACTGGAGCTTCATCATATTTTTCTTCATTCTACTTCTCTTGCTCATCCTTTTCCTTTTCTCCCACAACTTTTTCAATCCTTACATAATCAGGTTCATCAAATATATATCCATCAACATCAATTGAATTCTTCATTACTTCATTAACCTTGAAACTTGTGCTTTCTACAATCTTTCTCAATATTTTACTGAAACATCCGTAAGCTTTTCTTTTAGTAGAATATCCAAGAAAAATACCTTCATCACTTTTAGGATCAATTTTTTCTAGATTTTCTTCATCCCGTTTGATATAACATTTGCTTGCAAATACCTTGAAATATTTAAGAATAGGAATTCTTCCACACCATGGCTCATAGGGGGTCTTTGTACTGTTTTATCTCGCTTGAACTCAATTGAATACATAAAAAATAGTGTGAATAGCTTCTCTCCAATAAACTTCCAGTAGACCAACCTCAATAATCATTGATCTAGCAGCTTCTTGAATTGTTCTATTCTTCCTTTCAACAACTCCATTCTGCTGAGGAGTTCTTAGAGCAGATAACTATCTTTTTATTCCATGAACTTCACAAAACATATTAAACTCATAGGAGGTGAATTCACTACCTCTATCAGACCTTAATAATTTTATCCTCAAATTTACTTCATTCTCAACCATAGCTTTGAATGTCTTGAATCTATATAATGCATCCGATTTCTCTCTAAGAAATGTAACCCATGTATACCTAGAATAATCATCAATCAAAAGCATAAAGTACCTTTCACCTTGTAGACTTCTCACTCTTGTAGGACCAAAAATATTTGTATGAATTAAATCCATTAGTCTAGTAGTAGATTATTCCTTTGATCTGAAATAATTTCTTACTTGATTTCCAAATTGACAATTCCTGCAAATAGCATTAATAGGCTTTGTAATCCTTGGTAGATCTCTCATGGCCTGAAATGCACTAATCCTTGCAAGATTATCAAAATTCATATGACACATTCTCCAATTCCACAACCAATTGTCATTAATCTGAGTCATAAAGCATCATCCATCAACACCCTTAAGTTGATAGATATTTCCTTTAGATTTCTTTCTTGCACTAATCACTATTCTAGAATCTTTCTTATTTCACATTTTTCATCATTAAATACAAGATTATATACTTTATTGCACATCTATCCAACAATCAAAATATTATGCCTTAAGCCCTTAACATAGTAGACATCATCAATATTATGCTTGCCATTGAAACTTACTGAACCTATCCCACAAATCTTAGCACCAGTATCATCTCCAAACATAACTAAGCATCTATCATATTTTTCAAGTTTAATAAACTTACTCTTATCACTAGTCATGTGATGTGAACAACCACTGTCAACAACCCAATAGTTCTTTTCTTGTTTAGCATGTTGGGCAAAAATTACGTTACCTTCATTTTTCTCCTTCTCTGGAGGGCATTCCTTCACTCGTTTTTCAGAATTAGCAGAAGTAGGTCCATTTTTTATAGCCAAGAATAAGCATTCATTGTCACTAGGATCTCCATAATTAGATTCCTCATTAAATATACTAGCATCCTCATTCACATAATATGCTCTACTGATCTTCTTACCTTTCTTTTCTTTCTCATATCTTTGTTTATTCCTCTTAGCTCTTTTCAAACACCTCAAAGCATAATGACCTATTCCTCCACAACTAAAGAATTTAAAGGGTATCTTACCTTCATACTTATCAAAGCCTTTCTTCATCCTTCTCACAAAGTTAGCTTCTACTTCATCAATATTTTCTTCATATGGATCTTCAACTCTTGTAGCCTTAAAATAAGTTTTTGATTTGGATCCATTTCTCAAATTTGACTTTCTCATCTCATAAGATGTAAAAGTTCCCAACAACTGATCTTTAGTGTAAGTCTTATAGTCTATATGTTCTTCAATAGCACATAACTTTTCACTGTAAGCATTAGGGAGAGTTCTAAGAATTTTCTTTACGATCCTGGATTCATCTATTGTAGCACCAAGTCCTCACATTCCAGCTACTACCTCATCCAATTTATATACATAGGCTTTAACATTCTTATATTAAGACATATGTAGGAGCTCAAACTATGTCTCTAAATGTTGCAACTTGGCCTCTTTGAACCTTTCATCACCTTCATGTGCCTTTTCTAAAGCATCACAAACTTCTTTAGCAGTTTTTTAGGTTTTGAACTTTAATCAACTCGGAATGTATAAGACTATTATTCAAAATGAACTTCGCCTTATTGTTCACTTCATGTGCCTTGATCTCATCAGTTGTACTCAGACCATTAGTAGGAGTGTAGGGAGTCTTGTAATATTTCTCCACATCATATCCACAATACTCTAGATATTCTTCCATCAATATTTTTTAGATAGCATAATTATTTCCATTGAACTTTAGATACTCAAAGTAACTTTTCTAGCCATCCCAAACCTTCCTTAAGTGGTTAAGCTCTTCTCTAAGGAACCAAGCTTTGATACCAATTTTTTAACAAGACAACTGAGAGGGGGGTGAATAAGTTGTATCCAATTTAACCTTTAAAACATTCATCAGAACTTAGATCAATTACAAATCCTTAACTCTGCTAAAAAGATTAAACATTAAGTGCAAGTGCAAAAATTGAAAACCATCACACAAACATAGTAACACCATATTTACATGGAAAACCCAGTGAGGGAAAAACCACGGTGAGGATTAGCTCACAATATAATGAATATCAAAACCAATTACAAAGGCTCATTGCTTGATAAGTCTCACTACCAAAACAAGGACTCACTGTTTAGATTGGGACTCATTGTCCAACAAGGGTTAACCACCTAGAGGGATCATTGCCACAAAAGAAGATAAAAGAGATATGTTACAGAGAGAAGACATATCAATGCGGCAGATATTTACACCACAATTTACTCAACCACTTGCAAACATGCATGAATGATAGAGTACACCTTCAACTCATTGCATTCAAAAACTCAACATTTAGAATTCACACTGATCTACCACACTTGCATCACATACACACATTGATTCACATATATTTCACATCTATCTGCTCTGTTTCTTTGCACTTATCTCTTTGTACATATTTCACCACTAACTCATCTTGTATTTATACCATCTTCAACTTTGAAACATATCCAAAGTTGGCCATCCATCATTGACTTCAAATTAGGTTGGTGCCAAAAAATCCTAGGGTGGAATTAGAATGAGGGAAACCCAAACACACGCTTGATGAGGAACCAAATAGATCCCAACATGCTTCATCAACTTCAAAATTATTGTTCAACACAAGGTCAGCCAAACCAGTGTAAAACACATTGAATAATTAAGCACACACAACCCTTAGCATGATCAAATCCTTCCAGGCAAAAAAAATATCTTCAGCACAATCATAACAACTTAACTCTAGAACCAAAATTAATAAGACTCAACTAAAAAGAAATCCAAACCAACAACATTTCTCTTGGACCACAGCCAAAAACACAGAAAACCATAGTTCCCAATTGGTGAACATAACTCACACTATACAATGAATCAGAAGCCAAAAATTTGGATATAGCAACTTCCAACAACCATAATCAACACATCTGAACCACACAAACATAAGAGCAAAAACCAGAGCAACCACTAAACACCTACGACCTTTCTTCAGTGAAATTTTCTAAATATCCTCGACATATACAACTAATAACTTGCATCCATGATATCAATGACAACAAAAACTAGTTGATAACCAATTGACTAGTTGACATCAATGACAACACCTTCAATTCTTACAACATTTTTGCTTGTTTGTTACAAGCAAAAGAAGAAAAATCCAACATACAAAACCATAATCCAAACTTGTCTCTGTTGGCAACACAAGGGGAGACAACTGAGAGGGGGGGCGAATCAGTTGTCAAGAAATTTAAACTTATTCAACTTATCAACATTATTCTCTAATATGATTAATAACCATTAAATCATAAATCATCAACACATCAGAAACACACATAACACCAAGATTTTTTATGTGGAAACCCTATAAGGGGAAAAACCACGGTGGAGGTCAGTCCATAAGATTATACCCTATTAAAAGTATAAGAAATGAAAATATGGGGAATGCACTTGCATTCAGGCACATTGCCTAGAGCTCACTGCTCAATTACAATAGGGCTAACAGCCCAAAGGAAGACACACTGTCTTAAAAAAAGAATCAGATTACATCTGTAGGGATTTGAACTGATAGAATAACATCTGCTAATGCTTGATCACAGTTCCAGTTAAGCACATGAACACTTCTTTACTCTTCTTCACTCTTCTTCACACTCTGCTCTTCCTTCAAATGATTAGGACTTTATTCACACATACACATACAAAAGCACACCTCAAATCCAATAAGAAATCACTCTTATATATCCGCAACAATAAATTTCATCCCTTCATGTTGGCTTCAACAAAATAATAAAATGAATATAAACTGTTGGCCCAAAATACTAAAGATTATTAATGCAAATCAACCAAGGTCAGCCACAACTTAGTGAAGACCCAAATCAACATCTCCAACATGAAAACACTTCAATTAACCACTCCTTGAAGATCCACAACATGCTACAACCACCATGTCGGCCAAGAATAAGAAAAATATGAACACGCAAGAGAAATTCGCCAACCACAAGCACAACGATCAATGCGAACATGCAACAAAGATAGAGCATGATCTAGAAGCATCCAAAAATGTCACGAATCACCAGAGAAGCATCCACAACAACTGAACTAACTGAAATCGCATCATCTTCAATTAGGAACACAAATTGAGGCAACAAAAAAATTGACAAGATATAAATCTTCATAACTCAATCAAATATTCACACGGATCTCTAAAACTTGATGTGGATAAAATAGATACACTCAACAATAAACCATTTAGTCCACAAAATTTGATCCTCAATGCACAAAACTCACTGATAGATTGAAATTTGCTTCACCACTGACAACCTGCAACTCATCTCATTACAAATTTCTCAATATCCTTGACATATACAACTTCTAATGAATTAATGCTAATAGTGTTGACATCAATGACAACCACATATTAGCAACACAACCACAACATCCAACAATATCCCCCTTTGGAATTGATGGCAACACATGATGTGAAAAACACCATCAATGCAACTAACTCTTGACACTTACTCCCCCTTAGATTCTGACTCATTTTCTCCTCAATTCTTTCACATGATCTTCTTTTCTAGAAAGTTTTTCACATGGTCTTCTCCCCATTTGACATCAATGACAAAGATCTCTAAGCTCCACACAAACTCTGAACCACATATCTAAACATCTGATTACTCCCCTTGAGTAGCAACCACCACAACATCAATCCATATTGAGATATGACTTTGAAATGCATAGATTGATGCAATGAAATGTATCCTTAGCTCTAATTAGGAGGGGTGATCACCCCTAACTTCCGTCTAAGATACTCAAAAGTATCCTTAGGCAACAACTTGGTAAAGATGTCTACAATCTGATCCTTAGTAGGCTCATACTCCAGTTTGACTTCCTTTTCACTCACCTTTTCTCTCAAAAAGTGAAACTTAATAGATATATGCTTTGTATTTGAATGTAGCACCAAATTCTTAGAAATGTTAATAGCGCTTGAATTATCACAGAATATAGCAATAGGCTCATTATACACAACTCTGATATCCTTCAACATTTGTTTCATCCACACGACTTGATTACAATTGTTAGCAACAACAATGTATTCGACCTCTGCAATAGATACGAAAATGATATTATGCTTCTCACTTAACCAAGAAATTAGCTTCTTACCCAAAAAAATGCTCCACCACTAGTACTTTTCCTATCATTTACATCTCCCGCCCAATCAACATCAGTAAAGGCACTCAAAGTAAGATCATCATCTTTAGGATACCATAGGCCAAAGTCAACTGTCCCCTTCAAGTATCTGAAAATTCTCTTCACAATAGTCACATGAGATTCCTTCAAATTAGCTTGAAATCTTGCAACAATACATACAAATTCATGATATCAGGCCTAGTTTTAGTCAAATAAAGCAATCCACCAATCATTGATTTGTATCTAGTCTGATTTTCTTTTAGAGAATCATCTTCTATTGTCAACTTGCATTTGGTCACCATGGGTGTATTGACTGGCTTTGAATCTTCCATACCAAAATTCTTCAACAATTCCTTCACATACTTGGACTGAGATATAAAAACCCCTTTATCCAACTAAGTAATTTGCAATCCCAAAAATAATTTCATCTCACCAATCACTGAAATTTCAAATTCACTCTTCATCTCATTAGAAAATTTCATGCACAAACCATCATCTCCTCCAAAAATGATATCATCAACAAAGAATTCAACAATCAAATCTTTATCATCATTCTTGAAATACAGATTACTATTAGTAGTACCTTTGTTAAATCCAAGCTTCAACAAATACTTGTCCAATTTGGCATACCAAGCTCTAGGGGCTTGCTTGAGTCCATACAATGTTTTCTTCAACCGACACACCATATCTTCCTTATCAGTGAATTGGAATCCATCAAGTTGCTCATCATACACTTCTTCCAATTCGCCATTCAGAAAAGCTGACTTGACATCCATTTGATAAAATTTGTAGTTCTTGTGAGCAACATAGGCAAGAAATAATCTTACAACTTCAATTCTAGCAACAGGGGAAAAAGTCTCTTGAAAATAAATTCCTTCCATCTATGAATATCCTTTGTATACCAGTCTTGCTTTGTTTCTAACCACTTCACCTTGCTCATTCAGTTTGTTTCTAAAGGCCCATTTAGTTCCAATGACATTCTTATCCTTAGGTCTGGGAACAAGAATCCAAGTATCATTCTTCTCAATTTGTTTGAGTTCCTCTTTCATTGCTTCAACCCAGTGCTCATCTCTACATGCTTCATTCACACTAGTAGGCTCAGTCTTTGAAATCAAGCAGTATTCTTTTGCAATCTTTCTCCTAGTCTAGACACCTTTTTTCTTATCACCTATAATTTGATCTTTTGAATTACTCAATATTACATACCTCAGAGTTTTCTTAGGTTGTTCTTCAACTTCAAGCTCTTGTGTTCTCTCTTTTGCAACTTCACTGGTTTCTTCTTCCTCTTGATTTTCCTAATCCGCCAAAATGATTTGTACTTGATTTGTAGTCTGAACTTGCTTTCCCTTGTTTGTACTAACATTCTAATCATCAGAATCATATCCACATGTTCTGGATGGCATACCTAAGTCTTTATCAACCTTGACATTTGCACTTTCAACCATTTTCCTTAATCTTTTATTGTAACATCGGTAGGCCTTGCTATTAGTAGAATAACCCAGAAAGATACCTTCATCACTCCTAGCATCAAACTTTCCTATGTCTTCATCTCTCTTGATATAACATTTGCTTCCAAATATCTTGAAATATTTAACAATAGGCTTTTGACCAGTCCATAGCTCAAAAGGGATCTTACCAATATCACCTTTGATTTGTACCCAGTTGAGCGTGTACACAACAATACTCGCAGCTTCTCTCTAGTAGATATGCAGGACATTTCCTTCCAACATCATAGTTCTAGCAACATCTTCAATTGTTCTTTTCTTCCTTTCCACAACTCCATTTTGCTGAGGTGTCCATGGTGTAGATAATTGTCTCTTTATTCCATGTTCTTCACAAAAAGTATTAATTTCACCAAAAGTGAATTCACCACCTCTATCTGATCTCAGACATTTAATCTTCAGACTTGTCTCTGTCTCAACCATAGCCTTAAAGGTCTTGAACTTTTCCAGTGCTTTAGATTTCTCCCTTAAGAAATTAACCCACACCATTCTTGAATAATCATCAATGAGTAACATGAAATACCTGTAACCTTGTAAAATTCTAACCTTAGAGGGACCACACAGATCAATATGCACAAGATCCAACAATTCATTTGAACAATGTTATTTTCTCTGAAGTGAAATTCTAGTTTGCTTCCCCAATTGAAATTCCTTGCATATGGCATTAGTAGGTTTCACCAACTTAGGTAGATCTCTCATAGCCTTAGTAGAATTTATCTTGACAATATTATCAAAGTTAACATGATACATTCTTCTATTCCATAACCAACTTTCATCAACTTGAGCAATCAAACAAATTTTACTAGCATAACTCAAGTGAAAGATATTTCCTTTTTTTATTTTGTACCTGATGCAATTACATTTCTGGAACTTAGTATTCTGCACTTTCCATTCTTGAACTGAAGATTGTATCCCTTATCAACCATATGACCTACACTTAAAAGATTATGCTTCAAGCCTTCCACATATAGGACATCATCAATATTATGCTTACCATCAAGAGAAATGCATCCTCTGCCACATATTACACTAGCTGTATTATCACCAAATCTCACAACACCACCATCATACTTTTCCAAGCTCACAAACTTACTTTTATCTCCTGTCATATGATGTGAACATCCACTGTCAATCACCCATTCATATTTCTCTTCAACTTGAGCAACTAGAGCTTTCTCCACATTTGTACAACTAGCAGATTCATTAGATACAAGATTGTTTTCCTTGATAGTAATAAATACCCATTCATCATCACTTATATTTCCTTTATCAGATTCATCATCTGTCACACCTTCATCAGTAACATAGTAACACTTCTTTTGAAATCTAGGCTTGTTATGTCTTGGTTTAGGAGTTCTTTCTAGACACCTTGATGCAAAATGACCTATATTATTGCAAGAAAAAAATTTAAGAGGAAATTTTTCTTCATACTTACCTTTTCCTCTCGATACTCTTTCGAAAATAATTGCTTCCAGCTCTTCCAACTCTCTTTCTTCTTCTTCAATATGTTTGATTTCATCCTCATACTTGAATGTCTTTCTAGATGAACTCTCACCCAGATCATATCTGTGTCTATCTCTTCCGAAAGTAATAGCCTTAAATGCATATTCAACCTTAGGAAGGGCATCACCAAATTCACTCAACTTTAAAGCAGTAAGCTTACCAACCAACATGTCTCTAGTTACATTTGTTACACTCTCGAGCTCTTCAATAGCACTAGCTTTGACTTTGTAAGAATTAGGAAAGGATTTAAGCACTTTAGCAACAATCTCTGATTTGTCTATCAATCCACCAGTACATCTGATACCACACACAATTTCATTCACTCTTTGCATAAAAATAGTAATGTTCTTATCATTACCCATTCTCAACTTTTCATATTTTCCTTTCAGACTCTGAAACTTAGCAATCTTCACATTAGTATCACCTTCATACAAGGTTTCCAAATTTTTCTAGATCTAATAAGCAGTCTTCAGATCCATAACATTTGTCATCTCAGAATTAGTCAAACCACTCAACAATGCTTCCTTAGCCTTGATATTATACTCAACATCTCTAATCTCAATAGTAGTAGTAGGACCATTACGAGGAATAACATACCTATTACATGCAATGTTCTGGAAGGGTTCACCAATGCATCTCAAATGACACTCCATCCGACTCTTCCATAGAGAATAATTTTTTCCATCAATTCTCAAACTATCCTTCTTGTAAGTCGCCATCTCGGATCGCCTCAAGTTGTTAAATTTCTTCCAAGGAACCTGCTCTAATACCAATTGTTGGAAACACAAGGGCAGAGAACTGAGAGGGGGGGTGAATCAGTTGTCAAAAAATTTAAAATTTATTCAACTTATCAACATTATTCTTTGATCTGATTAATAACCATGAAAGCATAAATCATCAACACATCAGAGACACACATAACACCAATATTTTTTATGTGGAAACCCTATTAGGGGAAAAACCATGGTGGAGGTCAATCCACAAGATTATACCCTTTTAAAAGTATAAGAAATGAAAATATGGGGAATGCACTTGCATTTAGGCACACTGCCTAGAGCTCACTGCTCAATTACAATAGGGATAACCGCCCAAAGGAAGACACACTGTCTTATATAAAGAATCAGATGACATATGCAGGGATTTGAACTGATAGAATAACAGTTGCTAATGCCTGATCACAGTTCCGGTTAAGGGCATGAACACTGAACTTTACTCTTCTTCACTCTTCTTCACACTCTGCTCTTCCTTCAAATGATGAGGACTTTATTCACACATACACACACAAAAGCACACCTCAATTCCAATAAGCAATCACTCTTATATATCTGCAACAAGAAATTTCATCCCTTCATGTCAACTTCAACAAAATAATAAAATGAATATAAACTGTCAGCCCAAAATACTAAATATTATTAATGCAAATCAACCAAGGTCGGCCACAAATTAGTGAAGACCCAAATCAACATCTCCAATGTGAAAAAATTTCAATTAATTACTCCTCAAAGATCCACAATACGCTACAACCACCATGTCGGCCAAGAACAAGAAAAATATGAACACGCAAGAGAAAATTGCCAACCAAGAGCACAACGATCAATGCAGATGTGCAACAAAGATAGAGCATGATATAGAAGCATCCAAAAACATCACAAATCACTAGAGAAGTATCCACAACAACTAAACTAGCTGAAATCACATCATCTTCAATCAAGAACACAAACTGAGGCAACAAAAAAACTGACAGAATATAAATCTTCATAACTCTATCAAATCTTCATGCGAATCTCTAAAACTTGATGTGGATAAACTAGATACACTCAAAAAAAAACCCTTTAGTCCAAAACCTCTGATCCTCAATGTACAAAACTCACCGATAGACTAAACTTCACTTCACCACTAACAACCTGCAACTCATCTCATTACAAATTTCTCAATATCCTTGACATATACAACTTCTAATGAATTAATGCTAATAGTGTTGACATCAATTCCAACCACATATTAGCAACACAACCACAAAATCCAATAGTCTCAAGCAATGCATGATTCCTTTTCACCTTCATCACAACATAAACAACAATCTTCTATGGATATTGTCATTAGACCTCCTATTGTGATTAACTTGGATGATGATAACGAAACTGCTAAGATTGATGAGGAAGTGCATAAAGAGATAAATTCATAGTTTTCATATTCTATGAGCTTAAATGATGATCCACCTAATAAGAGTGTTGAATTTAGTACTTGTCCTAGTTTGGCACTTGATGTTGTCCCTTTGGCTAGTTATCTGCCTTTCACATATACTGATCAAGATTGGGATGCAGATGACTTGCTATAGGTTGAATCGCATGTGCATTGCTAGTATTGTCTTTATTTTCTCTTGCATTTTCTTTATGTGATTGCATGTGAGTAATGTGATCTCCCTTATTGTTCTATTTGATGTACCTCTTCTTGTGCATTCCTCTATTCGTACCTTCATTCTTCCATATGTCGTAAACATTTATCTTTTCTTTTGTCTTGTTTTTTCCTTTTGGGGATGACAAAAGGCATCAAGACATTTAGGTCTCTTCCATGTTGACCAAAAAGATTTTTCTTTGATTTTGCTCTCTATGTGTCATTCTTCTTGTTCTACAAGTATTTGGGGAATGATGAAATTTTTGAGATCTATAATCACATTGTCAGAAAGACATACTGACTCTGAATTCGTAGATCCCTTATGTGTTTTAGGATTTTATTTTGGGGGAAACCCCTTCCTCTCTCTCTTCATGATGTAGCTTGATTTGGAAACATATGACTTGGCATAGGGCTTTCCGAGTAAGCTCTCATGTCTTATTTATTATTTAGCATCGGTTATTTTCTATTTTAAAGTAAATTTCTCACAACAATGGTGTTAACAATTTATTTAAAGTGGGAGCATACATTGGCATTATTATTTTTGAAATTTTTGACATTCCTTATGTTTCATTGTGCAATTTTATTTCTTCTTGTGATGCGTCCTTTTCTTGGTGGTGTCATTGGATTTGATGTCCTTTGAGAGCGTGATATTTCTTGGCATACAACTTTACTTTTAGTGGTGATGCTACACATTACATTCCCTAAGTTGTGAATATTTTATGCTTGACTTGTCCTCTCTTGGAGACTTTAGGGATGATGTTCCCTAAGAGGAGACCGTGCATGAACTAAGCAAAATCCCTTTGAACAAACTTTATTTGTATTTTGTTCACGTTTTTAGCATAATACAACTTGTTAACCTTGTGAAGCTTGAAGTTTATATTTTTGTGGCACCTTATCGGAGTTATTAGAGATATAGCTTTGGTATGGTTAGTACAGTGAGAGCATGTAGACCTGGTATGAATTTCTCACTTGGCCACTTTTTGGGGGCTCACCTAGTGGACAGCTTGGGGTTCCATTAGTCTGGAGTGAGTGCACGTTGTTGTTTCCATAGTGGACATTACATCTCACTTGTGAATGTTTTTGGAAAAAAAACCAAGACATATTCCACATCGTATTAGATAGTTAAGGCTTGATCCACCCTTTTCTTTTGGACAAAAAATTGAGGCGTGTTCCACATCGCGTTGGACAATCAAGGCTTGATTTGCCTTTTTTTTTTTACGTTTTCTTTTTAGTCTTTGATGTTGTATGATTGAGTAATCTTGTCATTGTTGCATACATATGTTTTGAATGTCTACTTTAGTGTGAGTTTGACGCAAGGTAATCCTCTCACTAAAGTGGGGGCTAAATGTAGTGACAAAAAATGTATCCCTTTACATTTTCTCACTTGTTTGGGCCCTCCTAGTTAATTTGGACTTAATTGTGCCTTATTTTAGTGTTGTAAAGTGTATCTCTTTACACTTTCACACTAATTTAGGGCTCCTTTAATTAATTGAGCTTAATTTTCCTTAATTGGACCCTTTAATTAATGCCTTAACATAACTCTTCTCATTGAGCAATGTGTGTCCTAGGTTTTGGACCTAGGACCCATTCACCCATGGGTGAATGTGTCCTCCGTTGACCTTAGGGCCTAAATTTAAATTATGTTTTTGGTGATATTTTAACATATTCAAATCTATATTAAGATGTCGGCTTGTGATATTTTAATTTCAGGAAATTGAGATACATATCTATAAATACAAGGTTATTTCACTATGTTTCATCTAAGATTTCCAAGCTAGCAATTTTGAAGAGAGCATCCTTATAGAAAAGTTGATCAAGAGAAATTCAAGGCAGATTCATTGAAGATTTATTGCAACAATCAAGATCCAATTGTCATGTCAAAGTCTTCTTGCATCATGCATGTTATTGGAGCTAATATGGTGATGTAGGTTTTATGATCCATTCAAGCATTCAAAGTCATTACTTCAAGCAATATTCAAAGTTCAAGATCCACATCCATTGAAGCCATTTCATGTAAGTTGTAGATTTACATTCCAAGGTTTATGCAAGGGTTTGTTGAGTGGTAACATAGATTTGTTCATTCTTCATTCCCTTTTTCATGTTTCATTTCATTTCAATGTTTGCTTACCAAAACGAGGTTTGACCAAGGAAAACCCCCATTCACCAAAAATAAAACATTTTCTCTCTTGATTTGTGTTTGTAGATTTAGGTGGAAGAAATCTTGAAGATCCCTTGAAGAGAAAAAATGAAGAAGTTGTCAATGTTGCAAAAGTTATCTCACGAAAACTCACCTAAAGAATTTATTTTTGGCTTTTCGAACCTGAAACCTAGGGAAATTGGAAGATTTATATCTTTAGCAGAGGCTCTCAAAAGTTGCAAACAAACCCTAACTCAAGACCCATTTTCCCCTATGTGAATGAGTCCCAGATCAACTTCAAAAACTAACTTTTGGTGACTGGCACACATGCTTCTACCCTTCTTTGAGCTACATTCTATTTTCTAGTTCTGTCAGTATTGAGCTTAATCTTGTTGTTCAAAGTGTTATATTACAATTTTGTTTTGATTTACTATTTTTAGTTTTTCTCCCCAAAGTGTTGTTTGACCTAGACCCCTTTCTTGACATAAAAAGGAAATCTACAGATTCACACATTGAGTTGATTCACCTAAGGGTTGTTAGATAATTCTTTGTGTGGATCTCATTTCCCAATGAATTGAGGAAGAATAGGCCCCTAAGTGGTTCATCAATCCCATTTTGATAACCACCCTATAAGCCCATTTTTCTTTGTTTCAAGATGTAATAAAATCCAATCTTGACTTTCTCAATCCTTTTGGACACATTAAAATAGTAAACAATTCCGCTAGTATAACTAGAAATGTTGCAATCACCTAGATATCACAAAATACATAAGCTATATTAAGAGGTTATTAAATCTTTGCAAACCCTTTATAATTCACTAGATCATTCAAAATTCAAGAGAAGAGCATACGAGAATTTATATGATTTTTACATGAAAATATCAATCTCTCAACTAAGTATCTATGAACTTAGATTTCTCAAAACAAAAACTCTGATACCATGTTAGAAATCTTAAATAGATTGAATAACCCAAGAAACTTTTTAACAGAAAATCAAAGTTACATATTTATTGAAAAAACATAAATGACATGTAAACCAAAACTCTGAGAGATTATTAAATGTTAGAATGAAAGGATTGCATTAAGAGCTTCCAAGATAAAAAATACAAGCTATGTAGTGAGTTTATATAGAACTAAGGAGAGAATGAAGGTGACAAATAAATCAATGAAAATTGACCACCAATAACCACCAACATTAAATAAAGTGATGAAAAAGTGCTACACCCTTAAAAGGTGGAGGAAAACTCATAAATTTATTGTTGGAAGAATAAGGAGATGTCATTGATGAATTTTTTGGCAACATGAGCATGTGGAATTAGCATGAGTTAGACAGTTATACATTGCAGTGTTGTCATTGATGTCAACATTGTATTTTGATATGAAGAATCTTGTGTAGACTAGTTTGGATGGCTTGAACATGCTTGAGGATGATAGTGAAAGACAATTTTTGCAAGAAGGTTTGATCTGGTGAAGACAATTATTGTGGTAAGTATCAATTCAGGCCATTATGTGTATAGGGGATCTAGTATTTAGGTCCACATTGGTCCACTAATGAAGATTTTTCTTTGCGCTTCTAACATAATTTTGTTAGTTGATAAAAGATCCTAATTCTAGAGTTTCAACTTGTTTTGGCTTTTGGTGTGAGTAACAAAAGTTTAGATTGGTAGTTACAACTATTTTTCCAATGCAATATACATGTTTTGATGAATCCACAGATTGGTTTTTGGTTTTGTAGTTTTGTGGAGATGTTAACAGGTGCCAGTAGATTATGTATTCTAGTTAGCATAGTGCTTAGAGGTCTATGTGTCTAGATATGGTTGTGTAGTTGGAAAATTTTGTAATTAGGTCATTCTTGGTGCTGACCTAATGAGTTGGATGTGTTGTGAAGGTTGAATATGTTTTGATCTATTATGTGGGTGCTATTTTAGGTCCATGCCAACCTATTTTGAATTTTTATAAGGTTTGAATCTTGGTAGAAAGTGTGTGTGTATGAATATTAAGCCAACAAGCTACATTTTTCTTATTACATCCAATTAGGTCGATCTAATTGATGTTTTGGATGAAGTAGATATATAAGAAATATATTTTTGGTATTTTGGGAGTAGTGGTGTGTGATAAGAGTTTGTAGATGTGAATTGTGCGAATATATAGTGAATGCAAAGCAAAGTAGAGTGTTGGTTCAGATCAATATGAAGAGTTTTGAGTTTGTATTATGAGCTTCATTTGAACTGTATTCCATGCATATGATAGATGCAATTGTAATAGTTCAAATCTAGCTATGAGCCACAATCTCTTCTCTCTCTTTTATTTCTCAATGGCCAGTGAGTCCACTTGGATAGTGAGTACACTTGTAGTGAGCACTTCTATAATATACTATAACCAATTATAATATATTGTAAGCTAATCCTCACAGTGGTTTTTCCTATTTTGGATTTTCCACATAAAAATATGGTGTTCATGTGTTATGTGATGTTGTTGGTTGTTTTTTATGATTTCATTCATTATAGAAAATTGAATATACTATGAGTATTGGATGTTTAAATGATTAAGTGGTTTAAAAGAATACTGATGAACACCCCCCTCTTAGCAATAATTGGTATTAGAGCTTGGTTCCTTGGAAGGATGTTAACTACTTTGTGAAGATCTTGGAGGTTGAACACATGGATATTAGAAGATTACCTATTCCTCTGGAAGAGATTAATGTTATTAGATCTACAAAAGAAGATTGCATATTTGACATAAATGGAGAACTCAAAGTTTCTCTTGAAGATCTAGAAAGAACTGAAGGTGAAAAAAGAGATCTAAAATAAAATGTCAAAGAAGCAGATGAATGCATCAGAAAATTGAGAGAGAAAATCAAGAAATTTAGAGAAAGGCATAGGGAGGTCAATGAGAAATTGAAGCAAGCAAATGCAACAATTACTAGTTTGAAATTGTAATTTGAAGAAAGAAAAAGAGTTGAAGAATGTTTGAATGCAACTGTGAAAATAAAATATGAAGAATGCATAAAGCTTGAACAAGAAGTTGTGAATCTGAGATCATTTATTGAAAAATCAAGGAGTCATGAAGACACATTCAAGATGAGTTTTACAAAGCTTAATGAAATGATTGCAAATTAGAAAGGCTTCAAAGATAAAGAAGGTTTAGGATTTGAAATAGGTGAAAGTTCAAAAGAAGATTAGACACCTAATGCAGAAAAGAAGATCAATGAAAAAAAAAAGACTAAAGACAAGAAGAACAATGGGAAGTAGATCTAGAATCAAAGGAATGAAGCTAGAAGACCACCAGCTAAACAACCAAATGCACAAAGGTATGCATATTTTAATGGTTTTTGTTACTTTTGCAATAGATTTAAACATAAGGCTATGTAATGTAGAAGCAAAATGAATCAAAATGTTCCGTCCTTTCGCGATCAATGTTTTACATGCAAGAGATTCATTCATAGAGCTAGTGAATGTAGAAGTCAAATGATGAATAGTTTTAATAATGGTAGAATGGTTCAATATTTCAATGGCTACTGCTATACATGCAATGGATTTGGGCATAAAGCTAATCAATGTAGATCTAGAATAAATGGAAATAATATTGGTCAAAATAATATGATATGTTACAATTGAAATAGACTTGTACACATTTCTAAGTTTTGTAGAAGCAAAAACATGAAGAAGGATAATCTGATAAAGAAGAATGATCTGGTGAATCCAAAAGAAACAAAGGAGATGGGAAAGATTTGGAAGAGAAAAAGGTTAAGGATGAATTTGTACGATCATATGGTGCAGGTGTTTCCTCTAGAAATTAAGTTGAGAGTTTTGGCTCAAGGGGAGCTTTAATGGAAATCTTTCTTCCCCCGCCAAAGAATTGGTGTTGATGCTTCAACATGAGGATATGTGGTGTATATCAATGAATTTGAACTGTTGGATAAGATCATAGTAGAAAATATCATGATGTAGAGGTTTGCAGAGCATTTGAAGATGACTGTATACAGTTAGGGTTTCTTATCAGATTTTCAATTTGAGTATTTGATGCAAATTAGGTCATGATAAAAGGTTTATAAGTGATTACACATAACCAAAATTCATTTGCAATCAAGTTTTCAAGCGAAGAAGTGCAGTTAAAGTGATTGAATCTTGGTGCGTGCAAACCCTAGTCAGAAAAGAAAAGTGAAACGTATTTATGGTCTTTGTTGCCCTAGTTTTTCAAAAATTTCTTTGAAAGCAATTTGGAAACTTTTGAAATGGCTACACCAAGGTTGTGGATGTGTCCGAGAAACTTTGACCCAAATTCAAGAAACATCCTAACAAATCCATCGAGGTCGATCCAGAAGGTGATTTCTCGAGGGTTCCTTATGGAGTTCTACACATAGAGAACATAAGGATATATATTCATGGAAAGTTGTAAGAGTATAACCATTCCAAACTAGTAGATGTGTGGATAAATGAGCTCACTGGTGAGGAATTTTCTTTGAAGTTAGAATATCAAAATTTGGTTGTGAAGGGACTCGATGTGTGGCAAGGGTTTCCTAACTTTTTTCATGACAATGCTTGGGTAAGGATTGCTTTGAGCCGCATCCATGAAAAATTTGTATGGATGGATATGCTCGAATTGATCACAAAAGAGGTGATTAGGGAAGTTACAGGGTTATGTGCCACCAGACCTATTCCGGTGCTCAAATCTATGAAAAATGAGATTGTGATGGAAAGAAAAGTAGCTAAGTATGACATGAGAGCCCTAACCATTAAAGACATAAGAAATCATGCTGTGAAGTATGCCTCTATGATGATAGGCTACAAATTATATTTCTCCAATAGGGAGAACTCTGTATCTGTAACCACCATTAACACAACATATGAAATGGTTGAAAAAGGTGTTGATTATGACCTATGTGAGTTATTGAGGCAACAAATGATAGAGAACCTATAGAAAAAAAAGGATACTAGGTATCCCTTTAAATTTGGAACTTTGATTTTATTTTTATTATTCTATTTCTTGAAAGAAATCCCTGGTATAAAGAACATGGTGTGGCTGAAAGAAAAACCTATAATACACTAGATTAGAGTCTTCTTAAGAGGTCTACGAGATGCTAAGGCACAAGAAGATGCCCTTGTGGCATTCTTTTCTATATTTCAAAAAAGGATGCAAGAGAGGGAGAAAATTCCTTGGAATATGGTTGAGAAGTATAAGAAGGATATCATGTTCTTTGTTTCTAAAGATGAATGCATTATACAAGTAGTAAAGCCAAGAATAGTGTGGATCCTGAAAATGGGATATGAGATCACTGAGGATGACATTGTAAGGTCCACAGGTTATGTGTTAAGAAAACCTAAGGAAACCTCTGAAGAGAGGTATGGGAATTATGAAGAAAAATCAATAGAGGTCCATCTAGACCAAATATAATCTCAAATAAAGAAAATAGTGGATAAAATGACTACAAAATTTGCAAAATTAGTGGGCCTCACACTAGAACAAGTTGATGTAGCTAAGGCTAAGTCTAGAGCTTTGAGAATCTCATCAAGTGTGAGGAGATCTGGTAGAAAAGCTACCACTCCTTCAGCTGCTCAGAAGTCCTCTAAGACTATGCCTTCATCCAGTGGGACAAAGAGGAAGGAGAGTAGTACTCCTACAAAGAAAACTAGTGCTTCGGTAAAGGAGAAAACCTCTCCAGAAAAGAAAGAAAAGATGCTTGAGAAAGAAAAGGTTGCTCTAACAACACATCAAATTGACTCTATGAGGAGAAGAGTGAAGAAAAATTCACTAGAGAACTGTATTTGGGTGTCAATGTTGAAGATGAAGAGGAAGAAGAAGGACCATAGTTGGTCAAGAAGATAAAAGGTGAAGCCTCACAAGATGAAGCTGGTACAAAAAAGAAGTTTGATATGATTGACAAAAATAGTGAATTCAAGGTGGAAAAAGAAAAATAAGGCTTTAAAATGGAGGTAAGAGAGAAAAAAGTAGAAGCAAGCAAGAGGAACTCATCGGAAGAGAAGAAGGAGCAAAAGAAGAAAAATCTAATAAGAGCACACAACCAAATGAAATTAGATGGATTATTTAATGGGATTGTGCAAAAATACATGTTAGCAGAAACCACAACATTGTACAATGAGGTTGATGAGGTGAAAAAGGCCACCATATTAGAAGCTATCATAAAATATATCATAGTTCTTGAAGTAGATATATGAAACATAGAGAAAAAATTACTTGTAGAGCTTTGGAATGTTTTGATGGAAAGAAGACAAAAATCTATAGAAGAAGAGGCCAAATTGAAGGCCTATGCATTGGAGAAGATAAGTGCTCCTCTTTTCGATGAAAATAAAGCCACATTGGCTAAACTATATGATAGAGGATTGAGAACAAAGAAAAGGGTGACAACCCTTATGAGACAAGATCAAAATGATCTTGAAAGGCTCTGAAAAGAAGTTGTAGACAAGGTAGTGGACCTAGCACGAAGGATAGGAATGACCTCGAAGAACAAGGAATACATGCATGTGGAGATGCCTACTCTAGAGGTGAACACAAAAGAAGATACACAAAACATTGGTGCTCAACATGGGAATATAACTGAAGAAGGAGATGTTTAGGATAATACTCCTCTAGATGTGGAAGATTTTGGAGAAGAAAATGTTGATGCTAAGAAAAGTGTTGAAAAGGATGCAACTACTCGAGAAGATGCTGCAAAGGAGGTTATCTCTAAGGACCATCAAAATCCTCCTCTGGTAACTGAAACAACTAGTGAGAATATTCAATACCAACCAAAGACAATTATCCCTCTGGATAACACATAATAGGTCATTAGTGAAGACACAAGGAAAGAAGATAAGGAGAAGAATGAAGATGCCTTCGAAGATGAGGAAAATAAAGAAGTAGAGACACTAGTTAATATTGGTGATAATGGGGAGAAGAAGCTAGAAGAGAAGAATGTAAAGGAAGATGTTAAGGAAATTGGTGAATCCTTTGGCTCCTTTGGAGATTCTCTAAAGAATCTATTGAATATAAAATTGCAATTCCAACTAGTTGTGTCCGCATAATTGTTACAACTTCCCATGCAAGAGGGGAATGTGGAATAAGCAAGATTTCACCACTCCACAAGATTCAACTGAGAGATGTATTTCATGCATCTACCCAGAAGGAGATAATATAAACTCATTAGAAGAGTGGAGAGATAATTGAGGAGGTAGTGAAGACCTTTCAGGAGGCCATACCTAGAACAACCATTGACAACTCATTATCCAGTATATAAAATTTGAAATTTTTAATTGATTCTTTTAAAGAGTATGCCTTTGGATCTAAAGAAAAACTTGAAAATAAAGATAAAAAGATGGATGAGAAGAGGCTAATGGAAATCACAAAAAAGTGTGCACAAGAACACAACAAATTTCAAGAAAGATTCAAAGGTGCACAGGCTTGTGTGGTTGAGGCCAAAGCCTTATTCCAATTTTGCATGAAATGGCCCAGAGCCACAAAGAGCATTAAAGATGAAATGGACTCAATCTTCATAGAAATATAGAGCTTATAGTGCATATGATCCCACACATGACCTAGATCAAAGCACAAGATCAACCATAGAAGACCTGCATGAGAAATACTTCCAATTGCAAGGTTAAAAAGAGAAAATCATTATGCAATTTAGAAACCTCAAGGGCTTGGTGAACTCAAAGTTCACATCTATTTCCACTGCTTAAGTTATATGCACTGATAAAGCTACTAAGATTAATATAGTACCCAACACTCTAGAAGAAGGGGAAGAATTCCTACTAGAATTGGAGATAGTGCAAAATGCTTGGCATAGCCAAGAGGATCTAGGAGGAAGGAAAACAAGAATGGAAAGTTTATCTTGCAAATCTCCAAGAGTCAACCTCCTTTGGTTGACAATATTTTTTTCTTTTTTTATGAATTTTTAGTTTATTATTTTAGACTCCAATGTACATATGCAGATGGTGTAAAGTGTTTTTTGGTGTAAGTTTTTGAACTAGTTATGGTGTATAGCTCTCTTAGGGGGAGTTAGTTTAGTTTTTCAGGTTGTATATATGAAAATACTTGTCAAAGGGAGATATGGTATGTCAAGAAGACCGTTATATGCACCCTTTTCCCTTGATGTCAAAGGGGGAGAATACTTTTGGAGATGATTTTGGCATGTTGACATCAATGATAAAGGGGGAGATTGTTGGAAGAATAAGGAGATGTCATTGATGAATTTTTTGGCAACATGAGCATGTGTAATAAGCACAAGTTAGAAATTTATGCATTGTAGTGTTGTCATTGATGTCAACATAGTATTCCAGTATGAAGACTCTTGTGCAAACTAGTTTGGATGGATTGAACATTATTGAGGATGATAGTGAAAGAAAATTTTGCAAGAAGGTTTGATCCAGTGAAGACAATTATTGTGGAAATTGATTAAGTATCAATTTAGGTGATTTTGTGTATAGGGGATTTGATATTTTGGTCCACATTAGTCCGCTAATGAATATTTTTCTCTATGCTTCTAACATTAATTTTGTTGGTTGATAGAAGATCACAATTATAGAGTTTCATCTTGTTTTGGATTCTAGTGTGGAAGTTATGAGTAACAGAAGTTCAAACTGGCAGTTACAGGCGTTTTCCAGTGTAGTATACATGTTTCGATGAATTCATGGATTAGTTTTTGGCTTTGTGGTTTTGTGGAGATGTTTTGATTATAAGGGAAAAATAGGTTTTGAAGGGACTTGAAACCTTTTATGACAAAAGATATGAAATGCTTCTAAAAAACTACTTCAGAGTGAAACCAATAGCATACCAAAAGCCAAAAAACAAGACAAAAAGGGTGCTGAATGATAGATAAAATAGTAAGCGAATAGGAGCACCCAACAACATCAAAACAAAAAAACAACAAGAAATAAACTGAGAACCAGTAGGAAACAAACAACTAATAAGAAATCCAAACACAAATTCAAACTGCTTAAGGTGTTGGCCACCTCAAGCTCCTGGCTTCTATGTTTTTCGATCATGTCCAACAACTCCTTCTTAGCATCAAAGGAATTTTTCCATTCAGCTTACCCTCTAACAACAGGGCCCTTGTCATCATCTTTTGCACCTTTTTTTCCTTTTCCTTTAACCAAGTGCTCTTTCTCCATTAACTCAAAAAAATAAACTTGGTCCTCCCTGAGCTCACTTATCTTTCTGAATAGGAATTCCAATGAGTCCGCACTATTCTTCATAGAGATGTGACATGCCTGAAGAAGCTTCTTTATATCCGCATTCATTCCCAAAACCTTGGCTTCCAAACCAACAAATCGATCTTCACACAGAGATTTGAAGTCAAGGAAAGAACCCTCAAGGTCCACTATTCTGTCAATCAAAATGTCCAACACCAAACCTTTTAGAACATTCTGCAGATTCTCCTTCAAGCCTCTAATTTTAATGTTAATCTTATTGAACTCCTGAAGAGTCCATTTAGCTAACTTAAAAGTTCTAGTGGCCCCAACCCTATCAATATCCAACAATTCAAAAATAGAGGTAGAATCATCATCGAGGTAAGAAAAGTCCCCAGAGAGGGGATTTACCTTCAAAGGATTTGGTTTAGCTCTGTTCTTCTCAGAATCCTCCTCATCTTGACCCTTATTCTCCTCTTTGAGCTCCACATTGGGTGAGTCCTGATTCGGGGAGTCCTCAATAGCCACTGCCTTTTCACCAGAATCCTTGCCCTCACAAGACACTTTGGGGTCCTTTTCTGACACTTTTGAGGCCTTGCTCTTCAGGTTGGCAATACACTTAGATGACCTCCTCAACTTGTCCTTGTCTTCCAAACCTAGATCATTATCCTGTAACCCCACCTCAATACCACCACCTACAGTTTCTCCTTAGCCAACATCCAACTCCTCGATCCTGGGAGGGGAACCATCCGAGCCCACCTTCGTGTCCTTGCTATCAGAAAGAACAAGGCATTTGGTTGCCCTGTTTCTCTTAGAACTACCCAACTTCCTCTTCTTCAAAAAAGTAGTCATAGGGGCTGGGGACACATCCTCTTCCTCTTCGTTCTATTCCTATTCATCTACCATATACTAGAATCCAAGCCTGACAAACCAAAAACATCACTCAAAGTCTTCTCCTTACCCTTAATGGCAGGGGCAAGAAGAAGAACCTTAACATGCTCCATGATTAAAATAATGAGACCTTCATGGACAAGAGCCCTCCTATTCTTTAAATGAGCATAAATAGAAACCTCCATGGATGATAACATAAAAAACAAAAAATAAATAAACAAACCATGCTTGAAATGGTTTAAGAGTGTGAAGTGGTGACTGAGAATAGTAGTAAACCTACCCTCCAGAGTAACATAGAGCATAATCACCTCAACAACATTCGCCCAAATCTTCTTAAGTGATTTGTGCTCGTAACCTCGACTTTCCATTTTAATCAATTTCTTCCACTCGTCATCTTTGAAGAATTGGGCCATCGCTTCCTCATTACTCTTCTTGTCCTTATAAAATTTTTGGCCAACTATGACATCCTAGTAACTATAGCAACCAGCTCCTCATTCACCTCCACTTCCATGCCTTTAATCTTGAGCCTGTGATTATGCCAACATGACACAAACTCCGCCAAGGCATTAGGGTCATGCCCATGCAACCTTTCTAAAAAAGGTGTGAAATTACCATGATGTAGTATATTCCATAGCTTCTTCTTCTTCCTGAGGCCCGCACAAGAATGCGACTCAATTATGCTTCTCACCACCCATTTCATCCAACACTAGAAGAAGAAAGCCCTTGTGAATTTTGCTCAACTGAATACCAGAGAACGAAAGGAAACCCACAAAGAGTGCAAGATGAAAAATGGTACTAGAAATTAAATGCCACATCATCTCAACCCACGCCATCATTTCTCAATAATCTCCTAGCTTTCTCAAGAAGGATCGAGCCCTCCTCCCATGCACAAAACTCATTCAAACTAATAGCCTTGTTGGCAAAAAAGTCTGCAAACGAGTTTCCTTCTCGGTAAACGTGAGAGACATGAATCTCTTCACAAGATCGTAACATGATTATAGTATCTTTAATAAGATGTTCTACATTCCAACTTGGAGGATGAGTGCCACATAGATAGTTAATACTGTTTAGGGAATCACCTTCAACCCATATTTTGGAGTAGCCTTTGCTAACAACATATTTAACACTTATGAACGTAGCCTTCACCTCCACACAGTGATTTGTTTGATTTCCCAACGAGAGTGCCACCACGCCTAGGAGTTTTCCATCATTATTCCTTAACACCCCCCACATCTTGTAGGCCTAGGGTTGCCCTTCGCCGCCCCATCAAAATTAACTTTAACCCACCCAGAGGGAGGTGGTTGCCACTTAATGCTCAATCTAGCATTTAAATTGGATTTAGGATTCAAAGTAGTAATTGAATTTACCTTCCAATTAGAAGTCACCAGGAGGTCATAACTAGCCAGGAAGGCAGTAGGGGAACATCGAGAAGAATCAAAATTTATAAGAGAAAAATTCTCTAGAATCACTCATCGAATCTTGATGAAAAGATTGCCAAATTTAAGCTTAGAATCAATTTTTTTTTTTGTTATTTCGTTCTTTCCATAACCCCCATGCAATATGTGGGGCCATAATATCCCATAGCCATTGAAGAACAAGGGAGGAGGAGGGGCATTTCCATTGGTCAATAAATTTATCAAGAGAGTCCGGGAAGACCCAACCAAGATTCCAAACACCAAGAAATTTTCTCCAAAGATAAGAAGAAAAATCACACCCAAGAAAGATACGATTTTTGTGGAGATGTTGATAGGTGTTAGTAGATTGTATATTCCAGTTGGCATAGTGCTTGGAGTGTGGTTGTACAATTGGAAAAATTTGTAATTAGGTAATTACTAGTGTTGCTCTAATGAGTTGGATGTGTTGTGGAGGTTGAATATGTTTTGATCTATTATGTGGGTACTATTTTAAGTCCATGATGTCCTATTTTGAATTGTTATAAGGTTTTAATCTTAGTGCGAAGCATGTGTGTATGAATCTTAAGCTAACAAGCTATGTTTTTCTTATTACATCCAATTAGGCTGACCTAATTGATGTTTTGGATGAAGTGGATATATAAGAATGATCTTTTCGATATTTTGGGAGTAGTGATATGTGATAAAAGTTTATAGATGTGAATTGTGCAGATATAGAGTGAATGCAGAGTAGAGTAGAGTGTTGATTTAGATTAGTATGAAGAGTTTTGAGTCTGTATTTTGAGTTTCATTAGAATTATATTCCATGCATATAATAGATGCAATTGTAATAGTTTAAATCTTGCTGAGCCACAATCTCTTCTATCTCTTTTATTTCTCAGTGGGTAGTGAGTCCACTTGGACAGTGAGTTCACTTGTAGTGAGCACTTCTGTAATATACTATAACCAGTTATAATATATTGTGAGCTAATTCTTACCGTGGTTTTTCACATTTTGGATTTTTCATGTAAAAATCTGTTGTTCATGTGTTATGTGATGTTGTTGGTTGTTTTCATGCTTTCATTCATTACCGCAAATTGAATATGCTATGAGTATTGGAAGTTTAAATGATCAAGTGGTTAAAAATAATATTGATTCACCCCCCTCTTAGTATTCCAGGTGTTCAACATTTATCTTCTAGTTATTAAATGATTAACTCACTTTATTATCCTAGTAAAGCAAGTAATAAATGTGTAGGAAAAACCTATAACTAAGGGAAAATTAAATATCCCACTAGGAAAATAAAAGCCTACACTAACAAAATTGGATATTATGAGATAATTAAAATTTATCCAATTTTCTCAATTTCCTATTGCTTTCCTATTTGAAATTGGACTATGTAAACAAATGATTTACATGGTTGGTGAATTTATTATGAATAGGATCGATTACTCCAACAAAATTCCAACAATAAATCCATCTTTTAAATTCATTATGATTGAGTTTAAAATAGTGAAACCAAGTATTATCCTTATGATGCTCAACCATGTTAAAATATCCTCTTAACACCCAATCAACATTAGGAAGACTTCTAGACATCCAATACCAAAGAGAAAATCTTTCTTTTGGATTGTTAGGAGCATATATAGAGAAAAAACCAATAGGTTGTCCATTGATAAAAGAGAGGACCCAAACACAGTTATGTGTAGGGTCATCTCCCTATTAATTACATGTTTGGAGACCCAAGGAGACAATATAAGTACAACTCCATCACTACCAACTTCATGTGAGGTATGAAGGAAAAAATATTCTTTCCAAAGATTGAAAAGAGTCACATCTAGACCCTCATTGCTAATTTTAACTTCTTGTAAGAATAACCCATCTAGTTTCTAAGGATGAGAAAATGAAATGAAGTAATGAGATAAATGGATAAACATGTAAATCTTTACCCTAAATCACCTTCAAACCCCATGATTGAGATAGAATAGGATTCAACCAAATCCTATTGATGTACTCTTAATAGATGGAATATGGTTGCTTATCAAACCCAGAGCATAATGGTATGATCAAGATGATTCAATAGAAAATTGGACATCATAATAGTATCATAAGATTATATATGCAAATGGGATGAAATGCCTCTCATTTATAAAATTTACATGAGAGAAATCAAGGGCCAAGATGGATTGGTTAATGGATGGCTAAGATTGAATGAGGATTAGGGTTTGGATCAAAGTTGTAGTCATGTGACAAGTGTCACATGAGGGATAAGGGATAGGTTTAGGATGTGCACTAGGGAAACATCCTTATGTGAATGGATAGGATTAAGAAGTGTGATATAAAATGGATGAGTGAGATGGAAATTTAGTTTTTGATTTTTGGGAAGTGTCTAGGTTCAATGAATCTAGACAAGGTATTAGTTAGAAATGTGAAATAGACAATCGTGACATGATAATTTTTATAGATTGTGATCCATGTGAACAAGTTTAAGGGCCAAGATTAAATGGATATGGATTGAGGAATAATGTGAAATTAAATATTAGAGGAAAAGGTAATAGGGATTAATTAGTCTAAATTAATTAATTAATTGAAAATTAGTTAATTAATTTGGTTGGAGGATTTGAAGATAAAGGTAATGAATAAATAAATAAATTAAATAATGAATATTTATTTAATTAAATTAATGAATGTTTATTTAATTAAATTAATATATATTTATTTAATTAATTGGCTAGGAGAAGATGGGATAAAGGTGATAGAATAAAATAAAAAAGAGCTCTGAAAGAGATGAAGTCCCTACCTAAGGGAATACATACGCTTATGCAAATTTGCAATTGATATAGTTTTATAATTTTTTTATGTGTATATAGCTATTTCTCATCATAATGAAAGTTTATGAGGATAATTTAAGATCAGTTGAGTCTAGGAAATGAATGTCATCATACAACAAAACCTATAAAAAAAATTACCTTTTGTGTAAAAAAGATATATTGATGCATACAATCAATGATCTGTAACAAGATTTGGTAAAATGTAAGTACTAGAACATACAATACCCACCATTGACCCTAGTGCTGGGCCTATTAAACCAATTGAAATTTGGCAGTATTGCAATCATAACTAATGAGTGGTATAGAGTTCTTGTAGCAGCCACTGAAGGTCTGCAAGTGAGGGAGTCACCAAATCCAACATAACTAATACATAAACTCTGCAAAATTATCAAACTATCATGCATATTGCAACAATTTGCAACATTATCAAACCATCATTCATATTGTAAAAATCAATGGAATTTGAATATTCAATGAATTTGGCAGAATGCCATAAAGAAAATTGAAGCATCAAGTTTAGTATTTTGCAATCGAATTTGAAAATTCATGTTGATTGATAGTGCATATATTGAATTCAAAATTGTTTATAGAATTTAATCATTACAGTAAAAGGACAAAACTTAAATTTCATTTGTCTGTTAGCTTTGAATTAGAACATGAGAAGTGTCGTTAGCAATTCCCTTCAAGACCACCACCCATAATGGTGAACAAGCTGAAATTTTGGCTATTCCAGATGATTCTAGGAATCTTCCAGAAATTATCTAACTGCACCTCTATTTTTCCCCACCCCTACTTCTCCCTTCTCCTAAGTCTTTTAATACCTTAGATTGAGCTCTTGAAGATGCTACCAAACTTCAGCCAAAAAGATCTGACTATCTAAAATATAAGATTTTCCCAGTAACTTGCATTTTCTACAATATATTACTTGCATCTCTTGATTGAGCCCCCCTAACTTGTATCCTTCCTATTGAAGGCTATTCTCTCTTGTTGTACTTTGAGAAATTTTAAAATTACTCCACAAAATACCACAAGCTTGCAAAAGCTCTTCCTCTCGTATGTTTGTGATCTAGGTTCCACATGGTATGGTTTTCTAATATAGGGTGATCCCACAAAGCTGGTTTACAATTTTTGGGAGATTATGATTTTTGTTGAAATCACATATTTTTAGAAAATATAATGATTTAAGCCTTAAATAGTTCCATTTAAAGCATTCCAATTGAAGAGGGTTTGATCAAACTACCTTATATCAAACCCCCTTGGATAGAACCCCACTAGTTTTAAACCATACCTATAACAGAGTCTCCTTTACACCTATCAAAATGCTGATAAAAATCGACTTTTGATTTACCTTTTGGTGGATCAAATGAATTCATTTAAAATTTATTTTTTGTAAGTATGTAGTCCTTATTATAAGCTTCCCAAAAAGTATAATTTTAAATAAATTTAGTTTTATTATTATATTTATTTTTTATTTCTTGTGAATGTAGGTTTTTCACCGAAAATCAAACTCTCTATTTTGCACATGTGGAAAAATAGAAGATTATAATTTTTTTTTGAAAAATATGAGTGCACCAGATATTGAAGTCCTTGATCCAACAAAAAAAAATTGAATTTCGATACATACAAAAAAAATTATGTGTTATACAGTCCACCTATTTCTAAATTGTAATTGGTTTTACTTCGAAACTTGATTAAGGAAAAAATATTCAATAAAACACTATGAAACCAATGGGAAGTACTAGATATCATAGTTGCAAATCTAAATTCAAAAAAAATAGAATTTTATCCTTCATGGAAAAAAAGTTATATGTTATACGGTGAGCGTAACTCCTTAAAAATGGTGTTTACTAAAAACAACTAGTTTTCAAAGGAGATGAAAAAAGAAGTGCAATCTGATTCCAAAATTTTTGAAAAAAATATATTTAAAATCTATAGACAAAATGTCACAAATCACTAGTTTTCATGATCTTCAAATTCCTCATGGTTTAGCTGCTATAGGTGCCCGAAAGTGAAGATTTAGTTAGAAAAAATCAGTTCAGTGTCCAATTTGGCCAAAAATTGTAAACCAGTATTGTGGGATCACCCTATAGGAAAGAACAATAGACGTGGTAAATATAGGCGAGGGGAGAATCATCTAGGTGTTGTACTAACATAATTGTTTTACAAAATGAAAAAAAAACATCACAACTAATAGATTCCAAAAAGTAAAACTCTCTAAGACCATGACAAGTGACTTACCTCAAGATTCTACACAATTTGTGTCATGCTGTCAACCATGTCGATGAGAAAAAATAGGCAGAGTTTGTAGGAAAAAAGCCCTACCATAGCAGACCTTTAATATTTGTCACATTGTTTTTGTAAACTAATTGTATCTTCAACCTTTGATATTGCTAAAACTAAACATCTTTCAATGGTAAGTTGAAACAATTGGATTCTATACCCAAAATGATTTATTAATTAGAGACTATCTATCTATTTTAAAGACTCAAATCATTTTCTTTATTTACATAATATTGAAGCCACATGAAACAAAATATTTAGAGACTATCTATCCAAGATTAACCAAGGGAAAAAATAAGACAATGTACAAAATACTTCATGAGATAACCTATATAACAAATCCCATCTACTGATGCAACAACAAATTAAGTTTTTTGCCATATTTCAATCATTACCGTTATGTGAGCACAAAATCATGACAGGTCAACCATAAAGATCTGCCTTGGAAATATATCAACCATCAGAAAAGACAAGTCCACGGGTGATCCCACAATACTGGTTTACAATTTTTGGCCAAACTAGACATTAAACTGATTTTCTAAAACTAAATCTTCACTTTCAGGCACCTATAGCGGCTAAACCGTGAGGAATTTGAAGATGATGCAAACTAGTAATTTGTGACATTTTGTCTATAGATTCTAAATATATTTTTTTTTCAAAATTTTTGGAATCAGATTGTACTTCTTTTTTCATCTCCTTCAAAAAATATTTTTTAACAGTAAACACCATTTTTAAAGAGTGGCGTTACTAGCTAACACATAACTTTTTTTCTATGAAGGATAAAATTCTATTTTTTTTTAATTTAGATTCATAACTATGATATATAGTGCATGGAATTGGTTTCATAGCATTTCATTGAATATTTTTTTCTTAATTAAGTTTCAAAGTCAAAGTAGTTATAATTTAGACATGATTTATTGGCTAAAACATAGCTTTTTTTGTATGTATCAAAATTAAATTTTATTTTTTTTGTTGGATCAAGGACACCAATATCTAGTGCATAAATATTTTTTAGTTTTTTTTTGATAATCTGCTATTTTTCCACATGTGAAGAATAGAGAGCTTGATTTTCGGTGAAAAACATACATACACAAGAAACAAAAAATAAATATATTAATGAAATTAAATTTATTTAAAATTATACTTTTTGGGAAGCTTATAATAAGGAATGCATACTTAAAAAAAACAAATTTTAAATGAATTCATTTGATCCCCCAAAAGTAAATCAAAAGTGGTTTTTTATTAGCATTTTGATAGGTGTAAAGGAGACTCTGTTATAGGTATGGTTTAAAACTAGCGGGGTTCTATTCGAGGGGGTTTGATCTAAGGTGGTTTGATCAAACCCTCTTTAATTGAAATATTTTAAATGGAACTTTTCATGGCTTAAATCATTATATTTTCTAAAAATATGTGATTTTCACAAAAATCAGGATCTCCGAAAAAGTGTAAACCACTATTGTGGGATTACCCTCACCTGTGCACATATAGCCGCCAAAATTAACCTCTACACTTGTTTTAAAAAAATATATTTGTAGACCTAAAGATGGCTCAAGGGAAGGGCATACTTCATTGAATGCAAAGATCAAAACTGGCGCTTTAAATGACCTTATGACACATCATAGTTGCATGTATAAAGTTATTGTAAATGCTTAGATCTATAACAAAACAAGTGCCAGTTATCTGAGTTTTTTCACCCTGTAAAAGTCTATGAAACGTGGTGAAATAACTAAAGGTTTCCTTCTACTTCAATTTTCAAAGAAATTTGATAATAGCTAACTAGATGGTAGCCCATATTTCTATAACATGTGCTGCTTAAAATATTTTCCAAAATAGTTGGAATGACTAGGAATGTCATCTGATGAACAACAACTTATACAAACAACTAATATCAATCTATTTGTTGAGCCAAATGATTTATGATTATCTAATATAATGGACATATGCATCTAGGAAAACTTTAGGCATTACTATGGTGTGATTAGGAGGTATTGTTATTATTACCTAATTTTTACTTATAGCTTGATCAGGTAGAGCGGGAGCAAGTATTTGCAGCTAGAAGGAAAAAGGTACATACAATTTTCTATTAAAGTTTTGTCATTGCACAAAGGATGTTTTCAAATGAAGTTCAATTTTATTATGCAAATGTTCTTTACAACAGAAAATTACACAAATTTGCATAATATTGTTGGCTTTATTCATTTTACAATGAAACATGATGTCCCACACAAGCCATGGGAGTAACTGATCATACATGATGAAATGTAACACAGAGTAAACTATACAACTGAAGAAGTATAGAACATGAAATGAAGTTTGATTCGTCATTGCCTGAATGACGAATCACAAATTTGACAGTTGTGTCTTCAGTTTCAGCTCCAGCTCCTTCGTTGGTTGCTCTAGAGACACCTACAAAAATAGATTGCATTAGAGATCGTGTTGGAACCTTCAAATTTTGGAAAATTTTTAACGTTCCATATCAAAAATTTTATACAACACTCAAAAAACTCAATTGTAAAATAAACCCCAAGAGCACATTTTAAAAATCATAACTTTGGATCTATTCATTTTCATGCAAAACCATCTTGTAGCAAAGAAAAATTCCATCACAGAGACCAACCGTTGTCTCACCGATATCTACAAGAGTGGTTCATAGTCTCACTGATCTGCAAGAGTGGTTTGTAGTCTCACCAATCGACAAGAGTTGGTTTGAAGTCTCACCAATTGGCAAGAACAACACTATCAGAGTGAAATTCTCAAGTCATCCCAAGCATACATGTCATGCCGATGGACCCTCATTGGCAAGAAATTCACTTTGTCTCACCGATAAAATGAAGAGAAACACGTCGGGGAGACATGTGCTATCGAAGTTAGTTTTCCTTCTCCTTCCGACTTCATATGTTATACCGATTGGCAAGTGTTGTTTTGAAGTCTCACCAATCAGCAAGAATGGTTTGAAGTCTCATCGATTGGAAAGAATGGTTTGAAGCCTCACCAATCGGAAAGAATGGTACGAAGTCTCATCGATATCTGCAAGAGTGGTTTGAGGTCTCACTGATACAATTTTCCTACAAAAATTTGCATCAGAGAGACTCTTTGATATTGGTGTAAGATAAAATATGTCTCCTCGATGTCATATGTTACCCTGATATAGTGAATGCATCCGATCATAGTGTAAACAAAAGATTAATAAAGTATGACTATAGTGGAAAACAATATTTCACATTTTCACCGAGGAGGTAAATGTAAAGGGAATTTAAAAGTGGATAATTATTTACCTGGGAGAGTATAACAGGTAAAATTTATAAAGACATTTTTCACCAAAGGAGATATGAGAGCGGGTAAACATTTTTGGGTGAAAAAGTGAAGATTTCCAGCAAAGGAATTAAAGTTTATTGCGAAATAATTTTCACGGGAGACAAAGATAACAAAGATTAAAATATTTTAATTTGCCGAAGGCAATTAATTAAATTATAATGAGGAGCTGCAACTGACAGACAGTGAAGGATCACAACTATTGAAGATATAATGTATATATGCGAGATGAAATCTAATGGATCAGGATTAGATTTAGGAATTAGAGGCAGTAGGTTAGAAAATTATAAGTAGGTAGATCAATTGCTAAAATAGAACATTATGCTGTATATTGTAAAATCTTTTAAAATTATATAATGGAGAAGAATGCATAAATTTGGTGATCCAATTATGGTGTCAGTTGTTTGTTGAAATAATTAAAAATATTATCCGGTTGTCTTCAAGGTTGACAAATTTCCTTATTATTAAATTGATGTATCAAGGATATTTTCAATTTATCAAAGCACATTTGCTTCTCTTGTGTGGTTCGGTAAACTAGCTCCTTCAAGGAAGGATTAAATTCTTTTAATTAATCACAATAATTTGGAAAAGGTCATTTGGATCAATAAGAAGAACTTGATAATTGCATCCTTGCACATTTATGCCAGACATAAACTCATAAAAGTGTCAAGCAATTCACCATTAATTAAGTCACATATCACTCATCTCTTGACTCTATTAGCCCAATAGAAGTAAGCACTGGTCTTACCCATTTCATTTTAGAATTTTATAAAATCTTATTCAAACATTCACATCTCAAATTTTAGTAGTTATTAAGCTTTCATCTATCCCTCACTATTTTCCATTGTGGATAGATTGTTCAAGTAGGAAAATAGTAGTTCAATTCTGCTTCATTTGCATAGGTACACCTACCTAGGTTTGGCAGAGCCTGAAGAGAAGAAGGTTCAAATGCATTATTTGGCCTTGTTCGTTAGCCTGAAATGTACCAAGAGCCTGACAACCTCTTGTGGTTTTTCAACCAGCATTTTTGAGAACTAACAGATTGAAATCAAATTTCTCCTCATATGCATACATCAATAGACATATAATCTACTCCTATGAAACATTTGATCAAATATGCAGATTTCACAAATATTTAGTAGCAGAGGATTCAAATCATTATTGGAAGCATTTTGGCTTCATTATTTTATCTAACTTATTTGTTCACTCTGCAGGTACAGGTTCATTTATCATTACATGATTCATCTTGTTTGATATCATAACATGTGGAGGAAAATGGGCTCCCACAAGGGTTGAGCCCAACATGCTGCCCTCTTAATATTTGAAAGGGATATGAAGTGTATTTTTCATCAATGAAAGTGACTTCAAGTTACAACAGTCATTACAAGTATAGCTAGAGATAAGGGCAACCATCAACCTCTTTTGAAGAGCTAGAAATAGAGGTACAGTCCTTAATGACTATAAAAATGTGAATGGTGGAAAAAATTCAACATAAAGGCAATGTATTCCTTTAACAATAGTCTTATGGCACAAAGGAAATGCAAATCATAAGAGACAGTCATTAGTCTAAATGCTTTGAAAAGTTTAGCATTATTTCTTAGGTCACATTCATAGATAGTTGAAGAGGACATAGTCACTACAACAAGGCAGCCATCAAGTGTTAAAGCAAAAAACTCATATTTTGAGGACATTCATGAATAAGTTTCAAAAGACAGTTTTATATGCATTGAGGACAGTAAAAAAGAATTGATATTCATGAAGAAGTAGTACACATTGTCAAGAGATGAAGAAGGTTGGTATTGAAGGCTCTATGCAAGGACAATACTAAAGAGAAATAAGGGACAATCTTAAATGCAAGGATGATAGTCCTATTCGATCACCTAGAAAGGGAGCGACAATAGCAATGACAATCACAAAAGGTTAAGCATAGATAATGGAAAATAAGAAGATGAAGAAAGGAGAATATAAGGGAGTCACAACCCTTAAAGGTTGAAAGTGGCAACCTTAAATGAGAGAGTAAAGGTTACAATGATTAAAGAAAATTAATATGGAGACACATCTTTTAGTTAAATTTTCATTTATTGTGCACAAAGACCTAAAGACAAAGTCTCTAAAGGTGAAGAGCCAATAGCCATGGTAAGGTGTGATATAGGGGAACCAATACACCTGTAGAAAAAGACATAGGGCTCCTAAAAGACTGAAAAGTAATGCATTATATGATTCTATTTCTCTCTTTAAATTAGTTCAAAAAAGAAAACCATGGATACTAATGAAGTAGTTATGAATAAGACTTCCATGTTTGAGGTACTTAACCATAGTTCTTGAGCTATTTTTTAATCTAATCTATGGAGGTCCTGTGGTGTTTCACACTTAGACATTTATAGATATGGTCCTCGATCTCAAAGGAAAAGTATCAGTGTACACTGTCAGCCATCATGAAGGTACTGCACCAAGCAAAATAAAATTTTGCACGGTGAAAAACTTCATGTTGTGCTAGTAAAAGAAGAGAGCCAGTCACAAGGGCCGAAGAATGTGAAACTCAAAGGGATGAGAATACAAAAGTGAAACCCTCGAGCATTTACAAGTATGGGAAAAACCTATAAAATTTATTGAGGCCGAGCCAAAGGTAGGAGAGTTTTTATTCATTCTACCTTGAAAATGCAACTAGTTTATTGAGAGAACATTCTGTTACAACAAATCATGACCCTGTGATCATGAAACACACAAGAAGAACAAAGCACTTGCAGTATTTCTTTCATAGAGATGAAAGTAAAGAGAGAATCTAACATTTTTTTCCTAAAGAAACAACTTACCTACAAAGAAGATCACATTCCAAATTCATGGGGGAAATCTCAAAATGCTTCAAACCCTAGCATGGCGGCACCCAAACCAACAGAGCCAAAAAATGCTAAGTGAAAAATAAGGTGAAGTGAAGAAAGGCTGCAACCTTTTGTCTTTAGGGTTTTCTTTTTTCCCTAAGTATTGGCCGACCCTTTCATGGGATATTTTTCACTTTGTTTTAAAATATCTTTATATGGTTCTCAAACACAAGGTCGACTCCCATGATTTTGCATGAAATTGAAACCAAATGAAAAATGTAGACAATCATTAAGGTAATATTTTAATTTGCCTTAATATATGTCATTAAAATGCAATGAGAGAGACATAATCATAACATGTATTAAAGTAATTGTCACCTAATTACTTTAATGTTTTCCTAAATTGTTAACTTCATGTTAAATCATGCAAAATATGAAGAGGTGGAGTTAAACTAGAGTGATTTTGAAGTTCTTAGAATCATGCAAAAATCAAAAGTGGAGTTCAACTGATGTCATAAGCCTTGATTTCCAGTCAAATGGAGTGATTTTAGGATCCAACTTGGTCAAACTAATTTTTAGAGGGAGTTTGAGCCTATTTTTGCTCAAATTACATCAATTTTGACTCCTCTTTGTGGGGATTTTCATATCTACTTGTGGGAGAGATTCTTGGAGATTTTTTTTAGTTGCAATTAACTACAAGTGCCACCTCTTAGCACTTGGAGAATATTTTGTATATAGGAGGGGAAACCTATGTTTTTTCTAGTTCTTGCTTTCTACTCTCATGTTCATGGCAGAGAGTTTGAGAAGTTTTCTAACTCAGCTTATAGATTTATACAAAGGAACAGGTTACAAGTTACTTTTATTGTCATTTATGCAATATTTTCCTGTTATTTTTGTTCAAGATTTATCAATTTTACCTTCTTATATTAATGTGAGTTTCTTTATGAATGATTTTGATGAAGTTAATGTGTTTTAATCACCAAAACCTCTAGTTTTATCTCATTCATCAGTGTACATGCACAAAAGCAATCCTTTATCACAGATCTTAGGTTGTGCTTGTGTTTATTCTATCTTACAAGTTGTGAAACATAGTTTTCCTTCTGAAAAGAAAAATTATTAAGCCTTCTTTAGAAACATTATTGTGATCAAATTGCCCTTTTCTGAGCTGTGTGAACAAATCTTTTTGAAAAAATAGTTGTGAATTAGTTTGCATTTTCATAGTCATTTAGGTGCATCACCATCCTTTCAAGTTCAATTTTTTCATTCATTTTAAACCCTTCTATCTCTTTTCCTGCATAATCATTAGTTTCCTTAGAAAATCAAAAGGGGATCCAACCCATAATCTAGAGGTCTATATTCACTATAGGGTACCCACAACATGAAGATATTCTAATGTTTCAACATGATTAGCTGAGTCTAGGCTTAGCTAGGGTGCAATCCTAGTTGATAACATTTATCATAAAATTAGTTTTATTTTTAATTTATTAACGATTATTATAGATGATGCTTAGGAGTAAGGTAGTTTTGCTCTGTGCAGTAATACATGTTTTTATTTTGCTATTTGGGAAACTTGTCAAAGGTTTCCCAAAAGGTTTTCCATGTGCAAAAGGATAGTTATTCGGTCTTGCTGTGCCAGGAGACTCAATAAAATAATTTTGTGGTGTAGTACCCATGAAACAATACTTAAACAAACAAAGAAAGCAAGGATGGTTTGGTAGGATATTTGGCCATCATAGGACCAGAGGTTGGTTTTGTGGGGAACTGTAAGTGCCCTTTGGATCTATTAGTAATTGTTTTAGCATTGTGTTTTTATATTAGAAGAAATCAACCAAAAAAAATTATTATATTTACAATATTGAAATAAATCAATCAAAAAAAGCTTATTAAATCAACCAAAATAACTTATTATACCCAATTATTATATCCAATGAGAATTGAGGCAATGTAGAAGTGCATAGAAAAACTATCCTTTGATTCAGAATGAAAGGATGAAAAGACAAATGTGATTTCTAAGAATAGATCGAAACCATCCTCTCAGACCAAGGTAATGGGGTTGGAGGTAACAAATATCCAAAGAGAAAGTAATATAGGTTGGAATTTTTTGGCTTAACTACCCTTCTTTTTCATAAATTGCCATATTAGGGAGTTCTGTAAGCCAATGCTATTTTTATTAAATAGGGATGAAAAGAATCATAAGTAATAAAGCACGATGGAAATAAGTTTCTCAATGGTTGCGAGCATAGTTCAAAAGCTAGTACCTAGCTAAAACTTCACAAATTTTGAATTGCAAAAAAAAAGCCAAAAATCAAGTCATTAGCTTTTAGTTAGAGGATTCTTCAGGTTGGGAAATGTTGAATCTAAGATGGCTCATATTCTGGAAATGGTAAAGGCATGTAGCAAATTTTTATTTTCGACTTTTTATCATTTGACGGATGAAAAGAAGACTCCAATTTCATGTAGGTTTTGGGAGGTTGTGATGCATAGAATTCACACATAACAAAATCACTTCCGCCTATGATCACAGAGATTTGAAGCATAACACCAAATAGAATATCACGTAGTATGTAAATAAATTTGAATTTTTACACCTAGTACTGATGCTTGGAAGGTTACAACTACTGTAGGTTTGAAATGTGGCTTATGAGTCCTTGGATAGAGCCATTTGTCAGCAAGGTGCTGAGGTTGAATGTTTCTAGTGTCTACTATGGCTTTTCTCAAGCCACCTTTGCTAGAATTTCTGGTTGTAAATGATAACATTGAGGCTAGTTCCCTTTGAAATAGATTCTCCTCCTCTTCTGCCTCTATGTCTAAAATGGATTGAAAGTTTATGAAGTCTAATAGGCCCGTTTTGTTGATTCATCTATGCTAAAATTTTGAGTTCTTGATGATGACAATGGAACTAGATCCTCTTGTAATGAACTCTCATTTTTTTGCATTCAGTGAATCATCTTGATGACAAAAATACTGTGAAGCAACCAACTTCACAACCAACTTCTTAGATTTAAAGAAATATTTTACCATGAGAAATAATGTAATATTACAGTTTCTAAGGCATTGCAGGTGGCGTCTTGGATGCTTCATTGCCTTTAGTACCCAGAACCATCACTACCTTGTTCTTAACCTCTGAAAGATGACCCACAACCTGCAACTTTCACAAAAAGAGAGATGCCAAGACCCATTAGTAATAGTAGAAAATATAGAAGACCCGTATCATTATTTTCTTCATGCGAACTACTTACGAACAAAAGTTACCATTAAATTGAATAGGTGGTGCTTGGCTTACCCAAAATGTATGTGAATAAACTCTTAAATACTTGATTTTCAAAAAGTAATACAAAAACAAAAATACTTGGTGTGTGGTTTTTTTATCAATATCCAACTTTTCATTAGGCTCCAAGGCATCAAAAGTTTAATTTTATCAAAAATTTCCACTCATTTAGTGGAGAAACCGCCATAGTAGGCAATGAACAAGATGTACTCCACAATGTTGTAACCTAGATGACCTAAAATATTGATTTTTAGAGTTCTACAGTGGATGACACAAAGCAAAGTGAATTCACCCCACCTAAGCTAAAATCTTTAGAAAATAAAAATACTCAATTGTAAAACTTACGCTAAATAATGTTCTCCGAATACACTAAACAAATCAATAGCACCGTAGCTCCAAACTATCTAAACCTCCTCAAAAGTTAAAAATATATACGATAAATATAAACCCTCTCAATAGACATAGATTTCACCCTCATCAAATAATATGAGCAAATGAATAAATAACGCAAATAATCCTTTGCTCACAGACTTAAAACTTCACCATAAGCCATTAATGACACCTGCACAGTTTTAGTTTATTCACAATAAATGAAAATTAGCAAATAGTAAATGCACAATGTCCTCATTAAAATGCCACACGTCGACAGAAACACTGGGTGCGGAGACACAACTAGATATCAAAGAACATTACAAAGTCATGGAATATTTCCAATAGCAACAAAACGTTAGGAATTGGTTAAATTAATTAGAATAATTAAATTAATTAAAAAAATACAAAACCACCAGGAAAATACCAACAACCAATGAGAAAATTGCAAAAAAAGGCCAAATTCCCTATTAATGAAATAATACCACAAAATATATAAAAAACATTAGTAGCACAATTTCTGATGAATGCATTAATAGGCATGAGTGCATCAAAATCATTAGTCTCCCACTTTAAAAGACAAGTCTAATAAATACATATATATTATTTATTTAATTAATGGCTTAAGATAGGCTAAATTGAGGTGTGATTGGGTACAATTTCCATTTCAATAAGATCTTTGTTTTTAAACTTTCAATGAGGGTGCTTGAAATCCCTCTCACATTCTAAGACAAAATTTAACAATTCAGATGAAATGACTAGGGTATTATCATCCTCTTATGGTAATACTCAAAAAAAGTTAGAGAGGGAAACCACTTATTGATTACTCAACTTTTCATTTGAAACTATTGGTGGAGACCTTGATCTGTGTCTAGAATTAGGAGTAAAAGAAATGGATTTTCAACAAACCTTGAGAGTGTAGGTGGGATGGTTTGTTGGTTGTAAAGTGGGTATAGAGGTTTCCTTTCTCTGCTAAAAAATTCTCCACTCATTAGTTATAATATTATCTTTATAAGATGCTTGACCCAAAAAGGATGACTCAAAAGGAGAAAATTGGCCAAAAGAAGGAAGAATAGTGTTAGTTTGCAAGAGAAGTGAAGAAGGATTTTTAAGGACTGATGATGATTGTAGAATAGGTTTAGTGACATAATTAACTAGTGGAATTGGAGAGTGAGATAAAAGATATTTTTTTCCTAATAGGACAATATCAAATCAAATGGCCTTCTTGTTGACAAAAAAAACAGGCATTCAACTAGTTGAAATAATTTATTGGCTGTTCCAATTCAAAATCAAGACAAAAAAGTTTAATATTCTTTGACAAAGATTTGTTCAAATCTATTTCCACACACACCCTAAGATAAACTCTTAAATTGAAGAATTTATTTGAACTTTGTTTGCACCATATAACTTTAATACTAAGTTGGACTACAATGTCCTTAACGATCTAAAGGTTAGATTTAAAAATAACAATTCCAAGCACATTAGATAGTGTGATTGAGAAGGCCCTTTAGAGTGAAAGTCAAAAGTACAAGCTTGAAGATAGGAGACTTGTCGACATATAACCCATGCATTGTATTGTAAAATTGCTTGAGCATGCTCAACAAACTTAAACATACAAGAGACACATCCTTTACCTAGCCCACTAATTGTTTCAATTTCCCAACCCTTGTTCTCCCAATTCATTTTAACCCATTTGTAAAAATAAAATTCAGTAAGGAATCCTATTAAAAAGACAAAATAATAGATATGTTTTAATTTTTAGTAATTCATTCAACAACTTTATCAAGGAGTTGAAATTCTATGGTTTTACCTTGATCTTCTTTTGCATGCTCTTAATTTTTTCTTCTTTTTCTCCATTTTGAATAGAGGTTTCCTTTTCTATAGCTATTTGGTTATTCAACTCTTTGTTTGTGTTAGTTACTTCCTCCATTAACACCGCCTCTCTACTAGGTTCCAATGAAAGATATTTCTTTGCTAATCTGGCTTTAGTTTTCATCCACATTTGCAATTGCAACTATTCCTTCTTTGATGACACACTCTTTGTTGTTTTTTTATTGAATACACTTAGCCTCCAAATCTTTAGAAATATCAGGAATAAAAGAATAAAATACATTGTGTCTTTAGTTCACACACTGTTGTAAAGGAATCGGTGTTTGGAAAATTTCCACCATCCTTGGTAGGAGAAACCACACAATGAGATGAATTCTCTATCATAGATCTACTATCGAAGACAAATATTCTTATTGGCTCCCCTTTTGCGCAAGTTTCAAGCTCGCTTGCAATTTTTTTTCGTCGCTAGCATTTCTTGCCTCTCATTGGAGTAGGGGATGGTATTGAGGAACAATTAAAGGCTTGGAGAATCTACATTGGAAAGGAAATGAACGAGAGACCACTCATTCGCTATTCTCCAACTAGTATCACATATCTCACTACTGGGCCATTTTAAATCTTAAGGGTAGGGTCTCATGGAGGGGGCTTCCTAAAAATATTTAATGGGTGTTGTTAAATTTTTTTAGAATTATTTTAAAGTGTGTGGTCTCATGAATTTTGTAGTGTAGTTTAAGTATAAGAATTTAAGCTCCTAAATTTATGCAAGTTGGTGTTCTCATGAAATTTATTATTTTGCATATTGAATTCAAAAAAATAAATAAATATATAAAAATAATAATAATTGGTGAAAATTTATGGAAAACAAAGTCTTAGTTGGTGGGGCAATTTCTAACCCTGCGATTGCATTCACTTAAATTTCCAAACTAAAAAATAGGGACAAGACCGCAACCTAAAAACATTTAATTTTTGTCCAACACAACACCATAGCCACAACCAAAGCCAAATTCCATAGAGATCATAGCGAGTCTTCACAAATACAATTTCCATGAGCTCTTAAAGTGTTGATGGTGGCAATGAGATTGACCTCTAAAGTAATTTTGCATTTGTAAATGGATATTCTCATATTCTGGTTGAGTTGTTATCCATTTAGTTTTGATGGTATCATTTTGGTTTGCATTTGGCACTTGCGTAGTGTAAGAGAGGGGGACCAACCATGTTCAAGGCCCCAGATCACGGAGAGCCAAGAGAAGAAGGCTGCCCTAACTTACCTTAGCTTAAAGGGGTGTTAGGAGATGCGGGATGAGAATGATGAGGAATATAATGCCCTTCAATCAATCTACAGACCCGAAACACATAATGGGGCTAGGTGAGCCAGTTTTTGGGTTCAACACTATGCCTTAGGAAGCTCTCTGCCCGAGGATGAAAGTGCAGTTCTGGGATGATAGCGCAGTGTGTTGGCATCTCTTAGGTGTGCTGGCATTTGCACGACCAGAGGACTAAAAAGAAAAGGTTGAACACTAGAAAATGGACTAAAGACCTAACTAATTACTTCCAAAGGGCCAAAACAAAGCTATGAAGTAGGAAAGATATGCACAAATATGATAAAGTAAATATACAAGAGTTAGGGTGGCAAGAATGATCTCACAAAGGTATTTGTTCGCCAGCTAGCTCCAAGTAGCACATCCACCTACACACAATAAAGAGAAAAATTGTTGGGTGGTTGTATAGGGGCCTGCCTTAGTCAAACCCACATTTTGGTGTTTCCACCTCCACGGACAACCAAGTTTGCGACAATAGAGAAATATTTGATAAAGAAAGAAATGAAGTAAAGAACACAAAAGCACTACCAAACAGTAATGCACTACTCAACCAAATTGTAGAGAGGAGTAGAAAGCTTACCACCTCCACCAAGAGCTCACTAGATAATGGGGGAGAAAATGAGAGGATTCAAGCCCCTGCTGCAATGGTGTTGGTTCCACACTTGCTCTACGAAGTTGATGGAGTGTTGTTGTTGCTGTTATGGAGTGCAAAATGCTACTTGAGAGTGATGGATGCAAGAAAAGCTATGCAAAATGCTTAGAGAATGGCTTGAAGAGATGAATTGAATGCCTAGAGGATGATATGAAAGAATGAATAGTGAATTTGAAGAAGGAATGAAGAAAACGGCCATATTCAGGTTGGTTAGTCGAAGAGGGTGTTACAAATTGACCTGCAATGGGAAGTGTAATGCCTCTACAGGCTCCAGATGCAGGAATCTACTAGGGACATAAGTGTAGCGTGCAGATGTCTGCATGCCGCATGAGTGTCCCCGATAGTTGTTCCTCTACCAACACACAAAATAGACTCCAAGTGGAATGAAGGCAATGGGATTTTGTGGAATTTAGCCTTCAAATTTGGTTTTCTAAAGTGAGGAAGGGTAAAAGGGGAATTTGCATAAGGGGTGAAAATTCACTCCTATACATTTTTCCCCCATTTTAGCTAGCACAAATACTGATGAGTGCTTCGGTAAAGTAGATTGAAAGGGTAGTAGTTAGAAATGTATACCTGAACCGTCGAGGAAGAAGACCGCGATTTGGTGAACTTGAGAGTGTAGGACAAGTAGAGGACTTCATAGCCCCGCATAACTATGAAGCTAAAGAATGAAAGCATCTTACAGGCCTGTGGACCTGCAAGGAGGCAACCCCTAAGATCTCTCACATGAAGGAAGCCTCGAAAAGAAAGCACCTCACAGACCCACAAATTTGCAAGGAAGGTGTCCCCCAAGATCTCTCACATGGAGGATACCCAAAAAAGTGCCTTATAGACTCGTAGACTTACAAGGAAGTGTCCCCCAAGATATCTCACATGGAGGAAGCCAGGAAAGCACCCTATAGACCCCTAGACCTGCAGGGAAAGTGTCCTTCAAGATCTCTCACATGAAGGAAACCCAAGAAAAAGTGCCCTACAGACTTGCAGGGAAGGTTCCCTTCAAGATCTCTCACATGAAGGAAACCCACGAAAGCGGACTCCATATAGTCAAAAAGTGGCTTCACAGGCACACCTGTAAAGTGACATGTTTACCCATAGATAGAACATGTCAAAAAGCGGCCACGCAGGCAAGTAAGCGGACAATTGCGTAGATTGCCAACAAGTTGGACGACTTTCAAAGGGGTCCCTTAGGAACTCGACATAAAGAAGGGGGTCCACTCAAGGGATGAGCTGATTGAAAGTATGAAAGAGATGTACTTTTCCTGAATTGATCCATCGTCAAGGAATCTTTTTGAAAGATTCTCACTTCATCAAGGAATTCGAAAGGAAGAATATGCCCCCATGCGAGGGGAAGATCAAAGCTATTCCCACTTTAGAGGAAGGTTCTCAAGTTCTTTCTTTATGAACTTGTGATGAAGGAAACACGTTCCATTAGGGTTTCAAGTTGAGAATGTGATTCTTGAAAAGAAGTTTGTAAAGATTCTTGAGAAAAGATTCATTGACAACGAATGTGTTTTCTAAAAATAAAAATATTGTAGAAGTGGCATTGTCACACATGAGAGGGACAAATGAAGCAAAGAAGAAAGAAAAAATAAATAAAAAGGAAACAAGAGACATTACGAACAAAGGGCACAGGGGTAGTTTTATATTTCGGGGTCAGAAATGCTCATAAATATATATATGTATAGTAATAGTATATAAAATGAACTATCATCAACCCCCTACTATATCATACCATGTGAAGAGTGCATGAGAAGACAAAGTAAAAATAAAAAAATGGGTCAACATGGAAGGGAAGCCTAAATTCCCCCAATGCTTTGCATTGTCTCCAATTTATCGAAAATCAAGTCACAAACATGGAAGAATGATGATACAAATAGAAGAAGGTTTACGACACAAAAACCATGCCTGTATCCAAGCACCAACAAGGGTGACAAGGGTCATCTAGGAACACATAGAATTATCATGGGGGGACACATCACAACACACACACACACACACACACATCTAATCTAAAGATAAAGAAGAGGCCTCCTCCTAACACTAATCGACCAAGAGGTTGTCTGCTTCCCACTCTAGATCATTGTAGGGGGAAGGAGGACAAGACTGTAGTGGTGGAATGTTAAGAGAAGGAGCGTCCGACCCTCCTAGAACAAGGGATAAGGAAGAGGGCCCCGCAAGGTCCTCTCTACTGAGCTCCTGTGGAGCAAAGGTCAACAATTTTGTGAAGACTGCTGACAAGGCCAAAACCTCGTCCAAAGAGTTAAACATGGACTTAAAAAGAGTTCCATGTTTTACCTCAATGAATGGAGAAGGTTGTGCCTGAGGTTCATGGCTAGGCTCATTGAGAGATTCGAGAGTGGTGATGAACTCAGGAGAAGCTGGGACTGGTTTCGTCAGTAGGATAGAACAAGTTAGTGTCGAACCACCTTTCGGACAAGGTGGGTTCCTCTTACATCCTCTGTTGTTGGAGGGACCACTCTCTACCTTCTGCTTTCTCAGAGGAGGAAAAGTCCCCACAGACAAGGCAAGAAGTGCAGAGGAAGAGGAGGAGGAAAGAACCGTAGTAGATACGACCGAGGTGTTAGTCATATCTATGGGTTTCAAGAAAGGCAGGATATCTAGAATGATCATCAACAAAGGTGGGTCCACTGAAGGAGCGATGAACACATACAAATTTTTGGGGTTAGGCGCATTCTCACTCACAATGAAAGCTAGAAGTGATACAAAGCTGGTTTGAATGGAAGCAGAGGGGAGGAGAGAGGAGGATGCAATGGGAGGCCTTGATAAAGGGGAGGTCATTTCATCTTCCTTCCTCTATAAGGCAACCTTCTTATCCATGAGAGCCTTTTTCCGATGCTTGTACTCGAATGCAAGGCAGTTTCTATGACTATTTGAACCAGAGGCTACGAGGGAATGAAAGGCTCCTGCTCAGCCATGGGAGTTTCCACTACAGTCATTTCCGGTGGAGGAATGGACTCCTAAATGGGAGTAGGAGGAGCAAGTTGAGAAGCAGTGGGGGGAGTTGACTCAAGTGCCTCGATAGCGGGCCTCTTCTCGTTTACTACTTTGAAATTAGTGGTGGTAGGAGGCCATGGAGGTTGAGACAAAGAGGAATCTCCATAGGGACCTTTCTTCCTATTATACTGAGCAGGCCTAGGCTCCATAGGAAAAAAAGGAAGCTCAAATGCGAGACACTTGGGCTTTTGCCAAGTGGGCACCATAGGATCCTCTCACAAATGTAGAATGAAATCCAATGGCACCTCCGTGGGGTGAGAGGAAGCGTAACGTTGAAAAACAGAAGAGGAAGAAGGAGGATCTCGGGACCACTTCTCTTCTTCCCTCCTACGTGCCTTGGCGACGTCACTGTCAGCTTTTAGGTAGGCCCTATGTGAAACAACATAAGGAAATTGAGGGTATCTCACTTTTGGCCTTAGGCACCCTTTCTTATAATTTTGATACGTTTAGTGTAGGAGGTCTGTCCTAGGTGGGAGAGGACCAACAGGTGCAAGCCAGGAGTAATCCAAGGAGTGGATACCATGAGAAACCGGTGTCATGAATCACGTGCATGGAACCCCCATGGATAAATTTTAAACACTTATGCATGACTGAGGGTACGAAATTCATAGCTACTAACCAAGGGATACCAAAATTCACTCTAAATAGTTCAGGCCTAGGGATTATGTCAAAAAAAAGCTTCATAGATTTAGGCCCAACCAAGACCAACAAGACAATACTACCCAAAGGGGGCATGGAAAGTACATCATGCGTGTGGATGGTGTGGTGTAGGAGTACCCATAGGTTGCCATAGGTTGTTTAGAAGGTCTACCTAGGACAACTTTGTCTATAAAAACTAAGCAATCAAATTTAGTTCATTTGTATGTGAGCCTTAGTGGCATTCTTGTTGGTTTTGATCATATGAAGGTCATGTTGACCATAGAATAGGTGTCATAAGGTTCTAGCTCAAAATGAGGTTTTGGATTTTTAGGATTTTTGCAAAATGTTTGAAAATGTTGCTCAATTGAAGCTACAAGTGGCCAAGAAGAGCCCAAGAGAGAGGATAACTGATTTGGTGACCTATTTATGGGATGCCTCGGCATTGGAGTCAGGTTGGAAGCATTTGATATGGTTTGAAGTTTTGTGAATTCAAGAAAAGCAATTGTGATTGAGTGTGAATTTTCTAGTTTTTGCATTAAAGTGATGTCTTAATGAATTGATCATGGCACTGTAATTTGTGTAGGAGGTAGAGTAGTTGTTCTTCAAGCATTGTGTGGCATTAGATAGTTTCTTGATTTAGTTTCAAGCTTTGTTTGTAAATAGTTTTGGTTTTCTTACTGTTGCTGGTCTAAACCAGGCAGTTTGTGAGTATGGAGTGTTAGTTCTCTTTCCCATCGTACAAATTGTATAACCCTTTGGGAACAGTGACTAGACTCCATGGGTGTACATATAGTAGGGTTTAGGGCCTTTGAAAGCATAGGAGATACTATGGAAGTCTTGCCCTAGGCGAGCCAGGGAAGTGCCCGGCTAGGGAAGACCTTAGTGCAGAGCACTTGATTTGCAGGGGTGTCAATTTCCTAAAAAATTACCCTTTGGAGAAGGAAAGTATGAGTCTTGCCAAGACATGGTAAGGAGAAAGAAACTCCAACAATCCATCTGGTGAGGGAAGGACCCGACAGTTTGCAGAGAAGCCAAGAAAGGGCTTAAAAGGCTTAGTTTTGCTCATTTCAGGTTAGGGCTTTGTATGAACAGCTAAGACCCAAGACCCCAAAAATCCTTGAGAGGTGGGCATATGAACCAAGAATCCTAAGAAAAGATTGGGGTGTTTTTTGGAAAGTATTGGAAACAAATCTGATTTCTCGGAGAAGGAGACCTAATAGGGCTAATAGGGCTAGTAGCCTCCTAGGCCTCATAGTGGGGTTCGGTGAAAGCGACCTGCAGATGGAGCTAGGCGGACCCCTAATACACTTATTAGGATGGATTGAAGACTTTAGAATCACCTCCACACCCCTGTAAATCTATATTCAAGAATTTGGAGGATTAGTAGCCTTTAGGGTGGATTAAGGGCTAAGGAAAGTGTTACAAGATTGCACCAAGTCTTGACTTGGTAGAAGGACCTATGTTGATAGTTGGGTTGGCAAGAAGTAATCAGGGGACCCTAAGAAGGAAGAGGTCCTATAGGTTGCAAGTGGTGGAGTGAGACACCCTAGAGGTCTTCCTAGCAAGACCCAGAGCATGAATCAGTGATTGATTCATCCAACCTCCCTATCATGGTGCTTACAGGTGCATCATACCCATGTTTATTCAAGAAGTTGATTAGCATGATCTCCTTAGTTATGATGTTTACTTGAGATGTTAGATCAATGAGAACACCTGCTACGCTATTTTTGTTGATTCACGCAGGGATGTAGAGAGGAGATGGTTCCCTATTAAAACCCATCAATAGGTCCTGTGAAGTGAAGGTTATACTAGTACCACTGTCCATAGGCTACATAGAGGGGATAGGTTGATGTAGGAAAGAGGACATTGCACACATTAGATGATACTTTCATAGAGTCCCTAAAGGTTAAAGGATAAGATGGTGACCCAATTAAGGTTTCGTTACACAACACCTTTGGAACCTTCCAACTACGCCTGCTAGGGGTCACAGGTTGGGTTGCAAGGAAAAATCTTCACAACACTCACACCTACACCACTCCTAGAATACGAGGAAAGGAAATTTTAGTATCGCAAAACGAAACCAAAATGGTTCACATCGAGTTCACCAAAATTGTAAGAGAGGGGGACCAACCACATTCAAGGCCCTAGGTCACGGAGAGCCAAGAGCGGAAGGCTACCCTAACTTACTTGAGCTTAAAGGGGTGTTAGGAGATGCGGGATGGGAATGATGAGGAATATAAGGCCCTTCAATCACTCTACAGAACTGAAACACAAAATGGGGCTAGGCGAGCCAGTTTTCGAGTTCAACACTATGCCTCAGGAAGCTCTCTGCCTAAGGATGAAAGTGCAGTTCCAGGATGACAACGTGACATGCTGGCATCTCTCAGGTGTGCTAGCGTCTGTGCAACCAGAGGACTAAAAAGACAATGTTGAACACTAGAAAAAAGATTCCTAGCTAATTACTTCCAAAGGGCCAAAACAAAGCTATGAAGTAGGAAAGATATGCACAAATATGATAAAGTAAATATACAAGAGTTAGGGTGGAAAGAATGATCTCACAAAGGTATTCGTTAACCAACTAGCTCCAAGTAGCACGTCCACCTGCACACAATAAAGAGGAAAATTGTTGGGTGGCTATATAGGGGCCTGCCTCAGTCAGACCCCCATTTTGGTGTTTCCACCTCCACGGACAACCAAGTTTGCAACAATGGAGAAATATTTGATAAAGAAAGAAATGAAGTAAAGAACACAAAAACACTACCAAACAGTAATGCGCTACTCAACCAAATCAAAGAGGAGAGGAGTAGAAAGCTTACCACCTCCACCAAGAGCTCACTAGCTAGTGGCGGAGAAAATGAGAGGACTCAAGCCCTTGCTGAAATGGTGTTGGTTCCACACTTGCTCTACGAAGTTGATGGAGTGTTGTTGCTGCTATTATGGAGTGCAAAGTGCTACTTGAGAGTGATGGATGCAAGAAAAGTTGTGTAGAATGCTTAGAGAATGGCTTGGAGAGATGAATTGAATGCCTAGAGGATGAGATGAAAAAATGAATAGTGAATTTGAAGGAAGAATGAAGAAAATGGCCATATTTAGGTCGGTTATTTGAAGAGGGTGTTACAAATTGACCTCCAATGGGAAGTGTAATGCTTTTGCAGGCTCCAGACATAGGAATCTACTAGGGATGTAAGCGTTCCATGCGGGCGTCCTTGACAGTTGTTCCTCTACCGACACACAAAATGGATGCCAAGTGGAATGAAGGTAGCAGGCTTATGTGGAATTTAGCCTTTAAATTTGGTTTTCTAAAGTGAGGAAGGGTAAGAGGAGAATTTTCATAAGGGGTGCAAATTCACTCCTATTCAAGTAGAAATGTTGCAATTTTGAAATGCAAAAATGACATTTTGAAGATGAAATCAATTATACAATAAGTATGATATCCTTATAAAAATGATGAAGAGAATATGTGTGTTGCTAGCAGTCATTTTTCACATTAGGAAGAGCAATTTTTTCAACCGAACTCGAAGGGTCATAGCTTTATAGTGCAAAACCATGCACTTTGTCATTTATTTCTCTTGCATTCATAGTTGCTTTGTACCCAACGGTATTTTTTGTAGCGATTCTAAGTGATGTTTATTCCTTTAGAATTGTTCTTCTGGAGGTGTGTATAGGTAGATTGCTAGTTGTCCAACTTGTTTTCCTTGACATGGATCTGGTCACTCAGATTAGAAAGGAATTTGAAGAGGAGTACCCACTATAAATTTTTTTTATAGATCCAACTCTCCTACAAGAAGTGTGGGCCAAGATTGAAGTGATTTTTTTCTTCCATATTGATCTTGATTTATGAACCATGATGAAGAACGTATCGAATCCCTTGAAAAAACTAGACCTGCATTATTTACTTGAAAATACTCTTTCTGAGGATAAGACTTTCGTAGAGGTGTGGAGTCATGATTTGGTTTCATATGAGAAGAATATTTTTTGAGTTTCAAGTAGCTATGATAAGCATCCTTATTTAATACAGTCTGCTATTGATTAGAAGTGTGCCAGCAGGCTAATGTGTTTGTATGAAATTGTTTTTCTAGATTTTCAAGACTCATAGCTTCACAGAGGACTATGAGGAAGAGGGGTGATGGTGGGAATGACTATGAAGGTACATATGCCAATAATTTTGAGCACATTGGTGTAGGACCTCAAAGACCAATGAACAATATCAGAGCATTTAAATAAATTTAATTTAATTTTGTTTTAGTTAGCCCCTATTGATGTTAGGATAGATGAAGAAGATAAGTGTATTATGTTACTTTGTTCTTTGTCTCACTCATGTAATAATTTTATCCTTGCTATTAGTGCTAATCTCAAAGATTCAGATATGGATGTTCTTATTACAATATTGTTGTCATAGGAAATGAGAAAGAAGGCTATGGATAACTCATCAGATTCTCTTCATGTCAAGGGAAGGTTCAAGGAAAGACATGGTCCTAAAGGAGATCAAAAGGGGCCTAAGGACAAGTCCAAGGGTAGATCTAATCTTTTGGGTAAAAAGAATAAAGTGTTGGAATTGTGAAAAAATGGGACATGTGAAGAAGTAATGCAAATAAATAAATAAACAATAGGATTCCACTATAGAAAAGTCCTTTGGTTGAGGTGATGAAGCTTTGTTATCTTCATGCAATATTATATCTAATGAACATTGGTTGATTGATTTAGGATGATCCTATCATATGACTCCTCATAAGGAGTGGTTTTCCACATATGAAGAATATGATGGAGGACAATTATATGTTGGGGAAAACAGTGAACATACCCCATTATTGAATGTGGAAATGTACAATTATGTTTTTAGTGATGGGTGGTTAAAAAATTTCCTTGGTATTTTACATTTTCCTAGATTAGATAGTAATTTAATATCAATTTGATGAGTATGCATATAAAATTTGATAGAAATTTTATAGGAATGCATATAAAATTTAATGAGTATGCATATAAAATTATATAAATTGATATTAAATTTCTATCTAATCTAGGAAAATGTAAAATACCAAGGAATTTTTTTAACCTCCCATCACTAAAACATAATTGTACATTTCCACATTCAATAATGGGGTATGTTCACTATTTTCCCCAACATATAATTGTCCTCCATCATATTCCTCATATGTGGAAAACCACTCCTTATGAGGAGTCATATGATAGGAGCATCCTAAATCAATCAACCAATGTTCATTAGATATAATATTGCATGAAGATAACAAAGCTTCATCACCTCAACCAAAGGACTTTTCTGTAGTGGAATCCTATTGTTTATTTATTTATTTGCATTACTTCTTCACATGTCCCATTTTTTCACAATTCCAACACTTTATTCTTTTTACCCAAAAAATTAGATCTACCCTTGGACTTGTCCTTAGGCCCCTTTTGATCTCCTTTAGGACCACGTCTTTCCTTGAACCTTCCCTTGACATGAAGAGAATCTGATGAGTTATCCATAGCCTTCTTTCTCATTTCCTATGACAACAATATTGTAATAAGAACATCCATATCTAAATCTTTGAGATTAGCACTAATAGCAAGGATAAAATTATTCCATGAGTGAGACAAAGAACAAAGTAACATAATACACCTATCTTCTTCATCTATCCTAACATCAATAAGGGCTAACTAAAACAAAACTAAATTAAATTTATTTAAATGTTCTGATATTATTCATTGGTCTTTGAGGTCCTACACCAATGTGCTCAAAATTATTGGCATATGTACCTTCATAGACATTCCCACCATCACCCCTCTTCCTCACAGTTCTTTGTGAAGCTATGAGTCTTGAAAATCTAGAAAAATAATTTCATACAAACACATCAGCTCGCTGGCACACTTCTAATCAATAGAAGATCGTATTAAATAAGGATGCTTATCATAGCTACTTGAAACTCAAAAAAAAAAATTCTCATATGAAACCAAATCATAGCTCCACACCTCTACAAAATTCTTATCCTCAGAAAGAGTATTTTCAAGTAAATAATGTAGGTCCAGTTTTGTCAAGGGATTTGATACATTCTTCATCATGGGTCATAAATCAAGGTCAATATGGAAGAAAAAAATCACTTCAATCTTAGCCCACACTTCTTGCAGGAGAGTTGGATCTATAATTTTTTTTTTATAGTGGGTACTCCTCTTCAAATTCCTTTCTAATCTGAGTGACCTAGATCCATGTCAAGGAAAACAAGTTGGAAAACTAGCAATTGACCTGCACACACTTCCAAAAGAACAATTCTAAAGGAATAAACATCACTTAGACTCGCTACAAAAAATACCATTGGGTACAAAGAAACTATGAATGCAAGAGAAATAAATGACAAAGTGCAGGGTTTTGCACTATAAAGCTATGACCCTTCGAGTTAGGTTAAAAAAATCCCTCTTCCTAAGGTGCAAAATGAATGCTACCAACACACATATTCTCTTCATCATTTTTATAAGGATGTCATACTTATTGTATAATTGATTTCATCTTCAAAATGTCATTTTTGCATTTCAAAATTGCAACATTTCTACTTGTATAGGAGTGAATTTGCACCCCTTATGCAAATTATCCTTTTACCCTTCCTCATTTTAGAAAACCAAATTCGAAGGCTAAATTCCACATAAGCCTGCTACCTTCATTCCACTTGGCATCCATTTTGTGTGTCGACAGAGGAACAATTGTTGGGGATGCCCATGCAACGTGCTTACGTCCCTGGTAGATTCCTACGTCTGGAGCCTACAAAAGCATTACACTTCCCATTGGAGGTCAATTTGTAACACCCTCTTCGACTAACCGACCCAAATATGGCCATTTTCTTCATTCTTCCTTCAAATTCACTATTCATTCTTTCATCTCATCCTCTAGGCATTCGATTCATCTCTCCAAGCCATTCTCTAAGAACTCTACACAACTTTTCTTTCATCCATCACTCTCAAGCAACACTTTTCACTCCATAATAGAAGCAACACACTCCAACTCTGTAGAGCAAGTGTGGAACCAACACCATTTCAGCAAGGGCTTAATTCCTCTCATTTTCTCCCCCATTAGCTAGTGAGCTCTTGGTGGAGGTGGTAAGCTTTCTACTCCTCTCCTCTACGATTTGGTTGAGTAGCGCATTACTGTTTGGTAGTGTTTTTGTGTTCTTTACTTCATTTCTTTCTTTATCAAATATTTCTCCATTGTTGCAAACTTGGCTTTCCATGGAGGTGGAAACACCAAAACATGGGTTTGATTGAGGCAGGCCCCTATATAGCCACCCAACAATTTTCCTCTTTATTGTGTGTAGGTGGACGTGCTACTTGGAGCTAGCTAGTGAACAAATACCTTTGTGAGATCATTCTTGCCACCCTAACTCTTTTATATTTACTTTATCATATTTGTGCATATCTTGCCTACTTCATAGCTTTGTTTTGGCCCTTTGGAAGTAATTAGCTAGCCATCCATTTTCTAGTGTTCAACCTTGTCTTTTTAGTCCTCTGGTTGCATGAACGCCAGTGCACCTGAGAGACACCAAAATGTCACGTTGTCATCCCGGAACCACACTTTCATCCTCAAGAAGAGAGCTTCCTGAGGCACAGTGTTGAACCCAAAAACGGATCGCCTAGCCCCATTCTGTGTTTCGGTTTTGCAGAGTGATTGAAGGGCCTTATAGTCCTCATCATTCTCGTTCTGCATCTCCTAACACCCCTTTAAGCTGAGGTAAGTTAGGGTAGCCTTCCGCTCTTGGCTCTCCTTGACCTGGGGCCTTGAATGTGGTTGGTCCCCCTCTCTTACAATTTTGGTGAACCCAATGTGAACCATTTTGGTTTCATTTTGTGATACTGAAAGTTCCTTTCCTTGTATTCTAGGAGTGTTGTAGGTGTGAGCGTTGTGAAGCTTTTTCCTTGCAACCCAACCTGTGACCCCTAGCAGGCATAGTTGGAAGGTTCCAAAGGTGTTGCGTGGGCACCGTAGATTGGGCCACATAAGCGAGTCTGGGTTAAATACTATTTTAATTAAGTAAGCAATTGTTAGATGGTTTTTTTTATTCTAATTATAATTTTGAGTTTTGAGAATATTATGTGTTTGGTTAAAAAAACACATATCTTCCTTCAAGCATTAATAAAGCTAAGATTAAATTAGAGATTATTTATTCAGATGTTCTTGGTCCTGTGGATATTGAATCAATTGGAAAGTCTAGATATTTTGTGTCCTTCATTGATGATTTTTTAAGATATACTCAGATTTATTGTATGAGACATAAATTTATGAAGTTTTTAATAATTTTTAAAATTTAAGGCCTTAGTTGAAAAATAAAATTATGAGAAAGTTTTTGAGATTAGATAGTGGAGAGGAATACAATTCTAAGGAATTTGATGAGTTTTGTGGGCATGTAGGAATTGCTAGACAAGAAGACCACTCCATACACTCCTCAAAAAATGGGGTGGCAAAAATATTGAACCAAATAATTATGAAAAGATCCAGAAGTATGTTAAGTGGTTCACAATTAGATACATGTTTTTGGGTAGAAGTTATGAGTACTTCTTGAGTTCATTAAATAGATCTTCTTGTAGGGCTCTTGATTCAACACCTTATGAAATGTGGATAGGTAAGAAACCTTATGTTTCACATTTAAGGGTTTTTGGCTATGAGGATTATGCTCATGTGCCTAAAGAAAAGTGACCTAAGTTGGATCCAAAGCTGAAAGGTGTATTTTCATTGGATATGGTGAGAATATTAAGGGTTATAAACTTTGGAATCCACTAAAGTTAAGAAAATTACCTATTCTAGAGATGTGACTTTTAGGGAACTTAGAGCTACTTCTGACCTTGAACAACCAAAAGATAAAGAAAAGGAAAGGAGATTGCACTTTGAGACTGAAGAAAAATGTACCTTAAGATGAGAAAAGAGATGAATTTGGGAATGGGGATGAAAAAGAAGAAGAGGGTTCAAATAAATATTATTAAAAAACTAAAGAGGTTAGAGAAGATAACTAAGAAGAAGTTGAGAAAACTAAAAAACAAGAAGAACCCCATACTCATATTCTTAGAAGATCCACAAGGCAACACAATCTAATTGATAGGTATGGCCCACAATATTTTCATTTTATACTTTCTTTATTAATTATTGAAAATGAATCTAAATCATATAGGGAAGCTATTACTGTAAATTATAGTGAGTCCTGGATACACGCCATGCAAGAAGAAATGATTGTCTTAGACTCTTGTAATACTTGATATCTTGCATATTTTTCTAAAGGAAGAAAGACATTTAATTGTAAATGGATCTTTTTATAGGTGAATTTTGGAGTAAATGGATCATTAGAAAGATACAAGGCTAGAATGGTAGCTAAGGGCTACTCCCAAAGAGAGGGAGTTAATTTTGGTGAAATATTCTCTCTTTTTGCCAAACTATCCTCAATTAGATTTCTGTTGTCCATAGTTGTTGCTAATGATCTTGAAATTGAGAAAATGGATGCTAAAACTAGATTTTTGCATGAAGATTTGGAAGTAGAAATTTATATGCAACAACCTAAATTTTTTGAGGTATTAAAAGGAAAAAACACTGAGTTTACAAGTTAAAATGGTCTCTTTATGTTTTAAAGAAACCACCTTGGATGTGGTATCAAAATTTTGATTCATTTATTTTGAAGTTTGGTTTTGTAAGAAGTGAAGAAGATAATTGTGTTTACTTTAGATGTATCGATGATCATATTCTAATTTTTGCATTGTATGTGGATGATATGTTATTTTTTAGTAATCTAAGGGTATGATTAGTGAATTGAAAGCTCAAATCTAATGTGTATTTGGTATGAAATATCTAGGGGAAAAAATGTACATATGGGGAATAGAAATCAAAAGACACCGGGTAAACATAAAAGTTTTTTTATCACTAAGTAAGTATGTTAATACTATTTTGAATAGATTTAGTATGAAGGATTGAAAACCAATTAAAATTACTTTACTAATTGGCATTGATATTTTATTAGATATATTTCATAAGAGTGAAGATGATTTCGAGGATATGTTGAATGTACCCCATGCTATTGTTGTAGGAAGTTTAATGTATGCACTGGTTTGCACTTGGTCAAGATTATCCAAGTAGTGGAAGTTTTGAGAAGGCTTTTGTCTAATACTTGTAGAGAACGTTAAAATTATGTGAAAAGTGTGTTAACATATTTTTGTGGTACTTTTGATTATTTTTTGGTTTATACTAGAGTACTAAGATTATAGTTAAGATATTGAAAATACAAGGTTTTATCGATGCAAATTGGACAGGTGACTTGGAAAATAAAAGGTCCATTAGTGAGTACGTAAATTTATTTGGAGGAGCAGTGAGTTGGATGAGTAAGAGATAACCTACACTTTCTTTATCCACCATTGAAGTAAAATATATGGTTGCTACTCATGTCTCTAAGGAGGTTGTTTGGTTAAAAATATTAAGCACAAGTATTGGTTTTGATTGCAAGACTATTCATATTGGTTGTGACAACCAAAGTGCAATTTATTTTGCCTAGAATCTTATATATCATGCACACACTAAGCATGTGGATGTACAATATCATTTTTTTGTGAAATAATTGCTAATGGATAGATAGAGTTGAAGAATATTAAAACTCAAGAGAATGTTGTAGATTCTAATACTAAACCTATGAGAACATAAAATTTTACATGGTGCAAGGAGGCCATGAGCATTGTTCCTAGTACTTAAATGACTAATGTATTTTTATGGATGTGTTCACAATATATATGATGCCAAGTAGGAGAATATTAGGATTAAGGTGCCATCAACCTTGTAAATCATATGCATTTACTTACTCCTATTGTTGTTTGTAAATCATTCATAAGGGATGATGGATTCAGTATTAACAAAAAATATTTTTTACCATCAAGGTTTTACTTTTATGGTGATTAAGTTTTAATCATATGGTAACTTAGTTTTTAATTGAGGGTCAATAACTATTTTTTGGTAGTGTTTTACTATTTTCTGGGAGGGAATCTAGGAGGATAATATTTTTGGCATTCAACTTCTTAAGGGGGTTAATATGAGGTTGTTTTATCATTTTAGATGGCTATTATTAAAGATAGAAAAACTTGTGGTTATAAACAATAAATACCCAAATTGCTTAGAAACTAACAACTAGATGCCCAAATCAGGTAGATGAGTAAAATGATTACAACCTACATTATCTTAAGCATTAAATGCTTGTATTTATCCAAGGGAGGCATTGGAATTTGATAACCAACTTGGATGATCCATTTATGGGGTGAAATTGCTATATAAATAGGCCTTAAGGTGGTAGTATAGATGTATAATTAGCAAGAGTGAAAAATCCTATTTACAAGTGTTGAAATGTTGAATATTGAAGAGAAGAAAGGAAGAATTGTATGTAATTTCTATTTTGAAGATAATACATATCTAAGTCTCTCTTCTTGGTGGAGTTTTTCCTCAAAAGGGTTTCTCCAAGTAAATATGGTGTTATGTGTTTAATTTTTCTATTCGCATTTCTTTAAGTTGCTGATTTATTTTCTTGAAATCTCTATTTGGTTATGCACTGGATTAAATCTACTTTATAGTGGAAATTGAATTTCCATTTTATAGTTGTTCACCTTCATTTATAACATATAGATATTGGAATCATTTTTTTTATGGATTTATTGTCTAATGGAAAGGAAAGAATGGGTGTTGGCAAGAAGTTGAATCCACTTTTTGGCCAAAAAGTGGAAGTGTTTTCCCTGATTTTTAGAATTTGACACATTTGACCTTAAAATTTGAAGCACTTAGAGATGAAATCTTCAAAAAAGTCACAAATCATAAAATGTAGTACTCAAAGTCTAGTTTCCAAATATGTAATTTATTTCAATACCCAAGTGGTACAAATTGAGTTTCAACAGGCGTTTCAAAAAGCCATTGTTTAAAAGTCACTTTGTTTTACCATACCATGCATGTGTGTCATCCATATTTTGATCTAAATTATTGCATTTTTCTAAATCCTTTTTGGAAAAGATTTGTAACTCACTGAAGCACATTTTCAATATTTTTTTGTAATTTTTTATTGAATTTTTTTTGTTAAATTTTTATTAGCCATATTTGTTGTTTTGAAAAATCGTTGTGTATGTCACGCATAAGATGACCTAAACTTATCATTTTTTATTTTTTTTTTAAATTGAAAAAAATTGTCTAAAGTACTTTCTCATGCAATTTGTTTTACAAAAAAATATTTTAATAAAAAGTTATTAAAATAGTAAAAAACCCTGATATTTAAAGTTTATGGACCAGTTTCATCAAAAATTAATTGAAAAATAGAAAAAATAATCCAATTTAAAAAAAATTACATATTTGGAATCTGCAATGTCTCATCTATAATGGGTTTTAATTTCGTCAAAAAATTCTGCAAAAAAAGTCGTCAGCCATATGTCCAAACTCACTATTTTTCTTTGACATTGTTAGGACCTTCAACTTGCAAGTCAAACCAGGTTGAAGGCCTAGGTTCAGATTCCCAATGCTTTTCCCGAATCAGAATACAAGCCAAAAACCCAACCACAAAGCAAGGCGAATTTCAAATTTTTAGAAACGAGATCTCGTTTACAAAAAGGGATCCTATTTCCTAATATTAAATGTGGGGACCGTTGACATGGAAACGAGATCTCATTTCCATGTCAATGGTCCCCATCCATTTCCATGTCAACGGTCCCCACATTTAATATTAGGATATGGGATCCCGATTATGAAACGAGATCCCATTTCTTTTTTATCATTTTTTAAAAATTTACTAGCAAATTTTTACTGTGAAGTCTGCAACTTCACATGTACGGCCGACTGTGACATATTGGGCTATTTTCTATCAAATTTTGTCTTTACAGGTGTTCAAATTGCATTTTGGATTGAATTTTTCAAAGGAGGCATCATGTAAACAAATTTTGAAGTAGAATTGTGTTAGTTTTCTACTCGTTTGGAGGAACAAAAGAGGAAAACTTGTTTTTATAGGTCTTCAACTTGAAATTTGGATTGAATTTTTGAAAGGAGACATCATGTAAACAATTTCTTAAGTGGAATTGTGTTAGTCTTCTACTTGTTTAGAGGAACAAATGAGGAAGAATTTTGTCCTTATAAGTCTTCAACTTGCAATTTGGATTGAATTTTTTGAAGAATTTCACTATTGACATTCATTTGTGCTTGAGAATTTTATAATAATGGGTTCAAAAGCTCATAATAAGAGGAAAGATAAGAAGAAATTGAAGCAAAGAGAGAGAAGGATAAACAAAGAAAAAGAGAAAGAAGAACGAGAATTAAATCAATGAATGATGGTGGAGCATCCAATTCCACAACTATTGAAGATGAAAACATTAAGGAGACCATGGTTGTAGACGAAGCTAATTTGCAAGAAGTCAATTTGAAAAATAATATGATTATACAAACAAGTCCTAGTATGTCTTCAAATCCCTCTTTCAATACTATGGAGAATGTTTCAATAGGAACAAATCCAAGTACATCTTCAAATCCACATTTTAGTGAAATGGAAAAATTGTTTGTAGAAGTTTTACAAGATGCAAGACTTAATGATGTTGACATTGATAATATTCAGAGAGATGAAGGTTTATAGAATTTGTTGAAAATAAATTAGAAAATGAAAATGAAAATTGTTTAAATGTTGTTGAAAATGAAAATGAAAAATCTTTTGTTGAAAATGAAAATGAGAATGATCCTTTTGTTGAAAATGAAAACAAAAACCATTTTGTTGATGAAAATGAAAATGGAAACCATTTTGTTGATGAAAATGTAAATTGTTTTCAAGAAGTTGAAAATGAAAATGAAAATCTAGAATGTGATGTTGAATTTAATGAAAATAATTTTTTAAAACTTGAAAGTGATGTTTTGGATAATCTTCCTGGTAAGATTTCTTGGAGGCAAATAAGATCACATGCGAATAGAAGATACAAAAAATTCTTTTATCGTAAAAAACTTGCATTTCAATGTCAACTAATGATGCAATTGATGAGAATGCAAAAAATGAGGAAAATAATGAAAAAGTTAGGCTTTTTTGTTAAACCAAGAAGAAAAGATCAATCATTAAAACATGCCATGTCTACTGTTGCTAGTGCCATTCAATCTATTGGGAAAAATAGTCGATTTAAAGATAAAAATGTAGCAAGAAGAGCTATAACAATTGCTATAGTTAATAAAGCAACTTTGAATAAAATAATGGTAAGCAATATTAGTGAAGTTTTAAAAATACATCCTAAAACATTGCTAAGAGCGGCAAAAAGAAGAGAAAGTATAGAAAATGATCCTATCAACCAATGTTGGAGTTTTAGTGGTTGACTCCCAAGGTTTGATATGAAATTGAACGTTGAAATTAAATCTTTGATTGAAAAATATTGGCATGATAATACTAGGGTATCATCTAATGCTAGAGATGTTTTAAAATTAAGGGTGGGGTCCAAAGTTTGCGATCCTCACCCAAAACACCTATTAGATACAACACAAACTGAATTTTATAGAAAATTTTGTGGTGATTTAGTGTTACCTGGTAATATAAAAATAAGTCAAAGATCTTTTGAAAAATGTAAACCTTGGTATGTAAAAATTAATAAGCAACAAATATCTTGTCAACTGTTGTAAAACACATGTTCAATTTCATTATTTTTATGATTTTTTTTGATATATATGTTGTACTTTACATACTAACATGATTATACAAGAATGTGGTATTAATATGCCACCTGAAACAATAAGGGAGTTTATATCAGATTTGTTTTGTGAAAGATCTAATGGTAAATTGTTTTATTTAAGTTCTTGTATTTCTAGACAATGCACTAGCCACAAAAATATTTCATTGTTAAAAATTTGTATGCATGAAAGTGTTGATAATGATTTTGGACAAAAAATAGTAGATGTTAAAATATTTAAGAATGTTGACTATTCTTTAAAAGATGGAAAAATAGGAAAGCGTTGTGATTTAGTTACCGAAAAAGTTAGTGTACATGCATTCATGAGTGAATTTAACAATAAGATTGTACCAAAATATGTCATGCATCTCAACATGCTTGATGGATTGATGGCCAATTTGCACATGTAGAAACACATTTCCAATTGGTACTATACTTTTAGTGGTTGATTTTGTGGAAAATTATACTCTAGCTCTGCAAGAGGAAATTCAATCACAGTATTATAATTTAGTGCAAGTAGCTATGTTTTTCCATATTATTTACAAACATGTAGATGATAGCATAGAGGATGATAGAATTTTTTTGAGGGAGTATAATTTTTATTTGACTGACAATCGGTTACACTCGTCAGAGTTTGTTCAATACTGTTTCAATATATTTAATAGAAATTTAAGAGAAAAAGGAATTTAGATGACAAAAAACCTCATATGGTCAGAGAATTGTACATGGCAATTCAAGAATGCTCGAATTTTCTATTTGTTAAGTAGGATTCACAAGGAACTGATGCAGGAGCATCCAGTGTTGTAAGGGCAATCCTGCATCACCCAAAAAAAGAGTTTCATTTCATGTTGGTAGTTTCTTAGATGTTTTTGCATTTTTGGATACCCTTTTTGTCATAATTTAATTCCCAACTTGCGGTTTTTCTTTTCTATTCCTAGGTTGAAAGATATTGCAGTTTTAGTCTCCCATAATTGCACCTAAAAACCTTCCAAGTTAGATTTGAGGCACTAAACGGTCCCAAAACAGCCTTGAAACTTGTTGGAATTGGAATAGCATATCTTTAGCACGTTCTTGACTCCAAGACCTTTCCAACAGTTCAAATGGTTTGAAAAACGGAGTCCAGGATCAAAAGTTATGGTTCCCAGAAGTTGGTGCACTTTCTAGAAGATACTAATTTTTGAATGTACTTTTGAAATTTGAATTTGAATTTGTAATTTTTGGCACCAGACCGCTAAAAACTAAAATTTGAATGTTGTTTGGCTCCAAACTAAAAAGGGAGCTCTATTTATGGGCATGTTTTTGATTTTTGTGTATTTTTTCGTGGACAAGTTCGCATACTATGAAAAGGGGTTTTTTTGTAATTTTGTAGTTTGCATATTTCTAGAACTTGAGGATATCAGATCCTTTGTATGTAAGAAGATCATTTTCAGAATAATAAAATAACATTCTCTATTTGGTGTGTTAATTTTCTATGTCTCGGGTTGCACCCTCGTCAGGTGGTATCAGAGCGAGGTTTTCTTGAGCGTGTGGATAGATCGCCGACCGTGAGGCAATTCACACTAGGACCATGGTTGTGGGTCAAGGTTAGGAAAGATGCCTCCAAGAGTGATTCCTGGTAGGCATGGTGGTGCTAGAGGTGGTCGAGGTGACATAAATGCTGGTGGAAAGATCCATTAGTGGTTGAGGGTTTCAGAGCCCTCCAGAGACAGATTGATGCGTTGCAAGAGTAGATGAGAAGAGGGCTAAACCCGAGAAGGAGAGAAGAAAGTGAGGATGAAGAAGAGGAGGAGGATTCAGATGTAGAAGAGGAAGAAGAAGCAATTGATCAAGAACAAATGTGGCTGATAAGGGCCATTTCAAAGATCGGGAAAATACCTAGAGTAGAAGTCCCCAGTTATTCCAGAAGTCTGAACCCAGAAGAGTTGGATCGACTAGATCAATGAGTTGGAAGAATATTTCAAGTATGAGGAGATAGAGGACCCAGATCGGGTCAAGTTTTCAAAAATAAAGCTGAAGGGCCATGCCAGTATTTGGTGGAAAGAGGTCCAGTTGGAGAGAAATCAAAGAGGAAAAGGAAAGATCACTAGATGGGATCGCATGGTGGAGAAATTGAAAAAGAAGTTCATACTAGTGGACTACAAGCTAGATCTGCTAAAGAAATTGCAAGGGTTGAAGAAAGGAAGCAAATTTGTGAAAGAATACACTGAATATTTTCACAAGATGATCATTAGAACAGGTCATACATAGGCCAACAAGTAGAAGGTAGCTCGTTATCTTAATGGGTTACGACCGAGCATTCAAGAGGAGTTAAGCCTGGTCAGAATGACCACCATTGAGGATGCTTACAAGTTTGCTCTGAAAGTTGAAGAGAAGCTGAATAAAAGATTTGACAACAAGCAAAAAGGATGAGGAGGTCAGAGCGGAAAGGGCAGTGGAAGATCTTCTAGAAGCCGAAATGATGATGAGAAGAAAAATGAAGATGTGGGTACCAGTCGAAACAAGAAGAATGATAACTTCTATCGTTCTCATGATCAAAACAGTGGTGATCAAAGAGGTAGAGGATGAGGGAGATCTAGACAAGGATCCGAAAGAGGTGGTTTCAGAGGAATGTGTTTCCAGTGTGGTGAAGAAGGAAATCGAGCCTATGAATGTCCGCAACATCAAGGAAGGGCATACAAAAGGCCAGAAGGTCATGGAAGGGTTGCACATGCAGACGAGGAGGCTCAATCTAAACATTCAGATGATGCTGAAAGGGGAGAAGCCCTAGTGATTAGAAGAGCACTGGTGACTGAAGAGAAGGAACTCAAACGAAGGAAGAATCTATTCCGCACAAGGTGCAAATGTGAAGGAAAATGCTGTGATGTCATCATTGACAGGGGGAGCACCGACAATTTGGTGTCAGAGGAGATGGTTACAAAGTTGAAGTTGAAGAGGGAAAGGAATCCACATCCGTATCAGATTGCCTAGTTGTAGAAGGAACAAAAAGTTATGGTCAATGAGCAGTACCTGGTGAAGTTCAAGATCGAGAGCTACCATGATGAGGTACTCTGTGATATCATCCCCATGGATGCATGTCACATGTTGTTGGGGAGGATGTGGCAGTTTGATAGGAAAGCTATACATGATGTCCATGCAAACACTTATTTCGTGACGAAGGATGGGGTTCGTCACAAGTTGAAACCCTTGAAGGAGGCCGAAGAAAGGGTATACAGTAGTGCTAGAATCTATTATGTTGATGGAAGAATTTTTTTAGAAGGTATGAAGCATGAGTGTGTGTGCTATGCATTGATTCCTAGAATCGGTAAGGAGGATAGTGAGAAGGTGCCAGTAGAAGTTTCTAGGTTGTTGGATGAGTTTTAGGACATTATTTCTGATAATGCACCTGAGGGTTTATCACTAGTGAGGAAGATTAGTCATCAGATTGAATTGATCCCTGGAGCCAGTTTTCCAAATAAGGCAGCTCACAGAATGACTCCGGCAAAAAATGAGGAGTTAAAAAGACAAGTTCAGGAGTTGTTAAGAAAGGGTTTGATTCAAGAGAGTCTGAGCCCATGTGTAGTACCTACAGTACTAGCACCAAAGAAGGATGGGGAGTGGAGGATGTGTACATACTCTCAGGCCATAAACAAGATAACAATCAAGTACAAATTTCCCTTGCTAAGGATGGATGACCTGATGGATTGTTTGAGTGGAGCTCATTACTTCACAAAGATTGATCTGAAGAGTGGTTATCACTAGATCCGAATTCAAGAGGGAGATGAATGGAAGACTGCCTTCAAGACCAAAGAGGGCCTGTACGAGCGGTTAGTCATGCCTTTTGGGCTAAGCAATGCATCAAGCACATTCATGCATCTCATGAACGAGGTACTAAAAGAGTTTCTAGGAAGTTTTGTTATTGTGTATTTAGATGATATTTTTATTTTCAGTAGGATTTTGGATGAACATTTGATGCATATTCAGAGAGCCTTTGAGAAGTTAAGAGAGGAGAAATTGTTGATTAATTTGAAGAAGTGTAGTTTTGTGAAGAAGGAGCTAGTGTACTTGGGGTTTGTTGTCTCGACAGAAGGTCTCAAGATGGATCCAAAGAAGGTGAAGGATATTTTGGAATGGCCTACCCCAAGAACTGCTACTGAGGTGAGATCTTTCCATGGTTTGGCTAGTTTTTACATAAAGTTCATTAGAAACTTTAGTAGTATTTGTACACCCCTGACTGAAACAATGAGAGGGGATAGAAAAGAGTTCAAGTGGAGCACTGGAGTAGCAAAAAGTTTCAAACTGTTGAAATAGAAGGTGAAATAGCAGCTTGTTCTAGCTCTCCCAGATTTCAATAAGGTGTTTCAAGTGGATTGTGATGCCAGTGGTTGTGCCATTGGAGCAGTGTTGAGACAAGAAGGTAAGCCCATTGCCTATTTAAGTGAAAATTTAAATGATGCCAAGAGAAAGTATTATGTATATGATTAGGAATTTTATGCAATAGTTCAAGCACTAAAGAAATGGAGGCATTATCTATTTCCGAAGGAATTTGTTTTGTATACTGATCATCAAGCATTATAGTATCTGAATAGTCAGGGAAAATTAAATCAGAAGCATATGAAATGGGTAGAATTTTGTAGAGCTATACCTTTTTTCTAAAGCATAGGAGTGGGAGGTTGAATAGGGTTGCAAATGCCTTAAGTAGGAGGCATACATTGATGACAAAGATGTAGATTGAAGTGGTTGGGTTCAATGAACTCAAAACATTGTATCCAGAAGATCCTGATTTTTTAGAGGTTTGGAAAGCTTGCAAGGAGCATGTTACAGTGGATAGGACAAGGTGGTTGGATTTCATAATTTAGGATGGCATGTTGTTGAAGGAAAGCCAATTGTGTATTCAGAGGAGTTCCATGAGGGAGAACCTGATTAAGGAGAAGCATAGTGGAGGAATGGTAGGAAATTTTGGTTGGGATAAGACCATTTCCATTACTAGTGGGCATTATTATTGGCCATAGTTGTCATAGGATGTAAAGAAGTATGTACATAGTTGCAGGGTATGTCAGATGGCTAAAGGAGTGAGCCAGAATATAGGGTTATATTAGCCCTTACCTATACCAGAGAGGCCATGGGAGGATATTGTAGACATCGAAATTTGGTCTAAGCCCGCGACTTCAATATTCTTCATAATTCTTATTCTTCATGGTCATGATTAAATAATTTTAATTATTTAATTAATTCACCTTAACATTAATTCTTCTATTGATTAAATAATCTTAATTATTTAATTAATTCATCTTCTGTTAATTCTTCTATTGATTAAATAATCTTAATTATTTAATTAATTCACCTTAACATTAATTCTTCTATTGATTAAATAATCTTAATTATTTAATTAATTCATCTTCTTTTATTTCTTCTATTAATTAAATAATCTAAATTATTTAATTAATTCACACTTTTCTTTATTCTATCGATTAATTAAATAAATGCTTTTTATTTAATTATCTTACTAATTAACCTTATTCGTCTTGTCAAATTAAATAAATTCTTATCTAATTTACTCTTTATCATATTTCAACTATAATTAAATAAATTCATTATTTATTTAATTATTCATTTAAAAACCCTTCATCATTTAATTAAATAAATCTTATTTATTTAATTATTCTTCGAATATCGAGTCTTGAATTAAATGAATTATTTAATTCATTAATTCTATTTTAACACATTCCTCTATATTTTAGATAATTATGTCAGTTATCTAAGTATTCACTTTTACTCGATTCGACATCTATTTTAATCATTCAGTTAATCTTTGATTTAATGTCTGAGTGGCTGTCTCAAGTAATCTCTTCGTCAAATCATTCAATCGTCCAGTTCTAACTCATTTGTGTACACATGCATATTAATTAAATATTCTTATTTAATTAATTAAATGTTGTGCATGCATTTGAACAAGAGTTGATTTAATCAATCTTTATCTTTATCATGCATAGATATTTCTTTTGTTTTCAAATTTTGAACTAAAGATTAAATTATTTATTTAATCTTTAATCCTATTTCTAGTTCGAATCACTCATGTCATCACTGTCAGTTATCTGAATGCATGTCTAATCTGTCAATCTCAACTGTTCGTTGATCTTTTAATCCAGGCCTATCATTCGAATAATCAATTTTCTACAAATTGATCTGTCATTCTTCATTCCAATCTCTCTTGAAATCTCTCTCAAAATCTCTCTCGTGAATTTTATAACTTTGGAGAGCACATATCTTGAATCTTCGATATTTTGCTAATCACTATCTTAGGCTATACTTGCACGAACTTGAAAATCTGAGGGCAATTATACTACACAAGCAAAATGGAGAAGGGAAATCGAGATGAATCATGGAAATACGTTTGAAAATTGGTGAGATTGTTCTAGTTTTAATTACATTTTTACTTTCCCATGTTCTTTGTTGCTTAACGAATGAATTTGCATTTTAGATTTTAGTATTGTATGCATGTGTGCTTCTAACGATCTTCCTTGTTGTCTAGTGTGCAAAACTTTTATTCAGCGTTACATTTTGGTGAACCTGACATGAATTACTAACCCTCTTGATTAACATTCTTTGTTTGGAAGTTTTTGGTGTTTTTTGTGTTGAAAGGTGTAGATACTTTTGAAGAATCTTGAAAATCACACATTTTGGAGTCTTTTGAGGTCAAATAAATAGCATGGTTGCGTCTAGAAGGGTCGATAGACGAAGATTCATATATTATAATGCATATTTTTGTTAAGGGAAGCATTTTTTACAAGAAAAACACAATTTTTTTGCGGCTGCGAGCTAAAGTGACGCATTTGCAAGCCAAAATGACGCATTTGCAAGAAGATTGACGCATTTGATTTAAAAGTGACGCATTTGACTTAAACTGACGCATTTGATTTAAAAGTGACGCATTTGACTTAAAGTGACGCATTTGACTTAAAGTGACGCATTTGACTTAAAGTGACGCATTTGCAAACCAGAATGATGCATTTGACTTTCTATGACGCATTTGACTTTCTGAACCGCATCTGAAACCCAAAATGATGCATATGCACAAATACGATGCATTTGAAAATTCCTGAACTGCAAGTGATTTCCCGAGCCGCAACTGAAAAAGAAACGACGCATTTGACTGGTAACAAAGCGACGCAATTGAATGGTAAAATTTTATTTTTGTTTCCCGCAATCAGAAATTTTCAATTGATTTTTGTGTTACTGATATCTTATTTTCAGCGTGTGGCCTTTTCGGAGTTAACAAGCTTTTGTAGGACGATTGATGAAGACAATATTGAAAATTACTAATGAGATCTTCTGCAGGACGCTTGTCGAAGACCCTAGTTAAATTTTGAAACAGATTGTTTGGTAGCATAGCAAATCTTTCGTTTGGTTAAAATTAACAAGTGTCTACTATGTTTGGTGTGAAAGAACAAGTCTGGTTACCCTTACGACTTGGTATATCGAAGTATCCTCTCCCCTTGTGCATCCGTGCGATCCTGGGTGTAAGAGAAACGGTTACCAACTCTAGAACTTGGGCCTATTCTGGTGGGAAAAAGTACTCACCCCAGGACGACTCAGACCGGTAGCACCCTGAACCCGAGGGACTTCCAGCCAGTATATAAAAGTAGGTTCTTGGGGAAACCCCAAGAATCACGAGTGTGGTTCCGACGAGATGGATCCGAAAGGGGACTCGCGCCGTATGGATCACACCCCACGAACGGAATGCCCGAATTAAATACCCTTTTGTTGTAGAGACCAACCTATTTGTGGCCATTGCTTGGTATTAGTGTAGGGTATAGTATCATGCCCAAAGATACTCACTACTGATCCCCTTGAGTAGAGATAGCAGTTCTTGGGAGGTCATTACCCAAAGAATTCAGAATTGGTGTGCTCGAAAGATGTTAATGAGCCGTGGAGGGGAGCCAATGCCACCAAATTCCTAAGCTATCCGCTCTCGAGAAGGAAAGGTGTTCATCACCAATCCGGGGTATAATAGGTGGGCTATACCAAGTATACAAACCCTAGGCCTTTGGCCTATTAGGATGTGCTTGTCTGTTGTCACTTTAAACGTTCTTTGAGTCCAAAATTGAAACTGAAAACACTTTGTCTTACGATTGTCTTTGATTGTCAGAATTTGATCACATAAAACGGAGTCAGTTTAAATTTAATGTCATTGAAAATTCATAGAGAGTCACAACTGTTCACCAAAAACACGCATCTAATTTTTAGAGTCGCATCTGTAATTTCTGAGTCACATCTGTCAGATTGGCTCGCATCTGCTTTAGAAAAACCGCACGTGTTATATTCTGAGTCACATCTATCATTTTGGCTCGCATCTGCTTTAGAAAAACCGCATGTGTTATATTCTGAGTCACATTTGTCAGTAGGAGTCACATCTGGTAATTCAGAGTCGCATCTGTCAGATTAGACCGCAACTGTTAAAATTGAACCGCATCTGTCTGATTACCAGAAAAACCAAAATTCACAGTCACTGTCCAGTCATCACGTCTGCACCAGTTTCAGTTGTCTTCACACAAACAGTCTTTGAAACAGAAACCTGAAATGATTTGCTCAATTTTGCATCCTTTAGGTTCATTCAGTCATTACCATAGTTGTCTTCAGTTAGAGTTTAGTTTCATCTTAGGGTACATATCACTTTGCATTAGACTTCTAGAAAGGTCACTTTTACAAACTTTAGGAGTAGTCCACCACCTATACTCTAGGAAAGTCATAGTGTCAACAAAATTTGTCATTGAACCTAGTCCTATCATCTTATACTTTTTCCTACAGAGAGTCATCCTAGCTCATCAGTCTAGTTAGGAAACTCAACTTGTCTTTGATCCTCGTCCTACATTGGTTCCTTGACTTAACTAAATTGACACCTTGGTTTGACTTTTGGCAGTTGGTCCTTTCATCTTGGGTTTATAGAATTGATCACTTTAGGGTCTTGCTTAGAATTTTGCATCTTTAGAGTCTAGACTAGTGTCATCCTAGGACATCCCTTATTTTGCATTCAGAAAATCCCAAAAAAAAATAGCTTAGGTTGCATACCTTAGATTTAAGTCACTCTTTTCATTGTCATACCTTAGCCCTCATATCACATACCTTAGTCATACTCCATATTTCATCATAACCTCACCACCATGTCTGCAATTTATCTTGATATGCGTGCTAGTCAAGTTGAATACTAGTTACTCCGTAATGGTCAATTCCAACAAGCCCTATACTTCAAAAGACAATATATCCAATCCAAATGCCAACCAATGTCAACCCATGGTCAACTACCTACATACCCTTCCTACCAACAATCCATAAGTCCTAGTCCTCCATCCATCTACCCTCATTATCAAGAGTCTCTTAGCATAATGCATGCCATGAATCCACAACAAACGTCCACTTATCACCCTTATCCTAACCTTGACAAGGGAAACCAACCTTCCACTAATCCCTTCCAATCCTCCATGTCCTATCCTAGTCTTTCATCCACTAATCCCTTCCAAGCCTCCATGTCCTATCCTAGTCCTTCATCCACTAATCCCTTCCATGCCACTCCATCTCACTCTACATTTAGTCATGACAATACATCTATTCATGGTCTCCAAAGTCACATCCCGTCTACTAAACTTGAGGATACATGTCAAATGGAAAGACTTCATGGCTTCACCTTCATGTCAAGATCAAAGTAATATATCCCATGACCCTATCTTTAAGTCCATCCAGGAAGTCCTTCTAGATAATCATGGCATCCAAAATACACCTATCCTTGATCAAGATTCCATTCCGAACCATATTATTCAAGACAAACCTATCTTTGATCAAGACACTACTATTGAGCAAAAAGTCCAAAATGGTCCACTCCTTGACCTTTATGCCATTCATGATCAAACACTTGAAGATGACCCTATCCAAGTACCAAACACATCCATTTCCCAAAATGAGACACTTGCCTCCTTTGAACACATAGACGATATTCCTCTAGAATGAGAGTCTCCTACTCTAGACATATTTGCAAATGATCAAGCTATAGCTAAGTTCATTGGACTCTATGACAATGACCATAAAGACGATTTCAACATTGACTTGGAAGCACCAGTAGAATCCTCTAAATCTGATATGTCACAAAATCACACCAAAGATATCCAACATGCTAATGAAGATAAGAGATCCTATCAACTAGGATCATCCACTTTTATCAAATCAGGCTTTCTTGTAGATGAGGAGATTCCAAGTAATAGTTTCCACAAACACAATGATGGGTTAGCATCTTGCTTTCAAAACAAAAAATACCCCATTGCAAACAGAATCTATAAGAGCATGCAATATCAAGGAAAAGGACTAGGCATACATGAGCAAGGAATTCTAGAACCAATACAGTTTCAAGAAAATACTAGACATCAAGGTCTTGGTTATCCTTCAGTCAACAAATCTAATGATGTTAATGGTATCTTCTCGATATTGGGGGAAACGTTATCTGATACAAATATCAAAATGGAGGCCATGAGTAGTTCTTATCATAAGGTTGTTGCCAACACTCCTTCCATCCATACCATAAATTGTCATTCCAACATGAATAAACCTTCCATTTGGAACCAACAAAAACAAAAGTCTTCCAAATTCAAAGTTCAAAATCAAATATCAAAGGCCATTGAATCAATCAAAAATCCAAGTGGACAAATAAAGTTAAAATGAATCCCAAAGAAAAATGGATCAAGGAAAGAAAATAGTTCAAAAGTAAAAGTCAATCAAAATGTGGAGCCACAAGAAAAGATGACTCCCACATATAATAAATGTCCACCTCCTTCAAAATGGTCATCATACAAGGCATATAAAAGTCATGGTTCCAAACATTATCCCAATCTGAAACCCAGTCTCCATCATCCATCACCCCAAGTTTGGCAAATGAAAATTCCTACATCTAAATTGCCAAACATGTCTCCCATCATCCGTCATAATCCTACATATCGTCTAAAGTTTAAAAATCCTATGTCACAAATCCATCGCATCTTGGCAGCAACTCTTTATTATAAGGACTCCCATGGCACTCTATCGCGATGTGCGTATTTTGATAAGGCCAAATCTAGTGTCAACAAGGATCACAATGACATCAATCAATTGTATGCAAGTGCTATGATCCTAACAAGGCAACTACTTCATCAAGGTCATTATTGGCATATCATGGCACCAGTCTCTTCATCAACACCATCAATGGATTCGACACAATCAGTGATCATCTGAAGCATGAAGGCCATCCAGAAAAAATAAAAAATAAAAATAAAAATAAAAAAATAAAAAATTCACTTTGATGAAAACCTGGCAAACAGGCATCTTGGTGACATCAAAAAGAAAAACAAAAGTCAAGAGAAAAATTTCGTCCAATAGTGAAAACCATTCTTATGGCGCTTTGGATAAGTACCAAGATGAAAACCTGGCAAACAGGCGTCATGTGTAAGAAATTATCTATGTGGACTATCACACTTGGGGGCAAGTTGTCTCATCTCCCATACCCTTCGTATGACCTTTCCATTTATCCATCTTAGCCCTACCTCTCACATCCATTTTCCCACCTACTTTGATCTTGATAAGGATGGGTACAAACATAAATCATGCTTTGGAAAAACTCTTGACATGTCTATCCTTTGGTCATACACTATCCATGAAATATCATGTCATAGCCTTCATAGCATTTTTCCAAATGAGTTATCCTTATATGCAATACCTATCACATGCCTTGGTTTTTCCCTTGTCAATGGTCTAAGGATCTTCCATCATCCCATCCAATCTTGAAAAGTCATTCCAAATGCAACAAGCCCAATCCATATAATCTTTCTATGCATTCTAGTGCATCATTCAAAACATTCATTGGCTTTGTTTCTAGCATGGCTACAAACCTTGATCCTTTAGTCACATTATCATCATCCTCATGTTGTTTTGGGATGTGTCCTTCCTACGTCAAACAACATTGTCACCATCCTCATCACCTGTCAATTGGTTTTCAGCTTGACTAGGGGCAAGATCATGGTTGTCCTTGGATTCTTGTGCATGCTTGCTTGGTTGCTTGTAGGAATCACTACCTTGTACATAGTCCGCTACCTTGTATATAGTCCACTTCCGTGTATATAGTCCTTATCCCTGTACATACTACCTACCCTGTACATAGTCCCTACAGTGTACATAGTCAACTTCCGTATACATAGCCCACTTCCTTGTACATAGTTCACTACCCTATCCATCGCTTGTATATACCATTCATAAATAAATGGTAGTCTTTCCCATAACTTGGAACGATTGACATCGAGAGCATTTCATATCCCCTATCTTATCCTATTCATAATCAATTGGTCTTATACTCGACTGGGGGCAAACACTTGACATGTGTCATACTGGTTCTTACATTGGCTATGTTGAAGACGTAAAACCATGGAAAACCCAAAAACATTGCAAAATGACCTGAGAAAACACAAAAACATTAGAAAACTTCAAAAAGACAAAAAAATCAAAACATTTCAAAAAAAAAAAAAAAATAGAGTCATAGTTAGTCGCACTTGTCAGTCTTTGTCGTTTGTCGAACTACGTTGCCTCTGTGACTAGACGTAGGAAAGGCCATATGCCGATGTGCCCCCGAGGCATTAGTTTAGTCCGTTTAGGTTTGTCTATATAAAGTCATGAGTCAATCCATCTGTCTATATGACAAGGTCATTCGTTGTGTCAAACTACGAGGTCTCTGCGTGTATAACGTAGGCAAGGCCATCAATCGATGAGCCCCCGAGGCCGCACTAGGTCAGTCCATTAGGGTTCGTCACATTCACTTTCACACACATCTTTTATTTGTAGTCAGTCTTGTTGGTCAAGTCAAGTCGAACTACGAGGTCTCTGCATGTACAACGTAGGCAAGGCCATCAATCGATGAGCCCCCGAGGCCGCACTAGGTCAGTCCTTTAGGGTTTATCATCACATGTAGTTATTTATCCACCCATCATATCAAGTCATGCACCAATCTGGTGAACAAGTCAACAATGTCTCTGAGTCAAATCAAACAACTTGCCAAACAACATAATCAAAACAGATCAACTACAGTCTGCTACAAGATGTGTCCTTCTTGGAAACATACATTATCAAAACAGTCAACCTATGTCTTATTCAGGATGAGTCCTTCCTGCATAATCGACAAGGTCAGCCAATCAACCTATGTCTTATTCAGGATGATTCCTTCCTGCATAATCGACAAGGTCAAACAATCAAACATAGCCTTACACAGGTTATCACATCAACGACATCTGACTTCACGTCTTATACGATACATGTCTTTCTGAAACCAAGCTTTGTCATGCCTTATACAGATAGTCATAACATCGAAACCAGACTTACAGTCTTATCCGGTATGTGTATCTCCTGACATCAGGCTCTATCAATCAATTCTTTTATCAATCAAAACAAATCAAACAAACAAATCAAGTTTTGGCAAATATTTTATTGGCTTTTTGACTTTATGGCTTATTTATCTTGGATTGATGATTGGGATTCATGTTACTAGCTTTCTCAAGGATGTCCCATGAAGGATTTAGAGAAGCAACGACGTATCAGAATTCTATTTTCTTTGACTGCTGTCTGTCGACTGTCTTTTTAAAATTTGATTTTGAGTCATGTTACTAGTTTCCTCAAGGATGTCCCATGAAGGATTTAGAGGAGCAATGACGTCTCATGACCCTTCTTTTTCTTTGTTTGCTATCTGTGGTTTGTCTTGACAAAAAGACTGGGGAAACTTGTGTCCTTAGTATGAGTTAATGACACTCCTTGTCTGTGACTGTCTGTTGTTAGCAAGTGGATGACCTTGCACACCTTGATCTATGTCATATTCTGGTGTTTTTCTCCATTTGTATTAGTCCCGCCCAATGATGATAAAGTGCAGTACCTTTTGTGATACAATGAAACATCGAAGATTGCTAATACTAACATCCATGTCTTTTATTATTCATCTTTCTTTTCACACTAACATTTCTTCTTTTCTACATCTTCACCACCATTATCTATTTTCCTCTATCTTTTTTTTCTTTCATCTTCTAGTTCTCTCATCAATTTCGAGAGCACACTCATGTTCTTTGAACCCACTGTCCTCCGAGGGGGCATACCTTCACTGTTTTACTTTACTAGGGCATATTTCTTATCAATTTTCTTTGACACAACGAAATGACATTGTATCAAAGAGGGGCAAATGTAGACACCGAAATTTGGTCTAAGCCTGCGACTTCAATATTCTTCATAATTCTTATTCTTCATGGTCATGATTAAATAATTTTAATTATTTAATTAATTCATATAACATTAATTCTTCTATTGATTAAATAATCTTAATTATTTAATTAATTCATCTTCTGTTAATTCTTCTATTGATTAAATAATCTTAATTATTTAATTAATTCTTAACATTAATTCTTCTATTGATTAAATAATCTTAATTATTTAATTAATTCATCTTCTTTATTTCTTCTATTAATTAAATAATCTAAATTATTTAATTAATTCACACTTTCTTTATTCTATCTGATTAATTAAATAAACGCTTTTTATTTAATTATCTTACTAATTAACCTTATTCGTCTTGTCAAATTAAATAAATTCTTATCTAATTTACTCTTTATCATATTTCAACTATAATTAAATAAATTCATTATTTATTTAATTATTCATTTAAAACCCTTCATCATTTAATTAAATAAATCTTATTTATTTAATTATTCAATAATAAGTCTTGAATTAAATGAATTATTTAATTCATTAATTCTATTTTAAGCATTCCTCTATATTTTAGATAATTATGGGTTATCTAAGTATTCACTTTTTACTACATCTATTTTAATCATTCGGTTAATCTTTGATTTAATGTTTGAGTGGTCATCTCGAGTAATCTCTTCGATCAAATCATTCAATCGTCGGTTCTAACTCATTTGCGTGCACATGCATATTAATTAAATATTCTTATTTAATTAATTAAATGTGCATGCATTAGAAAGAGTTGATTTAATCAATCTTTATCTTTGTCATGCATAGATATTTCTTTACGTTTTCAAATTTTGGTGAAGATTAAATTATTTATTTAATCTTTAATCCTATTTCTAGTTCGAATCACTCATGTCATCACTGTCAGTTATCTGAATGCATGTCTAATCTGTCAATCTCAACTGTTCGTTGATCTTTTAATCCAGGCCTATCATTCGAATAATCAATTTTCTACAAATTGATCTGTCATTCTTCATTCCAATCTCTCTCGAAATCTCTCTCGAAATCTCTCTCGCGAATTTTATAACTTTGGAGAGCACATATCTTGAATCTTCGATATTTTGCTAATCACTATCTTAGGCTATACTTGCACGAACTTGAAAATCTGAGGGCAATTATACTACACAAGCAAAATGGAGAAGGGCAATCGAGATGAATCATGGAAATACATTTGAAAATTGGTGAGATTGTTCTAGTTTTAATTACGTTTTTACTTTCCCATGTTCTTTGTTGCTTAACGAATGAATTTGCATTTTAGATTTTAGTATTGTATGCATGTGTGCTTCTAACGATCTTCCTTGTTGTCTAGTTTGCAAAGCTTTTATTCAGCGTTACAAATATAAGTATGGATTTTGTTCTTAGTTTTCCAAGGACACAGAGAGGGAATGATTCAATATTTGTGGTGGTTGACAAGTTTTCAAAAATGGCACATTTCATTCTGTGTCAGAAGACCCATGATGCAGTCCACATTGATGACTTGTTCTTCAAAGAGGTGGTGTAGCTACATGGTCTGCCAAAGAGTATTGTCTTAGATCGTGACACCAAATTTGTAGGATACTTTTGGAGGATCTTGTGGAAGAAGTTGAGAACGGAGTTGAAGTTTAGTTATGCACACCATCCACAAATAGATGGGTAGACGGAGGTTGTGAAAGGAGTCTAGGTAACCTACTGAGATGCTTGGTAGGAGATAAACCCAAGGGATGGGACTTGATCTTACCCCAGGAAAAATTTGCTTACAAAAATTTTGTGAACATAAGCAATGGTAGATCATCATTCTAAATTGTGTATGGAGGCAGCCCCAGGACAACTCCAGAATTGAGGAAGATGGACCAAGAGAAGAAGATAAGTTTCGAAGCTGAAGATTTTGCAGAGCACATCAAGGATATACATGAGAAGGTAAGAGAACATATTAACTAGATGAATATGTAGTATAAGGCCAAGGAAGATAAGAAAAGGAGGAATAAGGAATTTTAGATTGGTGATGAAGTAATGGTCCACTTGAGGAAAGAAAGGTTTTCAGTGGTAACCTATAACAAATTGAAGATGAATAAATTCAGTCCCTGCAATATTTTGAAGAAGCATGATTCAGGGAATGCATATGAAGTAGAATTGCCAGATGGAGTCAATATTTCCCCTGTGTTCAACATTTCAGTTTGAAAGAGTATCATGAAGGTGGTATAGAGGATGCACCAACAATAGGGCAGTATGACATTCCAGTACCTACTTCAGAGAAGGAGGAGATTGAGGCAATCTTGGATAGCTGTGTTGGAAGGCGTACCAGAAACAGGCAGTATGAAGAATATCTGGTGAAATGGAGAGGAAGGCCTGTGGAAGATTCATCCTGGCTATCTAAGGTAGAGGTTGACCATTTGGGTTTTCCTCAACCATCTGAGGTGTGACGGGGTCACTTCTCAAACTACCCTAGGTGTTTGATGCAGGAATATCCAGTGGTGTAAGGGCAATCCTACATCACCCAAAAAAAGAGTTTCATTTCATGTTGGTAGTTTCTTAGATTTTTTTCATTTCTGGATACCTTTTTCATCATAATGTAATTCCCAACTTACGATTTTGCTAGTTCCTATTCCTGGGTTGAAAGATATTGCAGTTTTAGTCTCCCAAAATTGCACCTGAAAACCTTCTAGGTCATATTTGAGGCAGTAAATGGCCCCAAAACTTTCCAAAATTGGCATAGAAAATTTCTAGCATGTTCTTGACTTCGAGACCTTTCCAATGGTTCAAACGGTTCAAAAAATAGAGTCCCGGATCAAAAGTTATGGCTCCCGGAAGTTGGTGCACTTTCTAGAAGATACTAATTTTTGAATGTACTTTTGAAATTTGAATTTCAAGTTGTAATTTTTGGTGCCAGACGGCCAAAAACTCAAATTTGAATATTGTTTGGCTCCAAACTAAAAATGGAGCTCTATTTATGGGCGGGTTTCTGATTTTTGTGTAGCTTTTTGGGGACAAGTTCACATACTGCAAAAAAGGGGTTTTTCTGTAATTTTGTAGTTTGCATATTTCCAAAACTTGAGGATATCAGATCCTCTGCATGTAAGAAGATCATTCTCAGAATAATAAAATAACATTCTCTATTTGGTGTGTTAATTTTTTGTGTCTCGGGTTGCAGCCTCATCAGGAACTTAATGTCCAACATATATGGAGTTTTTTTGAAGCTAGGCATGGTAAAGGAGAACATGATGGAGCTGGTGCATGTGTAAAAAGAATTCTTGCTAGAGAACAATTAAAATTTGAGGATGCAGTAAAATTTAAAGATGCATGTGGGATTATGGAGTGGTGAAATACAAAATTATCTGTACACCTGGTTCGAGTGAGTACTATACAGTTCGTTGATTCTTTTGGATGGTTGAAGAAGAGAAAATTCTACCTAGAGTTGACTGTGAGACAATTAGTGGATCTACTAAATGGCATTCATTTAGGATTTCGAAAACAAGTGCATGGACTATCTGGACAAGGGATCTTGCATATTTTTGTCAGTTTTGTATCTCAGGAGATTGGGAAGCATGTGAAAATGTAGAATGGGTTGAATAGTGGGAGCAAAGATCGTTGACACCTGCATAAGCACATGATCAATATGAAAGAACTATTGAAGAAAATGATCAAGTGTTTGCATCTAAAGACTATGACCATGTTTCAAACATTGTACAAGAAAGTAATTTAATTCAATTTATTTCACTTTATTAAGTTATTTTGTAATACTAAATTATTTATATGGATATGCGCAAGTTATTAAATAAAATTTTGTTTGCAGGACATGTGTATGCTATTGTTGCACCTAAGGGGAATGAAGAGGAAACATAATATTGGTTGGATCGTTGTGTGGAGACTAAACATAAGTTAATATCACCTTGAGAAGATGATGATGGCTATCATTATCCAACAGGTACGATGATCCCCTTAAGAAAATTTTGATGACTTGAGTTTTTGATACCCTTAAGCAAATTTTTAGAACAAGTCTTTGATCCCCTTAAGAAAATTTTGAGAACTTATTTGATGATGGTTTTCATGTTTTCCAATAGGATCAGTGGTGGTTGTTGGAACTTGGCTATGAAAGTACCTGACAAGGAAGAATGGTCTACCTACATTCAAAGATTATGAAATGCATAAAAATATTATACACTATTCACATTTGGTGGTGGAAACAAATATAAAACTAGATCGGTATTATGGAAGACCTACAAATAAATTGTTATGGAAATTTTTTATGGAAGAGCATGAGACAATCATAGATGCATTGCAAAAAAGAGAGGATGTAGATGGTACAATGGAATAAGTAAATATAGGTAAATATAGTTTTAGTTTTATATTGTCCTTCAATTAAATAGATTAAATACATGTTTTGATATTGGTCAAGTGTGTTATTAGTTGAAATTGATTTAAATTGTCCTTTTATAGATCCTTAAACCATAATCACAGAAAGGATCTAGCCCATGCAGATTCAATCTAGACAACATGGAATACTTGGTAAAAATAGGTAATTATTAGTTAAACTATATTTAAATACATTTTTTGATTATATATTGATATTGCTTGTACATTAATAGTTAAAATTGATTTATTATCCTTTTTTGTATCCTTAAGCCATCATTTCATTGATCTCATACTTTGAAACAAAAAGGAGAGGATGCTTGGATTCAATCTACACACATGTGTGGAATACTTTTAAATATAGGTACTTGAGTTGTGTACATATAGATAGTTTTATATAAATTAAAATATGTATGTTTTGATGATTCCATTGACATTGCTTGTACCTTTTTGATATCAGGTGGCATGAAGACCAACTACATTCTTGGCATGAGTTTGAGATGTTCTTGAGATGGCATAGCCAAATTTTGTAAACATTGTTTTGAGATGACATATATGTACATACATACTTACATAATTAAACATTTTGTACAAATTACAAATACATGTACATACACAATTATGTACTCTATGTACTTTTATGTATCAAAATCAATATTCTATATATTTTTCTTGTTAAATGTGCATGTTTTCCTACTTTGAAACTTTATATTTGATTGTATAATCACTAAATATCATGCATAAATTATTGTTAAATCAATTATATCCTTAAGACGTCATATTAGGACCCCTTAAGACATCCCCTTAAGATGTGTCGTATTAGCACATACCCTAAATATTATACTTGATTATATCATTTGTTGTGATGAGTCACCCAAAAACTTATAATACTTATTTATATCACTTAATATTGGGTGATCCCACAATAATGGTTTACAATTTTTGGCCAAACTGGACACTGAACTGATTTTTCTTACTAAATCTTCACTTTCAAACACATATAGCGGCTAAACCGTGAGGAATTTGAAGATGATGTGAACTAGTGATTTGTGACATTTTGTTAGTAGATTCTAAATATATTTTTTTCAAAATTTTTGGAATCATATTGCACTTCTTTTTCCATCTCCTTCAAAAACTATTTTTTTTTAGTCAACACCATTTTTAAGGAGTGACGCTCACTGTATAACGCATAAATTTTTTCCATGAAGGATAAAATTCTTTTTTTCAAATTTAGATTTGTAACTTCGATATCTAGTGCTTCCAATTGGTTTCATAGTGTTTTATTGAATATTTTTTCCTTAATCAAGTTTCAAAGTCAAACCAATTCAGTTCAAACATAATGATTTGTATAACACAACTTTTTTTGTATGTATCGAAAATCAATTTTTTTTGTTGGATCAAGGACTTCAATATCTAGTGCACTCATATTTTTAATTTTTTTTTGATAATCTTCAATTTTTCCACATGTGCAGAACAAAGATCTTGATTTTCGGCAAAAAAAATACATTCACAAGAAATAAAAAATAAATATAATAATCAAATTAAGTTTAATTAAAAATATACCTTTTTGGAAGCTTATAATAATGACTACGTACTTACAATTTTTTTTTTAAATGAATTCATTTGATCCCCAAAAGGTAAATCAAAAGTGATTTTTTATTAGCATTTTGATAGGTGTAAAGGAGACTCTGTTATAAGTATGGTTTAAAACTAGCGGGGTTTTATCCAAGGGGGCTTGGTCTAAGGTGGTTTGATCAAACCCTCTTTAATTGGAATCCTTTAAATGGAACTTTTCAAGGCTTAAATCATTATATTTTGTAAAAATATGTGATTTCAGCAAAAAACAGGATCTCCCAGAAAGTGTAAACCACTATTGTGGCAGCACCCTATTTATACTTAATTATACTCTTTTTTGATCCCCTTAAGACATCCCCTTAAGATGTGTCGTATTAGCACGTATCCTAAATATTATACTTAATTATATCATTTGTTATGATGAGTCACCCTAAAACTTATAATACTTGTTTATATCACTTAATATTTATACTTAATTATACTCTTTTTTGATCCCCTTAAGACGTCGTATTAGGACCCCTTAAGACATCCCCTTAAGATGTGCCGTATTAGCACATATCCTAAATATTATACTTAATTATATCATTTTTTATGATGACTCACCCTAAAGTATAATACTTGTTTATATCACTTAATATTTATACTTAATTATACTCTTCTTTGATCCCCTTAACACGTCGTATTAGGACCCCTTAAGACATCCCCTTAAAACGTGTCGTATTAGCACATATCCTAAATATTATACTTAATTATATAATCTGTTATGATGACTCACCCTAAAGTATAATACTTGTTTATATCACTTAATATTTATACTTAATTATACTCTCCTTTGATCCCCTTAAGATGTTGTATTAGGACCCCTTAAGACAACCTATAAATTAGTGTTGGATGCTATTATTTATTTTGACGGCTTATAAATTAGTGTTTTTTGTGGAACATGAGGTGAAGAGGAATTTTATGTTCTTAAGTTTTCTCTAGCACTTTGCATGATTTGTAAATATGGTACTACATGATTTAATTTCAAAACTTTAGCCTATTTTTGGATAATTAAGTTCTTTAATTTAATGTTGTAAAAGAACTAGGAAATATGGTGTATACTAATAGAACAACTTTTTTGGAAAAACTCATTGCATTTTGATTGGTATTTATGTTTAGTTTAAATATAATTTATTAATGATTTTGTTTTCTAATCTTGTATGGTATTGTTTATTTCTTAAAACTTCATGAAATTTTGAGAACTTATTTGACCCCCTTAAGAAATGTCATATTAGGACCCCTTAAGAAATCCTAAAGTATGGCTTAAGGGGATCTATGTAGTAAGGTCCTAGTACAAAATGACATGGCTTAACTAAATAAAATTTGGTGAAGATTCCCAAGGCAACCAAATTTCATTAAGGTCCTAAGCAACTTCACCAATTTTTTTTCACTTGAGCCATGTCATTTTGTCCTAGGACCTTACTAGGCATAGATCCCCTTAAGCCATCCTATCACCATAATCCATAAATTGATCAACCTAGATCATGATTTATCTCATTCATATTATAATCTTGCATGATCTTATTATTGTTAAATTTGGTTGCCTTGGGAAATTTCACCAAATTTTGAGAACTTATTTGATCCCCTTAAGAAATGTCATATTAGGACAGTCCCTTAAGACATTGATTTACAATTTAGGGTGATAGAATGGTTTAAGGGGATCTATGTCTAGATAGTGAGGTCCTAGGACAAAATGACATGGCTCAAGTGAATAAAATTTGGTGAAGTTACCCAAGGCAACCAAATTTCATTAAGGGCCTAGGAAAAAATGATGGCTTTAGGGTTTAGGGTTTAGAGTTTAGAGTTTAGGGTTTAGGGTAATAGATGGCTTAAGGGGATCTATGTAGTAAGGTCCTAGGACAAAATGAGATGGATTAAGGGAATAAAATTTGGTGGAGTTTCCTAAGGTAACCAAATTTTATTTTAAGGTCCTAGGAAAAAATGAATGCTTTAGTGTTTAGGGTTTAGATTTTAGAGTTCAGGGTTTAGGGTTTAGGGAACATAGGGTGAAGTTTGGGTGACCCTTGGAAAAATGAACTTGCAAGTTAGTGAACAAAATTTTCTTGTGGAATAGTTGATTGAGATAGCTCTTGTTTCGACTGACCAACCTAGATCATGATTTATCTCATTCATATTATAATCTTGCACTATCTTATTATTGTTAAATTTGGTTGCCTTGTGAGACTTCACCAAATTTTGAGAACTTATTTGATCCCCTTAAGAAATGTCATATTAGGACCCCTTGAGACATCGATTTACAGTTTAGGGTGATAGGATGGCTTAAGGGGATCTATGTCTAGTGAGGTCCTAGGACAAAATGACATGGCTCAAGTGAATAAAATTTGGTGAAGTTACCCAAGGCAACCAAATTTCATTAAGGGCCCAAGAAAAAATGATGGCTAAGTTAGGGTTTAGGGTTTAGAGTTTAGAGTTTAGGGTTTAGGATAATATGATGGATTAAGGGGATCTATGTAGTAAGGTCCTAGGAAAAAATGACATGGCTTAAGGGAATCAAATTTGGTGGAGTTGCCTAAGGCAACCAAATTTCATTTTAAGGTCTTAGGAAAAAAAATGCTTTAGTGTTTAGGGTTTAGATTTTAGAGTTTAGGGTTTAGGGTTTAGGGAATGTAGGGTGAAGTTTGGGTGACCCTTGGAATAATGGATTTGCAAGTTAGTGAACAACATTTTCTTGTGGAATAGTTGATTAAGATAGCTCTTGTTTCAACTGACCAACCTAGATCATGATTTATCTCATTCATATTATAATCTTGCACTATCTTATTATTGTTAAATTTGGTTGCCTTGCAAAACTTCACCAAATTTTGAGAACTTATTTGATCCCCTTAAGAAATGTCATATTAGGACCCCTTGAGACATTGATTTATAGTTTAGTGTGATAGGATGGCTTAAGGGGATCTATGTCTAGTGAGGTCCTAGGACAAAATGACATGGCTCAAGTGAATAAAATTTGGTGAAGTTACCCAAGGCAACCAAATTTCATTAAGGGCCTAGGAAAAAATGATGGCTAAGTTAGGGTTTAGGGTTTAGGGTTTAGAGTTTAGAGTTTAGGGTTTAGGATAATATTATGGATTAAGGGGATCTATGTAGTAAGGTCTTAGGACAAAATGACATGGCTTAAGGGAATCAAATTTGGTGGAGTTGCCTAAGGCAACCAAATTTCATTTTAAGGTCCTAGGACAAGATAAATGCTTTAGTGTTTAGCATTTAGATTTTAGAGTTCAGGGTTTAGGATTTAGGGAACTTAGGGTGAAGTTTGGTTGGCCCTTGGAATAATGAACTTGCAAGTTAGTGAACAACATTTTCTTGTGGAACAGTTGATTGCGATAGCTCTTGTTTTGATTGACCAACCTAGATCATGAAATCTCATTCATATTATAATCTTGCATGATCTTATTATTGTTAAATTTGGTTGCCTTGGGAAACTTCACCAAATTTTGAGAACTTCTTTGATCCCCTTAGGAAATTTCATATTAGGACCCCTTAAGACATTGGTTTACAGTTTAGGGTAATAGACTGACTAGTTTATGAATATTTTTGATTTTATGAATAGATTGACTATTTCCATAATAGAAACACATAATTATGTATTATTAAGATTGAGTTTGATGTATATTTTAACTTGATATTTTTTTAATTGAATATAAGATTATTTTATTTAACATTTTTTTCATTAATATTTCCCACTTAAATGAATTTTATGATATAAAATGTATAATAAAATTAGTTAATGTTGAATCTTATTTTATTTTGGATTGTTTGGAATTGAAAGAACCTAAAATAAAGAAAAGAAAAATATTTAGATACTTTTAGTGTCTAGGTAACTAGTGCAAATTAAGATTTTGGACTAAACTAGAAGCCTAATTAACAATTAATAGATTAGAATGAGGGTTAAGATTGTCAAAAGACAAGAGACAACACATGCAAACAAGAAATGGAAACAAGGCATGACTAAGAGAGATCAAAACATAAAATAGAAATGAATGCAAATATTATCTAATTAAGTGAAAATTGGAAATGGATTGTACAAGGATTTAGGAATTTGCTCACTAAATTTGCAAACAAACATTGATAATTTTTGAATTGTAACTATTCTTTAACATATTGTTTTCTAATCTAATTATAATTTAACATTGAAAGTAAAATTTAACATATTGTTTTCTCCATACAATGCAAATGAAATTTAAAACATTTAAGCAATGCAAATGATTTTTTTCCATTATCAAATATTCTTGAGCTCGAAATCAGGGTTTTCAAATGCAAAATGATTTGATTGATTTCAATTTAGGGTTTTAGCAATTTTTTTTGTTTGAATTCAATTTAGGGTTTCAATCTAAGCAATTAGGGTTTTTAATGCAATTTTTTTGTTTCATTTCAAACTAGGGTTTTCAAATCCAATTTTTTTTGTTTGATTTGAATTTAAGGGTTTCAAAAATCAATTAGGGTTTTCAAATGCAATTTTTTTATTTCATTTAATTTTAGGGTTTTGAAATGCAATTTTTTGTTTCCTTTCAATTAGGTTTTCAAAGCAATTTTTTTTGGTTTGATTGAACAATTTAGGTTTCAAAAGCTAAATTTTGTTCTTAACATACAATTTAAGGTTGATTTTTTCCTTTCTATTCAATATCTTTAGGGTTTCATTGCATTTTTTCATCTACTTCTACAAATCATCATTTCTATTGTTACAGGGAAATAAAATGCATAAAACGTAAATAAATTGGAAAAAAACATGCTAGCACCGATTATTGTATTAAAAATTTCAAGAAAACACAAAAAAAAAAAAATTGGTGGTGGAGGTGCACCTGGAGGTCTTTATAATGTCGTTGTCGACCTCGCCAATTTGGGCTCCGTGTTGTCTGAATGAATTGAGTTTCATTTTAAAAAAAAAATAAATACCACTTTAAAAAATAAGATTCTGTTTGGAATTTAGGCTCAGGATCCTGAAGCAAAACGAGATCCCGTTTTTTAAAAATCAGGATCTTGTTTATGAAAGTCAAAACGAGATCCCGTTTTTTAAAAATTGGGATCCTGTTTATGAAAGTCAGGATCCTGTTTTTACAATGCCGATTTCATTTTTTTGGCTAAGGAAAAAACTTCCACGTTTCGTGGACTCAACTTCTTGCACTTACTCAAATTGTATATAAAATAACATGTCATTAAAGTAACAATAACAAGAACCCATTAGTGTGTCAACCAATCTCAATTGCTCAACCATAAAAAAATCTAAAGAGGATAATTTGTGTAATTTAGGCATGTAGATATGGACCTTGAATCTTAGAGGCTTGTCTAGTGCCATGAGTAGAACCTCTTGCAATGTAATAACTAAATGTTATGTAAAGTGTGAGTTTCTTTGGCACCCCATTTTGGCGTTACTGTTTTCTCTATTTTCTCCCTATGTTACCACCACTTTGTGTTATCCCACCTTTTATAACTGATCTAAGATTGTATAAGTGGGTTTCCCATGACTAAAAATTTCTTATAAAGTGCTGCCCTATGTTATATGTTGTGTGCTGTGATCCTCGAACCATAAAATTTATGAGATCTTAATGAAATTATAGAACACAATCACAAAAGAAAGCAAACAAATTTATTGTAACTAAAAAAATAAATAATAAAGATTTTATTACTCTTTCAAATAAAAAACATATAATAAAATAACATTGAAACCAAATCCCTCACAATCTACCTAAAACAATTATTATTTAAACAATAATTTTATAGTAGTAAACATTGTATTTTATATATGTTTTAGATAATTAAAAATATCTAAAATTGGAAAGAGTTCAAACTTAATGCATATAAATTAGTTACGAACAATATGATTTGTGAAACATTTGTGTCCAGAGTCCTAGCATTACTAGTACTTTACGCTTTGAGTGAATTAATATTCTAGTATACCCAAATTAGGGTTGAGTATTGCAGGACCCAGCCTTGCAGCATTTATATAATTTACTTGGCTGTGGGCTGAAAGCCCTGGAATCAAAATTCCAAGTATTCTACGGACAATAGAAACTTAGTTTCTTTGAATTCCTTTCCCTCTCTGTAATGTAGAACTAAACACTGAAACAATTCCAAAAGGGCAATTATTCTTATCGGTAAGAAGAACACAAGTGAGAAATTCCTGTTGGGGGTCTCAGCAAGATTCTGTCACAACAAAAACAATATATTAAATCCATGGAAAGGGTCTAGAGAAATTTGAAGAATGCCACTAATCTAAATAGTATTTAATACCTTCTGAGATTAGACACTGTTGTAGTAAAGACATGCTCCGAAGTGCTTGTACATGAATATGTCATCCTCAAAAGGTATTCTGGGAGCAAGGTCATTGGAATATACGATTCTGAAATATCTGGGTACAACCTGATTCAGTTTCTTGTTCATGAAATCTGCAAACGTTTTATCACCAACTCTGGGCTGTCCAAATGTGTAAATAGCCAGCAGCTTTTCCTCCAACTTTTCCTCATTCACAAACAACATTGCTGTAAACAGTACAGCCAAGGCTCCTCCTAGACTGTGACCTGTCACAATGAATTTTGCATTTTTGTGGGCTTGTAAAAGTTCTTTCAGCTTTTTCTGTAGCACATAGTAGGCCAGATGTTTGTCAGGGTTTTGTTTTTCCAAAGAGCATGAGACATTTTTATCATTTGAACAATTTGATCGGTTTGCCAGACCCAAAGCCTCTAGAAATCCAAAGTGGACCTTTCCCATTTGAGGGTAGTCATACCAAGAAAAATCTACATCTGTTATGTAATCATCACTCTCAAATGGCTGTGTTCCTCTGAAGGCTATCACTATTAATTTGGCATCTTTCTCCTTATCACACAATATAAATGCCTGTCCTCTGTAAGTAATCTGGTAAGTTATTCATATCAACGTATCAGTATTCTAAAAAATGCAACTAGACAGAAAATTATCACCCACTTAAAATATACAATTTTTTTTATTGGAGTACATACACTCTTATTTTCCATACTGTTCCAACAGTCGAAAAACTCCACAAAATGCATCTGCGCGATTTGCCATTAAAATTTAAAGTCATAGGTGAATTTGAATAAATTTCTAGAGTGTTGTGAATGAAAAACTAAGATTTTAAAATAAATAAATCAGTGCCCTACCTTCCAGTGTTGGTTGACCCTTTTCCTTATAACCAACTCATTTTCATAAACTATGGTTGAAGCCATAACTGAAATATCTGCGAACAATCTGTCCCCAGGGCTCATGGTTTTTGAACCATTCATGCTTAAATCGTCATTTAAGCCCTCATCTTGAGGGCTACTGTTATACAGATCTGAGCGCCCGACTACATGACCTATAAAACTTAAAAAGGCCTCTGATCCGCTTTGGGGTATGCTTAAGCTTCCTGCATAAAAAGTAATTTTTTATTATTTTGTTTGTTTATTTTGATGATAGATCATAGAATGTGACGAAAATTTATTTAATTTAATTAAAAAATATTTATACTAAATAAGAAATTTTTCTATTCTCTTCCTTGCTCATCTTAATAATGGATCCAAAACCTTTATGATAAAAAACCTCACACAACTTAATCTAAAAACATTCAAACTAAACAAAAAGTTTTTTAATCCTCTACTAGAAAATTGGAGGAGCATCAAGAAAATAATTTTGTATACCGTGCATACAACGTACAATAGACAAACAATACGACTATTCAAGCCCTCGGCAATGAGCTATGAAAGAAAAGTAGAAAAACATGCCTAAATATTTTTCGTTAAAGAGTACAACTCTGTTGATCATCCAAGGAGTTGAATCACCCAACAGAAAGAAAAATGTTTAATCTTAATCGTAGAAACACAGGAAAAGAGCAATAGAATACATTTACCATTAAATAGCTTGAACGGAGTTTTTAGCAACCCTCCATTATGGAAAAACAGGTTCAGAAGAAATTTTATGAGGTTCCCCAATGCTGTCAAGGGTTCTGCAACATACTTAGCAATTTTCATCAACATAAGGGAGAGCTTCATTTTCCAGTTCTCTTTCAGCTGTAATCTAATTGATTCTGGACATTCAGTGAGGTAGGATTTCAATCCTTGAGGCAAGATTACACTCAGAAACAACTTCAACAAACAGCATCTCTCGGGGTAAGCTATCAAATAACCTGCCTCCATATGCACGAATTTTCTCTTACTGCTCAGAAGCTCTGAAGAAGAAAAAACATGCACTGAGAATATGTGCATGTTCGTCAAGCATTTATATTGAATAAAACTCATAAAACATGAGCATTGGCATGTGAAAGAGAAGAATCGTAGCAGCTTCTTGTATGGTGCCTTAGTCAGAATATTAATAATACCTCTATAGAAAATCGAAGAAACGGGCAAACCTATGATAGCAGTGTTTTTATTTTATCTGTTTGCGAATGATTCGTCGTTTCACATTTAACGTCATGGCTGGTGGTATCTTCATTGTGGCTTCTCAGAACATGAGATGAAATTGACAATAACAGTAGAACATGACAAAAAATGTGGGCCAGATGTTACTTAGATTGTCTTTGATTTGTTCTTCTGTACAGATTTTTTTAATTATTCTTCCTACACATGACTTCGCATAATTTTTGAACTATGCATATCGATATGTCTCCCACGATTTGGTCCAAATGAGTTAAATATCCTCGTGGTCATCACTCTGTTATTTAGAAAAATTTGAATGATCGATTATGAATATCTGTATCTAGTTTAATATGTTTGTATTAGGTATTTAGAAAATTTTGAATGACCATTTGCATGATTATGAATATCTATATTTATTTTAATATGGTTGGTTTTCAAGATAATAATTTTTATTAGATTATTTATTTTGATTCAAATTTAGAAAGACTTGAATAATTCAGATTTGATCTTTGAATCACTTTGACAAATCCTCTGTTTGTAACTACTATATATACTTATTCATTATCTATTATATTAAAAATAAATTAAAATACCCATATCTATAAAATCTAATTATTTTCATAAAAAACTCAAATTCTACATATAACATCTATATCTCACAATAAATCACCTCATTCAATGCTCTTGCCGGGTCTTCCACAGTGTTTTTGATCGTTCCATTCCAAGAAGAATGGTTGGGTCCCGAGAATGAAGTAATATATTGTTATTAGTTATTAGTTTCAGTTGATAGGGTGCCAACAGAACTATGAATATAGTGATGGCGGTGCCAATGCCAATGCCACGAGACAGCCTGTCGAACTGCCCTGCCTCCTACCTACCTGTACTTGGAGGGGGAGCAGGAATCTACTGTAGGAATCGATCTGCAATATTATGATGTGAAATTATAAAGAAAACTAAAGATTATAGGATGCTATAATATATTGATGAAAATCTTAAAACTATCCAAGTAAATCTTCCCATATCTTCGGAGCAGAACAACTTAGTAGATTATTTATTTTGCCTCAAGTAAAAACAGCCACCAAAATTCCCTTTTATATTACTTGAAATGTGTGCAACTATGGCTTTTTGTTTTTGACAGCTGGTTTTTTTTTTTAGTATTAACATTTATATTTAATTTGTGAGCTCTCTTATAACCTCTCGAGTGATGTCCAATGGACCTTAATTCAATAGTGGGTTTGTATCTTTATGTCTACTAGTGCCTCTAACATAGGACATTCATCTCTTCATCCATATATTTTACCTATTTAAATGAATTTTGGATCTTTCAATCTGATATAGAACAAATCTACTCAAAGCTCTCTAATTTCAATAATCGATATTAGAGCAAGGTTTAATTTCAATAATTGATATTATAGCAAGGTTGTAGCATTGATCACAAAGATCATTGCTAAATCTAAAAGGCTAGGAAAAATTTCTTTTCAATAACAAATTTGGTATTAAAGTAAGTAGCATTAATATGAGCTTGTAATTGAAGGAAACAAATGTGCGATTCTAAATAAAGAGAAGCCACTTCACATTAATAAATATTAAAGCAAAGAGAGATTTTAAAAATTATTATCAAGGTCATATCTTAATATAATATCAAAAGTGATTTTTGGTGGGCTAGCAATTTGTTTAGAAGTTTTGTAAAATGACATAATATATTGGGTGTCATCTCCATTAAGTTGATTGACGCTAATAACTACGGAGAATGGAGTTAGTAGATGGAAATCATTTTTTTCTTTATAAAACCTACATTCATTATTGATGGAGCTACAAGACATGTCATAGATGCCCATCTATAAGAAGAATTTGACAAAAAATCATGCCAAGAATTGGCTTAGATAAACATGTCTATCAATAGAAAATTGATCTAAAAAATGTGTGAAATACAACCATATTAAAGGAAGCTTGGGATGCAATCAATATAATCTTGGAGAACAAGAATGATGTGAGATCACACATGCTCCAAACTCAATTATATAGTATAAGAATGTATGGGTGTATAATTAAGAATCTCTTAAAGCTCAATGGTATTTAAAATAATCTCATTAATGCAAGTGAAACTATTATTGATAAAGATCACATCTCCATAACTCTTACTGGTTTACTTGTTTAAAAATTTGAAGACTACTCTCACATTAAGAGAAGAACAAGAAAACTTGAAATTCCATGATTTGAATGGTTTACTATTGTGACATGAAGAAATGCCTAATAGAGGTGATGAAGCTAAATCAAAAAAATATACTTTTTCCTTTAGTTCAAGGTTGAGAGACATCAGTGACAAAGATGTCTTGTTACATGGATAATGATGAGAGGAGGAAAGAAAAGGTTTTTTTTTTTTTATTGTAACCATCCTAGTCATTTCAAGGAACATTCTTTGAGAAGAAAAAAATATATGAACAATGGTAAACACGTCTAAGTTATGATGGTTGATGTCGATAATACAAAAAATGATGAAAACCATAATTTTATTTCAATAAATGCTTCTAAATATGTCAAAAATGGTGATGTGTGGATCATGAATTTAAATGATAGTCACTCCACAACTAGTATTATTGAAAACTTGAGAAACATAACAAAGCAATCAAATGTGAAATTTGAAAGCTATGTCCCACTTTTATAGAGGAAGTTCCCAACAAAAATATAATTTTTCAACTCAAAGCTCACCTAAAAGTGACATGTATATTTTAAATTTTAGAATAATATAAACTAACCAAATGCATAATTGTTAATTTATTTTAGGTTTATATTATTTTTTAATTTTCTTAAAATTACTTGGATATCTATACAAATTGATATTTGTTTCAATTCTAATTTTAATTTTTTTGATCAAATTAATGTTTTTTGGTTAAAGGTTTTTGGCCAAAATATGTGCCACATAGGGGTCATGTAGTTTTAGGTGAAACTATTTTTTTGGATCAAAATGAGACACAACTCTAGAATTTTACTCTTGAGTGGCAGTATTACATTAAGATATTTTTTATGACTACATATTGAAGTATTTGGTAGAGCTCCTCTTGTTGTTCCAAATCAAAGAAAATAAGTATTCATAATATTTTCCTTGTTCCGAAACTAATGAAAAATATTTTCTCAATTAGTGAGGTCATTTCCAAGAACATGAAGATTATTTTTGAACAAGGAACTTGTAAGTTGTTTGATAATAAGAAAAAAACTGGTATGTGGTGAATAAATGAATGGGGCCTATTTTTCTTGAGATAAAATCCCCTAAGGTTTAGTTCAATTATTTATTTGAGAAATTAGTTGTGGTTTGAAGGCTTGACCATACTAACCTTGAGTCACTAAAATAATTTTTGAATAAGAATATGGTATATGGTATTCTACTCATCACTAAAGAGAAGTGTTTATATTTAGCCCATTTTATGAGGAAACAAAATAGATTAAATTTCAATAATGATTTTTTTTGGAAAGCCTCTAGAATGTTGGAGTTAGTTCATTTTGATCTTTTTCGATTAATAAAAATAGTTTCCATAGGAAAATCTTGATATTTCATGACATTAATTAATAACTTCACATAATAGGTATGGGTTTACTTTTTGAAGATAAAGTATAAAGAATTTGATGTTTCAAAGGTTTTTTTACACTAAATTGTGAATGAATGTGATAAAATAAAAAAATTCTAATATCATATAATGTGGGAAGAATATACCTTAGACAAATTTGTTAACTTTTCCAAACAAAAGAAAAGTAAGAAGTAATTCTTAGCTCCATAAAATCCATAAAAAATGAAGTAGTTGAAAGAATGAATATGACACTATAAGGAAAGTTAAATTAATGATCGAGGCTTGTAATCTTGAAGATAAAATATGGGGGAAACACTTCACACCATAGCTTATTTGATCAATTGAAGTTTGAATAAAAGAATTTCTCTAGAAGAAACATCCATGCCAAGTAGGAAACTATTGGTTAGAAATTTAAGAATTTTGGGAGTATTACCATAGACACATTTTTAAAAAGAGAGAAGGAAATTCAATGATAAGAGTAAAAAATGCATCTTTGTTGGATATAATGAATCTAGTAAAACCTATAAATTTGTATGATCCCAAGGTGAACAAACTTCAAATCTCTCTCTCTCTCTCTTTCTATATATATATATTTCAAAGAAGACATTATCATCTTCTAAATGTTTGTTATGTTGATTTGCTAGAAGAGAAAAAATATAATGATATACCATCATACTTACCAAAAAGGGTTGATCTAGAATAAGAAATTATTATTAAACAAATAGAAAAAAGAAGGAATTGATTATCCAAATTCAAGGTTATTTTCCACCCCACAATCTAATGTTCCTCTAAGGAGATAAAACTGAGCAAGGAAAATGACCATTATATTGTAAGAATATGAGGTTAATTATGCATTGATAACAAGTATTCTAAATGATCGTGAACTAAGAAATTTTGAGGAAGTAATAAAAGTTTAAAAATAAAAGTGATATGAATCAAGAAATAGATTCAATTCATTAAAAAATGGATTTGATACCTATACTTATTGGTGGACAAGTGACTAGTTGTAAATAGGTATTCAAAATCAAGTTCAAGTCTAAAATATCAATTGACAAGAATAAATCAATATTGGTGGTTGGTAATTGCATAGAAATGGGGGACAAAAGGGGGGTCAAAGGTGGCCAATTTTTTTCTAAAATAACTATAACTTCAATAAGTAATTCAAGATGTTTCCACTCAAAATATTAAGATGTGATAATGTAATAAGAATTGCAGTACTATGAATCTAGTTTCTAAATTACTAAGGAATTTAAAAATGGTTAAAATTAAGAGTGTGAAGTGTTGAGTGTACACATAAGTATTATTATTTATAACACTGAAATACAACACAGTTTCTAGTTTTCACCCCTCTCATTTTCTATTTGTTGGATGTTGTGGTTGTGTTGCTGATATGTGGCTGTCATTGATGTCAACACTATTAGCATTGATGTATTGAAGGCTGTATATGTCGAAGATATTGAGAAAATTGTTAAAGAAAGAGTTGTAGGTTGCCAGTGGAACAGTGAAGGTCATGAAGGTGTCTTGCTCAATATGTTGATGATCAATCATTGTGGACTAAAGGGTTTATTTCTAAGAGTGTCTAGTTTATCCACTAGAAGTTTCAGAGGTCCACGTGAAGTTTTGATCGTGTTATGAACAGTTGTGTTCTAATAGCTTTTCTGTAGTTTTAGTTAGTATTCCTGAGTGAAGTTGATGTGATTCTAGTAATTTTAGTTGCTGTGAATGTTTCTCTATTGGTTCTTATTGCTTGTGGATTCTTCTAGACCATTCTCTATCTTTGTGGCATGTCTGTGTTGATCGGTTTGTTTGTGGTCAAAGATTTTTCTCATGTGCGTTTAGGTTTTCATGTTCTTGTCCGACATGGTGGTTGTAATGTGTTGTGGATCCTTGGAGATTAAAATTTGAATGTTTGGCACACTCGAGGATGTTGTTTTGGGCCACAACATAATATTGGCCAATGCTGTTTGATTCACATTAAAAATTTAATTGTAAATTAGGGCCGACATTGCATATATGTTTAATATTTTCATATTTCTTTTGGCCGACGAAGTTGTTGATGAAATTCATGTTGCAGATATATAAGAGTGATTGTTTGAGCAAAGTGTAGTGTGTGAGAGTAGAGGAAGAGAAAATGTGTGAACAATGATCTAATCATTCGATTATAGAGCAAAGTGTGAAGAAGTTTGAGCGAAGTGTGAAGGAGTATTTCTATGCTTAACTGGAACTGTAATCATGCTTTTGGTGAAGCTATTTTCTTAGTTCATACCTTGCGGATCTAATAAGTATTTCTCTTCTTTGGGTAGTGAGCCCTCTTGTATTTGAGTAGTGAGCTCTAGGCAGTGTGCCTGAATGCATGTGTGTTCCCATTATTCTTCTCTATACTTTTAATAGGGTATAATATTGTGGACTAACATCCACTGTGGTTTTTCCCCTAATAGGGTTTCCACGTAAAAATCATGATGTTCTTTGTGCTGATTGTTTATGGTTTATTGTTCATGCATCATATCTAAGATTAAATTAAGTTAAGTTTGAAAAGTTTAAATAATTAGTGACAACTGATTCACCCCCCCACCTCTCAGTTTTTTGTCTTTATTTTGCCAACACTATTGTGTTAAGTTTTTTTTTTGAACCAATTAGTGGAAATATAAGTATGCTACTGTAACATTACATTGGTTTATACTCAATTGCTTAGACAACCGTTATGTAGGTTATGCACAACTATAGTTGACATAATTATTTCTTCTTTGTATACATTCTTTTTTGTTCATGAAATAAATCATAAATCTTTACATCTTTTCATTCTAGAATAAAATCTCTATTTTCTCCTTCCCATATGTATATTTGTTAACTTAATGAGTTAGAGAGTTTTTCAATCCATATTATTGTATATGAAAACACATGATCATTACAAGGATTTTGAAGGCATGACATTGAGCAAGAATTATCTAGGTTTCTAAAAATTTATTTAACAATTCTTTATTGATAAAGATGTTACAAAAGCCACATAAGGTGAAGATGTGGTAGGTTGATTCCCAAGAATATGCAAATTAGTGCATGGAAGAATTTAATATGTACTTACATATTTTTGAAGACAATCCAAAATATCAGATGAGCTGGAGTTTTCCAAGGAAAGGTGCATCAAAATTTCATTTACTCTCCTTAATTTATATTCTACAAAAAATGACATAGTTACAAACAATTAAAAACTATATTGTTATTGTAGAAACCTAAAATATGACCTTACCCAACCATACCTCATTTAAGCCTATTCTTAACCATTAAATAAATAAATATCTAATATTTATTTAATTATTCTTGTCCTTTCATAATCTATTAATTAAATAAATATTTATTATTTATTTAAATATTTCCATCTTTTCATAATCTTTTAATAAAATAAATATTTATTATTTATTTAATTCACACCATGATCCCATTATTGAAATATATAATTTATTTATTTGATTAATTTCCTTTTATCCATTATCCTTGTCCATCTAATCCTATCCCTTCATCTCTAACAATATCTACAACGTTGACTCTGGTTACCCTTGGGATAAAATTGTGGAATAAAATAGAAGAACTTTCTTAATTATAATAAGAATGTAATAAGGAAAGATTAAAATTGATAGTGAAGCATAATAGAGAAATTGAGAAGAAAAAACTTAGAAATCAAAAGATTAATGGTAAAAATTAAAGAAATGGTTGACAAGGTTGTTAAGCTCATGAGATGCAAACCACCTGCTAGGGTCTATACCCTATTCATGTAAGAAAAAAATCTGAGTTTTCAATTCAGTCAATTACTTAAGGATCTTCCCATTTCATTATCATCAACAAAATTGTTCTTGAAAGCTTATTAGGAAGCCACTCTAGACATGCACGATCAACTATGTGAATTTTAATTGCATAATCTATCCATTCCATTTGACACTACCTAAAACCCCCTAATTTTTGTAGGAGATGTTTAGATAAAGGCAATAGCCTCATTCATTCAACATGAAAATCAACGAGGCCTACTACAAAAACAATATAAGAAACGAGAAAAGTCACGTTCTCTCCAAATTAGAGCAGAAGCAGAGGATCCTTATGAGGTAATTGAGGAATAGATTAAACTAGTGGACAAACCTAGGGTGAAAAAGAAAATATTGGAATGTAGGGAAGAAGACTATAAAATATTTGAGGAATTGTAAGTTGGAATAGGAAAAGAGGCACTCTAGTTCTCATTATAGCATCATAAATTGTCTAGCCTAAAAAATCTCACACTAGGTTTAGCTCCCCGTTATGTTCCTAGAACTAATTATGCTTATAATTTTCCCATTTTAATGCTGTTTATGGAAACTTAAGATATAATTGATAAATACTATTAAATATGCATTTAACAACATCAAAAGCCCCAAAATATGTCTAGTATATGGTGATCACACCTTGACCAACCTACTTTGTCCCAAATAAATAAATGTTTTATTATTGATATTTTTTATATTTATAAATTTAAATTTCTTTGTCAACTCTTCATAATTAAATTTATGGGAAATTAATAATTGCATATAAATACAAGTATTTTTCACCATTTGAAAATATAAGGAAGCTTGATGAAATTTTGAGCAATTGAGCATCCTAAAAATGTATTCAAGTGTAGAATAAGAAAAAACTATCACATCATCATTTCAGTCAAGGTCACCATTAGCAACGCATCAAGTTTATATGCAAGTTTATTCATGTTTTATGTTATTTTTTTTGTGATTACTAACACTTGTAGGACCCTCAATCAAGCATCCAATTTTCCTTGCATGAGATGTGCTGTGACTTCAGTCCATCAAGGAACTCAAATGTAAAGTGGTAAGTTACATTACTTATCAATTTATCATACATTTTACCTCTACCTAAATGAGGGTAAGCAATCCTTACATCATCATAGCCATTGTGGAGGTGGAAGCACCAAAAAAGGTTTGAATTAGGGAATAATATATGACACAACCATTTCTCTCCTTTCTTGTGTGTAAGTGACAGTTCTAAAGAAAATTTGAAAGGAGACTCAAGGCCTAATTGCAAGATTAAGCATTCAAGCCTCCTATTTTCAACAAATTAGGGAAAGGTGAATTATTTATCGATAGATGAAGTTTCAAAGCTAAAAATCGGAAGGAAGGACCTATAAATTGTAAGCCACTGAGACTTGTTTAGATATATGAAAAAATAGCATTTCTAATCTAAGGTTCCCATGCCCTTGACCAACCAGATTTATCTCAAATTTGAATGTCGGGTTCTTCTATCTCTACATTGTGCTTCTTTGTAATCTATTTATGTGCCTCAGTTCTATATTTTTTTATAATTTTATCATTTTTTTGTAGGTGTATCATTAGCTTAGATCACTACTACATTACACACATCACTTATAAATCAGATCCAACCTTAATCAACCATTTTGATTCTTCCATAGAGGATAGTAGCCAAGTGGTATTATGTGTCCCTAAATGTTATATGGGCTAAGATGTGATTTAGACCCTAGATCCTCTTTTTCCCCATCGTAGAGCCGAATCAAGAATAAAAAAAGAAAGAGCCTCATTATGTTTTTAACTACTTGGAATTAGTCATAAGGGAACATAATTACATCAAGGTTTCCTAAAACATCAAATTTCTTGGTTCCCTTTGAAATTTCATCCTCCCCTTCTCCTATACGCAATTTTGCATTAGATAGGAAGGAAGGGAGATCAAGGGACAATAGAGAAAATCAGATGGGAGAGAATATCTACATAGAAAGGATTCTACCCATAGGAGAGGGAAGGACTTATTGACACTATGTAGTATAGAGAAACTACATTACATTATAACTAGAGGCCTTCAATTGCTTAAGGACAAGAAAAAAGCTAAGTTGGGGGAATGACGAGTCCTAAAATTTTCCTCTTTTCCTTTTTTAAGTTTCATACCTTTCATTATATTTTTGATGATTTCAAATACATTACTCAAACCTTCCTACTTATTTTAAGTATTAAATCATTAAGGATGGTATATATTATGTTGCTAAATTATTGTGTGAACTTGTGAATGTCTGGAATTTAATAGATTTTTATGTTGATTATGGTTATTATGCTGAAAAGATGCCGTTGAACTAAACTAACCCCTCCAGCAAAGGATATGTCAAACCACAACAAAGGATGCTTGTCAGCCCATAACTATTTAAGGGATGATCACTTATAGCACATGCAATATTTTGTTGCTAATGGAGGTAGTGGTTGAAGGTTATGAGAATGATTCATTTATAGATCATTATGTTTTTATTGATTTCACCACTAAATAGAACTAATTGTGGAGGAAAGAAGTTATTTTTGATAATGGTGGTCATGAATCATAAATAGATATGTCTCGTTGAGTAGGTTTTTTAGTTGGAATTATATTCTTTATGATGTAGTGTCATAATGTGATTATGACACTCTCACCTCCATGCGCTTAGTTTTTATTACTATTTAAAATAATAAGATTGAGTCCTCTTCCTATGTTTTTGGGGGAGTTGATAGTTTCTTAAAATTTATTTTTAGTTCATGAATAATTGAACTCTCAAGATCATGTATATATGTCTAACCTTGTGAGAAGTCAATGATCTAGCATCTTTGTGCTCATAAATTCAGATTCAAGCATATTTCCTATCATTTGATACATTGTTTTTAGTTATCTATTTGAATTGTAATACAAATAGATTCAGTCATTTATATGAAGTTCTAAGTTAAAATTTAAGAGACATACCATGGGATTGTAGCTACTCAAGCAAAGGCCACTTGAGCTAACAACAATAGTCCTTGTATTTTAGGTTATTATTCATATTAGAATAAATTTCTAAGTTTTATTTCTTGGTTTAAAGTTAATTTTGAATTGTTGAGTAGGGATTAATTTTTATTTTAGTTATTTTAAGTAAGCTATAACATATTTGAGTCATTACCACTTCCTTCATAGGAACATTTACCTATAGCAACTATTATAGTTACTTGTAGTAATTGTTATTCCATTAGAATTTCTTTCAAATATATTTTTTAATCATGTTTTCTTTCAATTGAAGTTTATTTTGTTAAATCTTGTATATACAATTGATTAGAATGACTTAGGATTCTTAGCTACACATACAATGCAAGCATCTCCAATAAATTATGATTCCCTGGTTGATAATTAAATGTAGCACATCTAGATCAATGAATTACTTAATAAATGATACGTTGTTTTTTTGAGTTATATGTATTTTCTACATCAATTGATTGAGCATACATGAAGCTAGAAACTTGTGTAGGTTCAACAACATAATGTGTAATTGAACTTGCAACTTCATATATACAATTAAAAAAATCACAACCCTACAACAACATAAAATAAGAAACACACTTTTTTGAGGCATGCATATAATATTATGTGAAGAGAAAGATTGTGAAATATAACAATTAATTTGAGATAACTTCAATTGAGCAGAAAAACATAGCTTATGAACCATAAATAAAACTTGTGTAGGTTGAAAAACACAATGTGTATTTCAACCAAGAACTTTATATATAGATTTAAATACTTATGTGCAAAATGAAATATAATTATTTTTGCACAAACATGAAATAACATAAAATTAGGAAAACACATTGGTTGTGGTGCATATATATCTATTACATGAAGAGAAAGGTTGTGAAATCAACCTAAATATTAACAATAAACTTGAATAAACAATTATTTCCTTCCATTGTTTCCATCAAACTCAAATCAATAACACAATATTTAAATATATTGAAAAAATTTGAATCAATATTTGAGTCAACTAGGAGAGGCATAAATTTAACACATCTTACAAATCATGAACTAAAATTGTGCAATTTAAATAACACAACGTGTAGTTCAACTTGTAAATTCATATATACAATTAAATCCTATCACATATATACTTATTTTGGGGTGAAAATACCTCTATTATGTGAAGAGAAATATTGTGATATCCAACCATTCCTTTGAGATAGCCTCAAATGACCATAAAAAATATCTTCCACACCATGAATCAAAGTTATGTAGATTGAAGAACATAATGTGTAATTCAAGCTACAACTTTATAAACATAGTGAAATCCTAACATACCAAATGAAATGTAATTATTTATGTACAATCTTGAGACAAGATAAAATTGAGAAGGCACATTGGTTGCGGTACACAAATATCTATTATGTGAAGAGAAAGGGTGTGAAATCCATCAATACCTTTGGGATAACCTCAAATGACTAATTATTTCCTTCCATGACTTCCACTAACCTCAAAAGAAGAGGCATAAGTTTTAAATAAATTCTTATGAACCATTGAACTAAAATTATGTAGTTTGAACAACACAATGTGTAGTTCACCCTGCAATTTTAATTTAAAACCAATAATTCCATGTTAATTAGAAAGTATCCTATTACTTGATCCACATTTATTTTATGACCCAAAATGATTTTCCAATTGGTAAGTGGCCTATTAATTGAACTAATTTTTTTTTAAAACCCACAACCCTCTCTTAATTGGGAAATTACCCATTAATTCAACCAAATTTATTTTAAAACCATGAAAAATAATGAGAAATAAAAAATTGAATTCGTTCACCTTGTTACTCCCCATTAGATTGTTTAATGTATCATCGCCTACAACTCCTTCCTACTTCATTCTTTCAATTCCACCCTTTCATTTCAATAGTAGAAAGAAAAAAACTGACAAAGAAAATAGGAAAACATAAAATGCAATCTAGAGAAAAATAACTACTTAAACTCTCACTGTACTTGACTAATTGACATGAAATTCATTATTTCCTTGGTACCTTTATCATGGAAAAGATCTAGCGACTTTCATTAAACCCAATGGTTCCAACAGGTTCAGTCGTATAGTAATTTATATGAGCTACGATGCAATTTTCTATTGTGATTCGTATGTTATGATGTCTTAGAGATATCATTTTGTAGGGAGAATAACCAACTCGTATTTGAAAAATATGAAGGATGGAAAAATGGGTTCAAATCCTTAGTTAATAAGAGTGTCAATAATTAATTTTTTAAATATTTTAAACTAATTTTTTACATCTTAACTTTACAAAAGGTAAATATTAGATAGAAAATTTTTTAGCCATTAATACTAATAACCACTAAAAACTATTTGATGCAACCCTAAAAGTAGGTACTAATATATGTATGCCATTTTTTTTTTATTGAGTTGTTGTCTAATGGAAAGGAAAGAACTACATATAAAATAATATTTCATTAGGGAGTATCACTGACAAGAATCCATTAGTGTGTCATCCAATTTAAATTGCTCAACTATAACTATATCTAAAAGGAAAATTTGTGTAATTTAGGCATGTAGATAGTGACCTTGAATCTTAGAGGCTTGTCTAGTGGCATGTGTATAGCCTCTCATATTGTAATAGCTAAATGTTATGTAAAGGGTGAGTTTCATTGACACCTCATTTTGGTGTTTCTCCTTCCTGTGTTATAATGACTTTGTGTTATCCCACCTTTTATAACCAATTCAAAATAGTATAATTTAGTTTTCCAAGACTAAAAAATGTTTCTTAAAGTGTTTCCTTGTATTATCCATTATCTTCTCATCATGTGTTCAAATTTGCAAAAATTCTCAAAAATTCTAAGTGTTGGGTTTGTTTAGATTGTTTCCTTAAGTTTTTAAAAGTTGTTAGAGTTTTGTAATTTTAGGGTTATCCATCTCGATATTCCATAGATCATCCATCTCCAACTTCCCATTTGTTATTATCAGTTTGTCAAAATTCATCCTCTTGGCATAGTTTTCCACCTGATCTCAACATCCTAGTCCTTTTACTTATAAAATTCTTCTTAGTAAATCTTTTGGACCATCAAACCCTCCCATGTTGACATACCATTCATCTAATCCCCAAAACCCCAACTCATTTCCTTAAAAAATTTTAAGAGATAAAGTTATAGACTTGTTCTTCCCCCAATACTATTTCCTTATTATCCCTATGCTATTGATCCTTGAATATATTATAAGTGAAACTTAATTTTTTACTCTCAATGAAACTGCCAAAATTTTGTTTTCCCAAGTACCCTTCACATGTCATTCCTAAACCCCAACTACCAACTCATTAATTTTCACTAATTATTCTATTGGTGTTAGAGTTATGGCCATCATTAACCCCAAGTACTTGTTTCATGTCATTCTTGCCTCCTAATCCTTTTTGATTCCTTCATATATTTTCTTGGAGTAAGAATTTCATCCATCCCCTTTACCTTGGTACTTTTCCTTATGCATCTTTTAAATCCACCACCTGATAACTCCCTTATACTTCTTATTAGGATTAGAGATGCAATATTCTCTTATAAGTAGTACCCAATATGTCTCACCCCTAAAATTTTATCCTTGATAAAGGAAATTTGAAATATTTTGAAGGTTTGCATGTTTCATGATATTGCAAAGTTTGTGATTTCATCAACTTCAAAAAATGATGAATATGAAAGAATCTTTAGTTCCTCATTTCTCAAAGTTTACAAGTTCATGAACTTTACAAAGTTGTGATATGGCTCTCAAAATCATAAAATATGGGACATGATAAGAAAGGGAAAGTTACAAAGTATAAATAAATATAAGGAAAAGAAAGATAAGGCTATGAAATGTATTAAAGTTCATGAAACATGTGAAAGTGCAATGTGTTTCATATTGAGGCCAAATTTTCAACAAAGAAAGAGAAGAGAAAAATATAGTGGAGTTTCTAAGTATAGGAAAGGGCACAAAATATTGTTTTTAATGTTTTGACTACCTTTGTACACTCCCCCCTACTCGCCTAGACACCTTAATATGTCATTAATGACCAGATACTATTTGGTGAACTTGATGATCAATTTTTTCCCACCCAAAATGGATATTCATTAAAATGTTAACATATTCACATGATATTTGTAATAACAAAAAAGGGGCATAACACCAACGACATTTTTGGTGAAGCAAGTGAGTCTCATTCACTATTTTAACATACATTATAGGCTCTTTCTTAGTTTGTACTGATGAACCAATAGTGACATTAATGATGAGGACACCTATAAATTGAGGAAGAATATTCACCCTATGTTTTCCTAGTACATCCAAGTGGATTTGCAACACAATTTGTGGTGTAAGTCAAGGAAAATAGTGCCTAATAAGAATGGACCATATCCCTTGTAAAAAAATATTTTATGGGTTTACACATTTATTGTGGATCTTGGAATATATATCAAAAGGAATAAAAGACTCAAGAGGAAACCATTTGAGAGGATGGAAAAATAAATAAGTGAAAAATTACATAGGTAGTGAAAAAAATTATAAGAAGCCCTAGGGTTTAATTTTTCAAGTTTTGGGTAGTATAATTTTGAGACTATATTGATGTGGGTTTGTTTGAAATATGTAATAGAATGGCTATTGCTTTGACTAATAGGTGTAATTAGCATATTTGAAAGTATTTGAGTATCTCCAAGAGTCTTTTTTGTATTGGTGTGATGGGTTTTGATTACTTGGTTAACCAAAAGGCCATAAATTCATTTCAAAGCTCTTGTAATGTATCTTCTCAAGACCAATAAATCCATATGTAAATTTATTGTTGAATTATTAATTAGACTCATATAAAGTTAAAAAAATTATTTATTTATTTATTTGCATGTCTATAATCTAGATTATCCATGTATTTGGGTAAACACAACTTTTTGGTATATCTTGATTAAGGTATCCTATTTCATTTTATGTGCTATGCATTTTTATATAACCAATACTTTGTGCCCAATAAATACAAGAATTGTTTTGTAATTTACTCCCCATTCCATCATCTCAACAAATTAAAAGAAACTAAATATTATATAATAATTTTTTTGTTAGGTGAGGTGAAGTTTACCTTGCAAACCTACATGTCATTTTTATATCTTCATATTTCTTGGAAAGTGTCCTAGGGGAAATGTGAGAAATGTATTTAATATTAGCATATTGTAATTGTATTTTCAAGAGAAAATTTAATGTTGGTAGAGGTTATGTGTCACTAGAGGACAAAATTATCCCTCCTAGGTGTTCATATTGGGAATGTGAAGGGTCTTGAGTGGGGTGCCAATTTTGGAGGGAAATAAGTGTCCATTGGTTTTCCATATGGAAGCTGAATAGTCATTGAAGTATCATGAATTCCAAAAGTTGGAAAGGCTATGGGTTAGGCTCACATGTTCAAGCTTTGTGCCCATTAATTAATTTATTATCACGACTCTTAGGTTTTCAAAGAAGGGGAATGGGTTTTTTTAAGTGGTTTTGGTACCACTTGTTTCAATTTACTAACTATAGTTTTGTCTCCCACAAGTTCTATAAATTGGAGCCTTGAGATGGTAGTATCATCTTACATGTTATTTGTAGGTATATGAAAGCATACAGGTTATAGGAGATCAAAAAGGAAGTGTATTGTAGTGTATCTCTCTTATGAAAATAAATAATATAATTTCCCTCCTTTCTCGTGTGGAGCTTTTTTTCAAAAGGGTTTCTCGACATAAACCTAGTGTCATATTTTTTGCTGATTTTTATATTATGGTGAATCTGTGCAATCACATACATATAATTAGATTTGATAATCTTATTTTCAGATTTGAATACACATACATAAGTTAATATTGCAACTTAGTTCCACCTTTTTTTCAAAATTTGGTATCAAAGCTAACGGTTCTATTTAGAAGGTGACACCTTTATCTTAAGTGTTGAAGGTATTTTGGCTACAATAGGAGCTTCTATTTTTTTGTTATGTTGCATATTTGTGAAGAATATTATATACCATTGCTTCTACCTCTCTCTAGTATATTTAAAATTTCAATGGAATGGGCTATGAGATATGGAAATTAAATACATGGAGGATCTCCTAGAAGAGAGAGATCAATGGTTGGTAGTTTCACAAGCAAGTAAACCAACTCCAATGAGTGATGAAGATTGGAAAAAATTAGACAAGAAGACACAAGGAACCATTTAGTTGTCTCTCATAGATTAGTCCTTTTGAATGTCTCCATAGAATACACCACACATAAGTTGTGGAAAAGGATAGTTGATATATATCAAACTAAAAGTTTGTCTAACAAGTTATATATCCAAAAAGAAGATTATATTCTTTAATAAATGAAAGATGGTGAACCTATAGCAGATAATTTAAATTAATTTAATCTTATTATAAGTCAACTTACATTTGTAGATGTTAAAATTAAAAATGAAGATAAATGTATCTTGTTTATTTATTTTTTGCTTGAAACATGGAAAAATTTAATTATTTCCATAAGGAGTGGTAATGTAGAATCAAAGAGGGACTCATGATCTTCATACTTATCTTAGAGGAGATGAGGGGAAAGTCCATAAATGTTGGCTCCCAAGATGCCTTGCATTTGTAGAAAGATCCTATTTAAGGGGATAATAAGAGTGATAAGTCTAAAGGACATTTTAAAACCCTTAGAAAGAGTAGAGTAAAGTGTTTGAATTGTGGTAAAATAGGGCACGTGAAGAAGAAATGTAAGAATAAGAAAATAATTTTGATTCCTCCATTGAAAAGTCCTTTGATGATGATTTTGATGCTTTATTTATTTCAAATAACATTATTAGTTATGATGCTTCGCTTTATTGATTCAGGTTGCTCCTACCACATGACTCCTCACAAGGAGTGGATTACTAATTACAAAGAATATGATGGGGGAAAATTTTTCCTTGGTGACAATAGCACAAAGAGGATTGTTGGTAAGGGAAAGGTACAATTATGTTTTAGTTATTGAGGATTAAAAATATTGATAATGTTTTGCATATTTCAGCACTTGGCAAGAAATTTACTTTTAGTACCAAGTTAAATTATTCTAGATTGCATGTGACATTCGATAAGTTTGGATGTAGGTTGGTAAGAGGGAGTTTGGTGATAGATAAATGATCTCAGATAGGGACTTTTTTTAGTCTAAACGCTTCTAATTTAAGTAACTCTACGAATGTAATTATCACTCAAAATGTACATGTATGTTGTGGCACCATAGATTAGGTCACATAGGTGCAAAAAGACTTAAAAATATTTTGAAAAAGAAGTTGGTTGATGGTATTCTTTATTATTCTTTTGTTAAAAATTATTTTTGTGAAAATTATGTTTGACAAACAAAATAGATCATCATTTTCTAGTGGAACTAATAAGGCAAAAATATTATTAAAGATTATTCATTCGGATGTATGTAGAGTAGTGGATGTTTACTCTTTGGGTAAATATTGGTATTATATAGATATTTCATTGATAATGTGTCAAGATACACTTGGATTTATTTTATGCATTCAAAATCTAAAGTTTTTCATTAAGTTTAAGGAATTTAAGGCCTTAGTTGAAAAGTAAACAGATTATAAGATAAAAGTGTTGAGGTCTGACAATGGAGGTGAATATTATTTCAAATAAATTGATGAGTTTTGTAAGAATGCATGTATTTCTTGAAAAAAGACAACTCCTTATACTCCCCAACAAAATTGGGTAGCATAAATAATGAAACAAACCTTAATGGAAAGAGTTAGGAGTATGTTAAGTAGTTTTAAGCTTGATATTTTTTTTGGGAAGAAGAAGTTGGTACTACTCATTTTTTAATTAATAGATCTCCTTGTTCAACTCTTGTTGATAAAACTCCTTATGAAGTGTGGATAGGTAGAAACCCTTTTGTTTCACACTTAAGGGTCTTTGGTTGTGATGATTTTGTTCATGTGCCTCAAGAGAAGTGATCTAAATTGGATCTAAAAACAAAAAAAAGTATCTTTGTTGGTTATGGTGAGAATGTAAAAGGTTATAAGATTTGGAACCCTATAACTGATAAAATAATCTTGTCTAAAGATGTGATTTTAAAGGAATTTAGAGCTTACTCAAGAGAAGAACAACCAAAGGAGAAAGATGAGATAAAGCTAGTGTACTTCGAGAAAAATATTAAGAAGAAAGAAGATGCACATTTGGAAGAATAGATAGATGGATCCGAGGATGGGGAAGAAGAAGAGGGTTTAGATAGTTTAGAGGATGTACATGATGAGCACACAATAGAAGAATAGGTAGAGCCCATTTCTCCTACCATAAGGAGGTCCACAAGGCAATGAAATCTAGTTGATTGATATAACCCATAAAATTATTGTTATGTATTTTATTTCTCGAGAACTGACGATGAACCTAGATCTATTAGGGGGGCTCTCTCTTTAGAGGAAATTAATTCTTGGTTATAGGAGATGTAGACATAATTGATGGCTTTGGATAGTTGTGATACCTGGGATCTTGTTAGTTTGACCAAAGAAAGGAATCCCATTGGTTGCAAGTGGGTATTTAAAAATAAATTTAGTGCAAAGGGTTAGTTAGAGAAATACAAAGCCCAATTAGTGGCTAAGGGCTACTCCTAGAGACAAGGAGTTGATTTTTGCAAAATTTTCTCTCCCGATGCTAAATTAACTTCTATTAGATTCATATTATCTATTGTTGGTTCTTATTATTTTTAAATAGAGAAAATGAATGTTATAACTTCCTTTTTACATGGGGATCTTGAGGAAGAAATTTATATGATATAGCCTGATAATTTTTTTGGGAAAGGAAAAGAATAATTGGTTTGCAGGTTAAAGAGATCTTTGTATGGTTTGAAACAGTCACCCAATATATGGTACCAAAAGTTTGATACTTTTGTATTGAAGTTGGGTTTTTTAGGAGTGAGGAGGATCATTATGCTTATATTAAGGTTATTAATTATCATATTCTAATTATTATCTTGTATTTTGATGATATGTTGTTCATGGGTAACAACAAGGTGATGATTAGGAAACTCAAGACACAACTTTATGATGAAATACAACAATCGAGAATCCTATTGGACTATCAAATGTTGTAGCCTACACACACACACTGATATTTTTGAAACAACATGAGAATTCATTTTTTAAGATTAACCAAAAAATGAATTAATAGATATTCAGGAACATTGTTGTTTTTCATCATCAAATCTTCAAATACCTACAACAGTAGCTCCAAAGAGAGAAAAAATATCTAGAAATCAGTTATATGCATGATTTTACATTCAACCACTAGATATCTGCCACAAGAGTCCTCCAATCAGCTACAACAACATAAAAGCAATCATGAAATCCTATTACTTCATCCTTGTGCATCCCTAGCTTGCTCTTCAAGTGATTTTTCTTCAAACACATGAATTTAATTTTATTTTCCTTTCACCATTCTCTTCTTCTTAGCTCAATGTGGCTTTTTATCCACTCCTCAATTGTATTTAACTTTCATTTTTCCTAAGTTATTTCCATCCTTCCTTATTCAATTCTTGATTATCAATTTGAATAGTTTTTTAAATTAATTCCACTACCCCCTCCACTAGGTGCTCAGATTCCTTCTGACGCAGTTGAAATTGAAGAGCCTTATTAGGTTGTCAATCAAGCAAAAAAACCACACTAAAATGTAACAAATTTCAATAGAAAAACAACCCTCCTTTCAATTCAATTGATTACAAAATACATTCAAAAGTTCAATTATAGAGCTCCCCCCTTTTTTTGCTAAGGCTAATTGATCTTTCCTATAAAACAATTTCTTCCCCTATTCTTTATATGAGGCTGTCCATTCCATCTCCCCTTACACCATCGGTCAACATTCCAAAAACTATACTAAGAATAATTGTTACAACTTCCACCCAATCCATTTCGAAGTGTCGACACTTTATTCGGTCTTCGACCGTTGAACCAACTTATCTCCTTGTCGAGGAGACAACATAAATCTCCTACTGATAAAAGAAAGTCTCTTCAATGCAGTTCAATATGAAGCATGTGGTCCCACTGCCATGTCAAAACTGCTACACCAATCACCGCTTCCCTGTGTGAAACCACGAACACTGCGGGATGGTGAGTGACATAACCAAAAGTCCATTGGCCTATCAAAGAGATGACATTCCAAGTCTCTACAATATAACTATATCCCATTGAAGAGCTCAAGGCTTTGTATCGGGCCGTCGAAGGGACACCACCTCAAGTCCCACTGAACACACAATGTCATATTGAAGAAGAGTCCATCAAAAATATTGCGAAGAGTGAAAACTTCATTCCACCAAAACAAAATTTCCAGGTTGATGAAAGAGCAACATCGAACAAGGGAAAATATTTACAAAATGAACTCCAATGTATTTGCGAACACAACAAAATTGAAAACAAAAATTTGATGATGTACATATTGATGCAGATAGCTTGAGAGCTTGAGATTCTCTTGCATCACCTTCACCCCCCATTTATTGCAGATTTTTAAACTTCAAGAGGAGTTACAAATTCCAAAAATGACCTCCTCATGCCTAGGCATTAAAATTTTTCCTCCTCCAATTTGGTGAAGTAAAATTTATTTTATGATCCATAAAAAACATAAAAATCAAGCCTATGGTGTCACTTATGCAATAGGTATTATAGTTTGAATATTAATATGCTAGAAATAGGTGAAAAGTGCCTTGAAATCATGCCTGTAAAACCAAAATAAAAATTCACAACAAAATCAAATAAAAGAAAATGCAATTCTTTTTATGTGGTGCAGGATTGCTAATGTACCCTTATGCTCTTGCATCATTTTTTTGGCACATTTGATATGAAGGAATTGGGGGTTGAAAAGTATATTCTTAGGATGGAAATAAACAAAGATAAGATTCATAGAAAACTTTGGTTAAGTCAAAGTAAGTATGTTTATACAATTATGCAAAGGTTTAATATTCATGATTATAAACTATTTAATATTCTATTTTCAGTTAGTACAAACTTGAGCTTGGATATGTGTCCTAATTCCAATGATGATATTTAGGATATGACTAAGGTTCCTTATGCTAGTTCCATTGGTAGTTTAATGTATGCAATGGTTTGCACTTAGTATATAAAGTTAATCATTGTATGAAATGCATGGCTAATTCAATTCAACATTTTGTTCATTCAGGTTTGATTGTGTCATAAATAACTCTATGATTTAGCTTATATAAATTTTATCACTGTATGAACTGCATCGCTGATATTGATCCCAAGAAAAAAGCCGTAGGTACACCTAGCCCATGAATGACCAACCATCTAATTGTAAAAATTAGATAGGTTCTATCTATAGTCATTAATACCTCCTAAAAATATCTAGATCTAGTAAATTCATCGAGTTGCTCTAATGAATTGAAATGACCAGTTACTAATGGAACCTCTTTTTGGCTTTTTGTGAAATACTCATTTGGCCGAGGGCTCCTGACTACATCATAAGCTAAACCCATACTGAAAAATAACCAACCTGCAATGAATAGAGAAGGTATAGTAATGTTATGGATAACCCAGTATCGAATACTAGTAATAATGTCAACAAAAGCGCGTTCTCCCATATTCCTAGACTAGATATAGCCCAAGCAGTGGGAGTTCTAAGAAAGTTTATGTATAACCTTGGAAAAGAGAATTAGACTTTTGTTAAGAGGGTGTTTATATATTTTCATAGTACTTTAGATTCTTGTTTGGCTTATCATATTACTGATAATGTGGTCAAGTCATTGGAAATACAAGGGTTTGTTGATGCAAATTGGGTAGGTGACTTGGGTAGATGAAGGCATGTTAGTAGCTATGTATTTACTTTATTTTGAGGTGTAGTGAGTTGACTGAGAAAGAGGTAGCCTACAATTTCTTTTTCTACCACTAAAGCAAAGTATATGGTTTCTACACATACCTCTAAGGAGGTAGCATGGTTATAAAGACTTGATAATGGCATTGGTTTTGATTGCAAGATAGTGAGGATTGGTTATGAAAGTAAAAGTGCTATTTGTTATGGTTAGAGATGGCAGATATCTAACAATTAAATGTAGATTTAATTAATAAACAGAGAAACTAAAACACACACAGAATAAATCATAACACAAAAATTTAACGTGGTTCACCCAATCTAGGCTACATCCACCAAACCGCAGCCATCCAATACTTTTATTATCCAGTGCAAAAATTATTACAATCTTGCGAATAATCACGTTTTTCATCATACTATAATACCCATCCGAACCAATTTTTAACAAGTTGATGGGTATTACAGTATGATGAAAAACGTGATTATTAGCAAGATTGTAATAAGTTTTGCACTGGATAATAAAAGTATTGGATGGCTGCGGTTTGGTGGATGTAGCCCGAATTGGGTGAACCACGTTAAATTTTTGTGTTACGATTTATTCTGTGTTTGTTTTAGTTTCTCTATTTATTAATTAAATCTGCATTTAATTGTTAGATATCTACCATCTCTAACCCTAAAAAGTGGTATCAGCGTGAGTTGTGTTTCTATTATCGTCTTTAGGAAGGTCTCACGATTGAGTGGGAGCAATGGAAGATGAGGGTAAGAAGGTTGAGAAGTTTAATGGGAAGAACTATCAGTTATGGAAGATGCAGATGGAGGACTATCTCTATCAGAAGGATTTATGATGGCCATTGGAAGGGAAAACCAAGAAACCCGCAACAATGTCTGATGAGGATTGGGAGATCTTGGATGGGAAGGCTCTTGGCAGTATTTGTTTATGCCTAGCACAATCAGTGGCATTCAATATTACAAAAGCAAAGATAACTCAAGAGTTGATGGAAACCCTGGCAAAGTTATATGAAAAGCCTTCCACTTCAAATAAGGTATTTCTTATGAAGCGTTTATTTAATATGAAAATGGTAGAAGGTGGGTTAGTTACTGATTATTTAAATGAGTTTAATACGGTCACCAGTCAATTAACTTCTGTAAAAGTAAACTTTGATGAAGAAGTTAGGGATCTTTTGATTATGTGTTCTTTGCCTGAAAGCTGGAATAGCTTGGTAATGGTTGTTAGCAATTCTATTTCTGGTTTGAATACATTGAAATTTGATGATGTTGTTGGTGTTATTTTGAGCGAGGAAATTCGTAGGAAAAGCTCAGGTGGAACATCCACATCAGGCAGTGTTTTGAATGTAGAAAGCAGGGGCAGAACAAAGGAGAGAGGAAACAATTCTGAAAATCGTGGGAAGTCATGAAGAAAATCAAAGGACAGAAGGTCCCAATCTAGAGACAAGAAGGATTGCTGGTACTATGGTAAGCCGGGTCATTTGAAGAAAGATTGTTGGTCTCAGAAAAATAAAGGAGATAGAAAGGAAGGAAGTAAAGAGGAAAATGTGGTAAGTAATAAATCTGATAAGGATGCTTTGATTCTTTCCCTTGATAATGCTGATGATTCTTGGGTGTTAGATTCAGGGGCTTCATTTCATGCTACCCCCCATAGAAGTTATTTTCTTGATTATGTCCAAGGGGATTTTGGGTTGGTTTATTTAGGAGATAACGAACCCTATCAGATTGTTGGAAAGGGAAGAATCAAGATTAAGTTACAGAATGGGAATCATTGGCTACTACATGAGCTAAGGCACATTCCAAAGTTAAGAAAAAAATTAATTTCAGCAGGGCAACTAGATGATGAAGGTTGTTGTTACATTTAGTGATAAAAATTGGAAGGTTACAAAGGGTGCCTTAGTGGTAGCAAAATGTGTGAAAGTAGGCACCTTATATCTTTGTACAGGTCATAATATTCCTTCTACTTTAATTATTACAGAAAAAGTCAATGTTCAGGAACAGTTGCTGCAGTTCAGCAGGTAGAAGATCATACAGTTGCTGTGAACTCTGAATCAGCACTGTGGCATAATAGACTTGGGCATATGAGTGCCAAAGGTATGAAAGTACTTCATTCAAATAATGTTTTACCAGGTCTAAAATGAGTTAATATGGATTCCTGTGAAAGTTGTGTGTATGGAAAATAAAAGAGAGTAAGTTTTCTCAAGGATGGGAAGCAAAAGAAAGATGAGAAATTGAAGCTTGTGCATATGGATGTATGGAGACTAGCTCATGTATCTTCTCTCGGTGGCTCTCTGTATTATGTTACATTCATTGATGATGCAACTATGAAGGTATGGATTTATTTTCTTAGGCAGAAATCTAATGTATTTGAAACTTTTAAAAAATGGAGAAGCTTGGTTGAAAATGAGACGGGTAAAAGGATAAAATGTTTCAGATCTGATAATGGTGGTGAGTGTTACAGCAAAGAGTTTGAAGATTATTGTTCCTCTAATGGTATTCGTAGGCAGAAAATGGTTCCAAGGACTCCATAGGAAAATGGAGTGGCTGAGCGCATGAATAGAACAATAATGGAGCGTGCACAGACCATGAGATTGCATGTTGGATTGCCTTTAAAAATATGGGCAGAGACTGTAAATACTACTATTTATTTAATTAATAGAGGTCCCTCTAATCCTTTGGGTTGTGGTATTGCAAAGGAAGCGTGGAAAGGTAAGAAGGTGAGTTACTCTTTTCTCAAAACCTTTGGTTGTGAAGCATTTGCACATGTAGATTCTAAACATAGAACCAAGTTTGATGCAAAATCAAAGAAATGCGAATTTGTTGGATATGGAATTGATGAATTTGGTTATAGGCTTTGGGATTTTAAAAATCAAAAAATTGTGAGAAGTAGGGATGTCATATTCAATGAGAAAGTGTTGTACAAAGATCTGTTGCTGCAACATGAGAAGAAAGAAAATGATTATGCAGTGTTGGATGATATTCCAAACAATAATGTTTCAGTGGTTCCTCATGCTGGGCAACAGCAACAACAAATACCAAAACTCCTGTTAGACGATCTTCAAGGATAAGTAGACCTCCGAAAGATTCTCTCCCTCTTGTATACTATTTTGTTAATTGATGCTAGTGAACAGAATATTATGATGAAGCTATGCAGGTGGATACCAAGGTTCAGTGGGAGCATGGAATGGAAGAAGAAATGGACTCCTTGCTGAAAAATCAGACTTGGGAATTATGCAAGTTGCCTCAGGTAAAAAGGTTTTACCAAACAAATGGGTTTTATAGGTTGAAAGAGGAGGATGAAGGTAAGAAAAATATTTAAAGCCATTAGTTGTAAAGGGATTTGCATAGAAAAAGGGTATTGATTTTGATGATATTTTTTCTCCTGTTGTTAAAATGACTTCTATTCGTATTGTTTTAAGTATTGTGGCTACTGAAGATTTGCATTTAGAACAGCTTGATGTTAAAACAACCTTTCTCCATGGTGATTTGGAAGAAGGAATATATATGGAAAAATCACAAGGATTTGAGGTCAAAGGAAGGAGAAACTAGTGTGCAGATTGAATAAAAGTTTATATGGCTTGAAGCAAGCACCTCAACAATGGTACTTGAAATTTGACAGTTTTATGGCTCAGCAAGGCTACAACAGGTGTAATTTTGACCATTGTGTTTATTTTAAGAGGTTGGATAATAACTACATTATTTTGTGTTTATATGTTGATGACATGTTTATAGCTGGGTCTAACAAGGATCACATGAGTGAGCTAAAACAACAGTTAGCAAAATATTTTGCTATGAAAGATTTGGGGCAGCAAAAAAAATCCTTGGTATGAAAATTTGTAGAGATAGGAAAAACAAAAAATTATTTTTATCTCAGGCTAATTATGTTGAAAAGGTGTTGTAGAGATTTCATATGGAGAATGCAAAATCTTTCAGCACACCTTTGCCTAGTCATGTTAAATTGACTAAGGATATGTGTCCAAAGACACAAGAGGAGGAAGAAAAAATGTCCAAGGTACCATATGCTTCAGCTGTAGGCAGTTTAATGTATGCCATGGTATGCATGAGACCGGATATTGCACATGCTGTAGGAGTTGTTAGCAGGTATTTGAGTCATCCCAGAGTTGAGCATTTCAATGCGGTAAAAAGGATTCTCAGGTACTTGAGAGGTACATCCAATAATTGTTTATGTTTTGGGGGCTCTAATACTGATTTAAAAGGCTATGTTGACTTAGATTTGGTAGGGGATATAGATACCAGGTAGAGTACCACAGGTTATGTATTTATAGTTGGTGGGACAACAATGAGTTGGATTTCTCGATTGTAGAAGGTGATTGCTTTATCCACCATAGAGGCATAGTATGTTGCTGCAACAGAGGCAACAAAGGAGATGATATGGCTACAACTTTCCATGGATGAGTTGGACAAACAACAGGCTGGAAATTACTTGTTTACAGATAGCCAGAGTGCTATACATCTTGCAAAGAGTTCTTCCTTTCATTCTAAAACAAAACACATATAGTTGAGATATCATTTCATTCGGTCAGTGTTGGAGGATGGATAGGTCAAGTTGGACAAGATACATACAGATGTTAATCCAGCAGATATGTTTACGAAGGTAGTGAAAAGGGAGAAGTTGAGCTCCTCTTTAGCTTCGGTTGGCCTTCAAGGTTGAATTCAAGTATAACAGAGGAGGAGGGTCCAAGGTACTTATTTCTAGTGGGAGCTGTAATTGCAGTAGTGTCGTCCAAGATCAGTCTCCAAGTGGGAGATTGTGTTGGTGTGGAGCCTGATCAGTCTCCAAATGGGAGATTGTTGGTATGAGGCGACTGATCATGCTATACTATATAGCCCATGGTATACTATACACCCTAGCACGTATCCTTGCTGGGGGTCCGGGGTTGGGTCGGGCCTTGGGTGGGGGGTTGGGGGCAACAGCCCCCGAGAAAAATTTTCCTCCTACTTTTTCGCGTCATCACTGAAAAAGGGAAAAATCAATGAAAAAAGAAAAATCCCATCACTATTTGTTTGGCCAAAACTCCTCTATAGCATGCTCATACTAAGAATGTTGATATTCATTATCACTTTGTGTGAGAGATTCTTGAGAATGGTAAGGTCTTGATTGATAAGGTTGACACTTTGAATAATGTCACAGATTCTCTCACAAAGCTAGTGACCAAAGATAAGTTCTCTTGGTCCAAGGAGGTCATGGGCCTTGATCATTGTACTTGATTTATTATTTGTATATCTTATATTTAATTGTAATGCATAATTCCAAGTGGGAGAATGTTAGGTTAGGTGACATTTACCTTGCAAACCTATGACAGTTTTATGTCTTCATGTTTCTTGGAAAGTGTCTTAGTTGACATGTGAGAAATGTATTTAATATTGGCATATTGTAATTGTATTTTCAATAGGAAATTTAATGTTGGTGGAGGATACATGCCACTAGAGGACAAAATTATCCCTCCTAGGCATTCACATTGGGAGTGTTAAGGGCCTTGAGTGGGGTGCCAAGTTTGGAGGGAAATAGGTGTCCATTGGTTCTCCATCTAGAATATGAACAATCATCAAAGCATCATGAATGCCAAAAGTTGAAGAGGCTATGGGTTAGGTGCCCATATTGAAGCCTTATGCACATGAATTAATTTATTATCACGACTCTTGGTTTTCCAAGGAAGGGGCATGGGTTTTTTCAAGTGTTTTTGGCACCTCTTGTTTCAGTTTACCAACTGTGGTTTTTCCTCCCACAAGTTCTATAAATTGGAGCCTTGAGATGGTAGCATCATCTTGTATTATTTTTTCAGTATATGGAAGTATCTGAATTGTAGGAGATTAGCAAGGATGTGTATTTTGGTGTATCTCTCTTGTGAAGATCAATAATATACTTTCCCTCTTTTGTCGTGTGGAGTTTTTCCTGAGAGGGTTTCTCCACGTAAATATGGTGTTATATTTGTTTCCTAATTTTTTTATTATGATGAATGTGCAATCGCATACATAATAAAATTTTGTAATCTTATTTTCAAATTTGAATACACATACATAAGTTAATATTGCAGCTTAGTTCCACCATGTTTTTAACATTTTTGTTTTGTTTTTGATAAAGGGAAAAATGAGTTTTACAGGGACTCGAAACCACCAAGTTTACAACAAAAGAGAAAGGAAAAAAAAGTCCAATAGAAAAAACAGGCTGCACAAAAGGAAAAAACCAGAAAAAGCAGCAGCCACCCGCAAAAGACTAGGAGGGTCAAACAAAAAACCAGCCGAAAAGCCAACAAAAAGACCAGCCGCAACTAACCCAGAGTCTTTAGAATAGACTCGGTCTCAGCCTCCAGGTTCTGCATGTCCTGAACACCCTTCTTGAAGGTTTGAATCATCTATGGCATAGGAGGAGCCTTCCTCTTCAAATTAGCCCTAGTTCTCTTTGAAATACCAACATCCTCATCTTGGTTTTTATCATTGACCTCTTCCAGATCAATCACCAAAGACCCCTGTTGAGCTTTGTCCAATTTTTCAGTCATGGCATTGATAATGATGGAATTGTGTCTTGCCATCCTATTGTTCTGCTTAGCTATAATTTTAACAGTATTTTTTATTTTATCCAACTCAATTTCAACCCTTCTGTCCATGCCCGCTTGGTTTTGGGTTTCTTTACTGGCACCATGATCTTTTCGCTCTGCCTCTTTCTTGCCAAGCACCATAACCTTGGCTCCCATTTCTTCTAGTTAACTTTGAAGGTCCCAGTTTTTTATTTTTAGCTCGTTGATTTCATGAAAGATCCATTTCAAAATTCTGAAATGGTCAGCAACATTATTCCTAGCTAAACCCAAGACATCCATAGTGGGTTTCCTTTCTAGGTTGAAGCAAGTTTTAGCAGGGTCGAGGGTTACAGGGGAACCAATTCTAGTATCTCTATCTAATGACGGGGCAACAAAGGATGAAGTATTGTTAGCACTAGAATCCTCAGAATCAGGAGAGTCTTTAGAGTACAACACAAGGTTTTTAACCAGTAGATTCTTACCAACATTTCTGGTTTTAAGGGTATAACTTCCCGGCTTAGGCGCAATGCAAGCTTTCACAAAATGGGCGTTAAGTCTTTTCTTACCAATTTGGACAGAGGACAGGCTAAGGACCATCCTAACCAGGCTCAAATTGGGAAAATTCCCCTAGCAGCTAGGTTTAGTATCATCCTTCTCAGAATCAGTAGGGGCATCCAAATTAGTAGGGGCAGGCATATTTTGGTAATATTCAACAATTAACCTAATCAAACAAGTATGCAAAATAGGATATCTTTTTGGGTTTTTCTTGTGATCATCTAGACTTTTTCTCAAAGAAAAGAGAAGATAGTAGGGAATAGAAACCTTGACCTTGTAGTGGAAATGGTTGAGTAGGGAAAAGTGATAGCCGTAGACCCTAGTGAAGTGACCATCCACAGTAATGTACTCCATGATAACATGAAGAAATTTTCTCTAGAGAGCTTTTATGGTATCGACTTCAAAGTAGCTGTTATAAATTTTCACCAGTTTCATTCTTTCCTTCTCTTTCTTCAGAAATCTGATGATAGCTTCATCAGAGAAAACCCTGTCCCTAAAAAAATTGTGTCCATCAGTGGACATTCCAGTCACTTTAGCTATAAGGTTTTCATTGAGCTCAACTTTCCTACCAAAAATGGTAAGTTCCCCAATTTTCCAATTCTTCTCAAAATACTGAGGAGCCTCTTGATTAGACCCATGGAGTTTTTCTAGAAAAGGAAGTAAACCCCCACTTTTTACTTTGTTCCACACTTTAATATTTCTTGTATGCATCTCAAAGCTATCTGGCTCAACTCTTTTCCTATCTCCACCCATTGTGGCTAGCACAGTGGGGCATACAAAGAGGAAATCTTTACTTAAAATGGTCCCGCCAAATCTAAGAGCCCACAAAGCATGCCAGGAAACCTTACAGATTAAGTGACTAAGCTCGGTCCCATACAATCTAATGATTGTGATGTAATTACCCCATCCTATCATCATTAATGAGGTGACATGCTTCTTGCCCATGTGACGCATCATAGTTCAATAAGGCCCAGACATTAACGCTTAATTCACTAATATTTAGTCAAGTACACTATCCTTTGCTCCTAACCCCTTCATTCGCAAAAAAATCTACCACAGCATTGGCTTCTCTATAGGTGTGTGAAATCTTTATTTTATCAAACTTGGCTAAGGTCGAGATAGCATCATCAATCCAAGACTTAATAGTCCACGAGGGGGGGACCTACCTAAAAGACAATCAATAATATTTTTGGAATCCCCTTCAAGCCAAAGGTTTTTAAAATTTAGACTATGGGCCAAATTTATAATATGAAAAGCTCTAGCAGCCTCAACTAGGTGATTGGTTTGAGATCGAAGGGGAGTGGTAGTCGCACCTAGAAAGTTGCCAAAGGAATCCCTTATGACTCTGCCACAACCCGCCGCCCCAGGATTACCTTTAGCCACTCCATTGAAGTTGGATTTGACCCATCCATTAGGTGGAAAAGACCAGCAAACACCCTCTCTATTCTTCTTAGCTTGTTTAAGGGCATAGGGAAAATCAAGACTTATACTCCATTCCTTAGCAACCTTAAGATCATAGGACGAGTGAGCCACTTTCTCAGAGTTGCTAACCTTCTGGGAGATAGCATTGACATTTTCTTTCAGAAATATGATTATTTTATCAAAAACAATATCCACTGGTGCTTCTTTATCTCTGTAAATTCCATTGTTTCGTTCTTTCCAAAGACCCCAAGCAACGTGAGGGAAAGACAAATCCCACAAGTAATGAAGTATAGGATTGTGAGTCGGGGCTTTCCATTAAAAGAAGAAATCTTCAATAGACAAGGGAAATACCCAAGATAGGTGCCAGTAGTAGATTATTTTTTCCCAAATTGAGGCAACAAAAGGACAGTGAAGAAATAGATGACGCACTAACTCTACCTCCATCTTGCAAATAAAACATCTATTAGGTATTTGAAAGCCATGCTTATATAGGTTATCAACCGTGAGCACCTTATTTTTGAGAAGGATCCATAAAAAGATATTGATTTTAGGGACCAGTTGTTTGAACCAAGCCTTTGACTAGAAGGGAGGAGAAGCCTAGAAAGAAGTAAGCCAAGAAAAAGCAAAAGAAACAGAATAATTGCCCGAGGGTTCATCACTCCAAACAATACGATCTTCTGTCTGATCAAGGCAGATTCTGATAGCAAGCAAAGAAGACTAAATAGGAGCAAGAGCCTAACTGACAAGGGATAGATCCACCCATTTTTCATCCACATGATAGTCTTTCACATATGAGCCAAAAAGAGCTTTGCAATTCTCAGCCCACCCACTATAGGAATCAATTTTTATAAGGGGCTCATTAAACAACCATCTATCCTCCCAGAATCTTGTTTGGTTTCTGCTTCTAACTTGCCAACCCACTCCAGATTCAACAAATTTTCTTCCATTAATCAAATTATTCTAGCATGTTGAGCCTCTAGGAAGAAGATGGGATTCCTTCATAATTATAAGGGATCTATTACTCTCCAAATATTTGCTTGCTAGGATATTAGTCCATTCCCTTGAGGACGAAAATATTCTCCAAATTCGTTTAGCTAGAAGAATCTTGTTAACCATTCTGATTTTTCTAAGACCTAAACCTCCGGCCTTTTTTGGTCTGCACACCAGATCCCATCCTATTAAAGGTAGTCTTTTTTTTTCTTCAACACCCGACCAAAGAAATATTTTTTGAATCTTTTCAATAGCATCCGCGAACTTAGCAGGGATTTTGAAGAGGCTCAGAGCATAAATCAAAAAATTCTGAAGAGTAACTTTGAGGAGTTGAAGTTTACCCGCTTGGCTTAACAGAGCTCCTTTCTAGCTAGCAAGCTTCTTACTGAACGTCTCAACCAACGAAATCCAAAAGGATTCTGGGGGTTTAAGGCTTAAGGGTAAGCCAAGATAGGTGGCAGGCAAGGACTCCATCTTGCAACCAAGGATTATGGCAATTTTATTCTGTGTGTGAATAGGAGTGTTGAAGAAGAAAAGAGAGCTTTTCTGTTTATTAATCAGCTGTCCTGATGCCCTCCCATACTCATCCAATAGAGATTTCAAGCTTCCAAGCTTCCATGTATAAGTGCACAATAATAGTAGGAGTTTTTCATCCATATTTTAAACACTTTTCCTAGTAAACCATTTTCTTCTCTAAAGGTACATAATTTCATTTGTTCAAACCAACACATAGGTACATTGTGACAATCAGAATAGGATAAATTGTGTATTAGTTATTATATGTAGCAATATAAATATTCAATCCTTACACATAGCATAGAATTTAACACATTAAAGAAAAACCCCTTGGTCGTGTAGGACCAAAAGTGAATGAGGTCTTACCCACTTCAATAATTGGTCCTTAGTTTTTCAGAATGAATATACGTCCTAAGATTTTCTTCCTAGGTTTACATCCCTAGCATTTGGGAGATTATTCAACCTTAGAGATTTGGGACCTAGAAATCAGATCACCAACAAATTTAATAAAAAAATATCACACAATTTGTGAAGTTCGTAGTATTTTACCTTCCATAATTTACAATGTAATTGCTAAATGTATGTAAAGTGTGAATTCCACTAAATTAGGTGTGAAAAATTGTGTAAAGTCCTTGTGATTGTCAAGTCATAAAATTTATTTGATCTTAATTATAGAAACACAAATCCTTCTTATAATGATATGATGAAACACAATCACACCGCCTCTATAATGGATACATACAAATTTATTCAAACCAAGAAAATAAAGAATAAATATTATATTGCTCTTCCAAATAAAAAAACAAGTAATACAATAACACTAAACCCACATCCTTCACAATCTACCTAAAATAATTCTTATTAAAATAATAATTTTATAATAATAAACATTATATTTAATTTAATTGTAAAACCTTATATTTCATATAGTTGTACATGAACTAATAAAATATTTGAGTAAAAGAGGTTTTGTTATAAATATGCAAAATTGAAAAGAGTACAAACTAAGGCAGATAAGCTAGTTACGAACAATCTTCAAAATCTGTAGAACATTTATGTTCATTACTAGTACATTGCCTTTGAGTGAATTAATCTTCTAGGCCCAAATTAGGGTTGAGTATTTCAGGACCCAGCCTCACTGCATTTATATAATTTACTGGGCTGTGGGCTGAAAGCCCCGGAATCAAAATTCCCGGACTCAAAACTGCAAGTATTCTGATGAAAATAGAAACTTTAGTTTCTTTGAATTCCTTTCCCTCTCTGTAATGTAGAACTAAACACTGCAACAATTCCCAAAGCGCAATTATTTTTATGTATATGAGGAACCCAACTGAAAAATTTCTGTTGGGGGTCTCCAGCAGATTCTGTCACAACATAAAACAATATATTAAATCCATGGAAAGGGTGTAGAGAAATTTGAAGAAAATCACTATTCTAAACAGTAATTAGTACCTTCTCAGAGTAGAAGCTGTTGTAGTAAAGACACGCTCCGAAGTGCTTGTACATGAATATATTATCATCAAAAGGTATTCTGGGAATAAGGTCATTAGAATATGCGATTCTGAAATATCTCGGTACTACTACCTGATTCAGTTTCCTGTTCATGAAATCTGCAAATGTTTTATCACCAACTCTGGGCTGTCCAAATGTGTAAATCGCCAGCAGTTTTTCCACCAACTTTTCCTCTTTCAGAAACAACATTGCTGTAAACAATACAGCCAAGGCTCCTCCTAGACTGTGACCTGTCACAATGAATTTTGCATTTTTGTGGGCTTGTAAAAGATCTTTCAGCTTTTTAAGTAGCACATCATAGGCCAGATATTTGTCAGGGTCTTGTTTTTCCAAATAGCATGAGAATTTTTTATCATTTGAACAATTTGATCGGTTTGCCAGACCCAAAGCCTCTAGAAATCCAAAGTGGACCTTTCCCATTTGAGGGTAGTCATACCAAGAAAAATCTACATCTGTTATGTAATCATCACTCTCAAATGGCTGTGTTCCTCTGAAGGCTATCACTATTAAACTGGCATCCGTTTTCTTATTACACAATATAAATGCATTTGTAGATTTCTTCTTCAAGTAATCTGGTAAATTATCCATATCAATGTATCAGTATTCAGAAAAACGCAACCAGATAGAAAATTGTTACCCACTAAAAATATAAAATTTCTTTTTATTGAAGTACATATACTCTTCTTTTCCATACCGTTCCAACAGTCGAAGAACTCCACAAAGTGCATCTGCAAGATTTGGTATTAAAATTTGAAGTAAAAGATGAATTTGAACAAATTCCTCACTGTTGTGATTGCAAAGTGCAAAGTAAGATTTTGAAATAAATAAATCAGTGCCCTACCTTCCAGTGTTGGTCGACCGTCTTCCTTATAACCAACGGATTTTCATAGACTATGGTTGAAGCCATAACTGAAATATCTGAAAAGGATCTGTCCCCAGGGTTCATGGGTTTTGAGCCATTCATGCTTAAATCGTCATTTGGATCATCCTGAGGGCCACTGTTATACAGGTCTGAGCGCCCAACCAGAAGACCCATAAAACTTAAAAATGCTTCTGATTTTCTTTTGGGTATATTTATACTTCCTGCAAAAAAAAGTACATTTCATAAGTGATTTTCTCTTTTTTGTTTGTTTATTAATTTCAATTTGCGTATAGATTATAGAGTGTGATCTAAAAGGTTTCATAAATTTTTTTACATAATTTAATTTAAAAATATTCAAACGATATAAAATGTTGTTCTCTTCGCTTGTTATAGAATGTGATCCAAAACATCAATGAAAAAAAATCTACAAGATAGTCTATTAGATAAATGGTGGAGCATAAAAAGGAAACAATTCAGTAGGCACCCTGCAGACAACTTACAATAGATCGACAAACAAGAGGACTATTCAAGGCCTCGACAATGAACTATGAAAGAGAAGTAGACAAATATAAAATTTGAGAAGTGCCTAAATATTTTTGGTTAAAGAGTACAATTCTGTTGATCATCCAAGTAGTTGAATCTGCCCCACCAAGAAAAAGGGATTTACCCAACTGAAAGAAAAATGTTTAATCTTAATCCTATGAACACAGGAAAATAATGATTGAAGGCATTTACCATGTAATAGCTTGAACAGAGTTTTTAACAATCCTCCATTATGGAAAAACAGGTTCAGAAGAAATTCTACTAGGTTCCCCAATTTTCTCAAGGGTTTTTCAACATACTTAGCAATTATTATCAGCATAAGGGAGAGCTTCATTTTCCAGTTCCCTTCCAGGTGTAATTCATTTGAATCTGGACGACCAATGACGCAAGATTTCGATCCACGAGGCAAGATTACGCTCACAAACAACTTCAACAAAGAGCATTTCTCAGGGCACGCTATCAAGTAATCTGCCCCCATGTTCACAAATTTTCTTTCAGTGGTCAGCAGCTCCGAAGAAGAAAAAAATGGACTGCCAATATTTACAAGTTGAAGCATTTGTATTCAAGAAAACTCATGAAACATGTGCATTGGCATGTGAAAGAGAAGATTCGCTGCAGCTTCTTGTATGTTGAATTAGTCAGAATATTAATAATACCTCTGCAAAAAAGCGAATAAACAGGCAAACCAATAATGGCAGTATTTTTATTTTATCTGTTGGCGAATCATTCGTCGTTTCACATTTCACATCATAGCTGGTATCTTCGTTGTAACTTATCAGAACATGAGATGAAATTAATGCAGGCCAAGTTGACATCAATAACAGTATAACAAGACAAACAATATGGGCTAGAAGTTAGTTAGATTGTCTTTGAGTTATTCTTTTGTGCATTTTTTTAAGCTTTTCTGTCCTTGTCCATCTGTGCTGTATGAATCTTCACACTCATCCTACACGTGACTTGCATAATTTTTAATTTATTATTATTATTTAAAAACAGTTAATTTTTAATTATATAAACGAAAGATGTATATCACAATTTGATCCAAATAAGTCAAATATCCCGGTGGTCATCACCGTATGATTTAGGAAATCTTGAATGATTATTCACGTGATTATGAATATCTATATCTATTTTGATTTGATTTATTTTTATTAGGTACATTCATTATGATTCAAATTTTAAGAAAGCGTGATTGGATTAGTTTTAACCTCTGAATGATCTTGACAAATCCCTACTTGTAACTGTTTAGAAGAAAGAGACTTCTAACTTAAATATATATTTACTCGTTATCGATTTATTAAAAGAAAAAAAATTCTCATATCTATATAGTTCCATTATTTAAATAAAAATAAATAAAAATAAAAATTTAAGAATACAAATTCTAAATATAAAATTTTAACTCCACAAACCACCATAAAACATCTATACCTCACAAATTTCAGTATTGCTTTTGTTCTTTTATTTTTTTACTTTGGGGATTGATTTGTGTACACAATTATTGATGGCTCTAGGAAAATTCACGGCCACCAATTCACCCTCAACAATTCATGGCAGGAAAATTCACCGCCATGACAATTCACTGCGCCAAAAATTAATTTCCAATGGAAAATTAACCGCCACCAGCAATTCACTGCCATGGAAAATTAGCCACCAAAAATTCATGCAATTATTTTTTCGTGTGGTAAATTGTCATGATGATGAATTTTCCATAGATGAATTGCTGACGATGAATTTGCCCTATGCCATTACTGACACTACAAACTTCCTCCAAAAAGAGTAAACATACGAATGTCACAAGGCTGACATTTCCTCTCTTCCAAACATTTGTTGGTGGACAGAATGAAAAATACAAAATATAAACGTCCGAATGTGCTGCTGCACAATAAAGACTATTGTATTTCTATTGCTTGCTTAAACAGATTTACATCTATTGGGAAAACTATAATTATTCACGGCTGGGCATTTATTGTTGTCTTTTCTAATTATGTATCGCTGTCTTAAAAAACTTGCATTAATGTTCTTTTTTGGCTGTTTTTATTTTGATGTTATCTTTAACTTGTGTGAGCTGTAGCTACACATTAATTTTTCTACTTTTATCTTTTGCCTTTTCGGTGAGCCTAGCAATGTAAAAATAAAGAAAAGGAAAGAAAGAAAAAGAAAAAAGGAGAGTCGTCATTTTGTATTGTATTATGCTGCATTAGGAAGAGAGAGCATAGTCCAGCTCAAGCTTGGTCCAGAATAGAGTAACATACAGTTTTATGTGCAGTTGTAGCTACTGCTTATTATTAATGAATATATTTATAGATCTGAAGTTAATTTACGTGCAGATCTGGTTTCATAAACAGCTATAGCTGTTATTTTCTCTTGCTCCGAATTTTCTGGGTTGTTATGTTTATATTCTATTTTTTCTGTTCAAATCGAATCATCTATTTTTTAAAGCATTAAGTTTGTTTTTATCTCTTCTGCTCCTCCTTTAGAACCTTCATCTAATATCAGAGCCAAAGGAACCTCTGCTCTTCTATTTTTTCTGAGTTTTTTCTTCATTTTCTTGAAAGCCATTAATGGTCTCCACATCCGATATGTTCCTGTTCAGTTTGTAAACCTGTATTTTCATAGGAAAGAATTATGAGCATTGGTCTTTAACTATGAAAGCATTGTTTCGGTTGCAAGATGTATTGAAGATAGTTGAAAATGGTTATGTGGAACTAGCAAACCAGACAACATATAATGCCCTCACACAAGTTGAGAAAGATGCTTTGAAAGAATAGAGGAAGAAGGATGGTAAAGCTTTATTGAATTATTCTACATCCATCAAGCAATGCATGAGAGCATACTCCTAAGAGTAGCAGCAACAGAGCAAGCCAAGGAGGCATGAGATACACTACAAATTGCTTACCAAGGTATGGACAAGGTAAAGACTGCTAAATTACAAATGCTTGGAAGATTTTTTGAAAATTTATCAATGAAAGAATCAAATTAAATAGAATATTTCTTTACTGATGTTGGTCTAATTAATCAAATAAAATCACATGGAGAGGTCATAGAGGGTAGGAAGATTGTTGATAAGGTGCTTAGAAGTCCCCCTTCTAAGTTTGACCCTCTAGTTGTGGCTTTGGAGGAAACCAAGGACTTGAGTCAGTTTACTATTGATGAGCTTCATGCCTCTCTCATCAATCATGAATATAGACTAAATAGGTCAAACATATCATTGGAAATTGCATTTTAATCTCAGTCATCTATAAGCCATGGAAGAGGACCCCAAAAATTCAGTCCTAGAGGTAGAGGGAGAAGTTCTCCTAGAGGTGGACATAGCAGTACCCTACAAATGTTGGTGGTAGAGGTCCAAATTAGAATTTCAGTTACCCAAGTGGCCAAAGGTTTGACAAGTCACACATTCAATGTCATTATTGTAAGAAGTTTGGGCATTATGCTCATGAATGCAAGAAAAAGTAATATGACTAGCACAAGCAAGGTCAAAATCAATCATGTAGCACTCCCACAAACACTATGTTTATTGCATGTGCTAGGATTGCTGAAGCAATTCCTACAAACTCTTTAGTTGTGTGCAACATTTTCCAAGAAAGCCCATGTGACATATGGTATTTGGATTTCGGTTGTGGTAATCACATGACAAGTAATGTAGATTTATTTTCTAGCTTGGATGAATCAATTCAAACTAATGTCACGCTTGATAACAACAACAAGGTTACTATTTTGGGTAAAGGTATAGATAATATTCTAACAAAAAAAGGGGAGAAAAAGTTATGCATAATGTGTATTATGTTGTTGGGCTAAAACATAACTTAATGAGTATTTGTCAGTTGGTACATGGAAAACAATGAGTGTGTGATTTTGGATAGGTTTCCAAGCAACCAGTTGCTTTCCAAAGTGCAAATGACTAGCAACCAGATGTTTCCCTTGAGGGTAAGGCCAAATATAAAGAGAAAAATAGCCCAAGTTGTTCATAAGACAAATTATGTACATTCCATAGCTACCTTTAAGGAAAAAAACACAAAACAAGAGTTGAAATAAATTATGTAGATTTAATAAATTTTAGAACAAGCCAATTTAGCTCTGGAGAAGCAAAAGGTAGTGGTGGAGAAATTCAAAAAACATTTTAGTTAGTTGTAAAGGATGAATCTTGGTTGTGGCATTTTCAATTTGGACATTTGAATTTTGGAGGGCTGAAGCTACTACATGTGAAGAACATGGTGAAAGGTTCACCATTAGTTGAGAAACTAGAAAGAGTTTGTGAAGGTTGTATCTTGGGCAAACAACATAGAGAGTATTTCTTGTTTGGAAAATCAATAAGAGTAAGAGTGCCACTTGAGATTGTTCATTCAGATATTTGTGGGAAAATGCAAACACTGGCCATAGGAGGTTACACTTATTTTCTTACTTTTATCAATTGATAATTTTACAAGAAAAACTTGGGTTTACTTTTTAAAACATAATTCTAATGCATTTGCTTATTTTTAGCAATTCAAAGCACTTGTGGAGAAGCAAAGTGGCTACTACATCAAGGTTTTGAGGATGAATAGAGGTAGTGAATATATTTCAAATGATTTTCTCAAATTTTATAGCTTACATGAAATGTACACAAGCAATTTATAGCCCACTATACACCTCAAAAAAATGGTGTGGAGGAGAGGAAGAATCAAACCGTTATGGAGATGACATGTAGTATGTTGGAAACTAAGTATTTGCCTAATGACTATTGGGTTGAGGCAGTGACATTTGTTATTTATATCATGAATAGGTGCCCAACAAAGAGTGTGAAGAACAAAGTCCCTCAAGAGGCTTGGACAGGTATGAAACATACTGTTTCTCATTTTAAGGTATTTGGCTGTGTTGTAAATGCACATATTCCTAATGAGTTGAGGAAGAATTTAGACAATAAAGGATAAAAATATATATTTGAAATGGTTATTCAGAGGATACAAAGGCATATAAGTTGTTTAATCCTATCAGTAGGAAGGTCATAATCAGTTGTGATGCTTAGGTGAAGTGTAGGATGGATGTGTAGAGAGGACTATAAATATAATAGTTGTTGTTTGTAGGTGAAGACCACCGAGCCCAAGATCAACATTTGAAGAATACACTTTCACAGATGCGAGAGAAGTAGATATGCTATTTCACCAAAAGGAGGAAATAAATTGAGATGCTAAAAATACATATTGTATAGGCTTTTAAAGCCATGAAAATATCAAATGGGTGAGAAAACTACCCCATGGGAAAAAACCACTTGAAGTTATCTACCCTAAGATAAACTTAATACACTAACACCCCCCTTACGTGCAAACTTAGGGATAATTTTTATACAAAATGAAGACACAATGGGTCCCGACTACACAACCATGTTAGGTACCTATTTACAATGCAAAAAAGATAATCTCTCACAACTGGAGAAAAGGAGAAAAACCCTATGGGAAAAAACCCCTCTCCAAAAGAGAGAAAAGAAAATGAAAATGATGCATGGATAGGGGTCTCAATCAAACCCCCCGAAGACTACATACATCATGTATATACAATAAATGACCCCCCCCATAGGAAGGAAAAAAAGAGATATTATATCCCCTCCATAATGAAGAAGCTCCAATGCTGATGAATTATGTATGAAAACAAAAGATGATCCAATTCCTACAAGCAACTCCTCTCCCCTTAGGAAGAAACAGGTCCACCAAATGATGAAGCCACTCTATGTCCAACTGGAAAAAGGAAGTATCCAAATAGAAATCTATCAAGAGTGAGGAGGAGTCTCCAAGCATGAATAATCCACCACATAATCATGATAAAAAACAACCAAGAAATGTGAAAAATCAAGTGAAGGCTCATCAATGTCAATCTCCAAAGACAATCTAGATGTATCAACAACCACACTGAAACTATTATCAAAGAGAAGAGAAATCCACTCAAGTATGTCTTCCAAATTTGCAAGATGAGACTCCACAAACTAATCTGAGATGCCTGCCAAATACTCATCTAATAAAGCAAGATCTGGAAAACTATGACCAACTTTCTCAAGAGAAGAACTCAAATTTGAAGAAGTAGGAGGTGAAGGGGGAGGAATCTCAACATTAGTACATCAAGAACCCAAGATTCAAGTGACCAAACTTCTCCTCACAAACATGATCCACCCTTGATGGAAAGGTATGAACATCAACCAAAGAAACATCATCATCAAGAATAAAATGAGAGAAAGAATATAAGCGAGATGCATGATCCACCACCCCTATAGCAATGATATCTTTAGTTTGTATGTCTCAAATGTATACATGATCAATAGTGAACTCAACTATCTTACTTTGCACACCATGAGCAATTTGATAAACTGAAAGAAGATTAGTGGTCAAGGAGGGTACATAAAGAACATCATTAAAAGATCCTTCACCCATATCAATAGAACCTTTTCCACAAACTTTCATGTAAGTATTGTTAACCATCAAAATGTTAGGTGAACTACAAGTCTCAAAAGAAGAGAACATATCCATAGAAGATGCCATATGATGAGATGCACCTCAACCAAGAAGCCATTTCCCATTTTTAGGAATAGTGGAAGCCAAGAGGGCTTTACTTGTCATCCCATTAGCAAATCCTGCATTCCCTGTCTGTGTTGGTTTGGATGATGATGTAGATGGATATGTAGAAGAAGAAGGAGAATTTGATGAGGGCAGTGAGATGTTTTTCTTCTGAAGAAGGTGAGTAAGATCATCAATCTTGTTAGTATAACACCTATGCTCATCATGTCCAGATCTTTTACAATAAGTACATTTGATCTTATTATTTTGTTATGGTTCCTCTTTGGAAGAGGTTTTGGTCTCAGGAATAGGATTCTTAACTTTCTCATTAGACTTAGAATCCTTTATTTTTTTCTTGTTCTTTCCACTTGAAGATTGAGCCATCAACGCATGACTCTTAGGAAGAGAATCTATCTGAATCAACTTGGCTTGCTCCCTAGTCAATCTATCACACAACTCCTCAAATGAAGGTAGAGGCAAACACTTGAAAGGGACCTCTTAGTTTTTACAAGATCAAGAAAATACACTCCTAATCATTTTTGGCATGACCACATCCTTTCAATTGTGACAAAACCAACTTGAATTGATGCAGGAGTATCCTTGGTTCTTGACAATCTTGCATCAACCAAAAATATTTTCTTTCAGTTTTGTTCTTGTTCAGTTCAAGTTGGTGGATTCATCATATTTGCTCACCAGACCCTATGGATCTATGTTTGCATCGTGGACATGTTCATTTTCCTTATTCCAAGATTGGAGTGTGATTGGATCTTTTTGTGGCAAGTTATCACTTTTGGATTTAGTGGTAGTTTCTTGAACCAGCACTAGAATAATTTTCTTAACCAACGACTAGTTTGATTGTTTGTGGATCTTTCCTGTAACTTGCAGATCTTGACGGTGTGATTCAAATTGTTCCATGGAGTGTTCTTGACCTTAATTGTAGGTCCACACTTCATCATATGCATTCAACGAGGAGTAATTCAAATTTGAAGGTGACCTATCCATGCACATTTTACGTTTTCTTTCATTGGAGATTGTAATGATATTTGTGTCGATGCAAAAGATTCTAGATCTATAGATATGATATAAAGCTTGTAGTAGATCATTAGGATAGTAGAGAAGTTGATTAAGTAGAATAAGGTAGATTGCATGTGTAAGAATTCTGTTCACATTAAGGAGCATATATCAATAATTTATTTTGAGCATGTTGTATCAGGCCTATGAGCCGAATTTGTAAGCCTAGATGTTGCTAACTGATTGTAACAAAGATTTTTGTTAATGAGAATGTTTGAATCTGCATTTTCCTCCAGATTCCGTGTTGCTTTTGTTGTGTGACTCTTAGTCTGGTTTGTTCTCTTTGAGGACCCTCCTACCGTGGTTGCACTAGATTGGTATTAGAGAGATTTGATCCATGAGAGATCATCAAAATTCACGGAGTCTTGTTGAAGATTTGTTGTGGGGCAGAAAACTAAGGATCCAACCTGCAATTACAGAGGACTTATGTAAACATGGCGAGAAGAAGAAATGTCAGAGGAAATGGAGCACATGGAAATGCAGAAATTTAATGGAGATTTTGAGAGGAATTGCTGCTAGATTAGATGTAGTCAAAATGGCCTAGAGGAGAGGCCAAATAGTTGATGATTTGAGTGATGAAGAGGTAGAAGTATAGGAAGAAAGGGAAAGAGAAGATCAACCTAGCCTAGACCAGGGAGAAGAGAGAGGTTCATAAGAGCCCTAACTAGAGAAAATACCAAACCACAGTTCAATCCACCAGATTATAGAGGTAAGTTGGATTCAGATGAATTGCTTGATTGGATAACAAAGATGGAAAAGTATTTTGATTTTGAAGGTACCATTGAAGACAAGAAGGTGAAATTTTCTTGTACAAAGTTGAAAGGAAATGCATCCCTTTGGTGGGAACACTTGCAGATAGATAGGAAAATAAGAGGAAAGGAGAAGATAAAATCATGGGATTGGATGGTGAATAAGTTAAAGATAAAGTTTATGCCTGCAGATTATCAGACCAGTTTGTTCTAGAAGTTGTACAATTTGAAGCAGAAGGAGTCAAGTGTGACAAAGTATATTGAGGAGTTCTACAAGTTGAACATCAGATCTAGACATTCAGAGGATGGGATCGAGCAAGTAGCCAGATATGTGAATGGATTGAGGTCATCTATATAGGATGAGATTATTTTGATCAAGTTGTAGAGTATGGAAGAGGCATACCAATGTGACCTAAAAGTAGAAGTGAAGTTGAATAAAAGACATGAGCAGAGGTAGAGAGAAAGAGGTGGAAGATTTCAAAGAGGAAGAAATTTTATTGGAGGAGGAAGATGATCTTTTGCAGATCAAAATAAAGATAAGGAAGTTAGTAAGAATGATCATTCACACTGTAGAGATGATGGAAACTATTACCGAAGAGGAGGATATCGTGGTTACTAGAACAAGGGTTATAGAAGAGATGATAGAGGATAAGAGAAAAGAGTATTCAAGGGAACTTTCTTTAAATGTGGTGGAGAAGGACATAAAGCATTTGAATGTAATCAAGGAGAGACAAGTAGAAAGACATAAAACAATAGAAGAACAACCTTTTTTGAGGAGGATCATGCTGGATCATCTAAAAAATTGGAAGATGGAGAAGTGTTGGTAAATAGAAGAGTATTGTGTCAAAGTGAGATGGAGCAATAATTGTTGCAGAGAAAGAATTTGTTTCAAAGCAGATGCAAGGTAGTTGGTAAATGTTGCAAAGTGATTGTTGACAGTGGGAGTTATGAGAACCTAGTTTTTGAAGAAATGGTGACCAAATTGAAGTTGGAAATATTGAAACACTCGAAGCCTTATCAAATAGCATGGATTCAAGATGAGCATAAGATACTAGTAAGTGAACAATGTTTGGTGAAATTGAAGATAGGAAATTACCATGATGAAGTTTTGTGTGATATCATACGTATGGATGTATGCCATGTTTTGTTGGGAAGGCCTTGGCAGTATGATAGCCAGGATATTCATGATGGAAAGAAGAACACATATACCATTGTTGCTAATGGGATGAAGTAGAATTTGTTTCCATTGGAGGATGTTCCTAAAATTGAGGTTTGTACGAGTTCCAAAATTTGTTTGGTTGATGGAAGGATATTTCTGGATGGATTGAGACATGAGAACATGTGCTATGCATTGGTTCCTAAGAAGGCTAAAGACTTGAAGCATGTAGAAGAAAAACCATAAGAGATAAAGGAGTTGCTGACAGAGTATGAAGAGATCATTTTAGATAATGTACTTGATGGATTACCACCTTTGAGGAGTATTAGTCATTGCATGGATCTAATTCCTCGATCTAGTTTTCCTAATAAAGCAGCACACCGAATGACATCGGTAGAGAATGAGGAGTTGAATAGACAAGTGAAATATTTTTTGAGAAAGGGTTTGATTAGAGAAAGCTTAAGTCCATGTGCAGTACTTGCTGTGATAACACCTAAGAAGGATGGTGAATGGAGGATGTGTATAAACTCTAGAGCCATAAAAAAGATCACGGTGAAGTATAGGTTCCCTTTTCCCTAGATGGATGACATTATGGATTGTTTGAGTGGAACTAAATACTTTACAAAGATAGATTTGAAGAGTGGTTATCATCAGATCAGAATCAGAGAAGGGGATGAATGGAAGACAATATTCAAGAAAAATGAAGGATTGTATGAGTGGTTGGTGATGCCTTTTGGACTAACAAATGCATTGAGTACTTTCATGAGGCTGATGAATGAGGTATTGAAGAAATTCTTGGGTAAGTTTTTGATTGTTTATTTGGATGACATCTTGATTTTCAATAAGATTACAAAAGAACATTTGTTGCATATAAGACAAGTTTTGCAGAGGTTGAGAGAAGATCAGTTGCTAATAAACATTAAGAAGTGTAGTTTCATGAAGGAAGAATTGGTATATTTGGGAGTTGTGATATCTATAGATGGATTGAAGATGGATCTTGAAAAGGTAAGAGCAATTGTTGAGTGGCCTACACTATATATCATTGGAGAGGTAAGATCATTTCATGGATTGGCTAGTTTCTACTAGAAGTTCGTTAGGAGTTTTAGTTCTATTTGTAGTCCTATGACATAAACAATGAGAGGAGATAAGAAATATTTTAGGTGGACATTTGGAGCAAACTGGAGTTTTGAGTTGTTGAAACAAAAGGTGACTGAGCAACCTGTGTTGTCTTTACCAAAATTTAACAAGGTATTTCAAGTAGACTGTGATGCAAGTGGAAATGCAATTGGAGTAGTACTAAGTGAAGAAGGAAGACCAGTAGCTTATTTCAGTGAGAAATTGAATGATGCTAGAGGAGAAGGTATTCAATATATGACCAGGAGTTCTATGCCATAGTTCAAGCCTTGAAGAAGTGGAGACATTACTTGTTACCTAAGGAGTTTGTTTTGTATATGGATCATTAGGCTTTGCAATATTTGAATAGTCAAGGTAAGTTGAATCAAAGACACATGAGATGGGTAGAATTCTTGTAGAGTTATACTTCTGTTTTGAAACATAGGAGTGGAAAGTCAAATAGAGTTGTTGATGCTTTGAGTAGGAGAAGGAATTTACTGACAAAGATGAGAGTAGAGGTATTAGGCTTTGGTGAATTGAAGAACTTGTATGAGAAAGACCCAAATTTTGTAGAACCTTGGAGAGCTTGTAAAGAACTATTTTTAGAGGATAGGAGCCAGTGGTTGGATTATTTCATTCAAGAGGATATGTTGTTCAGAGGGAAGAAGTTGTGTATACCTCGGAGTTCAATGAGGAAAAACTTGGTGAAAGAAAAGCATTGTGGAGGATTGTTAGAACACTTTGGAATTGATAAGACAATAGCATTGGTAAGTGAGAATTATTTTTGGCCACAAATTCATAAGGATGTTAGGAAATTCGTGCAGAGTTACCGAGTTTGTCAAGTTGCAAAAGGGAGTAGTCAGAATGTTGGATTGTATAAGCCTTTGATAGTTCCAAAGAAACCTTGGGAGGATATCAACATGAATTTCATACTTGGTTTGCTGAAGAAACAAATATGTAATGATTATATATTTGTGGTAGTAGATAGATTTTCTAAAATGGCACATTTCATATCTTGTAAGAAGACAATAGATGCAATACATGTAGCAAACTTATTTTTCAAGGAAGTGGTTAGATTGCATGGATTACCTAGGAGTATTGTTTCAGATAGAGATACAAAGTTTGTTGGTTACTTTTGGAGGACACTTTGGAGGAAGTTAAAGACATATTTGAAGTTTAGTTGTACTTTTCAACCACAGATTGATGGATAGACAAAGGTAGTAAATAGGAGTTTGGGGAATTTTCTAAGATGTTTGGTTGGAGAGAAGACCAGAAGTTGGGATTTAGTCCTTAAACAAGCAAAGTTTTCTTACAATAATTTAGTGAATAGGAGTACCAAAAAGACACCTTTTGAGATTGTTATTGGAGTTCATCCTAGAGGTATATAGAAGTTATGAGACATTAGTATGGAAGATAAAAGGATTGCAGAACTAGAGGAATTTGCAGAACGTCTGAAGAAAGTGCATACTCAAGTGAAGGAGGATTTGGAAGATATGAACCAGAAGTATAAGGAGAAAGCAGATGAAAAGAGGAGACATAAGGATTTTGAATTTGGAGATGAAGTGATGGTGTATTTGAGGAAGGAAAGATTTCCAATTGGTACATACAATAAGATGAAGATGTGGAAGTTTGAACCCTATAGGATTTTAAAGAAATTTGATTTAGGAAATGCATATGAAGTAGAGTTACCAGATGACATGGGTATATCACCTATATTCAACATTGCAAATCTACATCAGTACAATGAAGTAGAATTCAGTGAAGGTAGTTAAGCAAAATTGGAGAATCAGTTTCCTAAACAAAAATCATATGAGATTGAAGAGATTTTGGATATTAGAGATGGGAGTAAAACTTGTGGAAGACAATACAAAGAATATCTTGTGAAGGGGAAAGGCAGACCAGTGGAGGATTCTTCTTCGATTTCTCAAGCTGAGGCAGACCGTCTTGGTTTTACTTTAGCCCAAAAAAAGTGAGGGAATCACTTTTCAATAACCCTAGATGTTTGATGCAAGAGAATCCTTGGTTCTTGGAAATATTGTTTCAACCAAAAATATTTTCTTTCAGTTTTGTTCTTATTCAGTTCAAGTTGGTGGATTCATCATATTTGCTAACCAGACCCTGCGGATCTATGTTTGCATCATGGACATGTTCATTTACTTATTCCAAGATTTGAGCACGATTGGATCTTTCTATGAAAATTTATTACTTCTAGATTTAGTAGTAATTTCTTGAACAACTACTGGAATAATTTTCTTAACCAATAGCTAGTTTGATCGCTTGTTAATCTTTTTTGTAACTTGCAGATCTTGATGGTGTGATTCAAATTGTTTTGTGGAGTGTTCCCGACCTTAATTATAGGTCCACACTTCATCATATGTATTCACTGAGGATTAATTCAAATCTGAGGTGAACCTATCCATGCATGTGTTACATTTTCTTTCATTGGAGATTGTAATGATCTTTGCGCCGATGCAGAAGATTCTAGATTTACAGATATGATATAAAGCTTGTAGTAGATCATTAGGATAGAAAAGAAGTTGATTAAGTAGAATAAGGTAGATTGGATGTGTAAGATTTTTTCTCACATTAAGGCTTGCATATATGAATATTGCATTTTGAGCATGTTGTATTAGGCCTGTGAGTCAAATCTATAAGCCCGAATGTTGCCAGCCAATTGTAACTGAGATTTCTGTGTATGAGAATGTTTGAATTTTCATTTTCCTCCATATTTTGTGTTGCGTCTGTTGTGTGACTCTTACTGCATGGTCCAGATTGTTCTCTTTGAGGACCCTCCTATCGTGGATGCACCATGAACTATGAAAGGAAATCCTGAATAGTGGAAAAGGCATCTAGGGAGAGAGAGGTGAGACTAGCTTCAAGTTGCAAGATTTTGAATTGATTGACCTTACCATACAACTTAGCAAGATTATTCCACACCTCTCTGGCTGTTGTACACTTCACAATATGAAACAAAAAATTATCAAACACATGGAGACCTATGAGTCCTCTCGCCTCACCCATTTTGCTTTTATGAAAAAACTTCTCAAATTCCTTAGTGAACTCGGGTTGTTCGACATCCAACATTCACCAAAGACCCAGAGATTGTAACAACTATGATATTTTGAGCTTCCATGTGTGGTAGTTTTGTGGGGTGAGCAATTCAATCCTTGGGTCTAACATGATTTATAAGGACACACACAAAGGACTAAAAGGCCCTATACACCCCCCCTAAAATGGATACAAGGAGTTTTTTAATTTCCAACCACCAAATTTTCCAAGAAATTACATTACAGAAAATGCAAAAAGAAATAGAAAATAGTCAAGCTACAAAACTTGCAATTTCAAGTTACAGAACTTATAATTGATGGAATTTTTTTCAAAAAGAATACCTTTTTTGCACCATGCAACAAACTACTGCAAACTATTTCCACAAGCTCGCCACACAACCTCTGCAAGTTTCTCTACACAGAATGATTAATCAAGTTACCACCAAAATCTCCATGTGAGCCTTAACTCACATAGCAATGACGACGTGGAAAAATAAAAATACTAGTTTTCTCCACTTTCTCACCAATGTGGGACAAAATTTTGTAGCTGGAAATTAAAAAAAATGAATTTTTCATGTCCAACAAAAAATGAAACCCTAAATATAGCTCCTAGACAATAAAAAATGCACTTCTCAATAGAGAGTTTGGCTGGAAATTTCCAATGCCACCTCCTTCAGAAATCATGCCTCTAAAATGAAATTGCTTTGGAAGTAGACAAATTGCACCTCTCCAAATGGTGTTCAAACTTCCAATAGCAAATCATTCTTTCTTAGTAGAAAATCATGCTTCATTGATTCAAAATCAAGCTTCTTAGAAGGAAAAACATGCCTCCAACTAAAAAATCATGTCTCTTCAATAGTAAAACAAATTCTCTCTTCAAACAAATGCCACGACCTCTTCACAAAACACCACCTCCAACTAACAAATCAAGGCCTATGAAGGAAGTTTGCAGCCTATGCAGGAGGATTGGAGGCCTCAATAGGAAGATTTGAAGCCTCCACACAAAAAGGGAAAATTGAGGCCTCTCCCAGCACATAATCGTTCAAGGTCTAAAGAAAAAACTATTGTTAAAAAATAAAGCCTGCCAACAGATTGTGCCTCCAAACAAAAATTGTGCCAAGAATAATGGTGCCTCAACAGAACAAAACAACTTGAAACAAAATCATGCCTTATAGAGAATAATAACTCCTTAGCAAATATCACCATTGGAATGAGTTCAAAGTCTAAGTCTCAACAGGTGATAGGTGCCCTCTAGTAGATGATTCCAACTGCTAAATACCAGACTGGCGAATCACGGTTTGTTTCAACCAAAGAAACCCCAAGATTGAAGAATAATTGAGAATTATGGAGACTCTTAATTTTTAAAATTTCAAATGCCAAAAAAAAAATCTAGCAAAAAAAGATCTCAAACTTTTGATGAAAACTCTCAAGGGAAGAAGGGTAAAATGTTTGGCTCTGATACCATATATGTGGAGACCACTGAGTCCAAGATCACCATTTGTAGAATACACCTTCACAAATGTGAGAGAAGTAGATACACTATTTCACCAAAAGAAGGAAACAAATTGAGATGCTAAAAATACATACTATATAGGCTTTTAAAGCTGTGAAAATAATGTGTGAGAAAACTACCCTATAGTAAAAAACCACCTGAAGTTATTTACCCTAAGATAAAATTAATACACTAACATTGTTCCTCATGATGGTATGGTGAATGAAGTGTTTCCATCATTAAGTACAACTCAAATAGAAGCTCTTTCCATTCTTAGGACATCACCACAAGTTGTAGCTCAAGCTACACCTCCACTCATGGAAATGAGATCTTCAAGGTGGTTGTCCACACCAAGAGTACAAAAAACTCCACAAGTAACCATAGTATCATTTACATCAAGTGGAATTCTCAGAGCAACACCAAATAGCATTGCAAGTAGTTCTGCATCTTCAGATCTAACTCTAGCAAGCATGCTACCATGAAAAAAAAGGAGTTTGAGTGAGTTGTATAATGCTACTATTACCCGATTTTCACCTATGGGCTTAGTTAGGTAGGGCAATCTATTTTTTCAAGAGTTCATGAAGGCCAGGTGGAGGAGCATTTGCATCAAGGGTTAAATCATACATTTGATGCTATTTCATAAGGAGGTATGTTGGAAAGTATGCCTCAGTTGGATCTGGCATAAAATTCCTCAAAGAAGAAAGTCACCGAGACTAGTTGAATGTCTTGCTGACTAGCATTGTGTTATATTCATTTGAAACCCTCAGGTCACCAAGACATCTCGGTCGTACGTAGTTAAGTTTTATATCTCTCTCTGCTTGGGAGGTCTCGTTGATAGTTATTCACAAGGTTGGCATAGGGGGGAATGATTTACGCTTGGGGAGATATCTTTCCGACAGAGTGGTGTCTCCTCGAAATGGTCCGAGCTCCCCAAAATGAAATAGTGCCTTCGGCGTAATGGTTTACCTTTGCTATGATCTCTGGCCGATAAATGGAGCTCTCGCCAAAAGGTTTTGGGCTCGGGGAGAAGTCCTGCAGAAAGATGGAGGTCTTGGTGAAAGTTGGTGCCTTCGCTATGATGTCTCCTTGACTTGTTGAGGTCTCGCCGAAACGAAAGGTCTTGGTGAAATGTTTGGCACTCGGTGTAAGGTCTTGCCAACCCCATGGAGTCTCAACAAAGGGGATTTTCTCTAGGGAGAAGTCTTCCTGACTCGCTCAGGTCTTGCCGAAGTGGTATCAGCTCGACGAAAGTTTATGCCTTCGGCATAAGGTCTCACCGATAGCAAAGGTCTCACCGAGAGGGATTGATATCGATATGATGTCTGGCCGACAAGGTGGACTCTTTTCAAAGGAAGTTGAGCTCGGCGAAATGTCTCATCGATTGATGGAAGTCTTTCCAAAAGGTGGGGGCTTCGGTATAACGTCTCGCTGACTGGGGGGTCTTTCTGATAGCAATGGACTTGCCAGTGGAAAGGGATATCAGTGTGACTGATGGGAACTCGCTATGACCTCCGGTCGATAGCGATGGTCTCAGTGACAATTTTAGGATATCAATATAACTCCTGCAACTTGATATGAAGTCCTGTCGACAGTCCAAAGCTATGCCGACCGTCCTGTGGAGTATAATCACATCGAGGAGACACGGCTAGTGTCTCATCGACATGCAATTCAGTCTGAATAAATTTTGATTTCCTGGGAATCTTACATAGCATGTGTTTAATGAATTAGAGAGAACTAAAGGTGAACCATTGGCCATTTGACTGATTGACTACCCCTGTGAAGAAGATCAATAAAATGTAAGCGACATGAATCTGCTCTATGATAAAAAATGGTGGATCGTTTGGTGGATAGAGGTGTTCGTCTGTAAGGATCTAAGTAGGATAAACCTATTGCTGCTTCTCAAAGAAGGTCAACTTGTAGAAGGGTCTAGAACAGGAGAAGAACAGAAAGGAGGAGACTGCAAGGATAGCTGTGATGTCTGTTGGTGGGGGCTGGATTGACATTTATGATAACACTCAGAAACATTCAAAGCAATTCTGATGGAAGTTTGAAGGTGGACACGGGGGCCAGAAGTAAATGCGATTATTCCAAAAGATCTTGAGGCCATTCCTGGAGCGATCCTTCATTGACATGGATAGCGGGGATACAAATTTAATGTATAAGTAGCTCAATTAAAAAGATCTAAGGGCAAATATTTCTGTAGGCGGATATTTTTTGTAAGCCCTAGGGTAGCAGCAGACACTTTTTGTATATATGGAATTTTTGCCTCTTTGTAAAAGAGTTGGGATTATGCATTCTGGAGAGTTAGTGATTTTTCTAAAATCCTTTCTCAGTTGATGTATGCTTTGTAACTCATTCGGATTTTGGAAAATAAAATATAGAGATTGCCTTGGAAAATAGTGTTAGTGTTCGTACTACTCTCATTTTTATCTTTTAGATTATGCAAGTTTTGAACTGTGCCTTTCTAAGTCTGCATTTGAACTTTAAAGTTGTGAAATTCATCTTTCCTTCTTAAAATATATATGCAAATTAAGCCTTTTCAAGAATGATGCATAAGTTCACAAAGTTTATGTGGAGTAAATGAAATAACTATCATTAGTTTTCCAGTGTATGTTTATCTTGTTTTATTTCATGATGTCTGTCAGTTCAATGTATCACCATAGGGATTAGTTTCTACCATTTCTTTTTTTCTTTAGTAGCCTTCTCCCTTGACTTTGCAAAATTGGTAGTATAGGTGATAGTAACACAAAGGAAGCCGACCTTCTCTGGAGGTTGACCTCTATCTACAAGAAACCCACATCATTAGAGGTCTTCCCATGTTACACTGGATTGTTGAATTTTTCATTCAATAGGGTGAAAAATCCAAGTATTAACAGTTTCTAGCACGCTTGATGGGACCAATTCCACCTTATATTGCTGGTTTGATATGCAACCAACAAGTTTTAGAGTTTACATAAGTCAATTTTGCATACTTGGCGACTCCACTAGGGGAGAAAGAACTTCAGAATTAGTGTTTTTATAGCTTATGAGAAGAGTTCAGATAAGGAGCAATTCAGTTCCTTTTGAATATTTGCAGTTGTCACCACCCAGAAGACAAGGCAGGGTAACAAAAAGGATAGGGACAACATTTATCTATTCTAGAAGAACTAAATCTACTCCTCCATCTGTGAGATCTCATATTACTGTCCCATTTTTTTGTTTCACCTAGAGTGCAAGTAAACCCACCTTGGCCACCTTTAATGGCTGCTCCCAGAAATCAGCCTTTTGTGCCATTTAATGGAGGTAGTCCATTAAATTTGGCACAACACAATGACATTCCAATGGCAGCTTTGAAAAGCTTTCCAATTTTCACTGGGGAAGATTAGACTACCCCGATTAAACATATACAAGATGTTGTTGCCTTATGTGGTGTGCACTATATCACACAAGAAGACGTAGTTGTAAGACTACTTGCAACATCATTCAAAGGAAGAGCATTACAGTGGGTCAGGAGTCTTGGAGTAGGTTCAGTTGCCACCTAGGATGAATTGGGTGACAAATTACATAGGTAGTTTCAAGACAGGTTTGGTAAATTTTCTTTGTTGGAGCAATTAACTACGATTAAGAGAGCTCCTCAAGAGCAAATGAATGATTTGAATTTCAGATTTCAAAGAACCTGGGATAGAATTCCTGCAATAGTGAGACCACCTCTAGAATTTGTATTTTTATACTTTTTGAAGGCTCTTAACAACGATATAGCCGTTATGATACAATCAATGGGTGGTGTTTCTCTACTAGATGCATTTGAAATAGCAATCAGAGTTGAAAACAACCTAATACAAGCTGGTAAACTTGCTCCTAGGCCACCAATGCCTATATTTCTAGATATTAATTTGAATATCCCTTTGCAAATCCCACCTTTTGCACCTTTGCCACCTGTTCCAGCTGCTGTAACACAAGAAATTGTTGTTCCAAGATCTTCAAGTGAGTTACAGAAGATCAAAAGTTTATTACAGGCTTTTGGAAATAAGCTTGTGACCTGGGAAAAGTAGCAATCATATAAAAGGCCTTATCAACAGTAGAATTTAGGTCAGCAACAACAATATCAAGGTAATAAATAGGCTTATCAAGGAAACTACCAGGGCCCAAGACAAAGTGTAAATACTAGACCTTTTTAGGCTTATGCTCCAACACCTGTTAGTACAGTTAAGGATCTTGTCCCTATTCAAAACAACTTAGCAATAGATTATGAGTGGTGCTACCCTTGTAACCAACCTCACAATCAGGTCACTTTCTCAAACAGACTTATTAATCAAGCACTTATGGTACAAAATGCCTCAAGTTCATAGTAGAATGCTTTCAATAACGCATCTCCAAAACACCAAGATCAACTTACCAATGATACTACCCTACTTAACTGGCAATGTGAAGAATTATGTGGATTGAATGTAGATAATTCTTCAGTTGCAGCTAACATAAGGGCGAAGAAAAGAGATTTTGAGCTTGATCAAGCAGATGATAAAGGGAAAGAAATAGCTACAGAACCATCTACATCTCAAGTGACTCGTGGTTTGCAAAGAAATCAACAACTCCCAGTTAAGGAGCAACCACACTTGCAAGCTAATCACACTGGTATAAAGGTACATCATAAAGTGAACCTAGTTGTACCTTATAAGATTCTTGATAGTATGAAAAAGATGAATGTAATGATGTCTATATGGGATTCATTAGCTATCCTAGGTCAAAAGGATATGTTACACTCAACTTTGTCAAATTTTAAAGTGTCTGGTGAATTTGAGTCTCCAATAGGTTAGGTTAGACCTATGTTGACAAATAATCGTCAAGAAAATGATAAACAACCCAACAAAGAGACAGGAAAAGAAGTTAAACCACCTCCATTTTATGTGTCTGTAATCATAGGTGATAAGTTAGTTCATAATTGTATGGAGCTAGTAGCTCAGTAATGCCAAAGAAAATTGCTGAAAAGCTTGGACTAAAGTATCAACCTTTAGAGAAAGGAGTGATTCAATTGGATGGTACTTTTGTTAATACATTGGGTGTTATTTAAGATTTGAGTCTTACCCTTCATGCTTGTCTAAATTTTTTAGTTCCTTAGGACATATGTGTCATATATCTCCCACCTTTCTTTTCTTTGTGCCTCTCAAGAGACTTTACAACTAAGATAGGTGGTTATGTGTCAGCTGATTGGTCACATATGCTGTTTAGAACTAGATATGGAACCAAAGTTACTATTAAATCTGAAAATTTGGCTAAAGATCACATTGAGCTATATAACCCAAGTCCTATCAATGCTGTTCCTACTACTGCAGACACAAATTGTGTCATTTTTACTGACAGTGAACTGGCTGTCACTCAAGAACTCCAAGAAAAAGTTGTTACGGATGTGCTGCTACATGAATGGGCTGCTGAAAATGTGTTGGATAGTCTTGAAGACCTTATTCAAGATGCTGGTATGGGTACAATTATGTAATGCTTGAACCTGATGCAGAGGTTCCAAACCTTGAAAAAATTACAGGTCAGTTGTTGCAACAACAAAGTGAATTCTGGGAAATGTTTTTTGATGGTTCTAGAAGCAAGAACAGAGTAGGTGGAGGTGAAATTCTAATTTCTCCATTAGGTGATAAGTACTTTTCAGCTTTTCATTTTGCTTTTGCATGTTCTAACAACAATGCTGAGTATGAAGGACTCATTCAAGGCCTTGCGTGGGCAAGGAAAAGAGGAATCAACTATTTGAAAGTCTATGGAGATAGTGAATTGATAGTTAATTAGGTTAGAGGGCTGAATGTTGCCAAGAATGATGCTTTGAAGTCGTATAGAAATAGAGTATGGAATATAATTAAATAATTTAAGGCCTTCAATTTGATTTCTATTCCACGAAATTAGAATAAGCATGTTGATAGACTTGTAGTAATTGGAGCATAGTTTGAAATCCCAGGAGATATCAAAAAGGATAAAATACAACATTATGTTAAGGTGGTTATTAGGCCATCAATTCCTGATAACATTAACTGGTAGGTATTTGAAAATGATGAGAAGATCTTGACCTTTCTGCTCCAGGAAGATCAAATTTTTGTAGTGAACCAGGAAAAGATTAAACAATAGTATGATGATCAAGTGATACAGCTGAAGACAAATAAACTTCCCAAAGGGCTGGTTATCTTAGAATCCATATTCAATTCTGATGATTAGCTTAAGAAGAAAAAAGTCGGCATTCAAGTGAAAGAAGATCATTATGAAGAAGTGGAAATCTTTAAAGATAAGCTTCTCAAATTAGGTAAAATATGTTTAGTTGAAGATAAGAGAGCTTTCATTGTTTTATGCCAAGAGTATCATGATGTTTTTACTTGGCAATATTTTGATTTAAGAGGGTTTGATCCTCATATTGCACAACATACAATTAAGTTAGAACCTGGCACCAAGCATGTTAGACAAAAAAAAAGACCATTGAACCCCAAGCTTGAACCTTTAATGATCAAAGAGCTGACCAAGTTAGTTGAGGGGGGTATTGTATTTCCAATTAAACACACATCCTGGGTTTCTAACCTTGTTCCGGTTAGAAAAAAGAACGGTGAGGTAAGATTATATGTAGATTTTAGAGACCTTAATAGAGTGTCTTTGAAAGATCATTATCCCTTACCGTCTATGGAATAAATTCTCCAAGCTGTTGCTAGTTTAGAGAGATTTTCTCTTTTGGATGGATATTCTGGTTATAACCAGATTCTAGTCAAAGAGGAGGATCATTATAAAACAACATTTACAACAAAATGGGGCACTATGGCTTACAAGATAATTCCTTTTGGTTTATCTAACGCCGGGGCTAGTTTCTAGCGTGCCATGGATATGGCATTTAAGAGTTTAATTCATAAATTTTTGTTGGTTTACTTAGATGACATAACTGTATATTCAAAAAATGCAGATGAGCACTTGTCACATCTCAAGCAAGTTTTTGAAAAATGTAGAGAATATGAAATATCTCTCAATCTGACAAAGAGTATTTTTGCAGTTCATGAAGGGAAACTGTTAGGCCACATAGTATCAAAAGACGGAGTTACCATTGATCTTGAAAGAGTTAAAGCTATACTGAACTAGCACTACCCAATCGCAAGAAAGGATTGTAGAGCTTTTTAGGGGGAATTAAATTTTTAAGAAGATTCATTCCCGATGTTGCAAATTTACTACAACCCTTGTCTTCCATGCTTAAGAAGAATGTAGTTTTCAGTTGGACTAGAGAAGCAAAACGTAGTTTTGAGGAAATTAGGGAAGCTTTAACATCAGCTCCAACACTAGTAAATCCAGATTTCTCTAAAGACTTCTTCTTATATGATTTTGACAATGCTAGTTCAGTTTTTGCTATGCTTAAATTAAAAAAATAGTGATAATTTAGAGTAGCCAATAGCTTTCTTTAGTCAAGGACTTGCTGATTATGAACAAAAATATACATTTGTTGAGAAACATGTTCTCGCTATGATCAAAAGCCTAAAGAAGTTTAAACCTTTGGTTTCAAACAACAAGATCCATATTCTAGTTGGACACCCAAGCATGAAGGAATTTTTGTTAAACAAAGATCTGAGTGAGAAAAGAGTAGGGTGGATCACCAAAGTAATGGAATTTGATGTCGACATCAACATCACAAGACTTGTCAGAGGTAGAGGAATTTGTGAGAAACTTGCCTCAACCCTTGAAAATGTACAAAAATAAAAAACTAGTGTCGTTTTAGCTAATATTGATGATCCTCAAAATGTCCAAGCTGGTGCACCTGCATCAATTGCAGGTTGGGTTCAAGAAATGACCCACTTTCTTCATACTGGTGAATTTCCACCAGGTTTGGATAGAGAAAAATGAAGATACTTCATATTGCAATCAATTCCTTATGTCCTCATTGATAATATTCTTTTCAAGAAAGATTTGAATGGTGTTTTGTTAAGGTGTATTGATACTGATCAAACATAAAAGGTACTTCATGAGTTTCATGATGGAGTTTCAGGAGGTCACTTTGCTCCAAGGATAACTACTTGGAAAATTATGAGAGCTGGTTACTATTGGCCCAACTTGTTTAAAGATGTGTATGCATGGTCGAGGAAGTGTATGAAATGTGCTTTGTTTGCAGGAAAGGAAAAGCTGCCTACTATGCCTTTACATCCAATTCAGGTAGAAAAGCCCTTCATGAGATGGGGCATTGACTTTATTGGACCAATTAATCCACCATCTAGTGCTGGTCACAAGTGGGTGCTTATTGCTACTAACTATTTCACACGGTGGATAGAGGCAGTGCCTTTGAAAGAAGCAAATGAATCTTCAGTTTTGAGTTTTTATGAAGATATAATCATCAGATTTGGAGTTCCTGACTCCATCATTTCAAATAATGATCTTGCATTTGTTGGATTAAGAGTCACATATTGGGCTATTAAACATAGAATTCATTTGAATACTTCCTCCAATTATTACCTGCAGGGTAATGGATTAGCTGAAAGTACAAATAAAAATCTGATTAGAATCATTAAGAGGACTATGGAAGGAAATCAAAGAATTTGGCATACAACATTGAAATCTGCACTTTGGGTAGCTAGAATAACTCCTAAGAGATTAGTTGGTAATTCACCATATGTACTCGTTTATGGTAAAGAGGCTAGATTACCTCTATCTGTAGAGCTTCCAACTCTAGATATTGTTCACCAGTTAAGGATGTATGAAGAAAAAGACCCAATGTCTGTGAGATATGCAGAGCTTATGGAGCTCAAAGAATCAAGAGATAGAGCAATGAAAACTTTGGAGTATCATCAGCTCCAAACAAAGAAAACATTTGACAAGAAAACTACAACCAAAAATTTTAAAGGTGATATTGTTCCCAAATGGGATGTTCTAAAAAGTAGGCCAGGCCATCACAACAAGTTTGACAATATGTGGACGGGTCCATTTATTATCAAAGACTGCAAAGAACACAATGCTTACCAACTAACCACAACTGAAGGTGAAGTGCTTCCTATCCCAGTCAATGGGATACACCTCAAGCCTTTTTTTGAGGTTTGATAAGTTTATCATTGTACATATTAGGTTAGGTTTTATGCTTTCAATAAGTGCTTCTGCACTTAGTTTAATTATTATTTTTTATTCCCTAAGTGTTGTTCCAACACAGTTTGGTAGTTTCAATTCAGTTTCTCCAATTTCAATAAGTTTCCAGTGTCCTAATTTGCTTCATGAGTCTCAAGTGAGTTGCAACCATGTGTGAGCTGCTCTTGGTCTGTTTTTGAGGTTTTTACTGAATCTGAGCCCAATGGACAAGTTTTTGCTACTAGTTTCCATGTTTAGCAGGCAAACATCCAGCAAAGGTCTCCATAAATGTTACCCGATTTTCACCTACGGGCTCAGTCAGGCAGGGCAATCTATGTTTTCAAGAGTTCATGAAGACCAGGTGGAGGAGCAGTTGCATCAAGGGTTAAATCATACATCTGATGCTATTTCACAAGGAGGTATGTTGGAAAGTATGCCTTAGTCAGATCTGGCATAAAACTCCTCAAAGAAGAAAGTTGCCGAGACTAGTTGAATGTCTTGCCGACTAGCATTGTGTTATATTCATTTGAAATCCTCAGGTCGCCAAGACATCTCAGTCGCTGTGAAGTTTAATATCTCTCTCCGCTTGGGAGGTCTCCTTGACAGTTGTTCACAAGGGTGGCGTCGGGGGGAATGATTTGCGCTCGGGGAGATATCTTGCCGACAAAGTGGTGTCTCCCCAAAATGGTCCGAGCTCGCCGAAATGAAATAGTTCCTTTGACATAATGGTTTACCTTCACTGTGACTTTGGCTGATAAATGGAGCTCTCGTTGAAAGGTTTTGGGCTCGGGGAGAAGTCCTACCGAAAGATGGAGGTCTCAACAAAAGTTTGTGCCTTCGCTATGATGTCTCCCTGACTTGTTGAGGTCTTGCCGAAATGAAAGGTCTTGATGAAATGTTTGGCACTTGGTGTGAGGTCTTTCCAACCCGATGGAGTCTTGGCGAAGGGGATTTTCTTTAGGGAGAAGTCTTCCCAACTTGCTGGGGTCCTGCCAAAGTGGTCTTAGCTCAGCGAAAGGTTATGCCTTTGGCATAAGGTCTCATCGATAGAAAAGGTCTCGCAAAGAGGGATTGATATCGATATGATGTCTAGCCGACAGGGTGGACTCCTGCTGAAGGAAGTTGAGCTTGGGGAAATGTCTCATCGACTGATGGAAGTCTCACTGAAAGGTAGGGGATTTTGTATAATGTCTCGCCAACTGGGGGGGTCTTGCTGATAGTGATGGACTTGCCAGTGGAAAGGGATATTGGTGTGACTAATGGGAACTCGCTATGACCTCCGATCGATAGCGATGGTCTTGACAACAATTTTGGGATATCAATATAACTCCTACAGCTCGATATGAAGTCCTGCCGACAGTCCAAAGCTATGCTGACCATCCTGTGGAGTATAATCGCATCGGGGAGACATGGCTAGTATCTCACCGACAGTCCAAAGCTATGTTGACCATCCTGTGGAGTATAATCGCATCGGGGAGACATGGCTAGTATCTCGCCGACATGCAATTTAGTCTGAATAACTTTTGACTACCTGGGAATCTTACGTAGCTTGTGTTCAACCAATTAGAGAGAACTAAAGGTGAACCATTGGCCATTTGACTGATTGAATACCCTTGTGAAGAAGATCAACAGAATGTAAGCGACATGAATCTGCTCTATGATAAAAAATGATGGATCGTTCGGTGGACAGAGGTGTTCGTCTTTAAGGATCTAAGTAGGATAAACCTTTTGCTGCTTCTCAAAGAAGGTCAACTTGTGGAAGGGTCTAGAATAGGAGAAGAATAGAAAGGAGGAGTCCGCAAGGATAGCTGTGATGTCTGCTGGTGGGGGGTGGATCGACATTTATGATAACACTCAAAAAAATTCAAAGCAGCTTTGATGGAAGTTCGAAGGTGGACATGGGGGCTAGAAGTAAATGCGATAATTCCAAAAGATCTTGAGGCCATTCCTGGAGTGATCCTTCACCGATATGGATAGTGGGGATACACATTTAATGCAGAAGTAGCTCAATTCAAAAGATCTAAGGGCGGATCTTTCTGGAGGAAAATATTTTTTGTAAGCCCTAGGGCAGGGGCTGAAACTTTTTGTATATATGGAATTTTTGCCTCTTTGTAAAAGAGTTGGGATTATGCATTCTGGAGAGTTAGTGATTTTTCTAAAATCCTTTCTCAGTTGATGTATGCTTTGTAACTCATTTGGATTTTGGAATATAAAATATAGAGATTACCTTGGAAACCAGTGTTAGTGTTCGTACTACTCTCATTTTTGTCTTTCAGATTATGCAAGTTTTGAACTGTGCCTTTCTAAGTCTGCATTTGAACTTTAAAGTTGTGAAATTCATCTTTCCTTCTTAATATATATATGTAGATTAAGCCTTTTCAAGAATGATGCATAAGTTCACAAAGTTTATGTGGAGTAAATGAAATAACTATCATTAGTTTCCCAGTGAATGTTCATCTTGTTTTATTTCATGATGTCTGTCAGTTCGGTGTATCACCATAGGGATTAGTTTCTGGGTATGTGCAGGATCATCGTGCAAAAAATAGGCCCTTAAGTGGCAAAAAATTCAGAAAAATCAGTGTTAGGCAACTTGACGTAAATATTTGAATAAGTTATCTATATTATTTTAAAAATATGTAAGAATAGAATTTGTAGAAAATTGAATGTAGTTTCTAAAATACTAGGTTTATTTAAAAATAAATAAAATCTATTTGGTGAAAATTTGAAATTTCAATGCAAGAGTACTTAAATTTCAGGAAAAAATAAAAGTAGGTGTGCAATTCACCCTAACCATAATAAAATGATAATATTTTTTGTAATATTTTATATATAAGTAGAGGACTCATGTCCCAGATGTGATGCATATTTTTTGTAATTTTTTCCAAGTAAATAATTAATTATGAATTTTTATTACAACTTTTAGAAAATATAAAAAAAACTTATGCAATGACCTTAACGTCAAAACTTGATGAAATTTATTTTTTATTTTTTAATCCTATATATGTGAAGCATAGAATGTGGTATGTTTGGATTCAAAAAATATGATACCGTTTGAAAGTTATAGATGTTTTTCAATCAGCGTATTGATCAGGACTCTAGTCGTAATTCTAATAGAAAATGAATAATAATTATTTATTAAATTCAAATTAAATCATAATTTATATTTTTGGAAATCTGAGAATCTCCTCTAAAAACCCTTTTCGTTTCATTAATTTTGGGTGAAAAAAAGTCGGCAGCCACATACCCTACAAATATTGCCACTTTTTGGCGCACCATGATCCTGCACATACCCTTCTACCGTTTTTTTTTGCTTTAGTAGCCTTCTCCCTTTACTTTGCAAAATCGGTAGTATAAGTGATATTAACACAAAGGAAGCGGGCCTTCTTTGGAGGTTGACCTCTGCCTACAAGAAACCCACATCTTTAGAGGTCTTCCCATGTTACACTGTATTCAACAGGGTGCAAAATCCAAGTGTTAATAGTTTCAAAAAATTAATTTTCATTTTTTGCTTTATTTTCTCATATAGATGATCTATTAACATTTGAAGAAATTTTGAGTAATGATACATGGGCACGAGCCATGGATGAAGAGATTGAGTCCATTGAGAAGAACCAAACATGGGAGCTGGTTGAGTTGCCCGAAGGCAAGGATGTAATAAGTGTAAAGTGGATTTATAAGACTAAACAAGATTCTGATGGAAAAGTGAAAAAGCATAAATCAAGGCTAGATGCAAGGGGCTTCACACAACAACCTAGAATATATTTCAATGAAACATTTGCACTTGTTGCACGGTTGGACACAGTTAAAATTGTATTGGATATTGCTGCTCACAAAAAGTGGCATGTGTACCAAATGGATGTAAAATCAATATTTCTAAATGGCTATCTAGAGGAGGAAGTGTATGTGGAACAACCAAAATTCTATGAGATACCAGGTCATGAAAACAAGGGGTACAAGTTGAAGAAAGCACTTTATGGATTAAAGCAAGCTCCTAGAGCTTGGTACAACCTCATTGAATCCTATCTCATTCAAGATGGATTCCAAAGAAGTAGTTGTTAGCCGACCTTGTACACAAAGTAAATAAGCAAGGTAACACTCTAATTTTTTCTTGTATGTAGATGACATGATCTTTACTAGTGATAGATACTTTCAAAACAATAATGAAGAGTGAATTTAAAATGATTGACTTAGTGATTGTTATTTATTTTTTGGGCATTGAAGTCCATCAATTCAATGTTGTTATATTTATAATTTCTCAATAAAATTATGCAAATGAAATCTTGAAGAGATTCAATATAGTAAAGTGCAAGGCAGCCCCAACACCGGTCATGATGGGATTGAAGCTAAGCAAGGAGAATGATGGATCATTTGTGGATCCTACTTTGTTCAAGAGGCTGATTGAAAGCCTTATGTATTTGATGGCCACAAGGCATAATATTATGTATGGTGTTTAAGCCTATTTTTAAGGTTTATGGAGTCTCCAAAAGACTCTCATTAGTAGGGTGATAAAAGAATACCCAACTATGTGAGTGGTACAAATGAATTTGGCATATTGTATTCCACTTCAATTGATTTCAGTCTTGTTAGGTACATAGATAGTGATTGTGGGGGTAGCATAGATGATAGAAAAAAAACTTCTAGGTATGTTTTTCACTTTGGAATAAGTGTCGTCTCATGTGCTTCAAAGAAACAAACCATTGTGACTCTTTCTTTAGCTAAAGATGAGTACGTGGTAGCCACTATTGTAGATTTTCAAGTTGTTTGGATATGGAGGATGTTGAAAGACTCAATTCATGATAAAAAATAAGCCACTACAATATTTTGTGACAATAGCTCAGCGATTATATTGTCCAAAAATCATGTTTTTCATAAGAGAACTAAGCATATTGATACTAGGTATCATTTTATTAGAGATATTTTCAACAATAAATAAATTTGCCTAGATTTTTGTAGGTTTGAAGATTAGTTTGTTGACATATTTATAAAACCATTGGTGAAGGAGATATTTAAGTATTCATAGAGATTTTTAGGAGTTTTTGATCATGCAAATGTATACATCTATTGAGAAGTTTGATGTAATTTTTTTTCGATCCCTAGCAGTTCATAATTAAGGGGGTTATTGGAAAAACTATAATTATTCACGACTAGGTATTTATTGTCCAAGTATTTTGCTGTCTTTTCTAATTATGCATCACCATATAAGAGGACCTGCATTAATACTAATTTTTGGCTATTTTTATTTTAAAGTTCAATCTTTAACTTGTGTGAGTTGTAGCTACACGTTAATTTTTCTACTTTCATCTTTTGTTGTGAGCCTAGCAATGCAAAAAAAAGGAAAAGAGGAGTCTTTTTGTATTGTATTATATTGCTGAAATGTTGGGGAAAGGGTTCCTTAATGAATAAGGGGAATTTCTCTATTTATCCCTCTCCCTAATGTATTTCATTAGTAAAGGAGTAGAGATTGACTTTCAACCTCAAAGGTGAGTCAATCAAACTGGGATCTTAGTCCTTAAGACAATCTGATAGATCTATTTAACTAAATGAACTATAAGACCTAGAACATGAAATGAAAATTCTTGAAAGAACAAAAATGAAACCATAGTTTGCAAAAAAATATGAGAAGGGTAAGGAAACATGTACCAGTCACCAAAAGTAGGTTTTGAGATCTATTAAAGGACATGTTTTCCCTAGGACAAATAGGTCTTGGTTAGGTCTTCTGGAAATTTTTTTTGCAATCCTTTGAGGTAGGATATTAGCTTCTATTTTGCATAGGTTCCACTACTAGAGAGCCATAAATAAATTCTTAATTTGAGTTTCCATGACTTGAAAAAAATGATGACAACTTATGCAATAATGTAAAATTACTCCTCAAGATCTTCAATCCTTCTTCAACATGTAATATGCATATACAAAGAGGGAATTTTTTTTTTTGTTTGAATAGGGGTTTTCCTTAGTCAAACCCCATGTTTGTTAATTAAACCTTGATAGAAAGATATAATTACAATTGAGAAGGAAATGAATGAACATTTTCTTTCTACATCTCACCAAACCTTCAATGGCTTCCCTTAGAGGACTGAAGACAAACACATTAGTGAAAGGACTTGATCTTAATTTTCTTGATGGATTTGGACACTTGAAAATGTTTGGTTTTTTTAGGATCAACAATGCATATGAGCCTTCACAAGATGAAATGAAAATACATAAGCTTGAACATGATGATAGGATCTTGATTGTTGCAACAAATGATTGATAAATTTGCTCTTGAATGCTCTTGATAATAATATTTTCTCTTGAATTGATCCCACAAAGTGTGTTTGATTTGAACTAATAAAAATACTATGTATTTATAGGTGTTTATCTAATTTGTCAAAAAATAGATTCCAAAAGTCGACAATTGCATATAAAATTTGAATCATTAAAATACCACCAAAAACCATTTTAAAAATGGTTCCTAGGATTTAAAGGGGATCCATTTTCCCTTGGGAGAATGGGTCCTAGCCTAAAAGTCTAGAACGCTTATTCTCCAATGTAGTTAAAATATTAATTTCATTAATTAAATGTTGGTTTCCCTTTCGGAAAATGGGAATAATAAGGCTTTGGAATGCATAATTTGGAAAGAAGATTAATTAAGTCCAATTAATTGAAGGACCTAAACAAAGTGTGAAATTTTAAAGGGTATACAATTTACTACACTATATTGAGCCCCCAATTTAGTGAGAGTATGAACTTATGCTCAGACTCACACTAAATTAGACAAATATGTGTCGAGAGAGGTCTAAGTACACAAAATTTTAGGAAGATAGGATGAAAAATACCAAGGAGGATGATCAAGTCCCCAAGATCAAATATCCAATGGAAGACCAACATAAGGACAAAGAGACACACAAGATGTGTAAGATAAATGCATCAAGACAAGATACACAAGCATACAATATTAAAGCTATTACAAAATCTCGATGGACTAGAAAGTTTTGTTATGCCACATCCATCAAATATGCTCACAAGGATGTAATATGCCTTATGAGATACATGGCTCCATTGGTGAGCAAGTTGTGTTATGCTAGGTGGCCATGAAATATTCTCACAAGGGCTAGTGTAATTTGGTATACACTAGGTGAACCCCAAAGGTAAGATGAGAAACACACATTAGGTCTACAAGGTGTGAACTCATAATAAAGGAGTGGTAGATAGGAAGGTCACACCAGGTCTACAAGTCTCCCATACATCATCCATACCAAAAGTTATAATCCCTGATAACTTTGATAAGGTGCCACAAAATGATTAATGTTATGCCAATGCTACACTAAACCCCCACTTATTACAAGACAAGGGTGAGCCTAGATGATTGATGAGAAACTTGAAAATTAGTATCAATTAGAGGAACTACTTGTGTCAACACAAGGAAGAGCACCAAAATCCTTAAGATGTTGAATTCAATTTCTCAAATCCTTACATTCATTAGTAGAATGACCATGTGAATTAGATATGATTTGCACAAAATGAAAATTTCTTTCATATTCTTGGAGGGAGGGATATCAAACAATCTTGGAGGAGTCTCAACAAGATACTCTCTTGATCAATAGTAGGGGGTATATCTTTCTTAGCACAAGATTTCATACACACACTAGATGATAAGGCCTTAGATGAAAATAGAGATAAAGGTGGTATACCTAGATCTTTCTTGAAAGAGTATGGTACATAATTCAATTTTTCTCTATCATTTTTCTTCGTGTTTTCATTATATCCATGTTTAGGAGGGAGTTTGTATCCAAGACCATAACAATCTTCCAACTTAGATGAAGGGGTTTTATGATTTTGAGAAGGATTGGCTTCTTCACAAGAACACAAATCCTTTTTATATTTCTTAAAATTATACATCATTCTCTCATGAGGGATGGGCGTTAAATAGCCCCCATCACCACCATGGGGTAATGTTGTTGATGTAGAACCAAGTTGAGGAAATGAAACAAAAGGTTTTTTTGTCTTATATTGTGAGATTCTGTGCTCTCCCATAAAGGAGGGCATAAAATATAATGAACCACAATCATCACTAGAACTTGTTTCTAAAAATGAATTGTTTGATATGAATCTTTGGAATTTGAGGTTGAGAGTTTGGATTCTTCATTGAAACGATGCGTAAAATACAACAATCCCCAACTATCACTAAAGAGTTTTGTTGTAGGTGAAATACAATTAGGATTAACATAAAATTTTATAGGTTCTACTTTGGATTGTGGAATGAAAGTATTAGGGGAGTTGAAAGTGTTATGATCATGTTGAACTTGAGATTTATAGCTTCGTTCATCTGCTTCAACCATGTATACCTTGTTGTATTCAAATTTAATTTCACAGTGAAGTGTAGATGGGACTCCTTTTATATCATGAATCCATGGTCTCCCTAGGAGAAGATTTTATGAAAGAGGTCCTGGCATGATATGGATAGGGGTAGGAAACACTACAAGTCTGACCTCAATAGGTAATGTGGTCATTCCTACTAGTTTCCTATTAACATTGTCAAAGCCGTAAATATTAACATCATTAAGTTGAATAAGCCTCTTGTGCACACCAATTTTATCTAGGAGATCAATGCTACAAACATTAAGACCTGCTCCATTGTCTATAAGAGTGCACCTAAATGCGGTATCATTAATGATCACCTTTATCATCAAGGCTTTATTTTTATTTTGAATCTCAAGTGAGGGTAATTCAGGTTTATGGAATGTGATTTTTGACTGTGTGACTTGCATATGATCAAAGGAAGATTCAACATCATTCAATTTCATAGAATACCCAATTGTATGTAGGTGATGTTTGAACAAAATCCCATAAGGATATATTAGCGGGAGTCTTTTTCAGGTCTTCAACTAAATTATGTAAAGGAAAATGAGAAGCAATAGGAAAAATATGTTGAGGCAATGCTAATGAAGTGAGAGTGATTTTTGGTTGACTACATATTTGAGCAACTATATTATAACTCGATCACTATGAAACATTGTTACTATCAAGTTGCATTATAAATTTTATGAAATCCATTGGGGATAGTGGTTTCATTTTAGGTGGTTCGATGATGGGAGATGACTCAGGAGACTCATTAATTAAAGGAGATCAAATTTGTGCCATCATAACCTCAAAAAACTTATCCTTATTTTCATTATCTCTTAGTGAAGGGGAGTCTAATGTTACCTTGTCATATTCATCTAGAGAAGCCTTATTGTTATTGTTTGAAAGACATGTGTCAATGTTCTCATTTTCACGCTTTATGATATATTCCCTAGCAGGGGAGTTTTTAGGAGAGAGAAAAAATAGATGTTCATGGTATTCAAAGGTTGGTTCATCTAAAATAACCTCATCATAAGTAAGGGAGTTATCAATGGTTGGATTTTCTTGTTTATCAATGATGGAATTCTCTTGTTCAATGATGTTTTCCCTAGGCGAAGAGAGACACATAAGATTCTCATGACTCTCATTGGTTTGATTGTTTAACACCAAAATATCTTCTTTACAACTTGGAGAGATACTAGGAAAAGAAAAAATGTGATTGTCATGTTTATCTATGATCTCATCCTCTTTCACTAAAAAATTATCACAAGCAAGGGATGAATGGAGACTAGGTAAGATGATGCTTAGAAATGCGTCTATGATCTCATTCTCTTCTACCATAATATCTTCCCAAGGGGGATGAGGCAAAGGAAAAACAAGAACTCCATGATTCTCAATCATTTCACCTTCTTTCACCAAGATACTTTCGTCATTAATAGGAGGGGTATCAGGAGAAGAACAATTATGATCATCATGGTTATCTAGATGCTTGTATCCCATTCTATCACATAATTCCCACAAATAAGAGAGATAGGAGGAGGTGTAGATTTGAGGAAAGAGACAACATTTTCACTTTCTTGCACTAAGAGACTCTCATAACTAGGAAATGTATTAAATGAATGACTAACATGCTTATTAATGAAATTTTTCTTTGCAAACTTGGAAAAGACAGATACTAACATTTGTGAAAAGTAATCTATACAAACTCAAAATGGAAAGAGACAACATGCAACACAATGACCTAGAATGAAATGTGTAAATGCAATTTTGAAATTAAGCAATGCATGAAATTGACCAAATTAAGCTAGATCTAATAAAATGAATGAAACAAAAATTCAACAAACTGAAATAGCTATCTAAAAACAACAAACAAAAACATGGAAATAATATTTTTAATTCTATAAAAGGTAGTTTTAGGTATGATCTGGGACTAAATTTCCCAGAGGGGTGGATGAGTCCCAGTTAGGGTTTTTAGAGGGTTAAAACAATGAAAAGCATACAACATAGGATTTCTAGAAATTAGGTAAAACAACCTATACTGGGACTAAATTTCCTAGAGGAGAAAATAAGTCCTAGATGAGGGCTTTAACACTAAATTTAGCAAATTCTTAGTGAATGTTGACATTTCTAGCTTTATGTTGGCTAGACTGTGTATAATGATAGATTTCAAGTGAAACTTAATGATGCAAGATGTAAAAATGTTTAACCTATATGCACTTTCACTAATGCAAGATTTATAAGCCCTAAATTTAAATTAACTAATGCAAGATCTAATGAAAAGCTAATGTAAGCTAAATCTAGGACTTTAATGCACTCCAAATTAGAAATAAAGGGTTTGAAGATTAGGTTTACAAAAATGAACACAAGGAAATAGGGTGATCCCACCCTTTTAGGGAGATGGAACTAGGGGTTCGGGACCTATTTCACTCTTAGTTCATTAAAGGAAACCAAGATCCCTCAACCAATTGACTTGATTGAGGAATGGACTAGTGTTAGGATGGTTTCCTTGGGTGTGATAAATTAGGGGTTCACCACTAAGAAAATGCTTAGAAATAAAGGTATGAAAGCAACATGACCTAGAAAATTAAGAACATGAAATCAGATTGATAAAAGAGAGTGAAGCAGAAATGTACCCAGAAGAATGATGTAGTCAAAACAAGGTCTGAAACGTTGAAATTCTGATTTTTGAAATGCACTAGAACTCATATGCTAATCTGGGTGATTTAGTCCTATAGTAGGGTTTTTGGATAGGATCTAGAATCTATTGGTGACTTATTTGGATCTACAAAAGGCTGAAAAAAATGGTGTACTAGGACTCATATGCCCAGACTATTGAAAAGTGTCTCAAAAAAGTGAAAATTTTCCTAAGAGTAGAATTTTGAACTAAGACTTTGTGATCCTTTGAATATGGATTAAATAAGCACTTTCCCACTAATTTCATGTAAATTGGTTGGATATCTTGCTCTAGATACGAGTTTTCGTGAGCCTTGACAACTTTTATAACTTTGTCATTTTGGCACTTTTGAAGGCTTCAAATCCACTTTTTCTTCAACCTATAAACTTGTAATCACACAAAGAGAGGGAACAGATGTTTTGTTAGGGAATGGGGGTTTACCTTGGTCAAACCCTATTTTGGTAATCAAATGTTAATGAGAAATGAAACATGAACATAAGATGAAACAATAGAACCTTGTTTGAAACCTTGTAGATCTGCAAACAAGCATGAAGTGTCCTCAATAAATGTAGGTCTTGATCATGATTCTTGATGAAAGATAATGCCTTTGGATAATTGAATTGATCTTGAATAATACATCACAACATTATCTCAAAACCACATGCATGATGCATCAAGCCTTTGACATGATAATGGATCTTGAATGCTACAATAATTTTCTACAAATATTTCCTTGAATTTCTTCTTGAATGCTCTTGAATACTCTATAATTCTCTTGTGAAGTCTTAGGATGCTTGACTTAAAATTTCTAGGTGAAAATAAATGAAATAAACTTGTATTTATACTTATTTATGCCAAATTTCTCAAAATTACAACACTACAAGTGGACATCAGATCTAGGAGAATAAAATCCCACCAAGATTTTTATTTAAATTAGGTCCAAGTTAAAGTGGGAATCATAGATTAGTTGGGGCATATGAGTCCTAGTGGCTAAAACATAGGGCATATATCTCTAGGAGTGTCTTGTTCAATGTGCAATTTGAAATAAAGTTCCAAGATCTAGGTGGGACTCATACGCCCAAGGTGGTGTATGAGTCCCAAATCATCAGATCTAGAACACATGACCCAAAACATTGATTTATGATTGGCTATTTGATAAGTGTCAAGATTATCCACAAAAAGATGGAATTAATAAGGCAACTTGTGGATGCAAAATAGGACCAAATAAGGCATAAAGAAGCCAAATATTAATGAAAAGGGCCCAAAACATAATGTGAATATGTAAAACATATTACAACACCAAATTAAGGTATCACTTAGTTCATTTTATCAATTATTCCCAAATTAAGTGAGGAAAAGGGATACTTTTTTCTACACTACTAGTTCTTGTAGAAAAAATGCAGTAGCATTAAGAAGAGTAGTTTCTGGAAATGAAGAAATTGAATTTGAGTTTTGCAAATTAGAAGATTGGTTGACAAGTAAGTTGAAAAAAGAATTTGTAAAAGAAAAATTTTCAAATACAAATAGATTTGGGTATTGTGAATGTTGAAGCATATGTGTTTGAAATTAAGTGGAAATGTTGGAATTAATTTCTCTCACATGAATAAAATCAGATTTAGAATGTAAGATAGAAAATTGTCATCGCTAGGGTTTAGGACCTAGGGAAACAAGCTTTCTATACTCCACATTCAAGGACAAACCCTAGAGATCTCAACTTCAAGTGTGCAAGAGAAAGAGATATATTAAGGGACTATCCTAGGGTATGATTTCAGATTAAAAAAGGGGTTCACCACCAAGTTGAATCTTGGAAAAGACAATGAAATGCAAGATGGAATACAAAACCCTAATTCAATGTAAATCTTCACTAAATGGCCTATAAAAGTAAATGAAACATAATAGAAAGCAGTACGATGAAAGGGGTACACTTGGAAATCTAGGAATGACTGATTACAACTCTCAAATGTTGGAAAATATGACTTTTTGACCTAGTGGGACTCATTCGCTATTCTGGGTGAATCAGTCCCAGTTCTAGATTTTTGCATAGGAGCAGGTTTCAGGTAAATGGGTATCCAAATCTCCAACTTGGTCTCTAAAAAACATAGTTATAGTGGAATTCATTCATCACTTGTGGTGAATGAGTCCAATTTGGATTTTTTGGAACTTCAAAGTTTTGATCTACACCTCTCAGTCTGCTCAATATGCTTCTCTAGGTTTTCATATCTGAAACCCTGATTTCAGGGTCGTAGATGACCTTTTAGTGAATATTATGACCTTGCAAATGGGGAGAAAACTCCAAAAAGATTGTAACCTAATCTTCAATGATCTTCAAGTCTTCAAAGCACCTAGATCTGCAACCACACAAAGAAAGACAGAAAAAGTGTTGATTGTTAGGGAATAGGGGTTTGCCTTGCTCAAACCTGTTTTAGGTAATTAAACCAAATAATGAAACAATGGAATGAAGTCATGAAGCATGAATCATGGAATTTGATACCTTGAATGATTCCTTGTGAATGATGTCTTGTAAATCTGCATCTCAACATGAAATGGCCATGAAGGATGTAGATCTTGATCTTTGAAAATAGGTGTAGAATAATGTTTGATCTTGGATCTTTAATGATACATCACAACACTAGCTCAATAACATGCTTGATGCTTGATAATCTTTGAGATGGTGATGGATCTTGAATTTTTGCAAGAACGGATGAAGAATTCTTCCCTTGAATGCTCTCTTGATGATCTTGTGAAGTCTTGGAATGCTTAGCTCTTGAATGCTTGACTTGATAACATGAATGTATGATGAAATAATGATTTGAGAGATTTTTTTTATAGGAAATCCACTCAAATGAATGCTAATTTGATCCCCAAGGCCGACATAGAAAAAATTTAAACTTAAAACCCAATTTTTCTTGCTTAAACCTCAAAAATAGTCCAAATGGAACTCATTTGCCAAGCTGGATGAATGAGTCCCACCTGGATGGGACTCATTCACCTAGAGTGGTGAATGGGTCCCATAGGGTCTTTTTTTCCAACTAGAATGTTGAGGAGTCAAGAAATTAAGCTTATATGTTTTTCAAAGAAGAAAAAATGGGTTTTATAGGGACCCGAAACCACAAAGTTTACAGACTAAAGATAATATCGTTACAGATACCAAAAGCAGAAATGCTGTAAAAACAACAAGAAAAGTCCACAGCCACCAAAAAGGCCAGCAAGGGCCACAAAACCTAAAAAAACTAGACAAAATGCCAACAACAGTTAAATTTGGGTCTTTAATAAATTCGCCGTCTTAGCTTCTAGCTCATTCATATCTTGAACTCCCCTCTTTAATATCTGTAATTAAGCTTATATGTTGATCTTGTTAGGTTTTTGATTAAAATATGACTTGGGATGCACAATATGGGGTCACATGGGCCTATTATTGATGATATAAATGTAAAAAATGCAATAGGGCCCAAAATCTAATGTGAAAGTGTAAATAAATACACTTTACAACACTAAATTAAGGAAAAAATTGGTCTATTTAGCTTAGAAGGGCCCTAAATCCCATGTGAATGTGTAAAAAACATTACAACACTATATTTAAAGGTCCACCTTGGTTTACAAGCCTCTTAAATTTAATGTGAAAGTGTAAATAAATACATTTTACAATACTAAATTAGGGCAGCGTTAATTTAGATTAAGGAGGGATAAAGACCTAATGTGGATGTGTAAAATACATCGCAACACTAGATTAAGGTGGCATTAAGTCCAATTTATCATTAAAAATTCCCATTTCTACATTACATTTAACCCCTACTTTAGTGAGAGGAGGAACTTGCTTCAAACTCACACTAAAGTAGACATTCAAGAGGGGTCCAAGTGTATCGATGTAGATGGTCTTTAGATAACAAAGATCAAGGAGGTAACCAAGCCCCCAAGATCCAAGATCCTATGTCAAACCAACATAAGAACACAAGGACACGCACAAGGTGTATGATATGCAACAAAAAAAGATACACGAAAATGAAATGTCATAGATTAAATGAAAGCAAAAAAAAAACAAAGTGAAAAGAGGTGGATCAAGCCTTGACTATTTGTCCAAAAAAATGTGGATAAGATTTGAGCTATTTTTCCAAAAATGCATACTCACTTCGAGGCAACAAAACTCTGAGATATCTACTGGGCGAGAAGTCCAAAAAGGTGATAAACATACACTCATGGCTAGTATGTACTCACACACACACATGAGTGGCTATGGGGAAATTTATGCCTTAGTTAGGCTTCTTGCTTAAACCATACCAAAAGTTATACCTCCTGATAAATTTGATAAGGCACCACATAAAAATGATTTTTGAGCTTGATGAGGAAAGAAAAACTTCGTATGCTTGGGGCTCATGAACAAACAGGATGGCTCTATAGGCATGCAAGTTGTGTTATACTAAGGTGGCCATATAAATTTTTTTGTAAATGTAAAATAGTGTAAGGTATGTTCCAAGAGATTGCTCTTAGTTCATGTAAGGTCTTTTCTTAGGCGACATCGTGCCTAATGTCTCCAAGAGAGGAAAATTTTAAGAAATATCACATTCTTAGAGGGAATCAAGCTCAATGACACCACCAAGAAAAGGACACATTACAAGAAGAAAGAAAATCACACAATGAAACATGAGTGTCGATGTATGTCGCCACTTTAAAGCGGTTGCTAACACCATTATTGTGAGCAATTGCTTTAAAGTAGAAGAAAGTAGGAGAGGTTATTTAGAAATCCCTATGCTAAGTCATATGTTTCCAAATTGAACTACATCATGAATAAGTATATCACATGCAAGCCAACTTAAGGCATGTCGTCCACATCCCAAGCTTGCTCTTATATGTACATGAAAGGAGGTCAACTAGTGAAAAGTGACAATGACAAGTGACATATGAGGAGGAAGCTAACTAACCCCTTTCCCCCACTTAGTGCAGGACAAGGATGAGCCAAATAGGATGAATATAAGTATTAGTTAGAGGAACTAGGTGCTTCAACACAAGAAAGAACACCACAATCCTTAAAATGTTGAATTTTGTTACTTAAAGCCTTATATTCATTAGTAGCATGACCATGAACTCTACGATATGCACAAAATGAATGTTTGTAGTAAAATTTCTTTCGTGTTCTTGAATGGAGGGAAACCAAATGATCTTGGAGTAGTCTCGACAAGATACTTTCTTGATCAAAAGAAGATGTTTGTTTTGCGACAAAGATGTCTCTTTCTTAGTACAAGATGTCATACCTACACAAGACTCTTTAGATTGCAATATTTTTTACTCTCCTTTACATGAGGGTGTAAAATCTAACGAATTCAAATCACGTGTTTTTTACATGATGACATTTAAATTAAGCGAAGATTTATTTGTTTGTTTCATTTCCTACAAAGGATAACCATCAAGACCACTAGTGTTTATGGGTATGTGCAGGATCATCATGGAAAAAATAGGCCCTTAAGTGGCAAAAAAATCAGAAAAATTAGAGTTAGGCAACTTGACGTAAAAATTTGAATAAGTTATCTATATTATTTCAAAAATATGTAAGAATAGAATCTATAGAAAATTGAATTTAGTTTCTAAAATACTATGTTTAAAAAAAAAAAATCTATTTGGTGAAAATTTGAAATTTCAATGTAGTAGTACTTAAATTTCAGGGAAAAAATATGAAGTAGGTGTCTGTCTGACCACCCTAACCACAATAAAATAATAATATTTTTTTATAAGATTTTAGATATAAGTAGAGGACTTAATCCTGATGTGATGCGTATTTTTTGTAATGTTTTCCAACTAAATAATTAATTATGAATTTTTATTACAAATTTTAAAAATATAAAAAACTTGTATGTCTGACCACCTTAACTTGGTGAAAACTTCATGAAATTCAATTTTTCTATTTTTTAATCCTATAGTACGCAAAGCATAGAATGTGACGCATGTTTTGGATTCAAAAAATGTGATACCATTTGAAAGCTATAGATGTTTTTCAATCAATCTATCAATCAAGACTTTAGTCGTAATTCAAATAGAATTTATGAATGATAATTAATTATTAAATTCAAAGTAAAACATAATTTATATTGGTGGAAAGATGAGAATCTCCTTTCAAAACCCTTTTCGTTTCATCAATTTTGGGTAAAAAAATAGTCATCAGCCACATATCCATCATATTGCCACTTTTTGGCCCATCATGATCCTGCACATACCCTTATCAGTTTAGGATGCACTACTATTAAAGTTGGCTTAGAGGAATCTTTTGTGATAGTGTTGATATTAATTGAAGGATTATTTATTTATATCAAAGGACAATAACCAAGACGATGAGTTGTTTCTTGCGTGTTAGGCTCTATAGGGTTATGGATACCTTGTTCTCTAGTACCACATCCTTTTCCACTATAGCCAAGTTAATTAATAAGTTCATAACCTTTTCTATAAAGATTTTTCATTTCTTTTGGATTCAATGGTTGTTTGTAATCAACTTCAAAGGTTTTGTAATTTGTGTTCTTTTGTTCTAAAGTGGTTGAGGTGGATGCTTTTGAAGGGTCTTTCATTACCACTTTTTCCTTTCCCTTTTTAGAGTCTTTTTTTATGATCTTGTATTCACCCATGAATGTTGGTTCAAAGTATAAGGGACCCCAATCATCTTCTAATAGCTTTGTAACTTCCTTAATGTGTTTTTCTTTGTCTTTTTTTTGCATTCGTTCTACTTGTGTAGTTGGTGTTAATGTTTCTAAATGATTCTCCTTGTTTTTCTCAATGTTTAAAAATTTGTTTAGTTTAGGGTTTTCTTTGAGTGTGAACACTTTGTTGTTGTAGATGTATTTAATTTTACGATGAAGAGTAGAAGTCACCCCATTCATTGCATGAATCCATGGCCTACCTAGAAGGAGATTATATGAAAGATCATGAGGCATAACATGGATTGGTGTTTCTAATGTGGCCTTTCTAGCTATAATAAGTAAAGTGATCACACCAAGTGGTTGTTTTCCTACATTGTCAAATCCCTTAATAGATAAAGAATCAGGTTGAATATTTGATTTATTGACACCTAGCCTATCCAAAAGGGTCACCCTACACACATTAAGGGAAGAGCCATTATCCACAAGGGTTCTCTTTATCCATTTTATTTTGATTTACAATATTATTATCAAAGCTTCATTTTGTTTTTGCACTTCCAAAGGAGGGAGCTCACTTTGGTGGAAAACAATGTTAGCATTCAGTCCTTGAATCATGATTGCTATGTCATTTGGTTGCACATTAGATGTGATAGGAAATTGTTATAAGGAATTTTGAATCATGTTGTGGTAGTGAGGGGATGCTTGAATAGGGTCCCATAAGGATATCTTAGCAGGAGTGTTCTTAAGTTGTTCCACAAGATCATACTCCTTCCTACTATGTGAAGGTAGACGAGGAGGACCAGGAAAGATATGATTAGGAAAAGGTAAGGTTGTTGGGGTTGGTTTTCTTGGTTGCAGATTGTTTCTAGTGTTATATGTATGAGCATCCGTATTATGACTCGGTTGTTGCATCACATTATTCTTAGGTGGGTAGAGGATGAATTAGGAATTGTTTTGAGTGTGCAGTTTGTGTGAAGGGGGGTAAAGGATGAGTTGAGGTTGAATAATATTACAATCTATTAGTGAGGGAGAGTCCAATACTACTTCATCATCTTCATCTAAGGGCATAATATCATTATTTTCAATGTTTCCCTTTTGTTGCACCATGATATCTTCCCTAGGAGGAGAATTTTTAGGAGAATGAAAAACTAGATGTTCATGACATTAAAGGTTGGTTCTTCTAAAATGACTTCATTGCATTCAAGGGACTTATCAATGGTTGGATTTTATTGTTTATCGATAGTGGGGATATTAGGAGAAGGATCTATTTGACTTCCCTTTTTCTCAAAGGTCTCATTCTCTTGTGCCATATTATCTCTTCTAGTAGGAGAGCTTGTAAGTTATTCATCACATTCCATGGTAGCTTCATCACAAGTAGGGGAGGCATCAAGAGAAGGACAACTATGATTTTCATGCTTACCAAATAGATCTTTCCAAATGGTAGGAGCATTAGGGAATGAAGGAACAAGATTCTCATGACTCTTGATAGGTGCATCTTCTAACACAAACCTATCCTCTTTGCATCAAGGAGGGCTATTAGGAGAAGGATAATTATGGCTATCTATGATATCATCCTCTTTCACTAAAACATTCTCACAAGAAAGGGATGTATGGAGACTAGGTAAGGTAATGTTTAGGAATGTTTTTACTATCTCATCTTCTTGTTTTCTAATGTCTTCCAAAGAGGGAAGAGTAGAGGGACAATCAAGATTCTCAATGCTTATATCTTCTTTCACCAAGATACCTTCATCACTAAGAGGAGAGGTATTCAAAGAAGAACAAGTATGATATTATGATTGTCTACAATACCATCCTCACCAATGGGCAATGCAATATTAAGGGTTGTGTCAATGGTTTGATCCACTTTCTCTAGGATGTTCTTATAATTATGAAAGATAGTAGGATAAATAACATGTTTCTTAATGACCTCATTGTCAAGTAATCTAAATTGAACTTATAAGAGGGGATTTTGTACTTATGCAATCCATTTTTAACCATATCAAGGCCACATCTCTTGAAATAAAACATTCTATTATGGAAAATTAAATAAAATGCAATTCTATGACTTAAAGTGAAATGCAATCTTCAGATTTGAAATAAGGTAATTTTCTACAAAAATCTAAAAGTGAAATATTGTAAATGAAAATTTTGAATTGAGAAATGCATGAAATGGATTAAATTAAGCAAGATTTAGTGAAATGCATGTAATAGAAACTCAACCAACTTAAATAGATAGTTAATGGAAACAAACAAAAGTGCATAAACAAGGTTTTCAGTGTTGTAAAAGGAAGTTTTAGGGGTACACTAGGACTGATTCGCCCAAAGTGGTGAATGAGTCCTGGAGTAGGGATTTTTTAAATTTTTTTAGAAATTTTCAATTGATTTTTTATTCTTTCTAGTTTTCATTATGTGTATCCTAAATGTAAATGTAGTTCTTAGATGATTTGAAATTATTTGAGATGCAAAAATGCAACCTATATGCACTTTCACTAATGCAAAATTTAGAAACCCTAGATGTCAAATAACTAATGAAAACCTTAATGCAAAGTCAATGCAAGCTAGATCCAGGATGATGACGAACTCCAAATCAAAAAAATAAGGTACTCTAAATGCAAGTTCACCAAAATGTAAGATAGAAAATTTTCATTGCTAGGGTTGAGGACCTAGGGCAACAAACTTTCTATACTCCACATTCAAGGACAAACCCTAGAGATCTCAACCTCAAGTGTGCAAGAGAAAGAGGTCTTCTAAGGGACTGTCCTAGGGTATGATTTCATATTACAAGAGGGGTTCACCACCAAGTTGAAACTTGGAAAAGACAATGACATGCAAGATGGAATACAAAACCCTAATTCAATGTAAATCTTCACTAAATGGCCTATAAAAGTAAATGAAACAGAATGAAACGTAGTAAGATGAAAGGGGTACATCTAAAAATTTGGGAACATGACTTATTGAAGCTCTAAAATGCTAGAAAATATGACTTTTTGACCTAGTGGGACCCATTCACCATTTTGGGAGGATCAATCCCAGTTCTATGTTTTTGCACAGGAGCAAGTTTCAGGAAAATAGGTATCAGAATCTACAAAGGTCTCTAGAAAACACCTACAGTGAGTGGTGAATGAGTCCAGTTTGGATTTTTTGGAACTTCAAAGTTTTGATCTGCACCTCTTAGTCTACTCAAGCTGGGCCTCTCCAAGTTTTCGTATCTTAAACCTTGATTTTGGGGCTATAGATGACCTTTTAGTGAAGATTATGACCTTGCAAATGGGGAGAAAACTCTAAAAATCTTGTAACCTAATCTTCAATGATCTTCAAGTCTTCAAAGCACCTAGATCTGTAGCCACACAAAGAAAGAGAGAAAAAGTGTTGATTGTTAGGGAATAGGGGTTTTCCTTAGTCAAACCTCTTTTAGGTAATTAAACCAAATGATGAAACAATGAAATGAAGGAATGAAGCATGGATCATGAACAATGATACCTTGAATGTTTCCTTGTGAATGATGTCTTGTAAATCTGCAACTCAACATGAAATGTCCATGAAGGATGTAGATCTTGATCTTTGACAATAGGTGTAGAACAATGCTTGATCTTGGATCTTTAATGCTACATCACAACACTAGCTCAATAACATACTTGATGCTTGATAATCTTTGACATGGTGATGGATCTTGAATTTTTGCAACAATGGATGAAGAATATTGCCCTTGAATGCCTTAAAAATGATCTTGAATGCTCTCTCAAGATGATCTTATGAAGTCTTGGAATGCTTAGCTCTTGAATGCTTGACTTGATAACATGAATGCATGATGAATTAATGGTTTGAGAGATTGTTTATATAGGAAAACCACTCAAATGACCATTAATTTAATCCCCAAGGCCGACATAAAAGAAATTTAAACTTAAAACCCAATTTTTCCCGCTCAAACCTTGAAAATATCCCAAATGGGACTCATTCACCAAGATGGGTGAACGAGTCCCACCTGGATGGGACTCATTTTCCCAAAGTGGTGAATGGGTCCCACATGGGCTATTTTTCCAGCTAGAATGTCAAGGAGTCAATAAATTAAGCTTATATGCTGATCTTGTCAGTTTTTTGATGCAATGCTAGGAGGATCACAACTCAAATCAACCAATCATTCAAGGAAATATTACAAAATCCTTACTCTTAAGCATTCTTTGCTTACTTTGCAATAAAAAAAATTGAGAAACCATCAACAAAAACACTCAATTGGCCCTTAGAAGACATAACACAAGATGTTTATAACAAACTCAACCATACCAAACACTGGAAGTAATATCAATACATCAATTCCAATGTTCTTCTTTGTAGACTACACCATTAAACTATGATTGTCCTTGTCTTTTAGGCCTTTCCAAAGCTTGTCAACTTGGACACTCAACATTCAAATGAAAACTCAAACTCCCAACATGGTTTGAATTCCATTCAAGACTCTCAACATATAAAAAGATATCCCAAAAAACAACTCCCATCAAAAAATACTCCTTAATAAATCAAAATCATAAGCTCATACCATAGCAATTTACTACTTGCAACATGCGGGTTTGTTGAGAATACATAACCCCAAGTCCATTTCTCCCAGCCAATGCCTCAAAACTATGTAAATGTTCTTGGAAAATCTTATCAAGTCCATATCCATATCATACTTGTGTTATTTTATCAAAACACCCATTCTAACCTTTATTCTTGACCCAAAATCTTAACTATCAAAACTCTATGATAATAGGACAGTGAACAATAATGCATTCAAATTCCTAAAATTAATTATTCCACCTTTGGAAGGGGTCACTACATAGTTTAACAATATTTACAAGAAACATCAACCAATTTAGATACCCATTTCGCAAACAAAGACACAAATTTCACTGTATTTTGCCTTTTTCCTGATTTTTCCACATTTCTCAGCCCTAGGGCAACATTACTTGGATAGAAAAAATTATTATTATAATCTACAACTTGGGAATATGAAAATATATGTTAAAATGAACCTTTTCACCAATTTTCAGACCATTCCACTATGCTAATTGAGAGAAACACAATTTTGACTACTTGTTGTTTACCCTAAGAGGGTTTCAAACCTACACTTACAAAAATGATCATAATTTCTAAAAATATTCATGAAATTCAACCAAACAAAAAGAAAATGAAACTATATTCATTTATCCTTCTTTTCCCATTGGTTTCAAGCCAATACTAGTCTGTACAAGGACACACAACACGTTGCTACAAGCTGTTACAAATAAAATATGTGAATTGCAGCCACAAAACATTCATAACTTTCATTCTACTCCATGAAATGAAGTGAAAAAAATACCAAAATTAACTATATTCATTACACTTTAAAACCAAACCAATTTTAGGCTCATTGATAGTCTATACTATTGGACTTAAGTAACACTGAGAGGGGGGGTGAATCAGCGTTGAGCAATTTTAACTTTTATTAATTTGTCCTTTCAAGTGCTTAAACCATTCAATCAAAAGAAAGATGCATGAAAATGTTAAAAAATAATACACAAAAGCATAACACAAAGATTTTTATGTGGAAACCCTGTTAGGGGAAAAACCATGGTGGAGGTCAATCCGTAATTTGAGTACTCAAAATATAGTGTTTACAAAATGGGAATGCACTTGCATTCATGCACACTACCTAGAGCTCACTACTCAAAATAGGAAGGCTCACTTCCTTACAAAAGATTTAGATCAAAATAAGAAGGTTGAAATGAGAAGATAGCATCTACAAATTCCTAGTTACAGTTCTAGTTAAGCTCATAGATCAGATTTTGGACCTTCTGTCTAATTCTGCACTTCACTCTACTCTGCCTTAATTCGCTTCACACAAATCCTCTTCTGCAAAAATGAGAATCACTTAACTGCTCTTTTAATATTCACACACATATACACATATCGAACACCACCCACACCATTACAAAATGAATTTATTGATCTCATATATATATATATATCCGCTACCAAGATTTCAATCACTCCATGTCAGCTTTAATACTTGACAAAAAATATCTTCCAACTATTAGCTCAATCCACTTTTAATATTCAATACGACCCATCAAATTTTGCTAATGGTATGCTGTGACCCCAAATTAAAATTCTCAAACATAGAAACATTTAAACAATTACTCCTTATACATCTGTGACATGCTACATACATCAGGTTGGCCTTCATGAACAAATAAATAGAAAAATCATCTCGTCAGATCTCCTAACTTATACACCAATTAATGCGACATCACAAAACTTAGCAATACGATAACATAGATACTTAAAAACCTTCCCTGAGATCCACAACTCAAAATGATAATCTAGTGAAGCATACAGATCAACATACTAACTAGATAGTTTGTTCATCATTCTCTCTTTTGGTAATACTTTGTTCTTTACTCTGCTGCCGGTATGAAAAAATCCTGATCTGTGGACCGAAAAAATGACTTAGGTTGCCATAAATGACAACAATATAAGCCATATTCCAACATATAGACTATACCATATCAAAGAACAAGAATAACAACGTTCAAACTTAGTATTTTCATTGATCTCTTACCTCCATTTCATTACATCTTCATTTTCCCCAATCCTCCCTACTAAGATTCGACTATACAAGGGTATTTAAACCATTTCTAAGCCTACCCAACCACCTTTAACTATCTAACTTCCTCATATGACCCTTCATCTTCTTATTTTGGCATTTTTGCAATTTTGACAATATGACAACTTTGACAATTTTTGACAAAATGAACTCATAATCACCTAATAACCTATTGAATGACTCAAATATGTTAAATATGGTCTAAATGACCTTATTGGATGACCCAAACACCATGTAAAGAAAATATTTACAAAAAATGGCCTCATGGAGGCATGAATTCCACTAGGTGCTCCTACACCATACTCCCGGAGAAAAGAAAATTCAAGTCCCATTAAATTATTGTCTACTCCTTTATGATCTTCCAATTATTTTGCAACTCGTCCTTCCTATTTGTAACTATTCTTTGGTCCTTCTTCCTCTTATTCTTCTTAAACCATCTCTTATCCATCATATTCTCAACTTCATATATCGCAATAGCTGCATCTTTGTCTTTATCCTCATCATTGGAACACCATATGACAACATATTCAACATTATATAACCTAAATCATACTCTTGCAAAACCTCATGAAATTTAACCAAAAAAAATTAAAATGAAACTAGATTCATTTATCCTTATTTTCCCATTGGTTTCAAGCCAATATCAGTCCATACAAGGATGTACAACATGCTGCTAGACAAGACTATTACAGGGAAAATCTAGGAATTGCAGCCACAAAAACATTCATAACTTTCATTATAATCCATGAAATGAAGTGGAAAAAAGAACAAAATGAACTAGATTCATTAAAATTTTAAACCAAACCAATTTCAGGCTCATTGATGGTCCATACAAACTGTACCATATCAAAGAATAGGAATAACGACATTCAAACTCAAAATTTTCGTTGATCTCTTACCTCCATTTCATTACATCTTCATTTTTCCCAATCCTCCCTACTAAGAATAAACCATAAAAGGGTATTTAAACCATTTATAATCCTACCCAGCCACCTACAACTGTCTAACTTTCTCATATGACCCTTCATCTTCTTATTTTTGCATTTTTGCAATTTTGACAATATGACAATATGACAACTTTGATAATTTTTTACAATTTTTAACAAAATGAACTCATAATCACCTAATAACCTATTGAATGAATCAAACATGTTAAATATGATATAAATTATCTTATGACATGACCCAAACACCATGTAAAGCAAATATTTACAAAAAATGGCCTCATGGAGGCATGAATTCCACTAAGTACTCCTGCAACGGTTTTTGATTAAAATATGCCTTGGGATGCACAATATGGGGTCATGGGGGCATATTAATGATGATATAAAGGTCATAAATTCAATAGGGCCCAAAATCCAATGTGAAAGTGTAAATAAATACACTTTACAACACTAAATTAAGGAAAAAATGGGTCTATTTAGCTTGGAAGGGCCCGAAATCCCATGTGACTGTGTAAAAAACATTACAACACTAGATTAGGTCCACCTTAGTTTAAAATCCTCTTAAATTCAATGTGAAAGTGTAAATAAATACATTTTACAACACTAAAATAGGGTAGAGTTAAGTTAATTTAGCTTAAGGAGGGCCCAAGACCTAATGTGGATGTGTAAAACACCTCACAACACTAGATCAAGGAAACACTAAGTCCAATTTATCATTAAACATTCCCAAATTAAGCAAGGGATACTTTTTTCTACTCTACATGGAAATTTGATAAGGTTGTTAGACAATCTAGTTTCTCTACTGCATTGCAATATGATTGAATCTTATCTACACCACGTATGTAATGTAGATGTAACATTGCACACATGAAATTTCAAACCTATCCTTATCTTATAGTCACTGCCTTATGCACCAACAAAAAGTATAATCACCATCTTACAACTATAAATAAAGTTTCCTAGAGTTGTAAAGGATATCAGATAAGCATTGATACTTGATATTAGTAGAACTCTGTAGAGTTTTGTATCTACCTCTATGTAGAAGAGGGGGATTCACTACTCACAAGTTCTCTTCATTCAGAGAGCCTCATAGGGAAAAATTCCCTAAACTACCTCAGGAACAACAACATCAAGAGTTTCAGAATTTGAAAGAGCAGGTCATAGAAGGACGTCAACGTAGAATACAAATGACAGTGCAGTGCGCTAGCATCCTAGAGGCACACTGAAGTCTCGTACAAACCAAAGAATGAGTTTATCACAAAAAATGACTAAATGACTGGTAGCTATCTAATTGCTAAGAGTTTATAGAATACGATAAAGTAGTAGAATGTAATAGAACTGAAATAAAGTAAAATATAAATGTTAGAGATAAGGAGAAGAAAGGAAAGAAATACTTACAACCATGCGAGTGACGAATCCTCCAACAAGTGAATTCCTTCAAAACCTATCTGTAATATATTTGGAGAAAGTGTTAAGGATGTATAGGGGTTTGCCTCAGTCAAACCCCCATTTTGGTGTTCCCACCTGTAACATAGATTTTTAGCACCCAAATCCTTTCTATCACTCTTAGGGTTTTTCACCTAAAAGGAGAAAGAAGGGCCAAAATGGGAAATGTTACACTCAAAGTCAATGCAATATTTGAATGCGAGAAACTAATGAGATTGATTTATTAATGAATGGAAACTAAAGGAAAACAACTTGTTTGAAAACACATTGTGTAATTCAAAAAGACCTAGAAATGGATGCAAAACTAAACAAAAATGAGTCAAATTGAAAGTGTGCACTTGGAATATGGATGGAGAATGGAAATGATTTTTGGAATGTTGCTAATGCTAATTTTTTAGGCCTAGTGGGACTCATTCACCATTCTTGGCGAATCAACCCCAGTTTTGTAAAATTGAGCCACAACCTATTTCTGACAAAAGGGTATCTAAAAATGTAGAAAACTCAAAATTGACCTGGAAGTGGGACTCATTTAGAACTCATGGAAAATGAGTCCACTTTTGAATTTCTGAATATTCAAAGGTGGAATTTGGAGCTCTCGGTCTACACTTTGATTCTCTATAGGTGACCGCTTTCGAAACTCTGATTTCCAAGCTTGAAAATGAGTTTTTGTTGATATTTTGACTTGTTGAATGAAGAGAAGACTTGAGAAACTTTTCAACTTGATTCTTAATGATTTCCAAGCTTCCAAAATATCTAAATCTACAAACACACAAGACAAGAGAGAGAAATGTTGAATGTTAGGGCATGGGGGTTTTCCTTGGTCAAACCCCTTTTAGGTAATTAAACTAAAATGATGAAAGGATGGAATGAAACATGAAATAATGGAGTTGATTACCTTTCCATGATGTTTTTTTATTGAATTTCTACATCAAAACATGAATAATGTGCCCTTGAATGTCTGAAAATTGATATCTTGGAGACTTGAAATGAGGAAACCATAAGTTGCTTGACTTGAGATGGAGGAATAATGGATGAATGAATGATAAGAGATGTGAAATTAGGGTTAACATACTTATATTTATAGGTAATTCAACTTATTATCCTAAAAATTGAATCCCTTAGGCTGACATGTAGAAATAATAAACTTAAATTTTAATTTTTCCCTCTCAAAGGTAAAAAATGAGCCAAATGGGACTCATTCACCACCCATAGTGAATAGGTCCCACTTGGATGGGACTGATTAAACATGGATGGTGAATGGGTCCCACAGGGGCCGTTTTGACAGCTAGGAAGCCAGGAGATAAGGAAATAAGGTTTAAATTGCAACTTTGTTGGGTATTTTATCAAATGTTTCCTTGGGATGCACAATATGGGTTAATATGGGCCTATTAATGATGATGTGGATGTCAATTAGGGATTGAGACACATAATTCAATGTGAAAGTGTGATTAAGGGCACTTTACAACACTAAATGAGGTCCACATAGCCTAGGAAGGCACAAGAACCAATGTGAATGTGTGGGACACATTACAACACTAGTTTAACATTAAGTTTATTTTGTAAGCCTTCTAGATTGATGTGAAGATGTAGTTAAATATGTTCTATAATGTTGAATTAAGGAGAAATGGGTTCATTAAGTCTAGAAAGGCATGAAAGTATCTTACAACACTTTACAACACCTTTACAAGACATCAATAAAAGCATTTTATTCAATTTTCAAGGGTCCAAGACCTAGTGTGGATGCATAAAATGCCTCAAAACACCTAAATTAAGGCCTCATTAAGTCCAATTTATCATGAATTATTCCCATGCCAAGCAAGAGGTCCTTTTTTCTATGGTACATTTAGCCCCCACTTTAGTGAGAGGATGAACTTGCTTCAAACTCACACTAAAGTAGACATTCAAGAGAGATCCAAGTGCACATATGCAAATGAAAAAGAATGAAAAATATCAAAGGAGGTTGCACAAGCCCCCAAGATCCAAGTTCCTAAGTCAAATTTTCAAGATACAAAATCATGCAATGGAAAGAATGAGAAAGATGAAAATGAAAAGGGTGGATCAGGCTTTGATCATTTGTCCAACTAGTTGTGGATTAGATCTAGGCTTGTTTTTTTTAGAAAGAAAATGTATACTCACTCTGGGGCGATGGAACTCTTGGTTGTTCACTGGGCAAGAAGTCCACTACATACTCACTCTGGGGCCCATGAAACTTCTAATTGTCTGTGGGGTGAGAAATCCCAAAGGTGAGAAACATACGCTAGTTGGTATGCACTGAAACACATAAGTGGCTATGGGGAAAGTCATGCCTTGGAATGGGCTTCCCGCTCAAACCATACCAAAGTTATACCTCCTGATAACTTTAATAAGGAACCACAATGAAAAATGATTTTCGAGCTCTATGAGGTAAGTAAAAATTTGTATGCTTGACACTCATAGACATTGTAAGTGTTGTAAGGAATGTTCAAAGGGATTTTACTTTATTTGTGCAAGGTCTCATCTTAAGGGACATTGTGCTTAACATCTCCAAAAGAGGATGTGTCAAAAGAAGCATCATACTCTTGTAGGGAATCAAGCCCAATGACTCCAGAAAGAGAAGGTCACATCACAAGAAGAAAGAAATCGCATAATGAAATGTGAGTAGTGATGTATGCCCCCACTTTAAAGTGGTTGCAAACACCAGTACTGTGAGAAATTGCTTTAAAGTAGAAGATGACATGAGAGCTTACTCGAAAAGTCCTATGCCAAGTCATATGTTTTTGAGAAGCTACATCATGAAAAGGGTAGTATGTCATATGCGAGCCAACTTAAGGCATGTCGTCCACATACCAAGCTTGCTCTTAAGTATTCATGAAAGGTTAATGACTAGCCCAAGGAGGCAACCACGAGTGACACACGAGGAAAAGGATTGCTAAACCACTTGCCCCCATTGAGTGCAAGAAAAAGGTGAGCTGAAACAATTGATGAAATGAAGGGGTGAGTGAAAATAAGAATCAATTAGCATAATTAGGTGCCCCCATTGAGGGAAGCATACCAAACTCCTGAAAATGTTGGATTTTTTGACTCAAAGCTTGACATTCGTTAGTGGAATGACCATGAACTCTATGATATGCACAGAATGGAGTCTTACATAATAACATTCCTTAGGAGTTTTAGGAGGGAGAGAGATCAAGTGATCTTGGAGGAGTCTCGACAAGATACCATCTTGATCAATGGTAGAAGGTGGTGTTGTGGTTGGTGTAAAAGACATATCTTTCTTACTAGTAGATGTCATACTTACACAAGGCTCTTGAGATTGCGAGATTTTGTTCTCTCCATTATAGGAGGGAAGAAAATCTAACGCATTCAAATCATGACCATTTGATGAGATGACATTGAAATTAAGTGAAGGTGTAGTTGTTTGTTTGATGTTTGGGAAAGGATGATGTTCAAGACCACTAGTGTCAAGGATTTTAAGATGGACAATGGTTAAGGTTGATTTAGGAGTATGTTGTGTGAGAGTGTTGATGTTGAGGGAAGGATTGGTAATTTCTATCAAAGGGAAATAACCAAGACCATGAGTTGTTTGTTGTGTGTGAGGATTGATGGGCACATGCATACCTTGTTTCCTAGCACCACATCCCTTTCCACAATATCCAAGTTGTTTCATAAGTTCATAACCGTTTCCATAAATATTTTGCATTGTTTTTTGGATTGGGTTGTTGGTCATTGTTTTGTTCATCAAAGGTTGTTGTGTAATTGGTTGTGTTTTGGTATAAAGTGGCTGAGGTGGATGCTATCAAAGGATCGTCCATGAGTTGTGGTGTGAAGTCTAAGGAACCCCAATCATCATCTAATAGCTTCATGACTTGTTCAATATGTTGTTGTTTGTTTGCTTTTTGGATGTGTTCCGCTTGTGTAGTTGGTGTTAATGTGTTTAAATGATGTACATTGTTTTTCTCAATGTGAAAATGACTATTTGGATCAAGGTCGACTTCAAGTGTGTAAATTTTATTTTTGTGATTGTATTTCATAGAAGGAGATTATATGAAAGTTCATGAGGCATAACATGAATTTTGTATCCAATGTGGCCACTCAAACTGTAATAGGAAAATTAATCACACCAAGTGATTGTTTTGCTACATTTTAAAGACTTTAATAGATATAAAATTAGGTTGAAGTTTTGATGTATCCACACAAAACCTATCCAAGAGTTTTATACTACACAAATTAAGAGTGGATCCATTATCAACAAGGGTTCACTTTATCCCTATCGTATTGTATTGAGATATTATTTGGAAAGCTTCATTTTGTTTTTGCATGTCCAAAGGGGGGAGTTCACTTTGGTGGAAAACAATGTCAGCATTCAATCCTTGAATTATGGCTACTATGTCATTCAGTTGTGCATTAGAAGGGATAGGAACTTGTTGTAAGGTTGTTTGGATCATGTTGTGATAGTGAGGGGAGGCTTGAATAAGGTCCCACAATGATATATTAGCAGGAGTATTCTTAAGTTGCTCGAAAAGATCATACTCCTTGCGACCTGGTAAGAAATGATTAGGTGGGATAGGATTAGGCAATGGCAAGGGTATTGGTGTGGGTTTTTGGGGTTGTGGATTATTTTGAGTGTTATATGTATGAGCAACAGTATTATAACTTGGTTGCTGTGGTACATTAGTTTGAGGAGGGTAAAGGATAAGTTCAGGTTTATTTTGAGTTTGTTGTTTGTGTGAAGGTAGGCATAGAATTAAAGGGTTGTTAGGATCTGTCCCACAGGGTATGTATGCGGACCATTGATTGAGGGGGATCTAATGGACACTTGCACATTCATAACTTCAGCAGTCTTGATTTGATGTATCTCTAATGAAGGGAAATCAAGAATCACCATTTTATCTAAGAAAGACACATTATGATTGTTTCCTTTTTCTAGCACCATAATATTCACCCTAGAAGGAGAGTTTTTAGGAGAAAAACAAGCCACATGTTTGTGACACTTAAGGCTTGGTTCCTCCATAATAACTTCATTGCGAGTAAGGGAATGATCACTGATGGGATTTCCAAGAGGGGGATAATTAGGAGAAGGTGTTAGTTGAATGTCCATTTTCTTTAAGGTCTCATTCTCTTGTTCCATATTATCTACCCTACAAAGAGAGCTTGTAAGATGTTCATCCAAGGGTAAAGTAGCTTCATCACAAGTGGGGGAGGCATCAAGAGGACCACTATGATTTCAAATAGATTATCCCAAATGGGAGGAGAATTAGGGAAGGGAGAATCAAGGGTTGCATGATTCTTAATGGGGATTTATTCTAATACCAACCTATCCTCTTTATAGCGAGGAGGGATATTAGGAGATGTACAAGTTTTATTTTCATGGTTATGGAGACTAGGTAAGGTGATATGTAGAAATGTGTCTATGATCTCATGTTCTTGTTTTCTAACGTCATCCAAAGGGGAATGAGGAGATGGACAATCAAGAACCTCAAGGCTTGTAACTTCCTTCACCAAGATACCTTCATCACAAATAAGAGAGGTATTGGGTGAAGAAAAAGTATGATATTTATGATTGTCTACACCTCCATTCACACCAATGGGTAATGTAATGTTTTGGTCAAAGCTATGTTCCTCATAGTTGTAATCAAAATCAAACTCATAAGAGGGGATATTATGTTTATAAAACACATGTTTAATAAAATCAAAGGCACATCTAAAGAACATGTTATGCAAAAGGAAATAAAGTGCAATGAAATGATTTATATGGAATTTCAGATGTAAAACAAAGTAAGTTGCTGATTACAATATGCAATAGTCTAAAAATTGAAATGTATGAAATGAAACAATGCATGAAATGAGCTATTTTAGGCTAGATTTGATGAAATGCATGTTATAGAAATGCAACCAATTGATATAGCTAGGAAATGGCACCAAATAGAAGCATAAAAATAGGGTCTGCAACTCTGTAAAAGGCAGTTTCAAGGGTCAAAAGGGACTGATTCGCCCAGGGTGGCGAATGAGTCCCAGTATAGAATTTTTTCATAGTTTTCAAAAAAAATTGAGTGATTGATTTTTTCTAAGTGCTATGATGTGGACCTAAGTGAAAATGCAGAATTTTAGAAAATTTACATGAAATTAGATGCCAAAATGCAACCTAAATGCACTTTTTATGAATGCAAAATTTGAAACCTAGCATGCAAATGAATTCATGCAAACCCTAATGCAAGATCAATGCAAGTTAGATGTATGATGAAGGAATCCAAATTAGACAAGAAAGTATTCCAAAAAGTAGGTTCACCAAAATGTAACATATATTTTTCACACCCAAATCTTTTCTATCACTCCTAAGGTTTTTCACCTAAAAGGAGAAAGAAGGGCCAAAATGGGCAATGTTACACTCAAAGTCAATGCAATATGGATGGAATATGGATGAAATTTAGCTAGGTGAAATATATGAATGCAAGAAACTAATGAGATTGATTGATTAATGAATGGAAACTAAAGGAAAATAACTTGTTTGAAAACAATTGTGTAATACAAAAAGACCTAGAAATTATGCAAACTAAACAAAATGAATCAAACTGAAAGTGTGTATTTGGAATATGGATGGTGATTGGAAATGATTTTTGGAATGTTGCTGATGCTAATTTTTTAGGCTTGGTGGGACTCATTCGCCATTCTGGGCGAATCAGTCCTAGTTCTGCAAAACTGAGTTGAAACCTATTTCTAACAAAAGGGTATCTAAAAATGAGAAAACTCAAAATTGACCTGGAAGTGGGACTCATTCACCACTCATGGTGAATGAGTCCACTTTTGAATTTTTGAATATTCAATGGTGGAATCCAGAGCTCTCGGTTTGCACTTTGATTCTCTACAGGTGACCACTTTTGAAACTTTGATTTCCAAGCTTGAAAATGAGTTTTTGTTGATATTCTGACTTGTTGAATGAAGAGAAGACTTGAGAAACTTTGAAACTTGATTCTTAATGATTTCCAAGCTTCCAAAATGTCTAAATCTATTAACACACAAGACAAGAGAGAGAAATGTTGAATGTTAGGGCATGTGGTTTGCCTTGGTCAAACCCATTTTAGGAAATTAAATGAAAATGATGAAAGGATAGAATGAAACATGCAATAATGGAGTTGATTACCTTTCCATGATGTTTGATCTTGAATTTCTGTAGCAAAACATAAAGAATCTTCCCTTGAATGTCTAAAAATTGATATCTTGGAGACTTGATATGAAGAAATCCTAAGTTGCTTGACTTGAGATGGAAGAATGATCGATGAATGAATGATAAGAGATGTGAAATTAGGGTTAAAATATTTATATTTATAGGAAATTCAACTTATTAGCCTGAAAATTGGATCCCTTAGGCCGACATGTAGAAATAATAAACTTAAATTTCAAAATTTCCCGCTCAAAGGTCAAAAATGAGCCAAAGGGGACTCATTTTCCACCCATGGCGAATGGGTCCCACCTAGATGGGACTGATTCACCATGGATGGAAAATGGGTCCCACCTAGGTGGGACCGATTTTCTATGGATGGCGAATGGGTCCCAAGTGGCCATTTTGATAGCTAGGAAGCCAGGAGATAAGGAAATAAGGTTTAAATTGCAACTTTGTCAAGTATTTTATCAGATATTTCCTCAAGATGCAAAATAAGGGTCAATAGGGGCCTATTAATGATGTGAATGTCAATTAGGGCTTGTGACATAAAATTCAATGTGAAAGTGTAATTAAATGCACTTTGCAACACTAAATGAGGTCCACATAGCCTAGGGAGGCACAAGAACCAATGTGATGTGGACACATTACAAAACTATTTTAACATTAAGTTTATTTTGTAAGCCTTCTAGATTGATGTGAAGATGTAGCTAAATATGTTTTATAATGTTTAATTAGGGAGAAAAGGGTTCATTAAGTATAGAAAGGAATGAAAGTATCTTACAACACTTTACAACACCTTTACAAGACATCGATAAAAGCATGTTATTTGATTTGCAAGGGTCCAAGACCTAGTGTGGATGCATAAAATTCCTCACAACATCTAAATCAAGGACTCATTAAGTCCAATTCATCATGAATTATTCCCATGTCAAGCATGACGTCCTTTTTTTTATGGTACACTACATGCACGGACAACCAAGAAGATATAAAGAAAGAATGTAGCCGAAATGGAAAAAGCATGTGGTGAAAGCAAAACCTGCTCATGAGTAGAACCCGCACCAACAAGTAGGAGTGATAAATTCAATCCCCGCTCGAGGAGGAGAAACCTTATCATGATGGAGGTGATAAAAGCAATCCCTACTCAAGGAGGAGAACTTGCATCATAAAGTATGAAATGCAATAGCTGAGAGATATGGAATCCCAAGAATGATCACAAGCATGAGATGGGGAGATAGGGCTGCAAGAGTGAAGCTAAGAGAGCTTGAACGGATGTAAGAATGCTAGTGTAACAAGCTAGATGAAGTTGTGCAATCAAGAGTGAGATAGTAGAATGAAGCTGGAAGCATAAGAGTGGTGCTAGAAGAAGTTCAAAAGATGCAAATAGAGTGAAAAGACTTCTTTTAAGGAGGGAAAAGAAGCTTTTCCAGATGGTACAAGGCATCTTGGGTCATTACCACAGATAAAAGGTGAGGACACATGGCAAGCATGCTTAGAGATAGTTGTTTGAGCATTGAAACATCACAAGACGCTAGAACAATGCATAGACATCTGCGCAGTGCACTAGTATCTGGACACATCACACTACAAAACAACAAGAATGGGAAAATCCCAAAGTTCGATGGAAAGCTAACACACAAGGGTAGCTTCTAAAAAAGGGGTGTTGAGCATCCTGAGAAGGGAAAAAGGATGATGTAGGGGCTAAAATGAGCCTACTCAAGATGCTAAGGGAGTGGGCACTAAAGCAGAAGCAAGAATGTACGTGAAATTGCAAGGGGTGCAATTTTATGACTATACATTTTTCCCCCACTTTAGTGGCATATGAATCTACATTAATATGCACGCTAAAGGAAATTTACTAAACATAAATAACATGATATGCCAAAAGGATATTGTAGAGGAAGCAGATAATCATTCAAACCATGAAAGAATGCCCCTAGTCTGCAGACCTGGAAAACCAATGCATTAGACAAGAAAAATATGCACTAGACAAAAATATTAGCACATAAAATGCTAAAGGTATGAGTCAAAAAAGTAAAGAGACCTTGATGTAGAAGGTTGTATCAATACTATGCATCATCCCCAAATTAAAGGAACTAACATATAAAAGAATTCTAAGATGAAGAGAGAAAGAGTATATACTTAGGACGAAGAAGATGTAGATCTTCGATTTGATATATACAGTTGAGAAGAAATAAAATTTAAGAATTTAAGTGCCTCACAGGCCTGCAGACTTGCAAGGAAGGTGTCCTCCAAGATCTCTCACATGAAGGATACCGAGAAAAGTGTCTTACATGCCTACAAACCTGCAAGGAGGCAACCCCCAAGATCTCTCACATGAAGGAAGCTCCATGAAGAAACTGCCTTACAGGCTTGCAAACCTGCAATGAAGGTATCCCCCAAGATCTATCACATGAAGGAAACCCCAAGAAAGCACCCTATAGAGTTGCAGACTTGTAGGGGAGAAAACCCCAAGATTTATCACATGGAGGAAACCCAAGAAAGTGCCCTACAAACCCACAGACTTGTAGGGGAGCCACCCCCAATTTATCTATCGCATGGAGGAAGCTTAGAAGAAGCACCCTACAGGTTCTCAGACTTGTAGGGAGGTATCCCCTAAGATCTCTCACATGGAGGAAACCTAGGAAAGCAGACTTCGCAGAGTCAGAAAGTGGCCACATAGGAAAGTAAGTGGAAAATCATGTAGACCATCGACAATTTGGAAAGCTTTCAAAGGGCTCCCTCAAGAACCTTTCAAAAGAAGAGGGTTTAGGGTTTAGGGTCGTGCCATTTGAAAAGTGAGGTCTAGTCAGGCTGCCCCCAAGCTAAATGTCGATGAATTCATTTGGAGGGGAAAAGCTTTCAAAGAGGTCCCTCAGAAACCCTTCAAAAGAAAAGGGGAGTCCACTCAAAGGATGCTTCATTTGAAAGACATAGAGAAGAGAGGGGGTCCTTAAAAAGGATGCACATCTCCAAAATAAGTTATCATTGCTCCCAACATATAGGGGAGGAGAACCATGCAAGATTCTTAGAACATACATGATATAGGTAAGCCTCGATATCACTTGTCATGCGAAGAAAAGGTAGGTGCATCAATCAAACAGGAGTTTGATGGCACCTGAATCACAAAGTTGTTGTATTTTATCCTTCAAGGCCTTATATTTGCTAGTGGAATGGCCAAGCACTCGATGGTAACCTTAGCAAGAATGTCTTTCTTTTCTATGTTCACAAGATTTCTTGCGTGTAAGAGAAGGAAGAGTGATTAAGTGGGATTTTAGAAGCCCCAAAAAAATATGCTCTTTCTTAGATAAAGGATGAGGAGCAGGAAGCAACCCTTTTTCTTTTGGAGAAAGATTTGAACACTCACAAGAGAAGGGTATGAAGATAGTAGACAAAGGCGAAAAAATATCTTCAACATAATGAGGTTGAGAAGAATTCAGCTCACTCAACCACGGCTTCTGTTTAGATCATTCCTTCAAGCAACCAAGTCCCAAAGTACACTTAATGGGGTGTGAGTTTTATAGGGACTTGAATTCCTTGTTTGTTACGCCCACAACCTTTACGGTGATAGCCATATTTAGAGACGAGCTTAAAGCCGGGGCCATAATGTGTTTGCAAGTCTTGAAAAGAAAGAGGATCCTCATACAGAGCATTGTCCCAACAATGGGGATCACCTTCATCCTCTTTAACAGGAATTCCAACATTATCCTTTTTCATAGAAGCATAATCATCTTCCTTGGAAGGAGGATCAACACTAAGAATATTACAATTTGCACTCACACCATCATCTTTGATAGTAGGTGTGGATGATGTTATTGGAAGGTCTAAGTGCATTGGGGTGACTTCATATTCCCTAGTGAACCTAATTTTGTAAAGTCTAAAGAACCCCAATCATCACCAAGACATGCATTCTTTAGAGAAGAGGCATGGGTAGACTTGAGTTTTCTTGCTTCAGAAGGATCTTCCTTAGGGAAATTTATCTCGAGAGTACCCTTTGTAGAAGGTACTTCTAGAGTAAACATCAACACGCTAGAAGATATTGAAGGAATAAGAGTAGGCACAACCGAAGCCTGATCAACAATCACTATTTCACATAAATGCATAGCATCAAGGTCAACCTTGACTATGACTACTTTATTATTGCAAATAGACTTAATAGATTTATGCAAGGTAGATAGGACTACACCCATAGCGTAAATCCATGGTCTGCCAAGAAGAAGGTTATAAGGTAAATTTTCTGACATAACATATACAAGGGTAGGTACGGTAATGGGTCCAAGCTATAGAGGTAATACTATTGTACCTAGAGCTTGTCACCCAACATTATTGAACCCATGAATAACAACAACATTAAGAGAAGATGAATCAATATTAATCTTAGGAAATAGATCGATGCTACATACATTGAGCATTGAAACAACGACAATGAGAGTACATCTAATGCCAATATTATTGATGTTAACTATAATCATTAAAGGATCTGCTTGCTTCTATACTTCTAGAGGTGGGAGTTCCTGTAGATAGAATGTAATATTCGGCGAGTCCACATGAATATAAGCTATCAATGCATCAACCTCTGCTGGCCTAGTGGAAGAAGGCAAGAGGATCTTTTGCAATGCTTCCTGAAGCATACCTTGATAAACCAAAGAAAATTGAAGCAAGTCCCACAATGAGATCTTAGCTGGAGTAACGCGGAGTCACTTGACAGGATCGTAATTGCTGGGTGATTTAGTCATAGGTCTAGGTGCTTGAGGAAGGATTGATTGTTTATTCACACTATTCTCATAAGTATGGGATACCGATCTATAAGAGGGAGCCTTAGAAAGATTAGGAGAACCATCATCAGATGGAACACCATCAATAGAACAAATCATTTTAGGAGAAGGACTAGTTGAAGTCACGTAAATGACCAGTCTCTTAGGCCTTGGAGGGGAAACAAAGACATAGATTACATTTACTGAATCATCATAACTAGCAGAATAATTATTCAAAGACATATTCTTAACATCAATCCAAACAAGATCAAATGTGGAATAATTATTCGAGGAAAAATTCTCAACATCGATCAAGGGAGAATCAAATGTGGAAGGAGGTTCATCATTTGCTAATGCATCATCTCTATCTAATAGAGTCCATCAGAACAAAGATGAGATTCATTATTTACCAATGCAAAATCTCTAGAAGAGAGTGCATTGGGATGAAAAGATTCATTATTCACAAATGCATCATTTCAAGAAGAGAGTGCATTGGAAGGAATAAGATATTCATCATTCACAAATGCATCATCTCGAAAAGAGAGTGCATTGGAATGAAGGGTGGATTCATTATTAAAAAATGCATCATCTCTAGAAGAGAGTGCATCAAAATGAAGAGAAGGTAGAGTAATGTCAAGAAAGGTATCAATGATTTCATCTTCTTGCAACAAAATATCCTCTGAAGCCAGAGGAATTTTGTGAGAAGGATCAAAGATACCAAGTGACATGGGAAAAGCCAAGTCACCATCAAATGCATGAAATGGAATATCATTAACATTGTGAACAAAATTAGAAACTAAACTAATAAAAGAAGATATTAAATTCATTATGATTTTTTTGATATTTTCTATGTTCTAGTAATTCGCATTTTTAGAGGTCTTCGAAGCAGAATTTGAGGTCGGGACTTGCGTCAGTCCCTAAAATTTGGCTATCAAAGGAAATTGTATTTTAGGGACTGAACTAGTTCTCTAAGAGACCTTCCAATGGTGCAAATGGTTCTGAATTCTGAGCACCAAGTCAAAATTTATGACCTCGCCAAGTAGGGGTAAATAAATTCCTAGTTTTTCCAAAAGATTTTCTCTTCACATTGGGTTCACCAAAATGTAGAAGAGGGGGATTTTCTACTCACGAGTTCTCTTCATTAAGAGAGCCTCACGAGGTGAATTTCCCTAAACTACCTCAGGAAGAACAACAACGAGAGTTTTAGAATTTGAAAGAGCAGGTCACAAATATTTTCTGGACAAATTGACAAGCTCTTTGCCAAAGGATGTCAATGCAGAATATGAATGATAGTGTGGCGTGCTAGCATTGCAGAGGCGTGTTGGCGTCTCGTACAGACTAGAGAATGAGTTTATCACAAAAAATGTCTAAATGACTGCTAGCTATCTGATTGCTAAGAATTTACAAAATGCAATAAAGTAGTAGAATGCAATAGAATTGAAATAAAGTAAAATAGAAATGTTAGAGATAAGGAGAAAAAAGGAAAGAAATACTTACAACCACATGAGTGATGAATCATCCAAGAAGTTCAAATGCCTTCAAAACCTATGTCTATAAGATATCTAGAGAAAGTGTTGGGGTTGTATATGGGTTTTCCTCAGTCAAACCCCTGTTTTGGTGTTCCCACCTCCATGGACAACCAAGAAGATAGAAGGAGAGAAGTAACTGAAATGGAAAAATCCTGTGGTGAAAGAAAAACCTACTCAGGAGTAGAATCCGCACCACCAAGTAGGAGTGATAAAAGTAATTCGCGCTCGAGGAGGAGAACCCATATCACAAAGGAGGTGATAAAAGCAATCCCCACTCAAGGAGGAGAACCCGTATCACAAAGTATGAAATGCAATAGCTGAGGGATATGGAATCCCAAGAATTCTCATAAGCATGAGATGGGGAGATAGGGCTACAAGAGCGAAGCTAAGAGAGCTTGAAAGGATGTAAGAATGCTAGTGTAACAAGCTAGATGAAGTTGTGCAAGCAAGAGTGAGATGGTAGAATGAAGTTGGAAGCAGAAAAGTGGTGCTAGAATAAGTTTAGAAGATGCAAAGGGAGTGAAAAGACTGGTTTTAAGGAGGGAAAATAAGCTTCTCTAGCTGTTACAAGGCGTCCCGGGCCATTACCACTGACAAAAGGTGAGGACAACTGGAAAGCATGCTTGGAGATAGCTATTTGATTGTTGAAATGTCGTAGGACACTAGTGTGATGTGTGGACATCTGCATGATGTGCTAGTGTTTAGACACATAATGCTACAAAACAACAAGAACGAGAAAAAGCCAAATTTTGATGCAAAGCTAATGCATAAGTGTAGCTGCTAAAAAGGGGTGCTGAGCATCCTAAGAAGGGAAAAAGGATGATGCAGGGGCTAAAATGAGCCTACTCAAGATTCTAAGGGAGTGGACACTAATGCAAAAGCAAGAATGTATGCGAAATTGCTAGGGGTGCAATTTGGCGACTATACATGTTTTGTAATCATGATCAGCTAATGGATATAATGTTGCAGCCATAATTTGATGTTCAGATAAATTATGTTATGTTCAATCTCTTTGTTATGCTTTGTTTGTTGTATTTTGATTATGTTTGTTTTATGTCTCTCTAATCCTACAAACATGAAATGAAATTAACATTTCCCATGTTGGCCTCTAACAACAATAATATCTAACAATAAAACGTGACAAAAAATAGTGTGCTAGAAGGAAGTTAGACTGTGTTTGAATTATTCTTTTTTATAATTTTATAATTTTTTTGGTCCTTATCTATCTATGATGTATGAATCTTCACATTCATCCTACACATGACTTGCATAATTTATTATTATTATTACTATTTAGAAACACCTAATTTTTAATTATATAAGTGAAAGATGTATATATACATCTCTTACAATTTGATTCAAATAAGTAAAGTATTGTTGTGGTCACCACTCTATTATTTAAGAAATGTTGAGTGATCATTTATGTGATTACAAATATCTATATTTATTTTAATTTGATTTACAATGATAATATATTTTTACTAAATCATTTATTATGATTTAAATCTTAAGAAGGTATGATTAAATTTCTCCCAAATCTCTTACTTATAATTGTTTAGATAAAAAAACTTCTACCAAATACCTATATCTATAGAATTTAATTACTTTAATCAAAACAAATAAAAATAATAATTAAAAAATACTCAAATTCTAAATATAACATTTAAACTCCACAAACCACCATAAAACATTAACACCTCACAATACACCTATCATGATTATCACGGACGATATGAATATTTCAAATAATTACCATAAATTTTAATAAATGAGTTTGCATTTAATTTAATTAAAAATAAGTTGCATTCACCGACATGCCATAAAAGAAAAGGTAAAGGCAGAAATAGTCAGTAAATTAATAATCACCCGGGAAACCTCTGTTATAACCGATACCTATGAGATATCTGAGCTACTGTTTCAGTTTCAGATCAACCGCCCATCACATTGGTCGGTAACGAAAACAACCAAAGCATAAACAATAAGTGCCGAGTGTCATCTAGCAATTTGTACTGGCAAACCAAAACAAGAATCCGGCCAAATTTTCACTCAAGATAACAGAGGTTGCATGACGAAGTATATTTATTCTGAGATACATATATAGATAGGAATTACGTGAATACTCTAGGAAAAGAGAAAACAGAGAGAGAAGGCAGCTTTTAAGACTGCCAACTAAAAGCGACAACAGGACTCCTGACATTATGTATTCCATTCGACCATGTAATCGAACCGTAAGTGGGAGGCAGCGCCGAGGTTGCTGTCATGAACGTCACTGTGTATGACAGCTTCTCATTCCGCCTTGAGAAGGAGAGCGTTTTTGGGCGCACGATGATGCGCAAACCCGCCGGTGCGCTCACAACAACTTTGTAGATGGAAGCAACACTCTCCACATTCGTCACGGTCCTCCTGTATTTCAGGACCTGGGTAGAGTTAGAATCAGAACCGGAGAAGACTGCCGCAAAGGAGGGATAATTGAGGCTTCCTAGGCGGGGCTTTGAGGTGCAAGTGGCATTGCTTTTGGTTATCATCCTGAGTTGCTGGGGAGTGTAGCTCAGAGAGCAAAGAAAATCCACGTAGTCTTCTACGCCCAAGTCGTAGATGAGACCCGGCGCCAGCGCTCTCTTGGGGTCCACGTGACCAGCACCGTGCGCAAAGGCAGTGGAGTCGTTGCCCGTGGCCGCGTCTTTGAGAGGTTTCCCCGTGTTGTCCAGAGTGTAAGCCGTGGTGATGAGGGCGGATCTGATGGCCGCCGGGCTCCAGTCTGGGTGAGCGCCCTTTGTCAGTGCCGCAATGCCACTGACATGCGGGCACGACATGGACGTTCCCGATATGATGTTGAACTTTACTCTCCGCTTATCTACGTCCAGGCCGGTGGGCGACGACGCGCCTGTCCAGGCCGCGAGGATGTTCACGCCCGGAGCAACTATGTCCGGCTTCAGAACCTGCGGCGACAGAAAATTCGGGCCCCGCGAGGAGAACTCGGCAACCACAGGCGCGGGTTTCGTGTCAACCACAGCGCGCTTCAGCTCTATCGTAGCGCTTGCTGCTCTGTTAGTTTTTATGTAGTTTATAATGGACTCCCTGGTTCTGGAACCCACGTCAATGGCAGGAAGTATATGACTGTCAGCAGTGATTGCTTCACCTTCAGTGTTAGACAATATCATACCCACACCCCCCGCGGATTTTACCACATAACCCTTCTCCACCCTGGTATTGGTTCCTGTGTCGCACATGACAATTTTGCCTTTTACCAGCTTGGGGTCCAGCGTATTCTCAAGGCACAGACTACTGTCATCGCTTCCATTGATGTTATAGATAAGAGGAAACAGTTTTCCTCTGGGCAACTGTCTGCCTCTGTACAACGACACCCCACTGAAACGAACCCCGTTGCCCAAAACCAGAGAACCCGGAAAATCTCTGTCCAGCGTGCTTGCACCCACGGTGTTAATCCAGGGGGCCACGTTTTCCAAACTCATTTGATCTGGGCCCGAATTCCCTGCCGAGCATGACACGAAGACCCCCCTCTGCATGGCCGTGAACGCACCCACTGCAACGAGATCTGATTCATACCCCACATTTTGTCCTCGCCCCAGTGAAAGAGACAATATATCTACGCCATCCTCAACAGCTTTGTCCATGGCAGCAAGAATATCAGAGCTCACGCACCTCGAAGCCCAGCAAACCTTATAAACCGCAATTCTCGCTGCAGGTGCCATGCCAGAGGCTGTGCCGCTCGCAAGCCCAAAAAGGCTGGCATTCTTCACAAACGATCCCGCAGCGGTGGAGGCCGTGTGGGTTCCATGACCTCCCTGATCCCGCGGAGATCTGTACTCCTTAGTCTCATTGATGGGACCATTTGAAGCCTCGTACCCTCTGCAGAAATACCTTGCGCCCACCAGTTTTTTATTACAATGAGAGGCGTCAAAATCCGCCCCGGATTCACACTCTCCCTTCCAATGCGACGGCACCGGCTTCATTCCATTGTCGGCGAAGCTGGCACTCTCCGGCCAAATTCCGCTATCCAACAGCCCAATAACAATATCATTGGACTTATACGACTGCAAACTCCATGCGCCATTTTTGGAATTCAATCCCAAGAATTGCGGAGTTCGCGTGGTGTGAAGCTGGTATGTCATCTCCGGATTTACCGCTAAAATTCCATCCGTCTTCTCCAAGGCCTTTGCTTGCGCGCGGGTGAGCTTTGCTGCAAATCCGTGGAAAACCTGGTTGTAATTATATAGAATACTCTGAGGTCCGTATCGCTCTTCAAGCCCGTGCAAGGAATCGAGCAGAGACAAATACCATCGCTCAGGATCGTCAAAAGACGACGGCCTCTGCGAATCGGACGTCTGGACTATGTATGTCTGGAGAGAGACATCTCCGAGCGAGGTTGCAATTGCACAAGTTGCAACAAACGCTAACAAGAAGAGAAAGCAAATCGATTCATATCCTGAATTCTTCATCATCTTCTCTGAATAAATCAGAGAAGATAGGCTCTGCGAGGATTTTAAAGGCAAATTTTAGATGGAAAATGAAACGCCAGCAATCGAACATGGGTCTCGTGAGTGAAGTTTTCTCTTTATAGAAGATATGAAATCGGCCCAAAAACGGCTTAGGTTATGTGTCCCAATAAATAAAAAATCACGCTCATTAAGGCCGCATCCAGCCTTAAAAATCTACTTTACACCATTGCCAACATTCCAAACTTCCACGGAAGAAGAATAAAAGTACGAATGTCGTAGAGGTTGACGTTTTCTATCTTTCAAACATTTTTGTCAATATGTTTCCCCCTTCCTGCTCTACTTGGTGCCATTCCAGTCTCATTTTCTTCTTCTTTGGTGCCCCTTATTTATCTTTACTTTTTAGATCTATTAAAAAAACTACTCTTTACTCTTCATTAGTTTTTCCATCTTAATCATTAGAGGCTTCTATTGATCACAATCTAAGTTGTATCCTACTTCAATTTAAATACCATCATAGACCAATCAATGGGAAGGAGTAAGCAATGAAATATCTATTTATTTTCATACAAGGGTTCCATCACTTTTCCATTGTCAAATAGTCCATTTGTTATGTTGGCGATTCTAAAAGCTCTTATCTAAAATATCACGAGTCTATAATAGTCTCTTCTTTGTACTTCATGCCCATCATTAGAGTAAACCTAAAACTATTCTAGACTTGACCTATGTGTGAATGTTATCTTGTTTGTTTTTCCATAACCTCTTTAGGATCACATTTAATTAATTAGTTGATGGGATGAACTATAATAGAAACCATCTTCATCTTTAAAATTTTCATGGCTTCATGTATTGGGAACATATAATCTCCAATTGCTAATGAGAATTGGATATGTATGCTATGATTTCTAGATATGACTCTTTGAACTATAGCTAGCTATCAATATAGATCAAATAAGACCATTCTACTATTGGCATATCTTAGAATTCAGTATGGAGCACCATTGAATCCTACAACTCTAATGCATAATAAGCTAGGGAATTAGATAAACCAATTTCCCCACATGGGAATAGTTATTGTTGCTTCAAATAATATGCATTTGTGAATAGTATTTTCTTACATATTGATAATGAGAAAGATAAAGGCATCATTCACCATCCTAAAGCATTTTTTGTTCTTTTTAAGCTCTAGTTATAGGTAGTGTTCATAGTCCATTTTTTTCCAATTCCAACACCCATGATCCCAACTCTCTCTAATCTAGGTAGGATTATTCTTCTAGTGGTTGAATAAATTAAGTATGAGTTGATAAAGAAGTGATTTTATTATGTAACTTCTATTAATTGGTTATGTAGTATTTTATTAATTATGATGCCCCAATTGATGAATTTTTTTCCATCAAGGATGCTTGTTATGAACTGAAGCATCTACATATGAAAATCCTTAGCATTTTGGTTTCTTTCCACTCTAATAATGTAATTAGGTCACTTACTTCCCTTATAAACTCACTTTGGTGGAGTGTCTTGGTATCCTAGTGACCATAGTCATTTCCTTCTTTAGCCTACTCTTTTTTAATGTGTAGAGGCATTGATAAAAGCTTCCTTAATATAGCTACATGGAATACTTGATTTCTATTTATAAATAATTTTAATGTGTACGAATCCCACAACAAATCTTATGAATGCTCTAGCATAATCTAGAGTAAAATTTTTAACCTATTGAGTTTTGATTATCATTCATTATTATGACTATAGAAGTGTCTACAATTCAATATTAGACATTGAAGTAAACTACAATTGCTATAATATATAAAATAGGGAATGAATTAGAACCTAATGTCAAAAAACATAAACTATGAAATTATAAATATAGATTATATAAAATCAAATTACCATAAAAGTTAGTTTGATAAAAGAGAAAAGTAAATTATCACAATGCAAAATGTGATTAAGAAATGACACAATAGCATGAATAAAAATGTAGGCTATAATATGATACATATAGGACTCTTGGAATCAAGGGGATCACAAGTCCAAGAGTATGAGTTAATTGTTAGTCACTCTCAATCAATAGGTAAGTTAAAGGTGGTCATGAATAAATAGAGGTAGAACCTAACTATTGTAAATCAAGGGTTTATGAGGTAGAGGTGACACTTGTACACCGGGTTAAGGTGAACATATCCTAGAGTAAAGCAAAAGAAATATATGGGTATGTGCAAGATCATCATGGAAAAAACAGGCCCTTAAGTGGCAAAAAATTCAAAAAAATTAGAGTTAGGCAACTTGACATAAAAATTTGAATAAGTTATCTATATTATTTCAAAAATATGTAAGAATAGAATCTATAGCAAATTGAATGTAGTTTATAAACTACTAGGTTTATTTTGTAAAAAAATCTATTTGGTGAAAATTTGAAATTTCAATGCGTAGTACTTAAATTTAAGGGAAAATATAAAAGGTGTTAATGCGTCTAACCTAACAATAAAATGATAATATTTTTTATAAGATTTTAGATATAAGTAGAGGAATCATGATGTGATGCATATTTTTGTAATTTTTTCCCAATAAATTATTAATTATGAATTTTTATTACAAATTTTAAAAATATTAAAACTCATATGTTTGACCACCTTAACTTGGTCAAAACTTCATAATTTTTTTTTTTTTAATCCTATAGTATGTAAAGCATAGAATGTGATGCATGTTTTAGATTCAAAAAATGTGATACTGTTTGAAAGCTATAGATGTTTTTCAATCAGCCTATCAATCAGGACTTTAGTCATAATTCAAATAGAAAATGACTAATAATTATTTATTAAATTCAAAGTAAAACATAATTTATATTGGTGGAAATTTGAGAATCTTCTTTAAAAGCCCTTTTTGTTTCATCAATTTTGGGTAAAAACAGTTCGTTAGCCACATGGGCCATCATATCAGTTACATATTGCCACTTTTTGGCCCATCATGATCCTGTACATACCCATATATCTATTATGTTCACCACCTCTACTATAAGTTTTGGAGGAGGAATAATAAACATGAATTTTTAAGTTTCATCTTTTAGGAAACTGTAATTTTCTTTGAACTCCTTAGCATTGTAATAAATTAGAGAAAAGGTAGCCTCTTTAAAAGTTGGGTGGGTTTTCAAGATCAACATGTAACTTTGTAATTACTTGAAAGTTGAAAATTATAAGAGATTTGGAATTGAAAGGTTTTAAGGATTTCCTATAATTTTATAATTACTAAGATGTAAGAAAATTCCAAAGTCCCAAATATAAGAGAAATAAGATTTATTGGTTAAGAAGTAAGCTTATAATTGTAAGTTTGCACATAGGTTATGAAGGCTTGAAAGTACATCACAAGGAAGAAAGAAATTTTTAATTTCAAGTTTGTAAAAGTTATAAATTTATAAATAAATTCTAATACCTCAAGTAAGATAGGTAGTCTGAGGTTTTAGGATTACATTTGGGGTTGTAAGGAGATCATACTTAACACAACTTAGCACTTTGAGGTGTTAGTAGGACATGCTATTTTGATATAAGAGGGATTTGCTGCACATGGGTCTCTTTGTTCTCAAGAGATCACTAGGGAATGAACTTCCCTTATACACCTTGGCATAAGCAAATCAATGAAACTATAGAGAAGTAATACCCAAGTTGTGTTTTAGAGAAAGTTACTTTAGATCCTAAGAGAGTGAGACCTTGAGATTTCTACCTCAAATGATTGAGTTGTCAACCAAAATACAACATGGTTTCAGGACACCAGTGTGGCACACTATCATCTAAATGATGCGCTAGTGTCCTAAGCAACAGAGGGCTCAAGAGCTCAAGTGGACGAAACTAGGTTTCACTTCTAGGCTCAGATCTAGGATATACTGAACAAAATTACCAAACAAGAAGCCAAAAGCTATAACAAACACAAGGGGAATTGAAGAAAACTTACCTCCTACTAGATGTTCAAGTCTTCACTCCAAGCTCCACTTTGCAACCTACACATTAAAGAATGAGGGGAAAAGGTTGGTGTTGTATAGGGGTCTTCCTTAGTCAGACCCTTGTTTTGGTGTTCCCACCTCCATGGATAGCCAAGTTGGAAAGGAGTGCAAATGAAGTAAACAAGCATGTGGTGAAAGAAAAACCCACTTCAGGAGTAGAACCCACACAATGAGATAGTAAATAAACAAGTAGGAAAGGAAAGTGAGAGAGAGAGTGCTACCCACAGGCCTAGACCCTCTCCGAAGCACATGGATGCATCGTTGAGTGCTTTCTTGAGAGCTATTGCTGCTGGAAGGACCTTAGTTTGGCATGGCTTCGCTTGTGAGAGTGTTGCTATCAAATATGAAGAGAACTCAAAGATGGAGCAAATGGTAAGAGAGCTTAAATGAATGACTTCCAACCCCAAATGAGAGCAATAAAGGGGTTTTTGATGCATGCAAGGGCGACAAAGAGTCGCTACGTCTGAAATTTGACTGCTAGGACACGTGTTGAGATATTCAAGATTCCAAATTCCTTGTTTCAAACTTAGAAAATTGCCAGGATGCTGGCGCACTGTGTGGACATCCACGTGCCGCGCAGGCATCAAAAGCCTAGATTTTCAAGAAACGCAGTGTCAGGATTTTGTTGCTCTACCACAAGTCCGCATGGAGTCAGAATCATGAAATTGTGACCCATGGGATTTTTTCCATTAATGCTCTAAGGTGTCATAAATGCTAGGAAAAAATGCAAAAATGTGGAATTTCCTATAGGTACAATTCTGCAACATTACATTTTTCCATCACTTTAGTGGGATCGATTTTGGAAAAAATTAGCCTCACTAAAGTAGAGAAGAAAAACTTCACCTAAATTTTGAATTTTATGGATTTGCGTGCCAAGAAAAAAGGGGCTTTAGAGGCCACCAAAGTCAAGCTAACCAGTGTCGAAGGTTCCCCCAACAATCGAGCTCAACAAACAATGACAAAATGGCTGTTAAAAATTGCTCAAAACTTTGTCCTACAAAACTCAAATTTTTAATATTACTTGCATACTTCTTCTAATTATTATTTAAAAACAACTAAATTTTAATTATATAAGTGAAAAATGCATATAAATGTCTTACAATTTGGTCCAAATAAGTAAAATATCCTCATCAAGTCTGTATTATTTAGAAATTTTTAATTAATCATTTATGTGATTACAAATATCTAAAATAATCAAATTCTAAATATAACATTTAAACTCCACAAACCACCATAAAAAATTTATACCTCACAATACATTACCCTATGATGATTATCACGAATGATATGAATGCTTTCACTCTTTTACTTTTTACTTTGGCGATTGATTGGAGGTGTTGGGTACACCATTTACCACATTCCAAACATTTCTCTCTTTCAAACATTTTTTTCAATATGTTTCTCTCCTTTTACTTTACTTAATGCCATTCCATTCTTCTTTTCTTTGACATGCCTAAATATTTCTGCTAGACAAAAGTTGAAATGATACTTCAATAAAGCTGGTCTTGATTAAATAGAGGAGGAATCTATGGGAGGAGAAATAGTTTCCCTTTTAAAGGAGGTGGGGACTTTGATTAAACAGAGGAATCTATGGGAGGAGAAGAATTTTATTTTGAGGAATGTTGGGGATTTATTTAAGAAATTAAGAGAATGAGAGTTCATTTTATGTGGTCTTATTTTTTTTAAGTACTATAAAACATTTAAAAGTAATATTTTTAATTATTTTCTTCTTAATAATTTTTTTTATCATTTATTAAATCTTGTTTTAAGTCTTTTACACTTATGATTTTATCAATTTAGTCATTTGTGAAATTGGAACCATAAAAGCAAAAGTATCTTATTTATGCACAGGGGCATCTTAGTCATTTTCTTCTTCTTCTTTGGTGCCCCTTATTTATCCTTTATTTTTTTAGATAAGTCCTTTTCGTCCTTCATCTATTCAAATAACTATTCTTTACTCTTCATCAGTTTTTCCATCTTAAATCTTAACCATTAGAGCCTTCTATTGATCACAATCTAAGTTGTATCTTACTTCAATTTAAATGCCACCATAGAATAATCAATGGGAAGGACTGATCTATCAAATATATATTTATCTTCGTACCAAGGTTCCAACACTTTTCCATTGTCAAATGATCCATTTGTTATGTTGGTTATTCTAAAAGATCTTATCTAAAATGTCACGAGTCTACAATAGTCTCTTCTTTGTACTCTGTGCCCAACATTAGAGTCAACCCAAAACTATTCTAGACTTGGCTTATGTGTGAATGCTATCTTGCTTTTTTTTCCCATAATCTCCTTAGGATCATATATAATTAATTAGTTGATGGGATGAACTATCATAGAAACCATCAAGTCATTTTTAAAATTTTCATGGCTTCATGTATTGGGCACATATAATCTCCAATTTCTAATAGGAACTGGATACATATTCTTGCTAGATGTGACTCTTTGAACTATAGCTAGCAATCAATATAGATCAAATAAGACCTCTCTACTATTATTATATCTTAGAATTCAATATGGAGCACCATTGAATCTTGTAACTCTAATGTATATGTAAAATCCTCATCTCAGTTGTTGATGTCAACTAGTCCCTAGTAGTAGCCCAAACATTGGTCATTGGCATAGTCCATCAACTGCATATCACTACTCAAATATCCAAGAGGTTCAATCTTGGGTGGGTCATACATAACATGAATCACAATCACAACCAACAGATACACAAGCCCATACATAGAGACCTCTAAATATGAAGTCAATTTTCATAACACATACAAGTTACATGGAACCAACATGAGATGGAATTTACCCAACATATACATATGTTTAAAAACCAATTATAAATTTTTCAAATCCCTTATTTCATTCATTTTATATTCATAAGCACATCATGTATTAAATATAGGTTATTTGTTTTCCTTATCTCTTTTATGCCCATTCGATACCCATTTCAACCTCAAGCCAAAGCATACTAAAGAAAGAAGGTTGAACCAATCAGGAAAAAGCCCAAACCACAGAGTTATCCCCCTAAACCCTTCCCCTTTGGACTTGAGGTCATAGGGACATCCTTCACTCAAGGCCACCTACATACTTGCCTCCAAATAGATCAAAGTCACACAAAGTTCTCCTTACAAAGTCTCTCATGGGATGCATATTATTTATAAGATTTTTTTAAGTATAATTAGTGCTTGAATCCTACTTAAGAAAATGGGCAACACTAAATGCATTGAACCAATATATGAAAATATAAACCCAATGGGAATACTACTAATAATATTCTTGTTCTAATTTCCTTTACCCTATTGTGCAACTCCATATTCTTATAATAGTCTAGTTAATAGACTAGATAGTTTATTTATACTTAAATCATTCAATCTAAACCTAACCTTAATGGTCATTAGTAATGTATCAAGAGATGCTACATATGATTTCTCATAATTCAATCTCAACCATACTGTTAAATTAAATAATAGTCTCATTCCAATTGGCATATAATTTATACTACAGTTCATTATAGGTAAAATAATAATTTCAATATCAAGGTAATCGTATCTAAGAGATTGATAGGCATTATATGTTCATATAAAGTATTTATAATGGAATGAATGGATTTTTGAAAGTATCGAGTTTCAACATTAAAACTATATTTTTATTAAAGTATGGTCGTAGTGCCTCTAAATGAAATCACCCAAGTATAGTATTATGCAACCAAGTGCCAAGGCTCATATTAATTATATATTATTCGTGGTTCATATTAAAAGGTTATCCTGCAACTAAGTATTTGATCTAGGACTCTTTGTCAACTTCTTTAAAACTATTGTCTTCAAGATAAATAATATATCATGTAAACTATAGTGCAATATCCATCTATGAAAATGCATGCAACAATACTTATAAACTTGTTCAATCCCGATTGATACCCACATCATGCTCAAGATAGTGTGTTAGGTCTCAAAAACACAGGTTTTAAACCATAAGAGGGTGCCAATCTCTTAATACATTTTTGGCTAACGAATAGGGTGAATATGATTGATAACCCCCTACTATTTTGGCTCTGCTAAACCTAGGTGTGTGTACCTAATTGATAAGGTAGATTTGAAAGTTTAAATATGATCTATAATTTGGGAAATCTACTCACAATGGAACGTGGGTGTGAAGTAGATGCAAGGCTGATGACTAGTTCCTACTATAGATGTCTTTGAGAGTCAAGTGCATGAGTAAAGTATGTATAAAATGTTCTAAATTTGACCAGTGCCTAAACCTATTGGGTGAATGGAGTCGAGGGGTGGATGATGATGATGGAGAAAAATATGTAAGATCTAGGTGGATCTATTTCTCAGCTTAACTCTAACTTGTTGGGGACTTTGGATGTTTGCATCTTGTATAGATGTGTAGGTTTGTTAGTTATTGTATTCTTCTTTATGAATCCCAGTTCATTCTCCCAAATTACTATGATATCATGAAAGGATTTTTAATTCTCAACTTGAGGGAAACCAGTTAGAGAAATCTTTTTAAAAGGATTTTAATCCTTAGTAGGAACTAATTAAAATGAGTCACTTGAAAGGAATTTAATTTACTCCAGCCATAACCCAATCAAGAAAATCACATAGCAACAACAAGTGTGTCCCGAAAAATTGCATAAATTTGAATAATTAAGGAAAACCACTTTGGAGACAACACATCAATATATAAGAATGAATATTAAAACAAAATTTGAACACTAAAAGTAGATCACCGATTATGAACAGTCTTCTCCATTATATTGCTTTAAAAGATATACATTAATAACAAAATCTTTTGAGATGTGAAAATGGATGAGTGCAGGTGGATGGAAGTGGAAAGGTGGTGATGATGATTTTCTAACTTACTGTTTAATTTCTAATGGCTCATGATAATATGATTTCATCTCACATATATACATTGCATTTTTAGGGTTATGACCCTTTGCATCCGATGCAACTCTTTATTTAATCAATTTGTCTTCCACAAATTAAAGTAATCTATTTTTAATCTTCATCTTTGTATCTATGTGAAAAATAAATTATTTCACAATACTTTAGTCTCAATTCATTTTCCAACAATTTCACGTCTATATTTACTTTTGGTGAAAAATATTTCACTTTCATTTCACTTGTATTCATTCTCACCATATTCCTCGGGTAAAAATAATTACCCAATCCTTAATTCTTTAAATCATTTTAACTCCCTGGAGGAATGTTTTACTTCCCAGTGTAAATATTTGCACTTTAAATAACCTCTTAATGAAATATTATAATTGCACCTTTATTTTATCAAAAATAATCCCATGATGATTATTATTTTAAACAAATCTCCATTTCATAATTTCACCCATCAAATAATATTTTACTTCAAGAAAAAAATTTGACATAGGGGATTAATAAATTTTCATAAAGTGCTCGCCACATGTAAGTGAAAATCATTTAGTTTTTATGTTATTAGACGATCGACGGTACTAATGCTTCACTCCCACCGATAATCAATTTTCTCCCCAATATGCTTTGTCAGACTATCAATGGGACTGGGTATTTTGTTTCACCGATAGGAATTTCTCACTAATGAATTATGTGCCTAAGTATTATCGGAGTATTGGAGGGGTCCTGGTTTTTTTGTCTTGTCGATATTCATTTCTCCCTCTAATAGAATCTTCAATCACGTATCCTTTTTCATTTTTCCATATCGAAGAGACCACAAAACGACTCCCACTAATGTTCCCATGTCTCTCTAATGGAATTTAGGGTTTTTGTTTTGGCCTGTAATTAAAAGGAATTTCCATGACGACACTCATCACTATTAAAATCATGTACATCATTCAATTCAAAATTTTGTAACCTTAGCTTGTCCATTATCTCAATGATAGAATATGTGTCCTCATAGGAAGTCTCCTGTGAATATCTTTTTCTACAAGAAATCCCCTTGTTTGTTGGATTGCACAGATTTCCCCCAAAAGGAAACTGTTTTTACTTCTGTCAAAATGAAAATAAATTGATAACAACATTTCTTGTCACACATTGATTAAAACATTGTTATTTTCCTCAAGAAATCTTTCTATCCATTTAGCATCAATTGATCGAATCTTATCCTCCAGATACTCTAGGCATTCCTTAGTTTCATTTCATTTTCTTTCACCTTTTGCTATGGATTCTAAAACTCTTTCCTTGACATCGAAGAAACAATAATAGTATTCATCTAGTATTTTCGGAGCTTAGAGCTTACCAAAGTTCCTCATTGTTAGACATGCAGTGGATGTTTCTCCATATCCAGTCCAAGTTTTCCCTGAATTTTGCGATGAGAGCAATCTTGGCATTTGTACCCAAGCCTATTGTAAGGAAAGAAGAGGTGCAGAAGCAACTTTCCTAATGTCAAAACCACAGGGAAGAATGTAGATAGTACTTTTAATTTTCTAATTATAGTCCAATTAAGACAAACACATGAAATATTTACAGAAACAGAACAAATACACAAAGACAATGAACAACAAATTTACGTGGGAAAACCCTTTCGGGAAAAATCCCACCACAAGCTAAATCTCTTTGTATTACAGTAACAAACAATTACATACAATTCAGAGATACAAATCTCTGGTGTTCATTCACAGTAGCTTCATTCATTGTTCATCCAGTTATAAAAATGCTTTCAAGAATCCGATTACCTCACACACACACTTCCAAATCAGAATCGATCCTTTAAATCTTATCACATACTAATTTTTACCTTCTGTTCATCCTTAGTTGCCATTACCAATCATAGAAAATTTCCTTTCGAGCAATTGATTTTTCCTTGCATGCAGTTCAGCTCCAGTGTCGCAATTGTTGCAAAAATCTAACTGCCATCCATTTGAAAATCGCTTCCTTTGATTGGTCCATGAGGCTCCACATAGGATGGTCAATCTAGTCAAGGGTGTTCAACTTTGTTGGTATATTGGTGAGACACTAATAGTGTCTCCCCAATGCCACAAAGTCTTCATATCGATATTGGCGTACATCCAAACAGTCAGCAAGACGTTATAACGAACGCCATGAGTCATACCGAATCCATCAACATCCAATGTGTTTCTATTGGCAAGAGATTCCTCCATCGACAAGACATTTTACCGATGCTCACAAGTCATATCGATTTCAACTTTTCCATTGGCAATAATTTTCCATTCGCCAAGAGTTCTCATCGAGTCTCCTCAAGTTTCACCGAAGCACCTGTCAGTCGGTAAGACATTCGTCTTTCACCGAGACTTCACCCCGAGCTCAACCAAGTCTTATAGAGTCGGCAAGACTTATGTCTTTCACTGAGACCTTACATCGAGCACCCATGTCTTACTCTAATGACTTCAGTTGTATCCCTGTCCGTGTGACCTTCGTCGTTCGCCAAGACTTCTCTCTGAGCACAACCAAGTCTTACCGAGTCGACAAGACATTTGATCTTCGCCAAGACCTTTCACCGAGCACTCATGGTCATTCTGAGTGCATCCACCAGTCGGTGAGACTCACCATTGGTCGCCAAGACTTCAAACCAAAGTCTTTGAGTCACCATGAAGACCCCAAGTGAATACTCCTATCGGCTTGACCTTCTAACAATCGTTGAGAGATCTTCTCGACACCCTTGTGTTACCCCGAAGCCCGATAAGAACATACTATCAGCCAAAGGTCTCCATTCGACAAAAGGTCACAGTGATAGACTTCATTTGGCAAGACATTAGCTCTGTCTCGGGGACATGAACATTTCAAAGGATTCAGAACAACTAGTCGGCCAGACATGAATAATGTCACAGCGACTTTGCCCTACAGGAGTTACATGTCAGTAATAATTGAGGCACATATTCCAATAAGCTCCCACTTGACGAAGATCTTACCGACACCTCTAGAGCATAATAAAACTACTGAAAAACATGGGCCAAGAGGCCCATCGAACTGGCCAACCACCTATATTTGTCTGTGCTCATAGGCTTTGTTAATGCATCTGCAACATTTCCAGAGTATCCAATTTCTCCAAAGAGACCTTCCCATACTCCACCATATCTTGTACAAAGTGATACTGTACATCTATATGAACATTTCATCCTGGCATGGAAATTAGGATTCTTTGCCAAACATATAGCACTCTCGCTGTCACAGTAAATAGTAATTTTTCCTGCATCAAAACCAATGCTAGAACACAAATGTTTTAACCATATTGCTTCTTTATAGGCATGTGTAGCTTCCATGTATTCTGCCTCTATAGTGGACAAAGTGACTACAGCCTGCCGCTTGCTCATCCAACTCACTGCTCCACCATTCATCATGAAAACATATCCATTGGTGGATCTTCTACTATCAATGTCCCCTGCCCAATCAGAGTCCACATAACCTCGAATATTGAGAGTCCTCTATGATTCAACCAAGTTCCCATGGTAACATAAAGCATAGTATGAAGCGCCCTTTAGATATCTAAACACTCTTCACATCATCCTAATGTGTCCTTCCAGGATTAGCCATAAACTGACTAAGAACTCCCACTGGTTGGGCAATGTCTGGCCTTGTACAGACCATTACATACATAAGGCTTCCAACCGCACTGGCATAAGGTATACTGGTCATGTCCTCCATCTCAGTAGAGATTTTGGATATTCTTCAACAGATAGCTTCATTCCCTGCAAAACTAGAACAACTAGCTACTTGCACTCAGTCATACAAAATATCTCTAGAACAGTCATGATATACTTACTCTGACTGAACCAAAGTTTTCTATTTTTCCTGTCCCTAGTTATTTCCATTCCCAGAATGTACCTTGTTGTACCAAGATCTTTCATTTTGAACTTTGCAGACAACTGAGACTTAAGATCAGAAATCATTAGCTTACTACTGCCTATGAACAACATGTCATCAACATAGGGAGCAATAATAAGGACTTGATCACTTTCAACTTTGTAATATACACAATGATCACATTTTGATCTTACAAATCCCAATGAGAAGAAAAAAGTGTCAAATTTTTGGTACCACATTCTAGGAGACTATTTTAAACCATACAGATATTTCTTTAACTTGCAAACCAGTCTTTCTTTACCTTTTTCAACAAAGTGCTCCGGCTAGGACATATAAATTTTTTCTTCAAGATCACCATGAAGAAACATTGTCTTCACATCCATCTGTTCAATCTCTAAGTCATACGCTGCTGCAAGTGACAAAAAAAATCTAATAGATGTCAGCTTAGCTACAGGAGAAAAGATTTCTCCATAATCAATTCCCTCTACTTGGGAATAACCTTTCGCAGCCAGCCTCGCTTTATATTTTTCCACACTATCATCCAAACCTATTTTCTTTTTAAACACCCATTTGCAGCCCACAACTTTTTTGCCTTTAGGCAATGGCACCAAACTCCAGGTATCATTATTTTCTAATGATGCCATTTCTTCATTCATGGCTTCCAACCAAGAGTTTGAATCAGACATTTTAACTGCCTCTTTCACAGTCTTAGGTTCATCAGTGCTAGAAATTAAAGCATAGGCACAAGTAGACTCAATCAAAGAAAACCCATACCTATCAGGTTGCTTTCTTTCATGAGTTGACCTCCTCACAGGTCGAGGCTGAGTTGATTCTTCATCTTCTTCAGAACTTTCAGAACTACTTGAGCTCTCCTCAGTATCAGGTACATTTTGATTTTTCAATTCCTCTTTATTTGGTGTCAGAGGAATTTCTACTACATCCTTTTCATTTTCTGATTTCTTCTCTAACTACAGATCCAATGTAGAAGGCTTCAGCTCATGAAAGATAACACTTTTGCTGTACAAAACCTTCTCAGTCTCAGGGTTCCAAAGCTTGTATCCTTTTATGCCAACACTATAGCCAATAAAAATACACTTTATAGCTTTGTTTTCCAACTTGGATCTTTTTTCAAATGGCACATATGCATATGCCTCACAACCAAAGACACGAATATGTCTTAGAGAGGGCTTCTTTCTAGACCATGCTTCCAAAGGTGTCTTCTCAACAAGAGCAGAGTTAGGAGAATGATTTACCAAGTAACATGTTGTAGAGACTGCTTCAGCCCAAAACTTCTCCTCCGAGCCAGCACTACTCAGCATACTTCGTGCTCTTTCCATTACTATCCTGTTGAACCTTTCAGCAACTTCATTTTGTTATGGAGTGTAAGGTGTAGTCTTATGTCTTTTAATCCCATGATATGTATAGTACCTTTTGAATTCATTTGAACAAAAATCACCGCCACTGTCAATTCTTAAACATTTTATTTTCCTACCAATCTGATTTTCAACAAGGTTTTTAATTTCCTTAAACCGACTAAACACTTTTGATTTACTTTTCAGAAAATATACAAATGTTCTTCTTGAATAATCATCAATAAACGACACATAGTATCTTGATTTAGACAGAGAAGGAACATTCACTGGACCAAACACATCAGAATGAATATAATCAAGCAAACCAGAAGATTTGTGAGGACTAGAATAAAATGAAACATGGTGTTGCTTTCCAATATGCAATGTTCACAAAATTCGAAGTCAAGGTTACAATCTTCAAGCCCTTCTACCAGGTTTTCATTTGTCAAGGTTTTTAAACCTTTTTCACCAATGTGGTCAAGCCTATGATGCCAGAGCATAGTCTTTTCTGCTGGAAGTTTAAACTCTATAAAATTTACTCCATCAGGAATATTTTCCTTCTTTTCTTCATGAGTAGCCTTAAGTGACTTTGTAGAGACACTATTGCATTGGACAGCTAGTGCATCCAACTTATACAAGGTACCAATTCAAGCACCCCTAGCCAACACCATAGAGCCTCTAGTCATCTTGCAGCCATTTCTAGAGAATGTGACCTACACTCCAATATCATTCAACTTACTTACAAAAAGTAAATTACGAGCCAAACCTAGTATATGCATCACATCATTGATTCCCTTCACTCTTCCATCAGGGAATTGAATTCTGACTCTTCCACGACCAACAATTTCCAAGGATGAATCGCTTGCCAAGTACACCTTTCCACCATTGTATTCTTCATACTTCATGAACCAGTCTCTATGAGATGTCATGTGGAAAGATGCTCCAAAATCAATCAGCCATACATCATCTGATGCCCATGTAGCCAAAGTTGCAATGAAGGCATCTGCATCACTCTGAGAAGAATCATTACCAGAAGAGTTCTTCTTCTTCTTTTTATCCTCCTTGCAATCCTTTCGAACATGACCAGGTTTCCCACAATTCCAACACTTCACCTTGGAATTCTTTCCAGGAGACTTTGATCTCACTTTTGATTTTGATTTGGATTTCTTGTCCTTCTTCTTGCCCTTCTCCTTTGATCTGCCTCTAACAGCTAGAGCCTCCTTTGTCATATTAGAATATTTCCTTTTCATCTCTTCTGACAACAAAGAAGCAACAACATCCTCCATCTTGAAAGTGGATGTCGTACTCCCAATGGCCATTACCAGATGATCCCAAGAATCTGGTAAAGAACATAGCAGCAACATGCAGTGATCTTCATCTTTAATTTTCACACCAACATATGCTAACTGAGCTATCAACATGTTGAACGTGTTCAAATGATCAGAAACAGATCCTCCCTCCCGCATTCTCAAAGAGTACAACTTCTTCCTCAAGAACAATTTGTTTACCAAGGACTTGCCCTGATAAATAGATGCCAGTCTTTTCCACAAGGAAGATGCAGTCTTTTCTTCATGAACATTCAGAAGAATAGAGTCTGCTAAATAGAGCCTTATCGACCCTTTTGATTTTCTATCTGCTAGGTCCCAATCTTCTTGCTTCATGGCCCGAGGTTTCATTTCAGTCACAATAGTCCAAAGATCTCGGTTCACTAACAGATCTTCCATTTTGAGTTTCCACAACTCAAAATTGCTACCATTGAATTTCTCTATATCCATCTTTCCGGATGTGCTTGCCATCTTAATTTTTAATTAAGTTATTAGACCTCTACAAAACTCCCACTGGAAAAGGATTGACACAAAAATCCCAACCTACTCACAAGGACAACACAACTAGCCAGGCTCTGATACCACTTGTAATGAAAGCAGAGGTACAAAAGCAACTTTCCTAACGTCAAAACCATAGGGAAGAATGCAGACAATACTTTTAATTTTCTAATTATAGTCCAATTAAGACACACACATGAAAGATTTATAGAAACAGAACAAATACACAAAGACAATGAACAATAGATTTACGTGGGAAAACCCTTTCGAGAAAAAACCCACCACACCAAGTTGAATCTTTTTGTATTATAGTAACAAAAAATTACATACAATGTAGAGATATAACTCTCTGGTGTTCGTTCACAGTAGCTTCATTCACTGTTCATCCAGTTACAAAAATTCTCTCAAGAATCCAATTACCTCACACACACACTTCCAAATCAGAATCAATCCTTTAAATCTTATCACATACTAATTTTTACCTTCTGTTCATCCTTATCCACCATTACCAATCATAGAGAATTTCATTTTGAGCAACAAATTTTTCCTTGCATTCAGTTCAGCTCCAGCGTCGCAACTGTTGCAAAAATATAACTGCCATCCATTTGAAAATTGCTTCCTCTGATTGGTCCATGAGGCTTCACATAGGATGGTCAATCTGGTCAAGGGAATTCAACTTTGTTGGCATATCGCCGAGACACTAATAGTGTCTCCCCGATGCCACAAATTCTTCATATCGATATCGGCGTACATTCAAACAATCGACAAGACATTATAATGAACGCCATGAGTCATACCGAATCCATTGACATCCAATGCATTTCTATCAGCAAGATGTTTTACCAATGCTCACAAGTCATATCGATTTCAACTTTTCCATCGGCAAGACTTTTCCATTTTCCAAGAGTTCTCATCAAGTCTCCTCAAGTTTCACCAAAGCACCTGACAGTCAGCAAGACATTCATCTTTCGCTGAGACTTCAACCTGAGCTCAACCAAGTCTTACCAAGTCAACAAGACTTATGTCTTTCGCTGAGACATTACATCGAGCACCCATGTTTTACTCTGATGACTTCAGTTGTATCCCTGTCGGTGTGACCTTCGTCGTTCACCAAGACCTCTCTGAGCACAACCAAGTCTTATCGAGTCGGCAATACATTTGATCTTCGCCAAGACCTTTCACTGAGTGCTCATGGTCATTCCAAGTGTATCCACCAGTCGACGAGACTCACCATTGGTCGCCAAGACTTCATATCGTAGTCTTTGACTCACTGCGAAGACCCCAAGTGAATACTCCTGTCAGCATGACCTTCTAACAGTTGCTAAGAGATCTTCCTGACACCCTTGTGTTACCCCGAAGCTTGATAAGAACATACTATCGGCCAGAGGTCTCCATTCGAAAAAAGGTCATAGTGAATACATCTAGGTCATAGTGATAGACTTTATTTAGCAATACATTTGCTCTCTCTCGACGACATGAACATTTCAAAGGATTCAAAATAGCTAGTCGGGCAGACATGAATAATGTCACAGCGACTTTGCCCTGCAGGAGTTACATGTCAGTAAGAATTGAGGCACATATTCCAACACCTATCTCCTCCTTTATTACTTTGAACTACTCATTCAAAAGATACCAACACTATTATTCCACTACTTTTTAAATATTTTATAGTAGTCAAGATGCAACTCTATCTTCTTCTCATCAAAATCATGTGTATTAGGGTTTGCCATAGCTGACAGCTAGCTACACTCATGGTGTACATTCATTTAATCTAAAATTGCTTAGTGGGCCTCTTCAGTCATACACTTTTTACTTTTGAAGTGTTGGGATGTGAAGTCTTGTAAATCTCTATTGTTGTCTTACTTGAAACAGTTCTAATGAAAACAAAAACAATTTCAATGAAAACAAAATAAGTTGCACCATAAACTTAATTCTGGTGATGCCCCATTATGCAAGCTTGGAAATATGTTGGAACAAGCTTAGCATATGGCTGCATAGTCCATTATATGTTGGACTGCTTGTAATAGAAAATTAGTGAGTTTTGTGGTTAATATACAAGTTCTCTCCTACTTTCCTATGGATGTAGGCATATTGTCGAACCATGATAAATTTTGTGTGTTTCTTTTGCTTATGATTTTTTGTGTCTTTAATTTCTAACATAAATTGTTATGCCATGATTTGTTTATGTTTGCAGCAAACTTATCAATTAGTATTAGAGCTGTTAGAAGATCTGTAGGTGACAAAGAATCAACAGATTATGAGAGGAACACATATTTGGAGTAGGAATCATTGCATGTAGACAATTTTAAAGAGTTTGGGTGTGCCATGCTAGTTTCCAAGGAGATCACATGGATCTTAGAATCTGCATTTGAACCATTGAAAGTCTAGCTAGCATAAGAGGGACCATAGTAAAGGGAAGCCACCCAAGGAAGAGGTTGTGACCCTAGAAGAAGAAGATTGTGTAGCTTGGAACAATAGATCCTTGTCTCCTATTATATTCACTACCATTTCCAATCAAGGAGATCATAGGTCGGTTCTCATGCTAAAATCATTGTTTCTTTCATTTCATTCTATGTGTGTTAGAGTGAAGTAGAATATATATGATGAGAATCACAACTTCTTGATTTCTTATTGGAGAAGCCCAAAGAAGTTTTTTTTTTTTGATATTATGATTGTTTGAGTAATCTAGTTATTGCAATTTGTATAAGAACTTAGCACAAACATTTTATGTAATGGAGGACACAAAGAAATGGAGAATTGAAAAATTATTAGGTTAAAATTTTGGAATGTGGAAATTGCAACTCAAAGCTCTCCTCATTCAGAAGGACCTTTCGATTACATTAGAAGGAAAAACTAAAAAGCCAACTAGCATGAAGGATGAAGATTGGGATAAACTGGATCATAAGGCTATGGCTACACTCATTCTTTCATTATCCAGTAATGTTTTGTTCAATGTATAAATACAAACAACAACACAAGGACTTTGGGATCGTCTATCAGAGTTGTGTGAGAGACCTTCTGCATCAAACAAGGTATTTTTAATGAAGAAATTGTTTAATTTAAAAATGCAAGAAGTTGGTTCTATCAGAAATCATCAAAATGAGTTTAATACCTTGGTTAGTCAATTGTCTTCAGTAAACATTACAATAGAGGATGAGATAAATGCTATCTTGTTATTATGTTCATTGCCTAATAGCTGGGAAGGAGTTGTTATGACTGTTAGTAATTTAGCATCTAGCCCAAAGGGTCTGCTAAAATTCGATGATGTTGTAGGAGTTCTTCTCAATGAGGATATGAGAAGAAAAAATCAAAGTAATTCATCAGGTGCTACTTTAGTAGTTGGCAATAGAGGGAGAACACAACAACGAGGCAAGGATAACCAGAGGAAAAGATCAAAGTCTACTAAAAGATCCCAATCCAAAGGTAGAAAAGGTGTCTGTTGGCATTGCGGTAAGGAGGGCCACATGAAGAAAAATTGTTGGACCCTCCAGAACAAGTTCAGAAGGTTGAAAATCAATCTAAACATAATGAGGTAAATACAACTTCTGAAGAAGATGTTAATGCTCTTATTTTATATTCAAGTGATGTTGCAGATGTTTGGATACTTGACTCAGGAGCATCGTTTCATGCAATGTCTTCAAGATAATTTTATTAGAAATTACCAAGCTGGTAATTTTGGTAAGGTTTATCTCGGTGATGATGAACCTCGCAGTATCACTGGAAAAGGAGATGTTCTATTGAAGATGAAGAACAATGAAAATCGGTTGCTAAAAGATGTGAGACATGTTCCTCAACTCAGAAGAAACTTGATTTCAGTGGGGCAATTATATGCTCTTGGATATAATGTTACCTTTGGAGCATGATCATGGAAGGTAAAAAAAGGAGCATTGGTCATAGAAAGAGGAAGAAAATATGGTACATTGTATGTACTAGAGGGTCAAATTGAAGTGGGAGCTACATTGGTAGTAGTAGATAGTGCAACAGAGCTTTGGCATAAAAGGCTTGAACACATGAGCCAAAAGGGACTTGAGGTTTTGAAGAACCAACTTCCAGGTTTGAAAGAAGTGGATATGGAGTTATGTGAGAATTGTATCTACAACAAGAAAAAGATGACAAGATTCTCTAAAAGGGAACACAAGATGAAGACACAACCATTGGAGCTAGTGCATTTAGATGTCTTTGAACCCACAGAGGTAGCATCTTTTGGAGGTTCTATTTATTTTGTTACTTTTTAGGATAATTTCACTAGGAAGGTTTTGGTATATATGATGAAAAAGAAGTCTAAAGTTTTTGGTATATTTAAAACCTTCAAAGCGCTTGTTGAAAACCAAACTGGTTATAAGATTAAAAGTTTTAAAACTAACAATGGAGGTGAGTATCGTTCAAAATAATTTGATCAATACTGTGCAGAAGATGGTATTTAGAGAATCAAGATTGTTCCTATTACACCACAAGAGAACGGTGTTGAAAAAGGGTTAAATAGAACCATTATGGAACGAGCACAAAGCATGGTCTCAAATACAGGACTAGGAAAAGAGTTTTGGGTAGAAACAATAAATACATCAGTGCACCTGATTAACAAAGCCCCATCCACTCAGCTTGAATTTAGAATTCCAGAAGAAAAATGGTTAGGTAAGAAAATTTCTTATGATCATTTGTGTGTTTTTGGATGTGAAGCTTTTGTTCATATTCCAAAAGAGAAACAAACTAAGCTTGACATGAAATCTAAAAGGTGTATCTTCATTGGATATGGAGAAGAAACCTTTGGTTATAGGTTGTGGGATCCAGTTACTAATTGTGCCACACGAAGTAGAGATGTGATATTTAATGAAAAAAGTAACGCCAAGTTTACAAGAAGAAGTCAAATCACCTAATAAGTATATTCCATTAGAAGATATCATGGATGGTAGTGACATGTTTAAACAAAAGGTGATTGTAAACCAGCCACAACCACCAATGCAAATTAAAACACATGACTAGCCACAATATTTCCAAGATAATGAAGAACATTTTCATCTATCTAGTAATGCACAAGAGATGATTCCTCCAATTAGGAGGTCCACTAGAGAGCATAGGTCTTCAACTAGGTACAAAGAATTTATTCAATATTTATTGCTTTTTGATTAATATGAACCTACTATGTTTAAAGAGGCATGTGTAGATAAAGACATCAATAAATGTATGGAAGCCATGAGAGATGAAATGGAATCTCTTAAGGGAAATCACACATGGGATCTAGTAACCCTTCCACCCAATTGAAAAGAATTACAAAAAAAGTGAGTGTATAGGTTGAAAGAAGTAGGTGGAAAGAAGAAATTTAAAGATGTATTAGTGGTCACGGGATATGCTCAACAAAAGGGCATTGATTTTACAGAGATATTTTCAATAGTTGTGAAAATGATCTCAATTAGAGTAGTGTTGGGTTTAGTAGCTATTCATAATATAGAGTTGGAACAACTTGATTTCAAGACAACTTTTCTTCATGGTGACTTGGAAGAAGAGTTGTACATAAAGCAACCAAAAGGTTTTGAGGAAAAGGTAAAGAAGCACTAGTTTGCAAACTAAATTGTAGTTTATATGGGTTGAAACAAGCTCCTAGGAAATGGTATCTGGAATTTGATTCTTTCATGTTTAAGCATAAATTTTATAGATGTGATTCTAACCATTGTGTCTATTTTAAGTTCTTTGATAATAGTGAATTTGTATTGCTATTGGTGTATGTTGATGATATGCTAGTTGTATGATCTAGAATGATTGTTGTTAACAGGTTGAAACACCAATTATCTAAGAAATTTTCAATGAAGGATTTGGGTGCTGCAAAGAAAATCCTTGGAATGAGAATTATCAAAGATAGGAAGAAAAAGGAACTTATATTGTCAGAGGAGAAAATACATTGAAAAATTACTAGAAAGGTTTAACATGAAGGATGCTAAGGCAGTCAACACACCCCTAGCAGAGCATTTCAAATTATCTTTTGAGATGTGTCCCAAGACACTTGAAGAAAAAGAATACATGGCAACAGTGCCATATTCATCTACAGTTTGAAGTTTAATGTATGCTATGGTTTGTACAAGACCAAATATTTCCCAAGTAGTGGGAGTGGTTAGTAGATACATGAGTAATCCAAGAAAAATTCATTGGAAAGCAGTGAAATGATTTTGAGATATCTTAAAGGAAAATATAATCATGTTTTGAGGTTTAGAGATGAAGATGCTCAATTGCATGAATATGTTGATTCAGACATGGCTTTCCTTGAGATTTAGATTGAAGACAATCTACAATAGGGTATGTGTTCACATTGGCAGGAGCAGTAGTTAGCTGGATTTCTAGGTTATAGAAAGTGGTGGCTCTTTTTGGACTACTGAAGCAAAGTATATTGCAATGAAAAAAGGAGCAAAGGAGATGTTGTGGTTGTAGAGGTTACTATTTGAATTGGGTAATGGACAAAATGAATTTGTATTGAATAGTGATAGTAAAAGTACCATTCACTTGGCCAAAAATGTAACATTTCATTCATAAACGAAGCATATAGAGCTTCGATATCACTATATTCAAAGTGTTCTTGAAGAGGGTAAGCTCAAGTTGGAAAAGATACATACGAATTTGAATCCTGCAGATGCATTTACAAAATTTGTTTCAAAAGAGAAGTTGGAGTTCTATAGAGCTTCTCTTGGATTGATAAGCTTATGACAATAGGCTTTGGAAAGCAGGAGATTTCTTGAAGCATGATTTTTCATAGTTTTTTTGGGACTTCAAGTGGGAGATTGTTGGGATGTGAAGTCCTATAAATATCTGTTATTTTCTTACTTGAAACAGTTCCAATGAAAACAAAAATAGTTTCAATGCAAACAAAATCAGTTCCACCGTAAACTTAATTCTAGTAATGCCCCGTTATGCAATCTTGGAAATATGTTGGAACAAGCTTAGCATATGGTTGCAGAGTCCATTATATATTGGACTGCTTGTGATACAAAGTGAGTGAGTACATTGTGGTTAATAAACAAGTACTCTCCTGCTTATCATGAAGTGTTGGAGATGAAAAATTATACGTTGCAACACCAATGTCAAAGTGTAACATGTAATTTCAACAAAATGAATATGTTGTGGTGGATATAAACCCATTTCAACACTCCCATTCTTGCAAAAGCTATGAGGATTTTGCATTTTGAACTTGTCATTTGTATTTTCTTGAAACTTATTATAATCCTCATTTCTCATTCACTTTGAATTTTCAATCCATATCATAGTAGCCTCAAGCACCATGGTGGAGAATGAATTCAAGTAGCAAAGAAGATGAACTAAATAAAAAATCTACAAGAAATCTGTAGTGGCCTTAACGAATTTCTATTCATAGCACTAGTTTTCAATATGGATACTTTGCATTCTTATGGGCTGAAACTCTTCTCAGAATATATATTGCTCTTATGCTTTCACTAAGGCACACTTTGTCACTAACTCTTGTGTTCTGTAGAGTGTTTATTAACTCTTGTGATGATTGTGCTTTCCCCTTTTAGTTGTCATAACCATAGCTCATCTTCTTGGCATCTTTTGATTGTTATGTGTTATGATCACCAGGAAACCCCTTATGTCACCCTTTTGCATAGTCCATTGTGATTTATCTTTGAAGTCATTCTGAGAACATATCCATTATGTAGACATTGCATCTCTCACAATTAATTTATCAAAAATATTGGAAAGTTGTTATCTTCTCTTATTGTTCATCTAAGAAAAAAAAGTTGTTTAATGCTTTATTACAAAATTGGAGTTGTTGGTAGGTAGAGGTGCAGCCACACAACTTCATTGTTGTTACTAGACTAACATAACAGAAAAAAAAACACACAGAATACACATAGTGACAACAAGACTGAACAAACAAAAATTAACTTTGCATATATTCCTTGTTTTCTCCATAATACAAAAAATGGAGGATATTCTCTAATTTACATGAAAAAAATAAAACCAAGCTATTTGGATAGATGTCCAATGACTGGGTGCTACACTCACACCTCAAAAACATAAACTACTACAATCCTATAGCTACAACTAATAATGCACTGTGTCTGCTAACATTCCTTTTGTGCTACTGTTGTCACCTTACTTTCTGCTAAACATTCCCTTTTTCATCTGCTGCTACAGGATCAACAGACCAATACAAAAATTACTGACTTCTTTTCTCTTACTAACCTCAACAATTGCATTCATTTTGACTTGTATTAGCAAGCTCATGAGAATGAGCGTTTAGATTCAAAATTCAAATTCACCTAACTCATTAATTGTTGTAGGTATTTGTTGGCTATTGAAAGCCCAAAAACAAGCACTTCTTTATAAATTCAAATATATCTACCAAAGTTAAGTGTTGTAGGTTATGTTGTGGGACAACTTGAAAGTCTTCAATCTAACGTGGGGCTAACTTGGAAAAATAAATATTCCCACACCCACCTTAATTTACAAGTCAGCTGCCACTCTACAGATTCCTTTCGAAGTGGATCTCTGAAGCTATTCATAATGCCAAGCCTATCTCTTAGGTGTTCAAAACGATCCTTTGGAAATGATTTGGTGAAGATGTCAGCGAGTTGTTGTTCAGATTTGCAATACTACAATTCAATCTCACCTTGTTTTACCAACTCCCTTATGAAGTGATATATAATCTCAATGTGTTTGCTTTGTTTGTGGAAGACTGGATTCTTTGTCAGCGCTATGGAGGACACATTGTCACAACGGATGTCTATGCTATCAACTTGTTGTTGCTATAAATCTGCAAGGATCCACCTCAACCAAATAGCCTGACAAGCTATTACATTTGCCGTTATGTATTCTGCTTCTACTGTGCTGAGAGAGACAATCGATTTCTTATTTGATTCCCATGAGATTGCACCTGATCCCATGTTGAAGACATAGCCGGATGTGCTCTTCCTATCATCCACATTTCTTGCCCAATCACTATCTATGAAACCATCCAGCTTGAACTCATTAGATGTATCCAAAATGCCATAACTGGTTGTTCCATTGACATACCTCAAAATCCTTTTTCCTGCTTGCCAGTGTGTCTCCTTAGGTTCCTCCATGAACCTAGATATCAAGCTTACTGCATACATTAAATTAGGTCTAGTTGATGTCAAGTACATCAAACTTCCAACCATGCTTTTGTAGAGGGTTGGGTTCACTTCCTTACTGCTTTCAGAATTGTGCAATTTCAAACTTTTTGTTGTTGGTGTGGGGGAAGGTTTGTTGTTATTCATTTTGAACCTCCTTAAAATTTGTTTGGCATAATTAGATTGTGAAATTTAAATTCCATCTTGTGTTTGCTAAACTTCTATCCCATGAAAATACTTCAACAAACCTAGATCCATTATCTCAAATTCATTTTTCATCACCTCCTTAAAATCAACAATTATGTTGTCATTGTTACTAGTAAAAATCAAATCATCTACATACAAAGCAACAATTAAAATATTACTTTCAGCTAATTCGATGTAGAGTGTGGGTTCACTACTGCTCTTGCTAAATCCATTGCTCAACAAACATGGGTCTATTTTGTTGTACCACGCCTGAGGTGCTTTTTTCAGCCCATAAAGAGATTTCCAGAGCCAATACACTATGTTCTCTTGCCATGAGACTTCATAAACAGGCAGCTGCACAACATACACTTCCTCCTTCAACACTCCATTCTGTTGTGGGGTATACCTTGTTGTAAATTGTTTGTGAATGCCCTCATTCATACAAAAAAATAGAAAATCATTGGAGATGTATTCTCCCCCTCTATCTATTCTAAGGGCTTTGATATAGTGACCACTCTCCTTCTCAATTGCTACCATAAACCACTTAAAATTCTCAAAGGCTTTTGATTTTTTTTTCAAAAAATAGACCCATATTTTTCTATTGTAATCATCTATAAAAGACATGAAATATGTATTTCTAGCTAAAGTGGGGGTTTTCATGGGTACACACAAATCTGAGTGTACTAACTCTAGTGGTGCCTTTGCTCTCCTAGAATACCCGGATTGAAAGGGTTGCCTATGTTTTTTTCCTAAAATGCAAGCCTCACACTTGACATCGGGTTCTACAATACATGGTAAACCCCTAACCATTCCTTTCCTAAACAATTAACTCAAACTTGAAAAGCTTAAGTATCCATACCTTAAATACCATAGTTTGGACGGTCTTTGACGATTGACTTGAAAGCAGATTGTTGTTCGAATGTCAACTGTTGTGAGTGTCGGCGAACAATACCGTTGCTAACTATTTGATGTTCCTATCGTAGACACTATGTGCATCCTGAGAGGAAACATTTTGTTTCTCGTCATTTGCACTACAACCATCACTTTTTTGCTGCCTCCTCTATCAAATATCTTGCATTCTCTATTCTCCATCAGGATCTTGTAACCGTTTTGGACCATTTGTCCAGTGCTCAATAAATTGTGCTTTATGCTAGGGGCATAATAGACATCCTGGATTTGTTGCCTCTCACCATTCTTGGTTTGGATGCTGACAACACCTTTTCCAATGGCGGGAACCTTCTCATCATTTCCCATTTTGATTTTAGTTCTTCTACTATTGTTAATGGAGGTAAAAAAGTTCTTGTTACCACTCATGTGGTTGTTGCATCTGCTATCCAAGTACCATACTTCATTATTGTTGTGCTCAACAAGATTGCAAACAATGAAAACATTTGTCTGTTATTCATTTTCAGCTTTGTTCTCATTTGCTACATTAGCATTTTGGCCTCCATGGTCACATTGCCTCTTTCTACACTCACTAGCATAATGACGATATTTATGATAGTAATAACACTGCACATTACTTTTTTCATTCCTTTGATTTGAACTGTTGTTCTTCCTCTAGTTCTGGTTTACTGGTAGTGAGCTACTCGACTCCTTTGTGTTGTTAGTACCTCCTCTTCCTGAATTGCTTCTACCCCTGTTGTTTCTTCCTCTTCCCTAACCTATTGCATTGGTTTGAGCCTTGAAGGCTTTCTCTAGGGAAGGAGAAGATCTGTTCAACTGCTGCTCATGGGTTTGTAGGGAACCCATCAACACATCTATAGTCATCTGAGACAAAACTTTTTCCTCTTCAATGGCAACAACTACATAATCAAACTTAGTAGGCAGATTTCTTAGGATTTTCTCAACAATCCTTTGCTCTTCCATTATTTCTCCATTGAATCTCAACTGATTTACCAGGGTTGAGACCTTAGTGTGATAATCTGAAATGAACTCATTATCTTTCATTTCTAGAGTCTCAAAATTTCTTCTAAAGAGCTGCAACTTAGCTAACCTCACTTTGTCAGTCCCTTTATAACTATTTTGCAATATATCCCAAACTTCTTTTGCATAGTTTGATGCTGCAATATGTGGGAAAATAGCCTCACTCAAGGCTGCCTCAATCAAACTAAGGGCTTTTGCATCCTTCATTCTTATCTCCTTCAACTAATTTTTCTGTGCATTTGAAAGGCTTGCAAATGCATTTGGGTTTGTGATATCATTGAACCCATTTGTGACCAAATCCCATAGGTCATTTTTAACTAAGATGGTTCTCATCTTCTTAGCCCATATATCATAATATTTTCCATCAAAATGTGGTGGCTGCTGCCAACCTTTGCTCTCACCTCATGCCATATTTCTCAGATTTGAGAAGACTAAATAATGCCTAGATAACCTATGGCTTTACCAAAGACACCCACAATAAACTTACTGCCTAGAAAAATAGGGCTCTGATACCACTTGTTGGCAGGTAGGGGTGCAACCACACAACTTCACTGTTGTTACTGGACTAACAAAATAGAAAAACAACACACAAAATATGCATAGTGACAACAAGACTAAACAGACATAAATTAACTTTGCATATATTCCTTTTTTGCTCCAAAATATAAAAACTCAGAGGATATTATGTGATTTACATGAATAAAATAAAACTAAGCTATTCAGACAGATGTCCAATGATTGGGTGCTACACTCACACCTCAAAAACATAAACTGCTACAATCCTGTAGCTGTAGCTGGCAATGCATTGCGTCTGCTAACATTCTTTCTGTACTGTTGTTGTCACCTTAATTTCTGCCGAACATTCCCTTTTTCATCTACTACTGCAGGATCAACACACTAATACAAATATTAGTGACTTATTTTCTCTTACTAACTACAACGATTACATTCCTTTTGACTTGTATTAGCAAGCTCATGAGAATGAGCATTTAGATTCAAAATTCAAATTCACTGAACTCATTAATTGTTGTAGGTATTCATTGGCTATTGCAAGCCCAAAAACAAGTGCTTCTTTTCAAATTCAAATATATCTACCAAAATTAAATGTTGTAGGCAACTTGAAAGTCTTCAATCTGACGTGGGGCTGACTTGGACAAATAAATATTCCAACGGGAGCATCTATGAAAATAATTCAGTATGCCTCGACAATGAGCAACAAAAGAAAAATGGACAAATATAGAAAACGAATAATTGAATACATTTACCATTTAATAGCTTGAACATATTTTTTAGCAATCCTCCATTATGGCTCAACAGGTTCAATAGGTTCAAAAGAAATTCTATGAGGATCCCCAATGTTGTCCAGGGTCCTGCAACATAAAAAATTTCATCAACATAAAGGAGATCTTCATTTTCCACGGGTGGCATTCTTTTGGACACTCAATGACGCAGGATTTGAATCCATAAGGCAAGATTACACTCAGAAACAAGTTCAAGAAAAAGCATTTCTTAGGGTGAGTTATTAAACAACGTGCGTCCATGCTCACAAATTTTATTTTAGTGGTCAGCAGCTCAGAAGAAGAGAAAAAATGCACTGCCAATATTTACATGTTCAAGCATTTATATTAAACAAAACTCATGAAACTTGAGAATTGGCATGTGAAAAGAAGATTCGTAGTAGCTTCTTGTATGTTCAACTAGTCAGAATATCAATAATACCTCTGTAGAAAAGCAAAGAAACGGGCAAAGCTATAATGACACTGTTTTTATTTTACTTGTTGGCAAATAATTCCTCGTTTCACATTTCACATCATAGCTAGTGTCTTCATTGTGGCTTCTCAGAACATGAAATGAAATTAACATTGCCCATGTTGGCCTCACAGTAGAACATGACAAAAAATAGTGGGCTAGAAGGATGCTAGATTGTCTTTGAATTATTCTTCTGTATAATTTTAGAAGGTTCTTTTTGTCCTTGTCTATCTGTGCTGTACGAATCTTCACATTCATCCTACACAATGAGTTGCATACTTCTTTTATTATTATTTAAAAACAACTAATTTTTAATTATATAAGTGAAAGATGCATATAAATGTCTCTTACAATTTGGTCCAAATAAGTAAAATATCCTCATGGTCATCACTATATTATTTAGAAAATTTTGATTGATCATTTATGTGATTACGAATATCTCAAATACTCAAATTCTAAAAATAACATTTAAACTCCATAAATCACCATAAAACATTTATACCTCACAATACATTACTCTATCATGATTATCACCAAAGATATGAATGCTTTCGGTCTTTTGCTTTTTATTTTGGCGACTGATTGGAGGTGTTCTTTTACTTTACTTGGTGCCATTCCAGTCTTCTTTTGTTTGACATGCCTAAATATTGCCGCTCTTTTTTTGACCAACTAGACAAAAGCCCAATGTATTGGAATTACTTTAATAATTTAGATATCTTTACTAAACAAAGATGGTCTTGATTAAACAGAGGAGGAATCTATGTATTGGAATTACTTTAATAATTTAGATATCTTTACTAAACAAAGATGGTCTTGATTAAACAGAGGAGGAATCTGTGGGAGGAGAAATAGTTTCTTCAATTATCATTGTGATTAGTTTCCATCTAATCTCAAGCCCAAAAACCTCAACCCAATTCCTTATTAAATTTTAAGAGATAAATTTTTAGACTTATGCTTCCCACATTGTTAATTCCTTGACCTCCTTAAGCTATTGATTCTTGAATAATTATAATCAAAATATATTTTTTTATTCCTCATAAAACTATTGAAGTTTTATTTTCCCAAGTACCATTCACATTTCATCTCTAAATCCCAACTCTCAATTCATTATTTCACATTGATTATTCTATTGGAGTCAAAGTTATGAACATCTTTAACCCCAAGGACTTGTTCCCTATTATTCTTGCCTCCTAAACCTTGATGAATCTTTCATATATTTTCTTGGAGTTAGAATTTCATCTACCCCCTTTACCTTCGTACTCTTCCTTGTGCATATTTTGATTCCACCACTTGATAACTTCCCTTATACTTATTAATAGAGTTAGAGATGTAATACTCTCTTCTAAGTAGTAGCTAATGTGTGTCACCTCTAAAATGTTATCCGTGACAAAGGAAATTTGAAATATTTTGAAGATTTGTGTAACATCCTTCTTCTTAATACTCAAATAATCTCATGTATTTACTAGAAGGTAAATAAACTTAGTAAACATGAGAGAGAATTTTTTTTTTTTCATTAGCAAATGCACAAGAATAAAGTATAACTTTTCCAAATAATATTCAAACTTGAATTCACATGTAAACATAACTAGAATCAAGATAATTCCTTACAATATTCATTTATATCGCATAAGATACACTTAACATAAAGAATAGTTTTACCTCATAGGTTTTGTTTGTTGTAAGTCAGAACATGGAGTTCACTACATCGAGAATGTTGATCTCTATCTTCACAAGCCTCTGAGAGTCTACTGCTATAGAGGGAGAGCATCATCCAAGTGATTTTCCTCCAACCATAGACTCTAGTGGTCCCCTGCGTACTTCCTAACTGGAAGTGACCCGACCCTTCTCGAAGAGTATAGATATAAAGAATTGTTAAGTTTCACCATATGAGTCCTAGTAATGTGTCCTACAAAACTCAATCGACCATACAACTCTAGATCCCTTCTAGCTAAGTATGATCATTTTGATTGGTCGCTCCATCTTGACACACACCTCTGACTCGTCTTAGAAACTATCTCATCCTATAGTTTTTCTTACTTTATTTGGTATTCTAGACACAACTTGTCTGTATAGAAAAATTCATTCTAGCCAATCTGACTTAAAAATAATCCTTAGTCTAGGATATTCAATCAATGAAAAGTCTTAAGGATTTCAACCTTTTAAAAGTCCCTTATTGCATCCTTGCAATATCTAGGGTTTATGACTTCCTGTCATTTTACTCTCAAGATTCAATACCCAACATCTTGATGTGTTAAATCGAGTTTTGACATTATCGTAGAATCTCTCAAGGTATTATAAAGACTCCCTGCCTTGTTCTATGGTTTATCGACCTTTCATTGTCAATCAATATACAAACATATATACAATGTCATATTTGACATAAGCATTACATATTTCCTATATCCTCCTTGTTCAATACTAGGGTTTAGCTTCTCTAACCAAACACATGGAAATTCAAACATTCTTGTTCTCCAAAGATAATAGCAATAGTGAAGCAAAACATAAGAGCAATTACTTCTAGTCCACCCAGACAACTTAGCATTTCACAATTCACATTTCATTTAACATGAATAAGCATGATATATGATATCTTAATGAGTGTCATTACTTCTCATAGCTAGTACTTTGACTAAGTTCAATCCTTCAACCTTAATAGGTTCGATTTGTAAGAGATAATAATTATCTCCCAACTTCCTTGTCAACTCAAGGTTACTCACATTCGACTAAGGATAGGTTATAAACTCATATGACTATCATTCTTTATATGAGAATTTCAAATATACCTATAATGGAAATCATAAGTAAAATAGTCATGCGGTTGAGTTTCAATCTCCCAATATCTCCTTGTCGTAGTTGGTTACAACAATGATGTCGAGTATTGGAATAATGAAATCCGCTTGTGCACATAGCACTAAGATAAGTTCTATAGTTCTTATATAATTAAATCCATACTTTTCATCTCATAGTATGTCTATACCCATGAGCTAGTTAAAAGTCCCAATCTTGGAACAAAGGAGAAGTTGAATATGTCTCCAAGCTTACCCGTCCTCGTGAGGGTTTAACACAAGAAGAAAGATGCTTATCAAAAGTTCAATTGGTTTCCTTCTCTATAAACACTCTTAATACCATAGGTTTGGCTTAGGATCATTCACATAATAACCCTAGCTCCCAATGAGAATCCATTTCTTCCCATAATAAAGACATTTCCTCAATGCTCTCATAATATAATTAGAGCAATAACTTAATCTCAACTAGATTGTCTAGATGAAGCCAATGGATAAGATATACTAGTATCTTAGATAGTCCTTAAGGATCCTTAGAGGTAAATCATGTAACTTCCAAAGCATCCTATCACATGATCCACCCTTATAGGAGTAGACTACACTTGTAGCATAAAATCCAGCACTTAATTCTTATTAGAAGCTTAACCATATTTTGGGAAAGAGAACTTCAATTCTCAATTTACTACATGTTAGATCGAAAGATTAAGGTAAGAACCTTTAGTAAGAATTAGGTATATTGTATTTTATTTAACAAGTCTCGGCTCTAGCCTATTTTTCCTGCACAGTAGGGTATCCATCCAATCGTTGTTGGATTCTATTTGGAAGTATTTACGAGGCGTAAGATTTGTGAGAGATTACTACTTGGTTCAGTGCTCTCACATAGTTACGTGCACAACAAGAGACAACAAAGCGCAATTTGGCCTTTTTCTCACTGTCCCGAGGACTCAACACTAAATCATTTTATGTTATAAAAACACAGTTCTAAGTTTTCCCTAAAAGTTGAGGTTACTATCCAATTGCTTCGTTCTCCTGCCACTATTCAAAATGAAGATATAGCTCTCTAAAAGATTCCTGCTCCACAACCTGTGGATTTTCCTGCATGATAGTGAAGTCTGCAAACTTTTCAAGGCCTACCATCAAGGATAATATACGTACAACCTATCTGGTTATGGGTGGTTCGTAAACATTGTGACATACAGATATATCCACTTCCTTTCCTTACAATAATCATAGTATGATTTACGTGCAAAGAGACATCTACTCTTCTCATTATTTGGGTTAAAAAGAACATTTCAAAGATTCTGATGAAGTACTTCTTAAACAAAATCAACAAGGGATTATAGAAGTCACTTAGCTTATAATATCTGCGCTCATGCCCAACTTCTAGATATGTTCTCAATTTCATGAGTTGCTCATATCTTCTTCTCTTTCTCATAACTTGTGCAACATGGCTTTATTGAAGGATTCTTCCTCGGACATGAACTTCCCTCCTCTTTTAGTGTTCATGAATTTTCTTCTAGACAGCAACGATCAGCAACCTTAACCCCTACTAATCAATTCCCATGGAGTATATCTGGAGAACGACAGAGAAAAACCCTTTTTCTTGTTCATTCACATGACACGGATTTCACCATCGTTTTCCATCCTCCCCTCTTACTCGTCGCTCCTCCCCAAAAATTCCCCCCAAGAATTAGTTATAATAACCGTCATAAGGACAGTTATAGTAACTGGTTCTTGAAGCAGTTAGAGACTAGAAGCGGTTGAATGCCCAAACACAAAGTCTGAACCCGTGCTATCTTAGGGAGATGCCCGCGATCTAAACATGATTTTAATAATCTTTGAGTTTAGACTTTTGCCACGTTCACCTTCTTGGTCGTGGCTAAACAAAATACCTTTTGTTATTTAGAAGGAAAAACTTATATGGATAGGCATATCAATGTCCTCTCAATAGTCAATAAGCTTCTCAATTGAGTTGAGCAAACACAATGATATATCATGCCCCTCCATAAAAGGAGCCTTGTCAAAATAGTAGACTCAACGACTGGCTTAGTCGTTAAAGTATCACCAAAAACAACACATATAAATGACAAATCATTCCCAAAATTTAGGGTTGGTAACACCATCTTACATGATCGACGACATTGATCTTTTGTTGTCTCTCGAGCGTATTCACTCCTTAAAATGAACTCAAGGATGATCATCAAAATGACTTCCTTTTGCAAGGAATTGGGTTATAATACTGGTTCCTCGACTTATTAAGCCAATTCAAACTATTATTAAGAATATAGACAAAATGAACATCCAATTATGCAAATGAGGTCACAACATAACATCGTCACGACATGAGAAGTGACATATTCGATATAAGGTTGTCTCAATCGTGAAACAACAAAAGTTCAACCTTGACGACGTCACTATCCCCAAAATGACTAGGTTGACATTTAGCAACTAGAAATAGACTTAAGATGGTGAAAACCTATTCTATTCCTTGTATCTATTCCCTTCTCTCTGATGATGCTCTCCCTCCCTTTCACAGAAGGCAAAAACCTATTTCTTGAATGCAATTTGCAATCAACAACACAAGATTAGTGTTTTAGTAATCATTTTCATAATCCTTATGAGATCATCACATCTTGACAACTTTTAAGCACATGTAAAATTTTAGTCAAATAAACATGACTCATGAAAACATTGATTTTTCTAGCCATTTTAACTAAACGTCAAATCATTGAACATGCATAATCATCTACTAATTACTTCAAAGTAAAAAGTAAAACATAGTTAAAGTTAGGGGTGTAACAATTTGTGTGGTTCATGATGTTGTCAAGCTTTTGAATTCACTAAATTTAAAAAAAATGTGAAGATGATGGAAGCTTGTAGTTGCTCATGTCACAAAGCTCATGAGTTCATGAATTTTACAATGTTGTGATATGGTTCTCAAAATAAAAAAGTATTGAAAATAACAAGAAAGGGAAAGTAAATTATAAATAACTTGAAGAAAAAGAAAGAAAAATCTATGAAATATATGTATTAAAGTTCATGAAACATGTGAAAGTGCAATGTGTTTCACTTAGAGGTTGTAAGTCAAACAAACAAAGAGAAGGTGAAAATGTAGTGGTTTTTCTAAGTAGAGGAAAGGGAACGATTCTTTTATAATGTTGTGGCTACCTTTGTACACTCCCCCCTACTCCCTTACACACCTTAATATGTCATTAATTCCTTGATATGATTTGGAAACCTTCCAGATCAAACTTTTCCCACCCAAAAATGATTATTCATTAAAATGATCATGTATTCACATATTTATAGTAACCAAAAAGGGTGACAACACTAACATTTTTTTTAATACAGCAAGTGAAGAAACTTAGTTAGCCAAAAGACCATATATTCATTTCAAATATTTTGTAATGCATCTACTCAACACCAATAAATACATATATAAATTTATTGTTGGATTATTAGTTAGACTCATTTAAAGTTGAGAAACTTTTGTTATTTATTTATTTGCATGTGTCTCATCTAGCTTATGCATGCAATTGAGTAAATGTAGTCTTTGGTTGTATCTTGATTAAGGCATCCCATTTGATTTTATGTGTTATGTGTATTTTATAAAACCAATATTTCGTGTCCACTAGATACAAGCACTACTTTGTAATTTATTTCCCATTTCATTATCTCAAAAAATTAAAACAAACTAAATATTATATAATCATTTTTAGTTGTGTCGTTCTTCCAAGCTTCCATATATAAGTTCATAATTATAAGATTTGTTCAACTGCATTTCAAACACTATTCCTAGTAAACTATTTTCTTCTCTAAAGATGTATAATTTTGTTTGCTCAAACTGACATATAGGTACATTATGCATTAGATATTATTTGTAGCAATATAAATATTCAATCCTTACACAATATATAAATCAACACATTAAAGATAGCCCCCTTGGTTTTGTAGGACCAAAAGTGAAGGAGTGTAACAACCACCCCTTGGTTGCTACTAATATTTTTTTTTTAATCCTTCATAAATAAATTTATAAAAACTACTAACTTATCATCTAAGCATCTTTCATGTATCTTAGAAGTGTTAAATTCAAAACTCATCCATTCACCATGGGGCATCATCTTGACATTGCCACTTATATGCTTAGATATAGGAAGGTAAGCTACCAAGGTTAAGGTCATTCCTAAACCTAGACCTAAGCCTCAAGGGTTCTTTCTTGATGGCCCTACCTACATATTCCTTCACATGAAATTAGAGGCTTCGTAGTTTTCCCACAAATATTAGAGGGAGTTCATCCTATCCTCTTGTATGAGATATTTGATCTCTCTCTAAACCATGACTATTTATAAAACTTAGTACAATCTTAATATAACAATTGGTCCCACTAAACATTACCAAAATTCATAGTGTACAAATATATGTACAAACACACAAAGTTATATTATTCAGGTTAAGATCCCCAGGTTCCTTTAGGGAGGGACTCGAGCATAAATCACATATACATAAGGTGATTAGCTCCTACACATCACATATACATAGTGATTGGTTCCAACAGACTTCACATTTACCCAAAGACCAGCTCTAATACATGTCACATATGCAAAGCGACTAACTCAAACTTACATCACATATACACTATGCCTAGCTAGAAAATGTGTCATAAATACCCAATGAATTGATTCAACATATGCCCCTTTTACATAGTGACTAACTCCATTATACATTATAGCTATACACAATGACTAGCTCTAGCATACATCACAAGTACCTTAGTGGTGGGATCATATGTACATCATATCACCATCGTGACTAGCAAGCACATTCTTATTGGCTAACACATCCTTGCCCTTAGTGCTTCCCAGATAGAAAAGGAATGTTAGTCCATTGCACACTACACCATAGGTCCCATCCTTTTCCATGGTCTTCTACACCATCAAAAAATTGGAAAGAGGATTCAATGCATCCCATACTACAATGAGGTCCATCTTCAACTCAATAGGATCAAGTATACCTTTTCCACATTAAGATATGCCAAAACTATACTATGAAATTGGTCCAACTGCTACTTCCTTATCCTTTGTTAGAAAAGCTCTTCCCTGTAGTCCATCAAATGGCTAAGCAACCAAGGGTGGCCATCACTGGAATAGAGTGATCCTTGACTACTGTCCATCTTGAGCATAGTACTACCCCTAAACACTTGTCAATCTTGAGCATAATAGTATTTCTCCTTGACTACTGTCCATCTTGAGCATAGTACTACTCCTAGACACCTGTTAATCTCGAGCATAATAGTAATGCTCCTTGACTACTATCCATCTCGAGCATAGTACTACTCCTAGACGCCTATCAATCTCGAGTATAATAGTACTGCTCCTTCACTACTATCCATCTCGAGCATAGTATTGCTCCTAGACACTTATCAATCTCAAGCAAAATAGTACTACTGCTTACTCATGCTTAGCACTATAACTGGAAGATAGGTTCTTATTGTAGAATAAGTAGATCACAATTGAGTGAATTATAAGCCTATAAATAATCATTTAAGTCTAAGGATTAATATTCATAATACATAATAGAAATCACTTAGTACCAACATCAAGTAAGCACAACTCAACCAGTAACCACTACCAAGTAGTCCAATTCATACCTTTCCTTCAACTTAATATTTAGGCACACATTATGTATGGAATACAAGTTACTAGGATTTCTTTCATAACCATCCAATTACCCTTTTGGCCTCATCAAAAGTGTTTTGTATAGAGAAGTTCAAACCAATTAGAAACAACCCCAACATCTAGGAGTTATCCCCCCTATCGACTTGAAGTCATAGAGGCATCTTTCACGCAAGACTTCCTACATACCCGCTTCCAAACGGATCAAAGTCACATGTAGTTCTCATAAGGTTTCTTTCACTAATCATACAGCTTGGTTCCCATGCCAAAGATTTCATAATCAATCAATTATCATTACTTAAGGGGGTGAAGTATAGTAAATGCTATATAAGGAAAACCTTGCCAATCTTTGTAGACCAATCATAAGCCACAATTTCTTAGGTTACTATTTTGTACCCCATAGTGTCCCTTTTATTCTCATTGATTAATAGTGCTTAACAATATAGCGGGGTAAGCCAACCTTATTCCAATTTAACGAACCTATAGGCAAGCACTTATGTTCATAATTCACATGATAGATTCAATATGGAGGTTCTTATACTCAAGGGGTTACTAAATATCTTTACAAGACCTACAATAGTATTTATGAGCTTGTTTTATGTTATAATCATTGCCTGAATCCTACTTAAGAAAGTTGGCATCACTATATCCATTAGACCAAGATATGAAAACATATTCCCATTAATAATATTCTTGATCTTCTAAATTATTTTTCTTGATGGTGCAACCCCATATTCTTAGGATAGTATATTTAATAGACTAGATAGTTTATTTATCATTCAATCTAAACCTAACCTTAATGATCATTAGTAAGTTATCAAGAGATGCTATGTAGGATTTATCTCATAACTCGATCTCAACGACAATGTTAAATTAACTGATAGCTTCCTTCCAATTGGTATCTAATTTACATTGAGGTTCATTATAGGTATAATAATAATTTCAATATCAATGTTCTCGTATCTAAGAGATTAATAGACATCATGAAACCATTAAAGAATTTACCATGGTATCCATAGATTATCAAAAGTATTGAGTTTCAATATTAAAGATATGTTTGGTATAGTATGGTCATAGTGCCACTAAAGGAGGTCACCCTTGCTTACAATATTATGCATCCAAGTACCAAGACTCATATTAATTATATATAATTTGGGGTTCATATTATAAGGTTATCTTGCAACTAAGCATTTGATCTAGGACTCTTCATCATATTATTTCTTTTAAAGTTCAAACATAAAGTATCCAAATAATCAACCCATGATTATATTGATTTCTTAATTAAAGAACATGAATATATATTCCAAAACATCCTATAAGTTCATTTCCAAGACACAAAGGAAAGGTGGATTACTTAACAAGAAATTCTCTTTGTTTGCAAAAATCATACATATCACTAGACCAAGATGCTATGTCATAGTGGAAATGTAAACATGAGTGTTAACCTTGAACTAAACCATAGTGTGCGAGATGTGTAACACTATATTTGTTTCTCCAATAGATATTTAAATCAACATTAACATAGTAAGGTCTCACTATTTTATGATGACTGCGACTTAACTTAGAAGTCATCCCGACTAATCTCTCATCATATAGCACATTTCCAATTTCATACAAGGTTTATATAGATGTTGTGAATACTAAGCATAATACTCCATGATGTAAAATATAGCTAAAATGAATAGGTTGAAATGGGTAGTAAAGTTGGTATGATAGCCATAAGACAAAACACCTCAGTAATCAACATATTTTATAGCTAGGAGGGCAGAGTAAACGTTTTATTTTTTTAGCATCTTGCCTCCCACATGAGGATACAAATATGACTTCTAGTCATCGTTATTAAAAACAAATACCAAGCAAACCTTAGCACATGCGAAAGGTCTGAAGGATCATGGAAAATGATTTAAATTAGAAATATTATCTTAGTTATCATTCAGTATTCTATCATCGTCTCCCCTAAATTATTACATGATACATAAGAGACGATATACCAAACCCAATGCTATTTGAGAAATGTTTATACTTAGCTTTAAGGATGGAGTGTAAGATATTCTTGAATCAAGAACTGAAATGGACAGTCCTTTCTCCCGATGCCTCTTATGTTGAGTTTCTTCCTCCAATACCACTTATACTGGCACGATTTCCTCATTCTTGAGTTCTTGTAACTTCTGCTCCAAATTCTCCTCTCCCCGAGTCATAAAAAAATCCCTCTATCCTTAACACTTCGCTGGATATACATACCTCGTTCCAAAATCTTGTGGTGGCATAAGCAGGGCTGATGTGGGCAACGGATGTCTGGTTTTCTCTTCACACCCGCCAATTGCTTTTGCTCGAAAGTTTCTAAAGCCCTTTCAACAAATCTATTTTGTGCATTCCCAACAATCTTTTGCGTAACATGAGACCATGCTCTACCAGGAACCCACATTCTATTTTCTTTTTCTTCCAAAAACAGATCTCTAATTTGCAAATTAACGGAGGGCTTCATGCTTCTTTCCCTCTGTATTCCATCCTTCCATCACAGCTACAAATTTGTCTTTGTTCTCACTGCCTCACTCCATTCTATCCTTCTCCATCAGATTGTGTTTTATCTTCCCATGTGAATCTTCTTCCTCATACCTTACTCTCTCTCTTTTCACCCACGCCATTTCCTCTCCTGTCTCTCCCCCCCCTTTCTCTCCCATTCCCATCTAACTAGCCTCTCTGCCATTCATTCCATTTGTTTCCTCCCCTTCCTATCCATCCTCTTCTCCTTTGCGTGCCCTGCTCTGAGCTCTCTTGCCACCTTCCGTTTCTCATGTTTCTCTCCTAAGAGCATGCGTGTCCCGTCGAGGGTTCGTGTAGCGTCTTCATGGCTCTGACCTGTGTCTTTTCCCCATGCCATACATAGAATTGGTCATTCGTGGGCATGGTTGCCATGCCCTGCTTCCGTCCTTTCCATGTCTGCCCCATTCCTCTCATTTATTTTGTGGTCCCTTCTGACTGGGTTTCCCAAGATGTCCATACCTCCGTCCAATTTGTCTTCTCGTTCCTTTAACTAATATGTTTACCTATTTATTTATTTGCTTTATTGACCATTAATCCCACGTAAACAAGTCCTTTAACGGGAATGTGACAAGGTCTTACCCACTTCAATAATTGGTTCTTAGTTGACCAACTTGAATATAGGTCCTATGATTTTCTTCCCAAGTTGGCATCCCTGGCATTTGGGAGATTATTCAACCTTAGAGATTTGGGACCTACAAATCAGATCACCAACAAGTTTAATAAAAAATATTACACACTGTGATGTTGGTAGCCTTTTACCTTCCATAACCTACAATTTAAAAGTTAAGTGTGAATTTTACTAAATTAAGTGTGAATTTTACTAAATTAGGTGTGAAAATTGTTTAATGTCCTTGTGATCTTCAAGTTATAAAAATTATGTGATCTTAAGAATAGAAACTAAAAACAAAGATTATTTGGGGCGTAGGGCCTAGCTTGATTGGCTAAAGCATCTTGTTGAAGGCAAGAGGTCATGAGGTCTAGTCTTTCCCCAAACTTGTGGTACGAGAGACAAATATGTTTATTGAAACTAAAAAAAGAAAGAATAAAGACTATATTGCTCTTCCAAATAAAAAAACATGTGATAAAATAACACCGAAACCACATCCTTCACACTCTACCTAAAATAATTGTTATCAAAACAATCATTTTACAAAAATAAATAATATATTTTATTTAAACATAAAACCTTATATGAAATCCATACAACTATACATGAACTCCTAAAATATTTGAGTTGATAGGTTTTCTTATAAATATCAAAAATTGAGGAAAGTTCAAACTAAGGCATATAAACTAGTTACAAACAATATTGAAAATCTGTAAAACATTTGTGTTCAAGTCCTAGCATTACTAGTACATTGCCCTTTGAGGGAATTAATCTTCTAGTAATAATTAGGGTAGAGTATTGCAGGACCCAGCCTCACTGCATTTATATAATTTACCGGGTTGTGGGCTGAAATCACGAGAATCAAGATTTTGGGACTCAAAACTACAAGTATTCTGAAGAAAATAGAAACTTTAGTTTCTTTGAATTCTTATCCCTCTCTGTAATGTAGAACTAAACATTGCAACAATTCCCAAAGAGTAACATTTTTTATGGGTATAAAGATCTTGAGTGAGAAATTTGTGTTGGGGGTCTCCGCAAGATTCTGTCACAAGATAAAACAATATGTTAAGTCCATGGAAAGTGCCTTAGAGAAATTTGAAGAAAACAGTAACTAATACCTTCTCAAAGTAGAATTTTCCATTGTAAAGACATGCTCCAAAGTGCTTGTACATGAATATATGATCGTCAAAAGGTATTCTGGGAATAAGGTCATTGGAATAAACAATTCTGAAATATTTGGTTACATGCTGATTTAGTTTTATGTTCATGAAATCTGCAAATTTTTTATCACCGACTCTAGGCTGTCCAAATGTGTAGAGAGCTAGTAGTTTTTCCTCCAATTTTTCCTCATTCACAAACAACACTTCTATAAACAAAACAACCAAGGCTCCTCCTAGACTATGACTTGTTACGAATAATTTTGCATTATTGTGGTCTTGTAAAATGTCTTTCAACCTCTTAAGGAGCACATCATAGGCCAAATGTTTGTGAGGGTCTTGGCTTTCCAAATCACATGAGAATTTTTTATCATTTTGATTTTCCAAACCCAAAGTCTCTAGAAATTCAAAGTAGACCCTTCCCATTTGAGGGTAACAATACCAAGAAAAGTCTACATCTGTTATGTAATCATCACTCTCAAATGGTTGTGTTCCTCTGAAGGCTATCACTATTAAATTGGCATCTTTTTCCTTATCACAGAATATAAATGCCTATGTAGATCTTTTCTGTAAATAATCTGGTAAGTTAATTTGTATCAGTATTCAAAAAAATGTGACTAGATAGAAATGTATTACCCACTAATTAAAATATACAATTTATTTTTTATTGCAGTATATATACTCTTGTTTTCCATACCATTCCAATAGTCGAAGAACTCCACAAAAATGCATTTGCAAGACTTAGCATTAAATTTTGAAGTCAAAGATGAATTTGAATAAATTCCTCACTATTGTGATTGTAATTCAACTAAGATTTTTAAATAAACAAATTAGTGCCCTACCTTCCAATGTTTGTCGACCCTGTTTCTTATCATCAACGACTTGAGGGATTTAAAAAGGAGCAAGGGAAGGAAAGATTAACACAAAACTAAAAAACTAGTAAAAGAACAATCTAGATTTATATAACTCAGAAAAATAAAACACCAGCCGTAGCTGCACATAAAACTAAAAAATATATTTTATGTTCTCGATTAGAAATATTCATCCCTTTCTTCTTCTTCCATTTCTTCTATATGAAAAACATTACACAAAATTATTCATAAAAATTCTTTGGGAAGAGAACTCGAGAGGAATGTACAACTACAGCTTGTACATTAATTACAATTACTATCACTGTAAAAGCAAGCTAAGAGATAGATAAAACATGTCTTAGGAGAAAGTTTTCCCAGCAAGCAAAAGAGGTAAAAAAATAAATTTCATTAATTACATTTCAAGTAACTTGCTTTTCACAACAAGGGAAAAAGCATTAACTTCACAAAATACAAAAAGCATATTAAATAGACTGTAAATATTAAATGCTTGTATCAAAAAAATTCTGCCATAAAAATCACCGTACAACCACCACTCCCAAGAGAGAAGGATGTGGAACTTTGGTACCCATACTTTTGTACAAAAGTGAAGTGAAAAACTGCGGTACAACTGGAAAGAAGAGGAGGCTCTTTTAGGAGTTGCTAGGAGCAAAGATGTCATCGTCAAGAGTAGTCAATAGTTGTAATTACCCAACAAGAGAAGACAGATTTGTAGCACTCCCCTTAATTACAACTACTAGGGATGAGCAAAAACTGCATCAAAATTCAACTAAGTATATTTGCATGATCAAGCATTCCTATACAGCTTCACAAAAACTGAAATGTCTCCTTCACCAAAGGTTTTGTAAAAATATCTACAAATTGATCTTTAGACTTACAAAATTCTAAGCAAATTTCCTTATTGGCGACAAGCTCTTTGATGAAATGATACCTAGTATTTATATGTTTAGTTCTCTTATGAAAGGCATGAATTTTAGATAGAGCAATCACAAAATTGTTCTCACAAAATATTGTAGTGGCTTCCTTCTAATCTTGCATTAAATCTTTCAACATCCTGCACATCCAAACAAATTGACACGTTGCACTAGTAGTTGCCACATACTCAGCTTTAGCCAATGATAAAGTCACAATAGGTTGTTTCTGTGAAGCCCATGAAACAATACCTATACTGAGATGAAAAACATACCCAAATGTGTTTTTCTTGTCATCTATACTACCCCCACAATCGCTATCTGTGTAACCAATAAGTTTAAAATCATCTAAAGTGGAATATAATATACCAAAGTCTTTCGTACCACTCACATACCTCAATATTCTTTTACTTGCCTGCCAACGAGACTCTTTTGGGGACTCCACAAATCTTGAAATTAGACATACACCATACATAATATCAGGCCTTGTGGTTGTCAAATACATAAGACTTCCTGCCAGCCTTTTGAACAATGTAGGATCCACACATGGTCCATCATCCTCTTTACTTAACTTCAGTCCCATCATGACTGGTGTTGGGGTGTAAAAGCACAAAGTTGTCTCACTTGATTTTAGCCAACTTATCAACACAACTGAATTTAAGTATTGCTAACTAAAAATCAATTTTGGTCAAACATATGATCTAGTAAGATTCATTCTATCCAAGTTAGATACTTCCACAACTTTTTCAACTAAAATTGTTGGCTAAAAATATATGGAGTACCACTTTGAGTCTAATTTACCAAAAAAATAAAACTATTTGAAAAACTTGAAGTTTTGAACAATAACTCCTACTAATGTAAATACCATTTTAAAAAAAATATAAAAATACCCTCTTGTAGATCCATAAGTGTAGGTTTCAAAATAATATTTATTTTAATAATTTAATTAGTATTTATATTTATATTTATAGTTTTACTAAATGTAGGTTATTAGCACAAAATATTAGGCTCATTACCATGCCAAGGAAAAATATTAAAACTTATTAAAAAAAATAAAAAAAAATATGATGCACTAGATAAAAGAATCTATTTCAAGATGGTATAATTTTTTTTTCCATTTTAGATAAATTATATTTAATATGAAAGTTGACGTCCCATGGAAACACCATTTTTCTTTATTCACGCACATTTTAATATTTATTTAAAAATATATATTTATCAAAATTGGAAACAAATATATCCATGTGCACTAAAGTTTCAAGTTGTAAATACACAAAAAAATTGAAAGAAAATAAATAAAATTTACTATAAAAGTTTGACAGCTCATCCAACTTCATTTTTCAGCATTTTATCAACAACTAAATTATAGTGTTAATTTATTAAAAACTAGTTTAAAATAATTTTTTAATTTTTTTTAAAAAATACAAACATAAAATATACTAAAAAATACATATTTTACTTGTTTGCATCATTTCAAAATTCAAAACATATATGCCACTTTTTAGTCATTCAAGTTTAAAAGTTGGATCAGTGTTGGTTGTTTCCTTTATAAAGTGTGACACAACTTTGTGCTTTTACTATGGCACACCAGCACTGGCTTGCACTTCACCATATTGAATCTTTTCAAAATGTCATTTACATATTTGGATTGAGAAATAAATATACCAGCATTAGATTGATGGACTTCAATGCCCAAAAAGTACTTCATAAGTCCCAAGTCAATCGTTTCAAATTCACTCTTCATTGTTGTTTTGAAAACATCTATGCTGAGATCACTAGTAAAGATTAGATCTTCTACATACAAGCACACAACTAAAATGTTACCTTGCTCATTTACTTTAATGTACAAAGTTGGCTTACAACTACCTCTTTGGAATCCATCTTGAATAAGATAAGAATCAATACGGTTGTACCAAGCTCTAGGAGCTTTCTTTAATCCATAAAGTGCTTTTTTCAGCCTATAAAATTTATTTTCATGACTTGATATCTCATAGCCTTCTAGTTGTTTCACATACACTTCTTCATCTAGATATCTATTTAAAAATGTTGATTTCACATCCATTTGGTATACAACCCATTTATTATGAGCAACAATAGCCAAACTATTCTAATTGTCTCCATCCGTGCAATAGGAGCAAATTTTTCATTGAAATTTGTTCCAGGGTATTGACTAAAACCCCTTGCAACTAACCTTGCTTTTATGTTTTTGCACTTTTCCATTAGCATCTTGTTTAGTCTTATAAATCCACTTTACACTTATTGCATCTTTTCCTTTAGGCATATCAACCAAATCCCATGTTTGGTTCTTCACAATGAACTCAATCTCTTCATCCATGGATTGTGCCCATTTATCTTCCCCAATAGCTTCTTCAAATGTTAATAGAAAATCAACATGAGAAAATAAATAAAAAATTGAAAATGAATTTGTTGTATCATTATACAACTCACTCAAACTCCTTGTTTTTCATGGTAGCATACTTGCTAATGTTGGATCCGAAGATGTAGAACTATTTGGAGTGCTATATGGAGTTGCTCCAAGGATTCTAGCTAATGTAGGTATTGTTGTAATTGACTGTGGAGTTTGTTGTATTGATGGTGTAGACAACAGCGTTGAAGATCTTCTTGGTGTGAATGAAGGTGTAGCTTGAGCTACTAAATGTGATGTTGTTCCAGGAGTGGAAGGAGCTTCTATTGGAACTGTAGTTGTTGTTGGAATCACTTCATCTACCATATCATCGTGAGGAATAGCTGCTGTAATATTTACACTCTTTTCTATACTTCCATCCCACACTTCATTTTCCACAAATTGAACATCATAGCTTATTATAACCTTTCTACTGATAGGATTAAACAACTTGTATGCCTTTGTATCTTCAGCATAGCTAACAAATATACATTTTTTTCCTTTATTATCTAACTTCTTCAAATCATCAGGAATATTTGCATATGCAGCACAATCAAATACCTTAAGATGAGAAACACTATGCTTCATACCTTTCCAAGCTTCTTGAGGTATCTTATTTTTCACACTTTTCATTGGACACCTATTCATGGTTGTGCCATAGAAAAATGACCTTTTTTCATTTTCATGGCCTTTTAGGTCTTGTTTCATAGTGTTGGAACTATGTTGCTTTGATTTTATGGTATATCATGGCTTCATCATGCTTATTTAGGTACTAAAACTCAAAGAACGACATCTTGTGAAGGTGTTGTGAAGTGTTGTAAGAAATTTCTACATTCTTCTTGACTTTATTTAATACAATTCACCTGAAAATCACCTTTTTATTCATCAAAAAGTCCTATATTGAAGTGTAATAAATTCTTGTAACAAGTTTTCATGCTCTTCTAGGCATATTTTCACTATTTATTTCCTTCTCATGCTTTATTTTTGTCTTTTATGCCCTCATATGCTTTATTAAGTGCATTTTTGCATATCATCCCAACAAACAACATTAAATACAACATTATTTTTGACACTTTTTTTTAGGTCCTAGGTGGGACCCATTCACCATGGGTGGCGAATGAGTCCTCCTTGGCCTCAAATTCAAAATATTTCAAATTTCCTTTCCAGGATTTTATTAAAAGTCACTTGATGTCGGCCTATGATGAGGTATGAATGGATAGTAAGGCACAAGAATTGTATACATAGGAATCTTTCATCTCATTTTATATCTCCTCATTCTAGTATTCAATCTCCTAATACATTCAAGCACTCAAGCATTCTACATCATCAATTGAAGCAACTATTGAAGCACTTTGAAGCAGCCATTAACATTACTTCAGACTTACAAGATCAAGGATTTGGTGAGTTAATAGCATTTGCATGTTGTTAGTTTACATTTCCTTTGCATTTCACTTATTTCTATTGGGATTGATTACCAAAGTGGGGTTTGATGAAGGCAAACCCCTATTTGCTAACCCTCCAACATTTTTCCCCTTTGCATGTGTCTTTGCAGCCTTTGTTTTTCAAATTTGATAGGTTTAAAGGTGTTGAAAAGTGGAAATCAATTAAACTAGGCTCTTCAAGTCAACATATCATTATTTCAAGCTTGTTGAGTGTTTTCTATCCATTTCTTGGAGAACTAACTTGGACAACCCGACATTTAGACATTCCCAAATCTGGTGTTGCAGAGTTGCTGTATGATTTTTTAGAAATCCAAGAGTGGACTAATTCGCCACCCTTGGTGAACGAGTCCCACCTAAGGTCTGAAAATGTGCATTTTGTCAAATCCTGAATCCCGACTGTTAGAAATCAGTTCCTGACACTTTTTCATCAGTAAGATGATTGATTCACCACCCTAGGTGAATGAGTCCCATTGTGAAAAACTAGTAAAATTCATTAGCATTCCAAACATTCTAGACAACTCATATTTCATCTAGGTGCACTATGATTTCATCCATCTCTTTCTCTTCTGCATAATTTCTTCATTTTCAATCTTTTTTGCGTATCACAATGCATTTTCAAACATAGCTTAAATTGCACTTTTGCATTCATTTTAGTTCATTCTAATCAATCAATTGAATTTAGTTAAGTTCATTTACATCATATCACATAGCATAGATCCTAATTTGAGTGTTACATAAGAATTTTGGGACCTAAATCTCTCTCTTTCTAGGTGAAAAATCATAGGAAGAGAGCAAACATCTTAGGTTTCTGAAATCTATGTCACATTTTGGTGAACCAAAATTTTTGAATACTTTAACACTTCTGATTGCATTACATCTTGCATCCTAGTTTTCATTTGTATTATCATTCAATTAGGACATTGGTTTATTATTGCATTCTAGGACCTTTCATTTTGCAGTAGTGAAACATTCATTTAGTTTTCATTTTTGGATTCAAATTCATTGAAAAAACTAAAAATATGCATTCTGCATGCTTGATTACATTTTGTGTTGCATTTAGAATCATTCAACATTTCTGAAAAAAAAAAAGATTGCATCTTGGGACTCATTCACCACCCAGGGTGAATCAGTCCCTCTGTACTTTTTAGACAGTAGTTCTATGCTTTTTCTGGCATTTTCCTGCATTTTTGTTGCTTGTATTTGCATCTCTATTACAGTTAGCATATTTTCTATTATTTTCATTTTAAATTCTTAGATTAGCTTAAATTTCCATTCACCCTTCCTTTGTGGTACTTGCATGAGTGTTTGGTGCCTCGTTGATAATACTTTAGTGAGAAGAAATTCTAGACTCATGGCATCCCGTGATAGCACTTTCATTGTGGACCTTCGGATCTCATGAGCTCCTACTCCTGGTATGGACAATGGTGCATTAGGCCCTAACAATACCACTTCCATGCCTTCACCTTTCCATCCTATTCATGTTGACAATCAAAACAAATCCCTCCCACGAGAAAAGATCATTAATATTCATGAGGACTTTGCATGCATTTACAACAAGATTTGTCACTTGAAAAAATTTCCACCACTGCTATCCCTACTATTGAGAACCTTCATCACTTAATTGAGAGTGATGATGTCTTGCAAGTGTTGAAACAAATTTCTAAGATTTACAATAAACACGCCTCTTCAAATACCCAATCTGCAAAGATTCCTATAAGTCAAGGAACAACTCAAGTTTCTCCCTCTTCAACTATATCTTCCATACCAACTTACACTAATCTGCAAGTCCACACAACTATGCATCAACCTAATTATGTGGCTACTTCTTTCCCGATTTCCACTAGCATTCCTACTTCTTTTGTGGCTTCACAACCTCCTTCCACCATTTTCACACCCCTTAGTATTCCTTTCACCTCCCCTAACATCACTTACACTCCATCACCATTTTCCCTTCCACCTCAACCCAATTATCCTAATCCTTTTATTACACAACTCCTTAACAATGTTTCATCCATGCAACACCAACTTCCCACCATTAGTCAAGGTCAAGCCACTCCACCCACATATCTTGTCCGTAGCAGCACCTTATCACGTACCTCAATGCCACAAGGGATATAAATGTAGAGGTTATCAATCATGTCAATGCTTATACCGCATTGTGTCGTGACTTTGTCCTTAATGATTAAATTTTGGAAAAAAAATTTCCAAGGACTTTGAAAGATACCACTTTAGAATGGTTTTCCAACTTTCCCAATCATTCCATCCATTCATTTAAAAAATTGGTGGAAGCTTTCATTAATCAATTTAAAGTGCACATGACACCTAAAAAGACAATGGCCTACCTTATGAGATGTAGAAAAAAAATGGATGAAAAAGTGAGATTTCATCTCCCATTATCAATCCTTATACGCTCAAGTTGATGTCAAAATTCTAGATGCACATCTGCAGAAGATGTTTATTGAGAATTTGCACACTAATCTTCAAGATAAACTTACCATGATGAAATTCCATTCATTCATGCATTTATGCACAACCTTATGCAATTATCAAAATTTAGTTTCCAGTTGTGAGTCAAAATCCACTTCTAAGTTGACAAAATTGAACATAACAATCAAAACCACAACAACACACACAACTTTCGCAAACCTAATCGAGGCTTTTTAAAATTTAATCCACCTCCACCCCAACCACAACCACCTTAACAAGTTCAAAGTTCAATGGCTACTACTAAGACAGTCGTGCCTTATTCTTATGGTGATCCGAATAGACACTTCACCCCTTTACTCGACACCATCCACCATACAATGAACCAATTAATTCAAAAATGAATGCTCACCTTACCACCTGTTTTCCCACTTGATCCCAATCAACCCTTACCACCTACCTTCAAACCTAACACTTATTTCCATTTTCATCGTCAAAATGGCCATGACACCAAACATTGCAAGTGTCTTAAAAACTCTATTCAGGACCTCAGTGGTTCAAGAGAAATGACCATTATGGGTGTTAATGATCAAGGAAATAAGTCTATCACACCTAACCAAAATTTGCAAATATTCACCAACCCTATGCCTAAACACACCACCTCGTTTGTCAAGGCTAGTGAACCTTCAAATCCTGATGTACTGACTATTGATACACCTCCTCTTGTTGCCCAAACTAGTCCTATCAATGAACTTGTAGCTATGATAGATGTTATCCCTTGCAAAGGACAAAACACTAAATCTCTTGATATTACTTTTTCTGCTAAAGACATACTACAAAAGCTTCATGATGGTCCTCTCTACATAGCTGGAAGAATCTATGATAAACCTACTAATGGGATATTAATAGATCCCGCTTGTGGTGAGAATGTGATCATAGAAGAATTTCTAGTATTACATAATTTATATCAAGATGAATATAATACACCGATTGCATGGATTAAAACAAATAATGGTTTTGCATGCCCTATGATTGGATCAATCATACTACCTTTACAAATAGGATCTAAAACCTTGGAGGTAACATTTTCCATTATCCCACAATCTAACCAATTTTATTTGTGGCTAGGCCTTCCTTGGCTTCGTTCAATGAAAGTAGTCCCATCAGTCGTTCATAAGTGCTTGAAGTTTCCACATGCCAATGAGGTATTCACTGTACACCAAAGTGGCTTTAATCCTTTATCTTCCAAAGGTAACTTTTCATTACAAGCCTTTTGGCCCGAACCCATGGAATCTATTTGCCCTCGTAAGGATTTCTTTTACATTGCTTATCAAAAGTTTAAAGCCAAAAAGATCACTGAATTATCTCTTTGTAGCACATCTCTGTCCACCTCTACTCATCCTATCATTGATGAAACCATGATTACACTAGAATTTGATATTGAAAAACCATCAAACCTTCTGAACAATCTCCTCTTGACACTTCCTAGCCATCATTTAAATGGCCAAGAGAAAATGAAATAACTCCTGCCTTACCTCCTCATATCAAACAAGTTTATAAAGAGAAAGAGAAATTGGTTGATCCATCCTCTTCGGTTTCTCCTGCTCTTCCCCCTTTGGAAGTAAAAGAACCTATGATGACTCAATTTGATCTTACACCTCTACAACTTCAATACATAATTAAATGAAATCGTGGTGCTTGGGAATGCCGGTGTCGCCATTGTCGCTTGGCTCATCAATCTCATACGAAAGATGATCAAGACAATCAACCTCCACCCTTGACAGAGGTGTTGGGTGACCACCTTCCTCTCCTAACCGACCACATGAAATTTCAACCCAATAATTGCAACAAAACGAACCTGTTCAACAACCAACACTCTAGATACATCCATCCTTAGAAATCACCCTTCGTCCTCTCGTCATTATTAATCTTGATGATGACGATAAAGATGTGACGATTGCTAACATAGATGAAGAAGTACACAATGATTTGAACTCTTTATTTTCATCTACATTGAGCTTAAATTATAAATCCTCTCTGCCAAGTGAAGAACCCGGTACAATTCCTAGTTCGGCACTTGCGATTCCTCCTTTAAATAGTCAATCACCTTCAAATTACACTGAACATGATTGGGAGGCAGATGACTTGATTAATGACTTGCATTTTCCTAGCTGGCCTTTTTATTGACATTTATTTTATTTTTCTTTTCATGTGCGTATCGTGTTCCCCTGTATTGTGCATTTGATGTTTCTTCTCTTTGTACACTTCTATTCATACCTCTATTCTTCTCCTTGTCTTCTTGTCTTTTTCATTTTTCTTTTGTGTTTTCCTTTTGGGGATGATGCAAAGCATATAGAAACCCTATGTCTCTTCCATGTTGACCCACACGGTCCTTGTCTTTTTCATTTTTGTTTTGTGTTTTCCTTTTGGGGATGACGTAAAGCGTAGAGACACCCTATGTCTCTTCCATGTTGACCCAAACGATCCTTGTCTTTTTTATTTTTGTTTTATGTTTTCCTTTTGGGGATGATGTAAAGCATAGAGACACCCTATGTCTCTTCCATGTTGACCCAAATGGTCCTTGTCTTTTTCATTTTTGTTTTGTGTTTTCCTTTTGGGGATGATGCAAAGCATTGAAACCTCAATATCTCCTTCATGTTAACCCAAAATATTTTTCCTTTTCGCTTGTGTTTTCCTTTTGGGGATGATGCAAAGCATCAAGATTGCAATGTCTTTTCCATGTTGACTCAAAATGGACTTTCTTTTTCCTTTTGTTTCACTCTCTTTGTGTCATTCTTCTAGTTCTATGTGTATTTGGGGAATGATGACAATTCTATGCTCTTTCATAACAACATTGCAACAATGAGCATACTGACCCCAAATCCATAGATCCCTTATGTGTTTGGTGTATTTTCTCTTCTGGGGGGAAAATCCCTTTATTTCTTTTTCCTTGACATGGCGCAACCTACCTTTGAAACATATGACTTGTTATAGAGCTTTCCAAGTTGGCTCTCCTATCTTTTTTTCTATTTTCCTTTTCTTTTCTTCTCTACTTTCAAGTAATTGCTCACAAAATGATGTGTAGCAATTCCTTTAAAGTGGGGGGCATACATTACCATTATTTCATTGTGCATTCATGCTTCTTAGGGTAGCCTTGTCGTTTATGTGATGCATTCGTTACTTTGTGGATGACATTGGGTGTGATGTACTTCATAAGTGTGATCTATCTTAGCATATTACATTCCTCTTTGTGGTTTGATGCAACACACTACATCCCCTAAGTTGTGAATATACTATTCTTTGATTGGTCCTATATTAGAGACATTAGACACAATGTTCCCTAAGTGACTGACCTTGCATAAACTGAACAAGACTCCTTTGAAAAATATTTCACGTTATTGCATCCTCATTTGACCACCTTGCATATTACAACTTGCATGTCTATGGAGCCATCTTATTTGCTTAGCCACCTTTCAAAACACAACTTGCATGCCTATGGTGCCATCCTATTTTGATTGTCTCATGAAACTTAAACTGACATTTACATTTCTTTGGCTTTGTGGTGCCTTGTTAAAGTTATCAAGTGGTATAGCTTTAACATGGTTGAGCAGGAAGCCCAACTAGTGGCATGACTTTTCCCCTAGCCACTTTTGTGTTTTCTTGTGAGTGCATACCAACTAGCATATGTATCTTACTTTTTTTTGGGCTTTCTCACCCTATGGACAACTAGTTCTGTGGCCCCAAAGTGAGTACACATCCTATTTTAGCCTAGCTCTTTTCACAACTAGTTGGATTGATGATCGAAGCTTCATTCAATTCACCTCAACACTTGTGTTCCTTTGTCCTTATGCTTAGTTTGCCATGGGATCTTCATCTTGGGGGCTTGATCATCCCTCTTGATTTTTGTATTCCATCTTGCTAACGTAAGTACATTTGAACCCCCCTCGATGTTCATGGCTACTTTATAGTGAGTTTGAAGCAGGTTCATCCTCTCATTAAAGTGGGGGAAAAATGTGCCATAGAAAAATGGCCCTTTATCATTTTTAAGGCCTTTTAGGTCTTATTTCATAGTGTTGGAACTATGTTGCTTTGATTTTATGTTCTATCATGGCTTGAAAATGCTTATTTGGGTACTAAAAATCAAAGAACGACATCTTGTAAAGGTGTTGTGAAGTGTTGTAAGACATTTCTACATTATTCTAGACTCTATTTAATACAATTCACCCAAAAATAAATGTTTTATTCATCAACAAGTCCTATATTGAAGTATTGTAAAGTCTTGTAACAAGCTTTCACACTCTTCTAGGCATATTTTCACTATTTACACCCTTCTCCATCTTTATTTTTGTCCTTTATACCCACATATGCTTTATTAAGTGTATTTTTTCATATTATCCCGACAAACAACATTAAGCGCAACATTATTTCTGACACTTATTTTTAGGTCCTAGGTGGGACCCATCTGCCATGGGTGGAAAATGAGTCCCCCTTGGCCCCAAATTCAAAATATTTCAAATTTCCTTTTGGGATTTTATTAAAAGTCACTTGATGTCAACTTGTGATGAGGTATGAATGGAGAGTAAGGCACAAGAATTGTATAAATAGTCATTTTTCATCTCATTTTATATCTCCTCATTCAAGTAAATAGGTATTTTTCATCTCATTTTATATCTCCTCATCCAAATATTCAATCTCCTAATGCATTCAAGCACTCAAGCATTCTACATCATCAATTGAAGCAACTATTGAAGCACTTTGAAGGAGCCATTGACATTACTTCAAACTTACAAGATCAAGGATTTGGTGTGATAATAGCATTTGCATGTTGTTAGTTTAAATTTCCTTTGAATTTCACTTATTTCTATTGGGGTTGATTACCAAAGTGGGGTTTGACAAAGGAAAACGCCTATTTGCTAACCCTCCAACATTTTTCCCCTTTGCATATTTCTTTGCAGCCTTTTTTTTGCATATTTGATAGGTTTAAAGGTGTTGAAAAGTTTAAATCAAGTCAACTAGGCTCTTCAAATAAACATATCATTATTTCAAGATTGTTGATCATTTTTTGTCTGTTTCCTGCAAAACTGACTTTGGCAACCTAACATTCAAACATTCTCAAATCTGGTGTTGCAGAGTTGCTATTTGATTTTCTAGAAATCCAGGAGTGGACTGATTCTCCACCCTTGGTGAATGAGTCCCACCTGAGGTCTGAAAATCTACATTTTGTCAAATCCTGGATACTAATTTTTAGAAATTAGTTCCCAAAACTTTTTCATCAGTAAGAGGACTGATTTGCCACCCTAGGTGAATGAGTCCCACTATGAAAAACCAGTAAAATTCATTAGCATTCTAGACATTCTAGACAACTCATTTTCATCCAGGTGCACTTTGATTTCATCTATCTCTTTTTGTTCTACATAATTTCTTCATTTTTAATCTTTTGCATATCACAATGTCTTTTCAAACATAGCTTAAATTGTACTTTTCCATTCATTTTAGTTCATTCTAATCAGTCAATTTCATTTATTTAAGTTCATTTACATCATATTACATGGCATACATTCTAATTTGAGTGTTATATAAGCATTTTGGGACCTAGATCTCTCTCTTTCTAGGTGAAAAATCTTAGGAGGAGAGCAAGCATCTTAGGTTCCCGAAATCTATGTCACAATGATATAAACAGTAGTTGCCACTACCTCAGCCCAATATTCATTAGGTAGATGTTTGGCTACTACCATACTATGAGCCATCTCCATAATGGTTTGCTTCTTCCTCTCCGCCACACCATTTTGTTGAGGTGTATACCAAGCTATAAATTGCTTGTATATGCCACGTGCTTTACAAAAATTCATAAAATAATCAGACACATATTGTCCACCTCTATCTATCCTTAAGACCTTGATATAATGACCACATTGCTTCTCCACAAGTGCCTTGAACTATTGGAAATAAGAAAATGCAACAGATTTGTGTTTCAGAAAATTGATCCAAGTTTTCTATGTGAAATCATCAATGAAGGCAAGAAAATAAGTGCAACCTCCTATGGATGATGTTTGCATTTTTCCACAAATATCTGAATGCACAATCTCAAGTGGTGCTCTTTCTCTATGTGTTTTTCCAATTGAAAAAGACTCTCAATGTTGTTTTCCCAAGATACAACCTTCACAAATTATTTTTGGCTTTTCAATCAATGGGAAGCCTTTCACCATGTTCTTCATGTGTAATAGCTTCAACCGTTCAAAATTCAAATGTCCAAATCTAAAATGCCATAACCAAGACTCATCTAAAACAACTGATTGAAATGTTGTTTCAACTTTTGTGTCTCTATTTTTTTCCTTAAATGTTGCTCCAAAATTTACATTATTTCTCTCATGAACAAATTTGGTTGTTGTCTCCTTCATAACTGGTCTTATTCTCAAAGTAAACATGTGGTTGTTAGTCATTTTCACTTTAGCAATAACTTGATTGATTGGGAATCTATCCAAAATCACACACTCATTGTTTTCCAAATACACTCTAAATCCTTTTTGTACCAATTAACCAATGCTCACTAAATTATGCTTTAGGCCAAGAACATAATATACATCAAGCATGTTTTTTTGCTCCCCCTCTCTGGTTAGAATATCAATTGTTCCTTTTCCTAAAACTATGACCTTATTGTTGTTTCCAAGCGTGACTTCAGTTTGGAATGATTTATCTTATCTAGAAAACAAATCTGCATTACCAGTCATGTGACTACTACTCCCAGAATCTAAGTACCATATGTCACTTGGGCTTTCTATGACTACATTACATTCAACGAGAGAGTTAGTAGGAATTGCTTCAACAATTTTAGTGTATGCAATGAACATAGTGCTTGTTTGAGTGCTATTACTTGACTAATTTTGACCTTGCTTGTGATGATAATACTGTTTTTTCTTGCATTCATTAGCATAATGTCCAAACTTCTTACAATAATGGCATTGAACACGTGATTTATCCAATCTTTGGCCACTTGGGTGACTGAAATTTTGATTTTGACCTCTACCAACACTATTTGTAAAGTTGTTATTACATCCACCTCTAGGTGAATTTCTCCCTCTACCTCTAGGACTGAATCTTTGTTGTCCTCTTCCATGAGTTATAGATAATTGAGATGAAAATGCATTTTCCAATGACATATTTGACCTATTTATTCTAAATTCATGATTGATAAGAGAAACATGAAGCTCATCAACACTAAAATGACTCAAATTTTTAGTTTCCTCCAAAGCCACAACAAGATCATCAAATTGAGTAGGGAGGCTTCTAAGAACTTTCTCAACAATTTTCTGTCCTCTATAACTTCTCCATGTGATTTAATTTGATTAGTTAAGCCAACAACATGAGTAAAGAAGGAGTCTACTAACTCTCTATTTTTCATTGATAAATTTTCAAACTCTCTTCTAAGAAGCTGTAACTTAGCAACCTTTACTTTGTCCATACCTTGGTAAGAAAGTTGAAGTGTATCCCATGCCTCCTTGGCTTGTTTTTTTGTTGCTACTCCTAGGAGTATTCTCTCATGCATTGCTTGGTGGATATAGAATAATGCTTTTCCATCCTTCTTTCTCTATTCTTTCAAGGCATCTTTCTTGACTTGTGTGAGTGCATTGTATGTTGCTTGGTCTACTAGCTCCACATAACCATTCTCAACAATTTCCCAAATGTCTTGAGACCAAAACGAGGCTTTCATGGTTAAAGACCAATACTCATAATTCTTTCTTGTAAAAACATGGGTTTGTAAACTGGATAGAGATGCACCAGAAGTTGAGGCCATGACTTCAAACATAATAGAAAAACAAAGGTTCCTTTAGCTCTGATACCAGATGAGGGATTTAAAAAGATGGAAAAAGGGAAGGAAAGATTAACATAGAACAAAAAAACTAGTAAAAGAACAACCTGGATTTATATTTAACTTAGAAAAATAAAACACCAGCTACAGCTGCACATAAAATTGAAAAATATATTTTCTGTTCTCAACCAAAAATATTCATCTCTTTCTTCTTCTTCTATTTCTTCTATATGGAAAATATTACACAAAATTATTCATAAAAAGTCTATGCGCAGAAAACTTGAGAAGAATGTACAACTACAGCTTGTACATTAATTACAATTAATATCATCGTAAAAGCCAGCTAAGAGATAGATAAAACATGTCTTACAAAGAAAGTTTTCCCAACAAGCACAAGGGGTAAAAAACTAAATCTCATTAGTTACGTTTCAAGTAACTTGCTTTTCATAGCAAGGGAAAAAGTATTAACTTCACAAAATATAAAAATCATATTAAATAGACTTTAAATAATAACATTTTGTTTCCACAGTCCATGATAGTGTGTACATGATTTCAATATTAAATGCCCGTGTGAAAAAAATTCTTCATAAAAGTCACCGTACAACCACCACTCCCACGAGAGAAGGATGTGGAACTATGGTACCCATACTTCCATACAAAAGTGCAGTGAAAAACTGTGGTACTGTTGGAAAGAAGATGAGGCTCTGTCAAGAGCCGTCAGGAGCAAAGATGGCATTGTCAGGAGCAGTCAGTAGTTGTAATTACCCAACAGGAGAAGACAGATTCTAACATTTTCATAGGCCACGATCGAAGCCATAATTGAAATATCTGCAAAGAATCTGTGTCCTGAGTTCATGATTTTTGAACCAATCATGCTTAAATAATCATTTAGGTCATCTTGAGGGAAACTGTTATATAGGTCTGAGTGCCCGGCTAGATGACCAATTAAACTTAAAAAGTCCTCTGATCTTCTTTCGGGTATAATTTTGCTTCCTAAAAAAAGTTATAGTTCATTAGTGATATTTTCTTCTGTGTCTTTTCAGAGTGTTATCTAAAATTTTTATGAATTTATTTTTTCATAGTCTAATTCAAAAATGTGTGATCGAAAATGTTTATGAATTTATTATTTCATCGTCTTGAAAAGTTAGTTGTCTTCTCTTATTTGTTCATATCCACTTCTTTATTAAGAAATTGTAGAAGCATCTAAGAAAATAATTCAGTGTGCATTGTGTAGACAGTTCTAGGAAAGTTTACCAATGGAAAATTCACCACCAGCAATTCACAATGGTAGACGGCTCTAGGAAAATTCACCAATAGAAAATTCACCTCCACGACAAATTCAGTACAATTCACCGCCAACAATTTAATATGTGAATTTTCTGTTATAAATTACTAATGGTGAATTTTCTGTATACCATGTAGACAACTTATAATATACAAACAAGAGGACTATTCAAGGCCTTGACAGTGAGCAACGAAAGAAAAATAGACAAATATAGAAAAAGAACAATTGAATACATTTACCATTTAATAGCTTGAATAGAGGTTTAGAAGAAATTCTATGAGCCATCCCCAATACTCTGAAGTGTCCTGCAACAAACTTAAAATTTCATCAATATAAAGGAGATCTTCATTTTCCAGTTCTCTTTCGGGTGGAATTCTTTTGGGCATTCAATGACGCAAGATTTGAGTCCATAAAGAAAGATTACACTCAGAAACAACTTCAAGAAAGAGCATTTCTCAAGGTGAGTTATCAAACAATGTGCGTCCATATTCACAAACTTTATTTTAGTGGTCAGCAACTCAGAAGAAGAGGAAAATGCACTGCCAATATTTACTTGTTCAAGCATTTATATTAAATAAAACTCCTGAAACATGAGAATTTGCATGTGAAAAGAAGATTCGTGGCAACTTCTTATATGTTGATTTAATCAGAATATTAATAATACCTCTATAGAAAAGTGAAGAAATGGGAAAACGTCTACTAGCACTATTTTTATTTTATCTATTGGTGAATAATTTGTTGTGTTTCACATTTCACATTTCACATCATTGTGGCTTCTAAAAACATGAAATGAAATTAACGTTGCCTAGGTTGGCCTCACAGTAGAACATGACAAAAAATAGTGGGCTAGAAGGATGCTAGATCGTCTTTGAATTATTCTTCTATCATTATGTTTCCCTCCTTTTACTTTACTTGGTGCCATTCCAGTCTTATTTTCTTTGACATGCCTAAATATTTCTGCTTTCTTTTTGACCAACTAGACAAAAGTTCCAATTACTTTAATAATTTAGATATCTTTACTAAACAAAGTTGGGCTTGATTAAATAGAGGAGCAATCTGTGGGAGGAGAAATAGTCTCCTCTTTTAAAGGAGGTGGGGACTTCGACACAATAGAGGAATCTATGGGAGGAGAAAGAATTTTCCTTTCATGGAAGGTGGGGACTTCTTTAAGAAATTAAGAGAATGAGAGTTCATTTTATGTGGTCTTATTTTCTTAAGTAAAATAAAACATTTAAATATAATTTTTTTAATTATTTTTTTTCTAATCAATTTTTTAGCATCATCTATTAAATCTTGTTTTAAGTATTTTAGCAACAGAAGCTTATGTGCAATAGATGTAGACATCCTACTCCAAAGGTTAATAGGGAGGGGCGATGGTCTCCTCCACCTCAGAGAGTCTTAAAAATTAACACAGATGGCTCTTCTCGAGGAAACCTAGGTCATGCTGGAATTGGTGGTGTTGATTGAGATAGCTCTGGAGATGTTTAGTTTATCTTGTCTGTTTATAAGGGTCTTCATACTAATAATTTAATGTAGGCTCAGGCCATATTATCAATTGTGGAGCGTAGAAGTCAATTGGGGTGGAGAAGGATCATATGTGAGTCTGATTCCCAAATTGTGGTAAACTTGTTGAATAGGTGATGTTTAGATGATGTTAGTTGCCATTTGGCATTGATTGTTGAACAAATTATCAACCTTTGTGCTTCTTTGGATTTTGTTATTTTCACTCATATTTCTAGAGAATGGAATGGTGTTTCTGATTATTTGGCTAAATGTGCTTCTGATCATATTCTTGATTGGAATATGGTGGATTTGGGTCAGTTACCCCCAAATCTGTCTCAATAGTTAGATCACTTGGTGGAGCTTGACAGGGCTGTGTAGTGCCCTTGCTTTGTACTTTTTCTTGTTTTAATAAAAATTTTACCCCTCCTTTATGTTTTAAGTATTTTACATTTATCATTTTATCAAAAGTCATTTGTGAAATTGGGACCATAAAAGTAAAAGTATCTTATTTATGCATAGGGATATCTTAGTCATTTTCTTTCTTCTTCTTTGGTGCCTCTTATTTATCCTTTATTTTTTTAGATAACTCCTCTTTGTCCTTCATCTATTCAAATTACTATTCTTTACTTTTCATTAGTTTTTCCATCTTAAACCTTAACCATTATATGCTTCTATTGATCATAATCTAAGTTGCATCCCACTTCAATTTAAATGCCACCATAGACCAATCAATGGGAAGGATTAATCTATAAAATATCTATTTATTTTCATACAAGGGTTCCCACACTTTTCCATTGTCAAATAGTCCATTTTTTATGTTGGTGATTATAAAATATCTTATCTAAACTATCATGATTCTATAATTTTCTCTTCTTTATACTTCATGCTCGTCATTAGGTTCAACCCAAAACTATTCTAGACTTAGCTTATGTATGAATGTTATCTTCTTTTTTTTTCCATAATCTCTTTAGAATCAAATATAATTAATTAGTTGATGGGATGAATTGTCATAGAAACCATCTTCATCTTTAAAATTTTCATGGCTTCATGTATTGGGCACATATAATCTTCAATTTCCAATGAGAATTGGATACATATGTTGTGCTTGCCAGATATGAATCTTTGAACTATAGCTAGCTATCAATATAAATTAAATAAGACCACTCTACTATTGGAATATCTTAGAATTTAGTACGGAGCACCATTAAATCCTTCAAAGTTCTAATGTATATGTAAAATCCCCATCTTAGGGACTTTTTTTTTAAGTTCAATTCACAGATCACAACTACCAACTTAATCAGCCAAATAGCTTTCATTTAGATTTGAAGTGTTAATTTTAAAGGTTCTTCAATCATCACTTTGAGAACAATTCAACATCACAACTTATATGCTTACACTCAGAAGTGTTAAGATCATGTTGCTAGGGCCATTCCTAGACCCAAACCTAAACCTCGAGGGTTCATGGTGACCCTACCTATGTATCCCCTCATGGGAATCTGAGGCTTCGTAGTTCACTTCACAAACACAAAGAGAGTTCAATGTCTCCTCTTGTATGAGATCTATGATCTCGCCTTTAACCCATAACTATTAATTAAGCACATGTAAGCGATCAACTTTGTCAATTATAATATAATGATAATAACTTTGATAATAACTTTCCATCAAGTGTTGGGTCGATACTAAACATTACCAAACATTAGTGTACAAACATTCAAAATATTCACAAGGGGTCATTCATATCATAATTCGAGATATCATACACATTGACTGTCATGTGAGCATAACTCCATATACACAAGTTGACTAGCTCATACACATCACACATACAATTGTGGTTGGACCATACACAGAACACAAATACAATGTTGATTAGCTCATATATACATCACAATTACAAGTATGATTGTCTCATTTGCATATCTCAAGTACAATAGTAACTGGCTCATACACATATCACAATTATATTAGTAACTAGGTCTTGCATACATCACCAATAGATAATGACTAGCTCTAGCACATCACACACACAATGACTAGCTCCAACATACATCACAAATACACAATAACAAGCTCCAACATACATCACAAATATATGGTGAAAAGATCCAACATATATCACATACATAGTAACAAGCTCCAACATACATCACAAATACATAGTGGCAACCTTACACATCATAATGGTTCGCTAATACATGTCCATAATGCATCCTAGATAGAAATAATTTAGTGTATTGCATACTACACCATGAATCCTATCTTTTCATCCAGTCTTTTGCAACATTGGACAAATGGGAAGAGGATTCAATGTATCTCATACTATACTGTGACTCTGTCCTCAACCCTACAAGGCTAAGTATAGAATCTGACAACTAGGAAGGGGATTCAGTGCATCCCATACTACACTATAGGTCTTTCCACCATCCCAAGGCTTTCCCCAAGTAGTGAACCTACCATAACCTGGTGGATTCCTTCAATCACCTATAGACCACTAGTGACAAGTTTGTCCATCTAGAAAGAAGTAGCTCTTGACATATACCACCTTGTGACCTTAGTGATATTGTTAGCTATCTTCTTCACAATCTCGAGTAACACTTGGCATCGATCACTTCCCTACCCTTAGTGATAGCCAGTGAACCCCCTCGATACAATGATTATCCTCGAATTACCATTACCCACATGGGTGGGTCCCTACCCGTGCAACTGTTATCATATCATAATCATAACCAAGGTAGCCCATAGCAACCTTAACCTCCATGTACTAGGTGAATGTTGGCTAGTCCCTAGCAATGGCCTAGACATCAGTCACTGGCACGATTGAATGACTGCCTATCACTACTCAAATATCTCAAAGTGTCACTCTTGGGTGGGTCATACATAACATGAATCACAATCACAACCAAAAAATACACATGCCTATACATAGAGACCTCTAAATATGAAGTTAATTGTCATAACACATACAAGTTACATGGAACCAACATGAGATGGACTTTACCCAACATATACATATATTTAAATACTAATTATAAAGTTGTTAAATCCCTTATGTCATTCATCTTCTATTCACAAAAACATATGTATTAAATACATGTTACTAGTTTTCCTTAACTCGTTCATTCTCATTCGATACCCATTTCAACATCAAACTGAAGAATATTAAATAGAGAAGGTCATTGAACCAATTAGGAAAAACACCAAACCCTAGAGTCCTCCCCCTAAACCCTTCCCCTTTGGACTTGAGGTCATAGGGACATCTTTTTCCCAAGGACCGCCTACATACCCACTTCCAAATGGATCAAATTCACACATAGTTATCCTTACAAAGCCTCTCAAGGGATGCATATGCATAAGTTTTCCCATAATCAATGTTTATCTTTCACTATTACACTTGACAATAGTTAGGAGAACATAATTAAGAATATGATTTAACAACCCATACTATAAAATTTCCCTTTAATAATATCAAGGACTTGAATTAAACTCGACTCATTATTATTCATAAACCAGCTTGGACATCCTTGTGTTCATCTTAACAACATAGGAGCTAGGATTATTATGCAACATGAAATTATCTTGGTTCGCACAAACCCATAGGAAAGCACTTCCATTTGAAATTTACACTTGTTAGATTCAATATCAAGGGGTCAATAGATATCTTTGAAAGACATCCAATAATATTTATGAACTTGTTTTAAATATAATCAATACCTAAATCCTACTTAAGAAAGTGTGCAACACTAAATCCACTAGGCCAACATATGAAAATATAAATCCAATGGTAATATTACTAATAATATTCTTGTTCTAATTTATTTGATGCTATAGTACAACTCCATATTCTTATATAGTAGTCTAGTTAATAGACTAGATAGTTTATCTATACTTATCATTCAATCTAAACCTAACCTGAATGGTCATTAGTAAGGTATCAAGAGATGCTACATATGATTTATCTCATAACTCAATCTCAACCATATTGTCAAATTAAATAACAATTTCCTTCCAATTAGTATAAAATTTATATTACAGTTCATTGTAGGTATAATAATAATTTCAATATCAAGGTACTCATATCTAAGAGATTAATAGGCATCATATGGTCATATAAGCATGTATGATGGAATGAATGGATTACTGAAAATATCGAGTTTCAAAATTAAATAATTTTTTAGTAAAGTATGATCATAGTGCCTCTAAATGAAATCACCCTTATAGTATTATGCAACTAAGTGCCAAGGCTCATATTAATTATATATTATTCATGGTTCCTATTATAAGGTTATCTTGCAGCTAAGTATTTGATCTGGAACTCTTTGTTAGTCTTTAAAATTGTTGTCTTCAAGATAAATTATATATCATATAAACTATAGTGCATTATCCATCTAAGAAAAGGCATGCAATACTACTTATAAGCTTTTCCAAGCCCGATCAATACCTACATCGTGGTCAAGATAGTGTAAACAATACATTTGTTGGATCATCACATGAAGATACACCCAATAAATTTGATAAAGTTAATAGTCATAAAGACCATACATGTTCTCCAAAAATAGAGGTTAACATACTTACCATATGACAAGGTTGTCCTAGATGGAAAAATAATTATTATACTATGAATTATACACAAAGAGGTTTCAACATATTTGTGGCAACATAAAAAGTATCCCTTTACTTTTCCTTGCTTTTGTTGGGCCCACCTTGTTCAATTGAGATTAAGGTTGCCTTGATTTAGTGTTGTAATGTGTTTGAAACATTCACATTAGGTCTTGGACCCTTTTGAACTAAGAAAAAATAATCATGCCATTTAGAGTGTTGTAATGTGTTGTAACACACTTTCACACTTTTCTAGGGTTTTCATAAATAATTGGGCTTCTTTATGCTTTAATTGGCCTTATTTTGCATCTACAAGCCTTAATTAATGTATTTTTTAGGATATTCCCAACATAAATCAACATCTAATTATAATTCAGGTGTTTTTAGGTCATGTGGCTCAAATTTAGTGATTTGGGACCCATATGCCACCTTGGGCGTATGAGTCCCACCTAGGGTTTTGGGTCCCGATCCTGATTTCACACCTTTCTAAGAATTTTTAAAAATGGTCCCATAAATTATTCTTAATGGGACTCATACACTACCTTGGGCATATGAGTCTCGTGTGGCCCAAAATGAAAATTAATTCAAATTATTGGTGGGATTTTATCCTCCTAGATATGATGTTGGCTTGTAGTATTGTAATTTCAAGAATTTTGACATAATTAAGTATAGAAACAAGGTTCTTTCACTCATTTTCACCCAAGAATTTTGTGAGAGCATTCATAATAGAAAACTAGAGTTCACAAGATCATTCAAGAGCATTCAAGGGTAGATTATCAAGCATTTTAGAGCATTATTCAAGCATCAAGCATCATGTCAAAGTCTTCACGCATCATGTTTGTTTTTGAGCTAACAATTGTGATGTAGGATTTCATGATTCAAGCTAACATTTCATTCAAGACCCATCTTATTCAAACAAGAGTCAAGATATACATCTATTGGAGCCATCTCATACATGTTTGCAACACTTTATTACTAGGTTTTGGTGAGTTGCAACATCATATTTTGTTCATTCATCATTCTCCATTCCTATTTCATTTCATTTCAAGGTTTGATTACCAAAATAGGGTTTGACCTAGGAAAACCCCTTTCCACTAACAAAACAACATTTTCCCCTCTCTTTAGTGTGTGATTTCTAGGTTTAGATTGAAGAAATATTAAAGAGAAAGTTTGGAAAAAAATTTCAAAGTGTTCAAAGTTATCAAAGTTGTCACCTTGCATTGGAGATATTTGGAAAACTTCTACAGGTCGCAAATCAAGGTTTCATATCCAAAAATCAATTGGAAAGGACATAGCAAACATTGAAGAGCATATTCAAACTTTGAAGCTTTAGAAAACCTCAACTGGACTGATATGCTAGTTCTAGCGTATGAGTCCTAGTTTAGGTCAGTTTTGAGGTATTTGCAATTCCAAATACCCATTTGTCAGATTTTAGTTTCTGTAACCAAATCTGGACTAAATCGCCCAATTTGGTGTATGAGTCGCATTCGACATTAATTTTGAAATTTCTAGCAATTTAGAGCTCATTTTGGTCATCTTTAGGTTTTGAGGTGCACACATTCTATCTTGCAGTTTTCTATTCTATTTTATAGGTATTTTTCAGTCATTTAGTGAAAGATTGCATCATATTAAGGTTAAGCATACACCTTGCATTTCATTTGTGTTTCCAAGCCCTAGCTTGGTGGTGAACCCCTTATTATTTTACAATCATACCCTAGGGCAACCCTAAGGCTAGATCTCTTTCTCCTTTGAATTGAGATCTCCAAGGTTTCCCTTCAATGAGATAATTGGAAAGTGGGATTTGCTCTATGTCCTAAACCATACGAAAGCATCTCCCCCATTTTCTGTTGTTTCATTTTGGTGAACCTACATTTAAACATCATAATTCTAATTTTGAGTGCATTATCATCTTAGATTTTCTTGCATTAACTCGGTATTAGGGTTTGCATTATTTAATTGGCATTCTAGGGTTTCTAATTCTTGCATTAGCGAAAGTGAATATAGGTTGCATTTTTGCATCTCAAATAATTGAAAAGAATATGAGAATTACATTTTCATTTAGTCTACAAATCATACAACATAAAAATCATAAAAAATCACTTGAAATTTTTAGAAATTTTTGAAAAAAATCCTCATCAGGACTCATATGCCCATTTGGGAAATTTAGTCCCAATATAGATTCTACATTGCATTTTCCAAAATTTAAAACTCTGTTTTTGTGCTCTTGTTTGTTGTTAATACTTTTTGGCTTCAGTTTACAAAGTTTATTTTATAGTCATTTCATTGTTCTTAGCTTATATTGCATTTGCATTCATCTTGCATTTAGTATCCCTTGCATGAGTATTTGGTGTCCTATTGGTAATACTATAGCGAGACAAAGTTCGAGACTCATGTCATCCCATGATAGCACAATCATCGTGGATCTTGGATTGTCTAGTTCTTTCACTCCTAGTATTGTAGATTAGGAAATCTGAAATGTAATGCAACCATATTCTAATGTGCAAGAATGAGATGCATGAATGAAACATGAAGATGAATGACTCACTTTGAGAGATCCCCAATCACCCAAATGAGCCCTAATAATGATTGTACCTTCCTTAAGCTGAATATAGAATGATAATGGAGGATGGAATCACTTAGAAAATAAGTCATTAGGCTTGGCTTGATGGCTAGTTGCATCTCCCCAACCTAGAATCCATCATGATTCACCATAGACAACCATGATCAACCCTTGGCAATGTTAGATCTTGAATGAAAGTGAGCTTGAAGACTTGCAAAAACACTTTGATGCTGCTCCAAGACTTCAACTTTTCCTACTTTTGAAACTTGAATGCTTTTGTGAAAGAATGCTTGAAGGCTCTTGAATGCTTGGATCTTGAAATTGCTCTTGAAAATGCTTGGTTAGATGAAATAATGACTTAGAAACTTGCTTATATAGGCATGAACACCTAATTTACCGTTATTCAGATCTCAAGCCAACATCAACCAAAAATTTGAAATAAAAAGTTGATTTTCCCGCTCAAACCCTAAAAAATCCCCAAATGGGACTCATACACCAACCATGGTGTATGGGTCCCACCTAGGGGGACTCATACACCTAGGGTGGCATATGAGTCCCACCCTAGATTTCTGGGGTGGGTTGTTAAATTTTTTTATGTTTCTGATGATTTTGTCAAGTTTTTAACTAAAATAAGCTTTGAGATCCAAAATAAAGGGTCTTAGGGGCCTATTAATGATGACTTAAAAGGGATTTTAATGCAAGGGTACTAAAATAGGTCTAGATTAAATGAGAAATTGCACTATCTACAAGAAGGGAGTACAATTTTGGTCATTATAGTTATCTACTGAAATTTTGTGGTTTACTAGGAAAACAAAGAATGAAGAATGGTTTCAAGATAAAAAGATAATACTAACTGAGTCTGTTAGAAAACTATATTTTTTAATATGTTTGTGTAGATTACATTGACAATAGAGATATCTAAAGATAAGTTTATAAAATTGTGGAAAGAAGGTAAAGTGGATATAAACAAAGAAGAAATCAAATATGCAACACACTAGCCATTCTACAAAGAAGACAACATACCATTTATGAAGATTTATTTGGAATTTCAAAACAAGTATAAGAAAAAGTGTAGTGTTGAAACATTACATGAAAATCTTGGGCAGCAGAAAGGACCACGATTCCATCTGAAGTAAGGAGAAGACTTCATAGTGGAAATGGTAAGATCAAACAAGGAAACATCAGCAATATAACTGCCAATTGGATGGGATAACATGGATGCATACAACTTCCAGAAGCTGTCGAATTAAGATTAAATTTTGTTAAATCTGTAATGTATAAATCTTATTTTTAAAATTAGACTGTAAATGAGCTAGATACAACTCAATATATGTAAAACCTGATAAGACAAGTGAACGCTATAACTTTTATCAAGGGTGGACAGATAAAATTGATGTATTTTTGTTATTAATAAACTAACATCAATATAAAAATTGAAAAAAAAAAAAATCAGCACCCTACCCTCCAGAGCTGATTGACTCTTCTCCTAATAACCAACTTGTTTTCGTAAGCTAAGATTGAAGCCATGACTGAGATATCTGCAAAGAATCGTTCACCAGCCTCCATCATCAAATCATCCTTTGCTTCAGAGCTGCTGTTATAGAAATCTGTACGGCGCTGTAAATGGCCACTCAATAACAGTAATTATACTTATTAAATCATCCTTTGCTTCAGAGCTGCTGTTATACAAACAGGTTGAGAAGAAATTCTATCAAGATACCCAATGCTTTCAAGGGTTCTGAAACATACTTCACAATTGTCATTAATACAAGTGAGACCTTCATTTTCCAGTTCTCGTTCAGCTCTAATCTATTTGACTCTGGACATTCAGTGAGGTAAGATTTCAATCCATGAGGCGGGATTGTAAGCAGAAGCAGCTTAAACAAACAGAGCCTCTCAGGGTAAGCTATCAAATAACTTGTAAGAAGAAGAGAAATGCTTTGCCAATGTCCACAGGTTCATACATTTATATTCAATAAAGTTCATGAAACATGGTATTGTACTCTGAATTAGTCGGGGTGTTAATAATATTAACAATGTTTGAATTTTATTTGTTGGTAATCTATATAACATTTGACAGATCATATTATAGTTGGTATCTTTATGGTGACTGTATTTATTAATTAATCATATTTAAAATTATATTGTTTTGTGAGTTTTAATTAGTAAATATGACTAAATGTGTATTTAGATTGTGATAGATTGTTGTCTTTTTATATGATTTCAAAATGAAATTAATGTTGTTTATGTTGATCTGTTATTCCTAAAAAAAGTATTTTGTTTAACAGTTCAAATTTAATTTTGATTATTAAAACAGAATAGTTATTCAATTGGTATTTCTGTTGTAGTTTCAATGTGAAATTTGTGGTGCACATATCCTACTTTGACGAATAAAAAAAATAACTCTTTACTATATTAGTGTGAATGAAATAAAATTACAATTGACTATTTAACCATTAAAAATTTAATATTTCAGTTCAGTGATGTTGCCCCGACAGTAAGTTGAAAGTTACATAGATTTTTTCTCTAAATTATTATAAAAGCATTTACAAATTACAAAATACAAAACTACAGATATGCATGTTCAGACAACACAGTCAAATAGATAATTCATATTATAATTGATATCTTCTTGTGATTTATCATATTTTTTTAATGTGAATGAAGCGTAAAATTGTATAGCATGTACAATAATTTATTTTAGGTCAATGACTCCAGAGAAAAAAAATACATGCACTGTATGAGCATTGGCATTTGAAAAAGCAGAATATTAATAAAATTTCAGTTTAATGATGTTACCCTGAAAATAAGTTGAAAGTTAATAGATTTTCTCTCTAAATTAATAGATTAAAGACATGAGAGCATTTACAAATTACAAAATATAAAAAAACAGACATGTATGTACAGACAATACACAGTCAAATAGAAAATTCATATTATAATTGATATCTTCTTATGATTGATCATATTTTTTCAATGCTAATGAAGAGTAAAGTTGTAAGCACGTACAATAATTTCTTTTCGGTCGGCAGAAGAAAAAAAACACATTGACTGCCAAAATTTATGTGCCCATCAAACATTTATATTAAAAATATTAATAATACCTCTATATGAGCATTGACATGTGAAAAAGAAGAGTCGTAGCAGCTTCTTCTATAGTGACTTAGTTAGAATATTAATAATATTTCAGTTTAATGATGTTGACCATGACAATAAGTTGAAAGTTACATAGATTTTCTCTCTAAATTATTGGACTAAAGATATGAAAGCATTTACAAATTACAAAATAGAAAAATATAGACATGCATGTATAGACAATACACAGTCAAATTATAATTGATATCTTCTTATGATTTATCTTTTTCAAAGTGAATGAAGTGTAAAATTGTATAACATGTACAATAGGTCAGCAGCTCTGAAGAAAAAAAAACACATGCACTGTCAAAATTTGTGTGTTCATCAAGCATTTATATTCAAAATATTAATAATACCTCTATATGAGCATTGACATGTGAAAAAGAAGAATCCTAGCAGCTTCTTCTATAGTGACTTAATCAGAATATTAATAATATTTTAGTTTAATGATGTTGACTCCAACAATAAGTTGAAAGTTACATAGATTTTCTTTCTAAATTATTAGATTAAATATATATAAACATTGACAAATTACAACATAAAAAAATTAATCAAATTATAATTGACATCTTCTTATGATTTATGTTTTTTCAAAGTAAATGAAGTGTAAAATTGTATAACATGTGGAATAGATCAACAACTCTGAAAGAAAAAGACACATACACTACCAAAATTTACGTTTTCATCTATCGTGACATAGTCATAATATTGATAATACCTCTGTGGAAAAGCGAAGAAACAGACAAACCTATAATGGTGGTGTTTTTATTTATCTGTTGGCGAATCATTCATCGTTTCACATTTCACATCATAGCTGGTATCTTCTTTGTGGCTTCTCAGAACATGAAATGAATTTAACGCTGCCCATCTTGACCTCATTAACAACAACTAACAGTAGAACATGACAAAAAATGTGGGCCAGAAGTTACTTAGATTGTCTTGGAATTATTCTTCTGTACAATTTTTAAAGATTTTCTGTCGTTGTCTATCTGTGCAACTATGGCTTTTTGCTTTTAAAACATCTATAATATTTTTTTATATCCAATATTTCAATGGTTACCATTGAGAAGGAGTTGGTTATTTCAAAAAAAATTTGGGATAACATAAATAAATTGGAAGGGAAATAGTGGGTTTGTATCTTTACGTTTCTTACTACCTCTCACACATGGCATTAATCTATTCATTCATATATTTTGTCTATTTAAATGAACTTTGGTTCTCTTGAATAAATTTACTTGAAGCTTTCTAAATTTCAACAATTGATATTATAATAAAGACGTAGTGTTGATCATAAAGACCATTGTATTAAAGTAAGTAGCATTAATATGAGATTGTAATTAAAGGGAATAAATGTGTGATTCTAAATAAAGAGAAGTCACTTGGTATTAATAAATATTAAAGCAAAGTGGTATTAATAAATATTAAAGCAAAGAGGAGCTTGTGTAAAATATATCAAGGTCTTATCTTAATATAATATGAAATCAAGTGTGGTTTTTTGTGGACTAACAAAAAATTTAGAATTTTTGTAGAATGACAGAAAATATATTGTATGCCATTTGCTTCAAGATTATTGTTTCTAACACCTATGGAGAATGGAATCACCAAGTTAAAAACATTTTTCTCTTGTTAGACCTCACCTTCATTATTGATGTAACTACAACACATCCCATAGATGTTCATCTATAAGAGGAATTTGACAAGAAATCATGTCAAGCACTTTGCTTTGATAAACTTGTCTATTACTAGAAAATTCATCTGGAAAGTTTTTGAAATGCAATCATATCAAAGGAAGCTTTGGATGCAATCATTATCATCTTTGAGCACAAGAATGACATGAGAGCACAAATCCTTCAAAATCAATTATATAATCTATGAATGGATCAATGGATGACTAAGCATCTCTTAAACTGATAAAGATAACATCTCCATAACTCTTACCAACTTGCCATTTACTATTTGAGAATTTCAAAACTACAATCACATGAATTGAAGAACAAGAAACCTTGGGATTCTATTATTTGAAGGGTCTACTATTGTGACAAGAATAAATGCTTAATAGAGGGATGAAGCTAAATTGAAAAAATATAATTTTTCCTCAAGTTCAAGGTTGAGAGGCATCAATGAAAAAGATGTCTTGTTAAATGGATAATGATGAGAAGGGAAAATCAAGGTTTGTTGTTATTGCAATTATCCTATTCATTTCAAGAAAGAATGCTTCAAGAAGAAGAAATATATGAATAATGATTAATAATTCTAAATTTGATGGTTGATGTGGATATTACAGAAGATGAGGAATGTAACAATTTATTTTAATAGATGCTTCCAAATATGTCATAAACAATCATGTGTGGATCATCAATTCTAGTTCTAATCAACACATGTCTATTATGAATGACAACTTAAGAAATATAACAAAGCAATCAAGAGTGAAAGCTCAAGCTATGTCCCACTTTTATATAGGGAATGACCAACAAAAATATAAATTTTCAACTCAAAGAACCTAAAAGTGGTATGTATGCTTTGAATTTTAGAATGATATAAACTAATGAAAGGTATAATTATTAATTTAGTTTATGTTTATAATTTTATTTTATTTTTTAAAAAGTAGTTGGATGTCTATTTAAATTGATATTTCTTTCAATTTTAATTTCAAATCATATCAATTTAATATTTTTAGGAAAAGGTGTTTCAACCAAAATTATTTGTACCATGTTGGGGCCACATAGTTTTAGATGAAACTATTTTTTGGATCAAAGAGGGATACAACTCTAGACTTTCACCCTCTTGAGACACTATTACATTACGAGATTATTCACAAATACATATTGAATAAGTTGGTAGAGCTCCTCTTTATGTTCCAACTTGAGGTAAAATAAGTACTGATCATTTATTTGTCTTGTTCCAAAACTAAAGAAAAATATCATTTCAATCAATGAGATTATTTCCAAGAACATGAAGGTTATTTTTGAATGAGGAACTTGTAAGGTGTTTGATAATAAGGAAAAATTGGAATGTGATGAATATAGACTATTTTACTTGAGACAAATTCCTCTAAATTTGTAGTTTCAAGTGTTGCTCTAAGAGATTAGTTGTGGCGTGAAGGATTAACCATATTAACCTTGAGTCACTAAAGGAAATGTTCAATAATATAGTACATGGTCTTCTACCCATTGATATAGAGAAGTGTTTATATTAAGTATATTTTAAGAGAAAATAACATGGGTAAAATTTTGATAATGCAAAATTCTAGAAAGCCTTTATAAAATTGGACTTAGCTCATTTTGATCTGTGTGTATCAATTAATATACCTTCCATAGGGAAATCTTGATATTTCATGGAATTCACTAATAACTTCACATAAATAATATGGGTTTACATTTTGATGATAAATTCTAAAGCATTTGATGTTTTCAAGGAGTTTATACATTAAATTATGAATGAATGTGATAAAAAAAATTAAAATGCTTAGATTGTATAATAGGGAGAGTATATACATTAAAATTTTGTCAATTTTTTCAAACAAAAGAGAAGTAAGAGACAACTCTTAGCTCTATATACTCTATAACAAAATGAAGTAGTTGAAAGAATGAATAATGAAACTTTATGGAAAGTTTAAATTAATGTTCAAGGCTTATAATATTGAAGATGGATTATGGGGGAAGCACTTAATATAATAGTTTATTTGATCAGCTAAAGTTTAATTGAAAAAAAAACCTCTTAGAAGAAACATCCATGCCAAGTAGGAACCATTGGTTAAAACTTTAAGAATATTTGGAAGAATTACAAATAAATAGACACATTATAAATTAAAATGTAAATAAATTTAATTATAGGAGTAAAAAATGTATCTTTGTTTGATAGAATAACTCTATTAAAAACTATAAATTATATGATCTTAAGGTGAAAAAGCTTCAAATCATTATATATCTCTCATTTTAAAGGAAGAGCCTATCATCTTCCAAGTTTTTGTTATGTTGATTTTCTAGAAGAGAGAAATAACAATGATATGCCATAATACTAACAAAATAGTGTTAAGCTAGAACAATAAATCATTATTGAATCAATGTAAGAGAAAGAAGAAATTGATTATCCAAATTCAAGACCATTGTTCATCCCAAAATTCTAATGTTCCTCTAAGGAGATTAGAATGTGTAAGGTGAGTTCCCATTAGGTTGTAATAATATAAGGTAAATTATGCATTGATAAAAAATATTCTAAATGATCGTGAACCAAGAACTATTAAGGAACTAATACAAGAAGAAATATAAAAAGGTGCTATGAATCAAGAGATGGATTCAGCTAATTGAAACAAAAAAATAGGATTTGATACCTATAATTATTGGTGAAGAAGTCACTATTTATAAAGAGGTATTCAAAATCAAGCTCTAGTCTAAAAGATCAATTAACAAGCATAAATCAAGATGGCAGTTAGGTATGTGTATAAAAATGGGGGACAAAAGGGGGGTCAAAAGTGACCACTTTTTTTCTAAAATAAATAGAACTTCAACGATTAATTCAAGATATTTCCACTCATTTTTTTAAGATATGATAATGTAATAATAATTTTAGTACTATAAATCTAGTTTATAAACTGCTAATGCTTTTAAAAATAGTTAAGATTAAGGGTGAAATATTGAGTGCATGCATAAGTAAATGATTATTTTTATCGCTAAAATATAAATAGGAAAGTGTAACAATATACATTTTTATCCTTTACATTTGGATACCTCAGAATATTTATAATTGATTCTTTGGATAACATATTTTTGAAATGGTGGAAAATGGTGGCTTTATGGTTTAGGACATAGAACAACACATTTCACAATCATATCTTCAAGGAAAACCCTAGAGATCTCAATCTAAAGTATGGCAAGGAGAAAGAGATCTTGCAATAGGGTTTTCCTAAGGTTTGATTATAAAGTAAAGAGGGATTCGCCACCAAGCTAAGGCTTGGAAAGATCAATGAAATACAATTCCAAATGCCAAAACCTAATACAATGCAATACTTCACTAAATGACCTAAAAAAGCATGTAAATCAAAACATAAAGTTGAGAGATCTAAAAGGTGTGCACTTGGAAACTTGAAGAGGATTGGATGAAGACTTGAAATACTAAAAATAGTAAATTTAATGCTAACTAGGACTCATACGCTAGACTGGGTGATTTAGTCCCAAATTAGGGTTTCTAGGTGGGAACAAAAATCTGGTAAAGATATGAATGAAACTCCCAAAATCTACAAATTTTCCTATAATAGGACTCATATGCTAGAAGTGGCATATCATTCCAGTTAGGGTTTTCTAGAAATTCAAAGTCAATTTTTTCCCTTCAATGTTTGTTCCATCCTTTCCACTTGATTTTCGGATCTGAATCTCTGATTTGCAACCTATAAATGTCTTCCAATGATCTCTAATGCAAGGAAACAACTTTGACAACTTCAAACACTTTGAAAACTTTCTCCAAACTTGATCTTAAATGTGTCTTCAACCTAGACCTGCAAATTACATACTAAAGAGAAGGAAAAATGTTATTTTTGTTAGTGGAAAGGGGTTTTCGTTGGTCAAACCCCATTTTGGCAATCAAACCTTGAAATTAAATGAAATAGGAAAGGAGAATGATGAATGAAAAACATGAAATGTTGGAACTAACCAAACCATAGCAATAAAGTGTTGCAAACATGTATGAAATGGCTTCAATAAATGTTGATGTTGACTCTTGGTTGAATGTAGTAGATCTTGAATTGAATGCTAGCTTGAATCATAAAGCCCCACATCACAATTGATAGCTCAAAAATAAACATGATGTGTGATGAATTTGACATGATTCTTGATGCTTGAATCATACATAACATTTCTAGGTCTTCTCCATCAGCGAAGTTACACTCAAATTCTTTGAACTTAGTTGCAACCATAACATTTCTAGGTTCAAGAGCTTCTCACCATTTGAACCAAAGTTCAAATTCACCAAATATTTGACTCTAAAATACAACAGTCTACAACTAGAGATTAAAAGATTTCCCTAGCAGAGTGCTAATTTTGTTGGTGTTTTTTCTAGCATAACCTTAAAATTTTCTAAAAGGGTAGCCAACCCTTATGCTTAAGAATTTTCAAGGCTAGTGGCCAAAAAATGAGTAAAGGATTTTGAGGTCTTTACTCCTGCATTTTAGGCTCTGTGGGACCTAGGAGGGTATTCCTTATTGTGTTCCAGTGATTTTTATCTAATTGAGAGCACATTTATACATAGATTGTTCCTATTAATTACAAATAAACAAAATTCACTGAAGATTTAGCACACCTTTGAGTAAATGATTATCTATTTGCTAGGAATTAGGGAATACTTCAAACTCATACTTCATAATTGAAATATATTCTTTAATGAACTTTGTCCTCATTTTAAATCCATAGAGCTAGGCATATTACTAGTTCATTTACTTGCAAGACTTCTTAACAAATAGACCAGTGCTTCATCAATTAGGAAAATGGAGTCAAGTATACAACAACCTACAATATATCAACCATTTAATTCAGATATTGATGGGCTATTGTCATACTACCTTGTAAGATTCAATTCATTGCATCTAGAACACTACTTCTTACCAAATCCTGAAATCTTCACTCAAAAATCTATGACTTCCTTTAAGCATTTAACCAAATATTTGAATTGAATCAAAGATAAATTCACACATCCAATTGAAACAACCGGAGATGAACAAAAATATCATTGATCATTTTCATTTATAATTTGTAAGAGAATTGCATAGGAGAGTGCATGCTCGACAATTAAGATTTTATGCTATATCTATGGCTTCTATAAAACTAATTTAAGAAACTTACATATATGACTCATACCCAAGATAATTTATTGTTCTATTCATTAACCTTCTATAGTATACTCCTTCCTAAACTTAGCTTCTACTTAGACTATCATCAAACTTAAAAATTGAGAACCCCCTTTGCAATGAGCCCTAAAATCCCTTTTATAGACCAAGGGAGTAAGAAGAATCTAACTCAATTGCAATTACATTTCACATGCATTTCATTTAAAAAAAACTTCAAATGCATTTTATATATTCCCCAAACAATTGCTTCTAATCATTTACCAAACTAGGGAAACAAAAATTATACCATTTGCACAAGATGAACCAATCAATGCTGCCAAAATCACTATTAGCTATTTTCGAGCCTTTACCTTTTGTACCCATGTCAATCCAAAAATTTCTTCATGATATCCCCAAAAAACCACCTAATTCACAAAACTCCACCAATGCACTATTATCACAAAACAATCAAAACCATAAACTAGACACCAAATACAATCCTAATCAATGAGAATGAGCACCAAAAATAGAGCCAAAGTACACACGCCCACTTCATGTCCTCATAGTGGTTGGAGAGACCACCACTTCTTCTTCATTAGTGTCCTTTCCAACAATAGAATGAACATGCCCGCTTGGTGCCTTCATAGAAATTGGGGCAACTGCTACCACCTCCTCATTTGAGTATGCTAATTTATTTTTAAGGCCATAAGATATCGACGATAACCTAAATCTGTCTCGATTTCACTATCTGAGGGGCTATCTAAAATTTCAATAGGATAATTGTGTCATCCCAGAGAACCTCGACCATACCTAATCTTTCTCCTTATTTTTCCCATAGACTTTTCAGGCTCTTTCTCCTTAACCTCTATCTTTTCTCTAACTACAACTTAGTTCCTTAACGGGTAATTTCTCTTCTCAACAATTTGCATAGACCTATTCCCACAAACCTCTTTCTTACCCTCTCACTTCATAATTGAAGTAGCTATGGGTATACTTTATTCACCCTTTGGAACATCACTATGTGATTCCTACAAGTTGAGCCTTGGATACTTCCACAATGGGGAAGCAAAAACTACTTATTTTACTAGGAACACGACTTCACAAATCCAAACCATTTCTCTTATGAACTTAGAAATTTTAGCTCTTGATTGCAATGGTGAAAATAGAGGTCATCAACCTTCATTTATTTGGAAAATTGAGTGTGCTAATCATCAATGCTTAGTCAAAACCAACACGAGTGAGCAATCGATCAACTAATGGAATTCACATCACAGTCATTAATTGTTGAAGTGCATAAAAATCCATGTATCATCCTCAATGATTATAGGAGATTAATCACTTGCACACATCAGGATCAAGTTGATTATTCCTGCAAACTCTATGCCATTAATGCTCACTTGCGCAAAGCAAAATGGCTACACCTTTACATTTCTAGTTTTGAATGCTAACCATAGATTTCCTAATGAAATACAATGATCTATGGGGTACCATTCATGATTTCATGCTAATTTTCATGTGAATCATAGAACTTTGAGTTTTTCGTCTCTTGACACTCGACTATGTTAAATTGGCATATTTATTCTTCTCCAAATTGATGATAGAGTTTTAAAGAAATATTTTTGAGGCAATAAAGATCAATTTCAATGGTTGGAGATTTCTATTTTCAATGTGTAATGAATGGATGAGGGTGAATTTTCGTATCACAACCAAGTCAAGGATTAAAATAAAATTTGACATTGTAAATTGCAAAGTTGGAGAGATTCACTTCATATGGAATGTGAAGATTTTTTATGAGCACAATCCAATGGGGTTGAATAATTGGAAAACAATTCTAATTTTAAAAAAAAAAAAATGGAAAAAAAATGGAAGATAGAGGGGCAATAGGCAGCAATAAGGAATACACAGGGGAAGGGAATACATGATTCCATAGAGGAAAATTATTGTGTAAGAAAAAAAAATAGAGGAAGAGAAAGTGTGACCAGAGGAAGGAGGTTGAGTTTACAAAGAGGCTACCAATTAAAAGTTAAAAGATCATATTTGAAGTGATAGAGGAGGCCACTCATATAAATGAAGGATAATGGTTAGTTAAAAGAATAGCTACACAGTCCAAGGAAGGAAAAAGGGTCTTATGAAAGAAGATAATGAAATATAGATTTGGTAAATGCTACACATCCATATGAACAAAGAGAAGGTATGTTAAGAGAGAAAAAAGAGATTAAAAGAATCCACATAGCATTTTGAAGGACAAGTAATGAAAAGTTAATGGCCTAGTGCACCATAATAGAGATAAAAATAAAAATTGCAGACTGGAGAGTGATGAAAGCGCCACACTAAGGAAGGGAATTTAACCAAAATAAAGTAAATATCAAGGACTACATTTTTGGACAAGAAATATATGAATAATATAAGCATAAGAACAATAGAAGGATAGAGGATGCAAAAGAGAGTAGAATTTGAAAATAAAATTAAAGTTGTTGCTGTTACGTGCCTATAACCAATGAAACAAAGAATTTAATCAAAATTGTTTTAATTATTTTCACAATTTTTGTATTAATTAAACTGAAATTCAATTAAAAGTTATATGTGTGTGGTATTTCAATAATTGAATGGCCAACAAGGTTTTTACACAGTTGGGAATTTAATTTTAAATTGACAAATGAAATTATCAAAATAAGTCTTCTGCAAAATTTGATAGTCAATTAAGACTCAAATTTAAGGCTTTTGTTATCATCTTTCATTTTTAAATAATATAAATATCTTTTGAGATATAAATTATTAGGTAGACTTTTATTTTGATAAATATCGCCTATCCTCTGGGTATGTGCAGGATCATCATGGAAAAAACATGCCCTTGAGTGGCAAAAAATTTAGAAAAATCAGAGTTAGGCAACTTGACGTAAAAATTTGAATAAGTTATCTATATTATTTCAAAAAATGTAAGAATAGAATCTGTAGAAAATTGAATGTAATTTTTAAACTACTAGGTTTGTTTAAAAATTGAAAAATCTATTTGGTAAAAATTTGAAATTTCAATGCAATAGTACTTAAATTTCAAGGAAAAAAAAAGGTGTATGTTTGACCAACCTAACCACAATAAAATGATAATATTCTTTTATAATATTTTCATTATAAGTAGAGGACTCATGTCCTGATGTATGCATATTCTTTTATAAATTTTTACAAGTAAATAATTAATTATGAATTTTTTGTTAGAACTTTTAAGAAATATAAACCCTTGTATGTCTAACCACCTTAACTTGGTTAAAACTTTATGAAATTCAATTTTTTATGTTTTTAATCCTATAGTAATTGAAGCATAGAATGTGATGCATGTTTTGGATTCAAAAAATGTGATACCGTTTGAAAGCTATAGATGTTTTTCAATCAACTTATCAATCAGGACTTTAGGCTTAATTTGAATAGAAAATGAATAATAATTACTTATTAAATTCAAAGTAAGGCATAATTTATATTGGTGGAAAACTGAGAATCTCTTTTAAAAATCCTTTTCATTTCATCAATTTTGGGTTAAAAAAAAAGTCATTAGCCACATACCCATCATATTGTCACGTTTTGGCCCATCATGATCCTACACATACCCCTCTTCTATAACTTATATATGGTTTGTTCGATGGAGACATTCAAAATAATAAAATCTATAAGACACAATTGAATGCTTCCTCATGCCTTATTGTCTAACATTTTATAATCTTCACCACTCATTGTAACTAGTTTAATTTTTGTGAAACTAGAAACCACTAATCTCTATCTTCAATATCCTAATGAGGTAGAAGCCATGGTATACAATCTTCTTTGTAAATCTATAATTGTATAGAAGGGGGATTCGATATTCACAAGTCCTCTTCATTTAGAGAGCCTCACAGGGTGAACTTCCCTAAACTACCTCAGGGAACAACAATGAGAGTTCTAGAATAAAAAAGAGTAGGTCACATAGATTTTCTGGACAAACTAACAAGCTCTTGGCCAAAGGACAACAACAAAGAATATAGATGATAGTGCAACATGTTGGCATCTCAAAGGCACGTTGGCATCTCGTACTGACCAGAAAGCAAGTTCATCATAGAAAATAACAAAGTGACTAGACTTATATTCTAATTGCTAAGAAATCTTGAAATATGAGGAAGCAACGAGATATAATAGAACTAAAATAAAGTGAAGTAGAAATGATAAAAATAAGGATAAGAAAGGAAATTCTCACAACCACACAATTCATGAAGCATCCATCACGTGAATGTATTCAATACCTACACATGCATAAGATCTAGAGATATTTTTGGGGTTGTATAGGGGTATGCCTCAATCAAAACCTTGTTTCGGTGTTCCCACCTCCATGGATAGCCAAAAGATAGAGAGAGAAATGAACAAAGCATGTGGTGAAATCAAAACTCGCTTCAAAAGTAGAACCTACACCACCAAGTATGAGTGATAAAAGTAAACCCTGCTCAAGGAGGAGAGCCTGTATCACAAAGTACATATGCAATAGGAAGGAGATATGGAATCCCAAGATGCTTACAAGCATGAAGTGAATGAGATGAAGCTATGAGGCTTAAGGAAGCCAAAGAGGGAGACAAGAGAGTTGCAAGAGCCAAGAGTGTTGCAAGAGGTGCAATGAGAGCTTCAGAGTATTGTGGAAGGTTGTTGTAACAAACAAGAGAGCGGTGCAAGCAAGAGTAAGAGGGGAGAAGAAGAAGGCAGAGGCTGGAATGAAGCTAGAGAATTGCTAGAGAGAAGTTAGAAGAATTTAGAAGGAGAAAAATGGATTGAAAAGATTACTTTTAAGGAGGGAAAAGAAGCTTCCCAAGTCATTTCAGGGTATCCCGGGCTGTTACCACTGACCAATGTAGGTGACAAGTGGAAAACATGCACAAAAATGGTCGTTTGAACATTGAAATGTCACAAGACATTAGTAGGGTGCACAAAAATCTATGTGGCATGCTAGTGTCTACATGCATCACACTACAAAATGATGCAAACCGGAAAGGCACAAAGTTCGATGCAAAGATTACATGCAAGGGTAGCTATTGAAAAGGGGTGTTGAGCATCCTTAGAGGGGAAAAAGGCTTATTCAAGGGCTAAAAAGAACATACACAAGTGCTAAGGGAGTGGAAACTAAAGTGGATACAAGAATGCATGTGAAATTGCAAGGGGTGCAATTTTATGCCATTACTTTTTTCCCCCACTTTAGCGGCATATGAATCTACATTAATATGCATGCTAAAGGAAATATACTAAACATAAATAACATCATAATGCCAAAAGGATATTATAGAGGAAGCAGGAAACTCTTTGAACCACATAAGCATGCCCCAAGGTTGAAGACTTGGAAAACATACATATTAGACAAGAAAGGCCTGCATAAGACAATAATTTTAGAACATAAAAAACACACACACACAACAAACTAAAGGATTTGGGTCAAAAATTTGAAAGAGACCTCGATGTAAAAGGTTGTCTCAGTATTATGTGTCATCCCCAAATTAAGAAATAACAAACTTAGGATAATTCTAAAGTGAAGAGAGAAAGGGCATATACTCAAGATGAAGGAGATGTAGATCTTTGATTCAATATATACAAAAGAGAAGAGAGAATGAGAGGGAGAAATGAAAATTCCAAGAGAGATGGCTCCACGGGTACTCGCTCCTAGAGAATTGAACAAATGTGTTGTAGATCTGCAAACATAAAGAAGATGAACGAAAGGATCTCCAAGATCTCTTACATGGAGGAAACCCAAAGAAGTGAGTGCCTTACTGGCCCATAGACGTGCAAGGAGGCATTCCCCAAGATCTCTCACATGGAGGAAACCCAAAGAAGTAAGCACCTTATAGGCCTGCGGACTTGCAAGGAGGCATCTCCCAAGATTTCTCACATGGAGGAAACCCAATAAAGTAAGCACCTTATAGGCCCACAGACTTGCAAGGAGGTATCCCCCAAGATCTTTCACATGGAGGAAACTCAATAAAGTAAGTGCTTTACAAGCTCATAGACCTACAAGGAGGTGTCCTCCAAAATCTCTCACATGACAGAAAATCAAAGAAGGGGACTCCACAGAGTTAGAAGGTGGCTTCATAGTCACACCTGCAAGGCGACCTATTAATCCACAAATAGAACATGCTAGAAAACAAATCAGTCACGCAGGCATGTGAGCAGATAGTCATGCAAACCTTTGATAGATTGGAAAAATTTCAAAGGGGTCCCTTAGGAACCCTTCAAAAGAAGAGGGGTCCATTGAAGGGACACACTATTTGAAAAGCGAGGTCTAGTCAAGCTACCCCCAAGCTAGACGCCATAGAATTAATTTGAGAGAAAAGATTTCAAAGGGGGTCCCTCGACAACCCTTCAAGAGAAAAAGGGGTCCACTTAGGGGACACTTCATTTGAAAGACATAAAGATAAGAAATGGGGTCCTTAAGAATGACACACATCTCCAAAACAAGTTATCACTGTCCCCAACATACAGGGGAGGAGTACCATGCAAGATACTTAGAATATACAAGATAGAGGTAAACCTCAATATCACTTGTAATTTGAAAAAGAGGTAGGTGCATCAGAAAATAAATGAGTGATGGCACTTGAATCACAAAGTTGTTGTATTTTATCTTTCAAGGCCTTACATTCACTAGTGGAATGGCCAAGCACTCGATGGTATTCACAGAAAGAATGTTTTTATTTATCATGTTTATGAAATTTCTTACATGTAGGAGAAAGAAGCATGATCAAGTGGGTTTTAGAAGCCACAAAAAAATATTCTCTTGCTCAGTCAAAGAATGAGGACCAGGAAGCAACCCTTTCTCTTGTGGAGAAAAGTTCGATCGCTCACAAGAATAATATATGAAGGTAGCAGACAATAGAGGATCTACATGGAGAGCATTATTCTGGGAAAATAGGATCATACTTCTCTATGAGATCACCATCATATTTACTAGCATTAACCTCTTTAATATAAGTGTGATCATCTTCCTCAAAAAGAGGATCAAGATTGAGAATATTACAATTTATGTTCAAATTATCCTGCGATGCAAAAGAATCATCTTTGATAGTGGGGGTGGATGATGTTATCGAAAGGTCCAAATGGATCGGGTTGACTTTATATTCCTGAATGAAGGGATCTTTAAAGTCTAAAGAACCCCAACCATCATTAGGACATGCATTCTCTTGAAGAGAAGTAAAAGGAGTAGACTTAGGATTTCTTGCTTTAACAAGATCTTCTTCAGGGACATCTATCTCAAGAGTATCCTTTGTAGTAGGTACTATTGGAGTAAACATCGGCACATTGTAAGACACTAAAGGGATAAGAGTAGGCACAACTGAAACCTAACCAACAACTTCTATTTCACACAAGTTCATAGCAGTAGGGTTAGCCTTGACTATGACTACTTGATTATTGCAAATGAACTTAATATATTTATGCAAGGTAGATGGGATTGCATGAATAGCATGAATCCATGATGTACCAAAAAGAAGGTTATAATATGGTAACTTTTTTGACATAAGAAATACTAGGGTAGGTACAGTAATGGGTTCCAACCTCAAAGGCAAGACTATCATAACTAGGGCTTGTCAACTGACATTGTTGAACCCATGAATAACAACAGAAGAAGTGTTAAGAGAAGATGAGTCAATATTAATCTTAGCCAATAGATCAATACTACATACATTGAGTGTCGAACCATCATCAACAAGAGTACGTCTAATTCCAATATTGTTAATGTTGACTATGATCATGATAGGATCTACTTGCTTTTATACTTTTGGAGGTAGGAGTTCCGGTGGATATAATGTAATATTCAGAAAATTTTCATAAATATAGGCTATCAACGCATCAACATCTTTTCGCCTAGCAGAAGTAGGTAAAAGGATCTTTTACAAGGCTTCCTAAAGCATACCTTGGTAAGCCGAAGTAGATTTTTCATTTTTTTAAATATTTTCTAGGTTCTATTAATTTGTGTTTTCAAAGGTCTTTGAAGCAAAATTTGGGGTTAAAGCTTGCATTGGTCCCTAAGATTCAGCGTCCAAAGGTATAGTTTTTTAGGGACTAAAGTAGTCCTCTTGGAGACCTTTCCAACTATGAAAATGGTTTTGAATTCTGAGCACCAAGTCAAAATTTATGACCTCATCAAGTAGGGGTAAATAAATTCCTAGTTTTTTGAAAAGTACCCTCTTCATGTCAGGTTCACCAAAATGCAGAGAAGGGGGATTCAATACCGATGATTTCTCTTCATTCAGAGAGCCTCACAGAGTGAACTACCCTAAACTACCTCAAGAAAGAGTAACGAGAGTTCTAGAATCAGAAAGAGTAGGTTACAGATATTTTCTAGAAAAGCTAACAAGCTCTCGACCAAAGGATGACAGCGCAAAATACAAACAATAGTGCAATGCGCTAGCATCTCATATAGACCAAAAAGAAAGTGTTTCACAAAAAACAGCAAAGTGACTACTATTTTAATTGCTAATAAATATTGAAACATGAGAAAGCAACGGGATATAATAGAACTAAAATAAATTGAATTAGAAATGATAAAGATAAGGAGAAGAAAGGAAAATTCTCACAACCACACAAGTGATGAAGCCTCCAGCATGTGAATGTATTCAATACCTGCATGCATAAGATTTAGAAATTTGTTTGGGACTGTATAGGGGTTTTCCTTAGTCAAACCCCCACTTTGGTGTTCCCACCTTCACAGATAGTCAAAAGATAGAGAGAGAAGTGAATAAAACATGTGGTGAAAGCAAAACCCACTTCAAGAGTAGAACTTGCACCACCAAGTATGAGTGATAAAAGCAAACCCCGCTTGAGGAGGAGATCCCATATCATGAAGTATAGATGCAATAGGATGGGGATATGTAATCCTAAGATGCTTACAAGCATGAAGTGAAGGAGATGAAGTTGTGAGGCTTAAGGAAGCCAAAGAGGGAGACAAGAGAGCTACAAGAGCCAAGAGTGTTGCAAGAGGTGCAATGAGAGCTTGAGAGCATTGTGGAAAGTTGTTGTAACAAACAAGAGAGTTGCGCAAGTAAGAGCAAGAGGGGAGAAGAAGAAGCTAGAGGTTGGAATGAAGCTAGAGAAGTGCTAGAGAGAAGTTAGAAGAATTTAGAAGGAGAAAAATGGATTGAAAAGATTGCTTTTAAGGAGGGAAAAGAAGCTTCACAAGTTGTTTTAGGGCATCCTGATCCATTACCACCAACCAAAGGAGGTGGCAAGTGGAAAACATGCACGAAAATGGTTGTTTCAACATTGAAATGTCACAGGACACTAGTATGGCACATAGACGTCCATGCGGTGTGCTAGTGTCTGAATGCATCATGCTACAAAATGACACAAATTAGAAAGGCACAAAGTTTGATGCAAAGCTAACATGCAAGGGTAGCTCCTGAAAAGGGGTGTTGAGCATCCTTAGAGGAGACCAAGGTGTGTGTAGGGGCTAAAATGAACCTACACAAATGCTAAAGGAGTGGACACTAAAGTGGATACAAGAATATATGTGAAATTGCAAGGGGTGCAATTTTATGCCATTATAGTAATATACCCAAAAAAAATGCTCCCACTGCAACCTAAAAGCTTTGACACTTCAGAGAAAATCATCCCCTTCTAAACATAACCTTTAGCTGAAATATCAAATGTTGAAAACAAGGTGAAACTAAGCTACAATATTAACTTTTGTATGTGTATTAAAATCTAAAAATAAAATCACCAAATCTGATTATATATATGTGATTGTACATTCACGATAATAAAAAATCAGTAAACAAATATGACACCATATTTATGTGGAGAAATCCTATTAGGAAAAAACTCCACAGAAGAAAAGAGGGAAAGTATATTATTTATCTTCACAAGAGAGATACACTACAATACATTTCTTTGTTGATCTCCTACAAATTAGATGCTTCCATACACATGCTAATAACACAAGATACAACTACCATCTCAAGGTTCCAATTATTTATAGAACTTGTGGGAGACAAAACCACAATGATAAACTCAAACAAGAGGTGCATAAACTACTTGAAAAAATGCATGCCCCTTACTTGGAAAACCAATATTCATGACAATAAATTAATTAATGCATACAAAGCTTCAACATGGGTGCCTAACCCATAGCCTCTCCATCTTCTAGCATTCAAGATGCTTTGGTAACTATTCAACTTCCAAATAGATGACCAATGGATGCCTGTTTCCCTCCAAACTTGGCTGCCCTACTCAAGGCCCTTCACATTCCCACTATATATGCCTAAGAGGGATAATTATTCCTCTAGTGATGTGCAACCTCCATCAACATTAAATTAACTCTTGAAAATATAATTACAATAATGCTAATATTAAATAAATTTATCGCACATCCCCTAAGACACTCTCCAAGAAATATGGAGGCATAAAAATGGAATAGGTTTGCAAAGTAAATTTTACCTAACTTACAACCCCTAAAAGCACAATTCAAAAAAAATTACATGTTAGTTGATGAGAAACTATCCTATGCTAAAAGATTCAACATGTGGGAAATTGTCAAATTTAAATTTCAAAATGGAGGAACAATTTTACAAGTGTCATCTAGTCTAAGGGATATAAATTTTACACACATTATTCTTATCTAAGATAGGGAAATTCTAATGTAAATATATCAAGAATATTTGAACTCTATGATATGACATAATACAATGTTATATTTTATATTTAGGGTCAACTAGAACACCAAAAGTGACCAATTAGGTGTTAGGACCATACATTAGTGATACACACATAAAATGGTGTAAAATAAATAGGGATTTAAGTATAACAATGTTTATTTTTATCATCTACACTTGAATTCCCCAAAATATTTGTAATTGATTCTCTAAATAACATATTTTTATTTGTTTATGGATGAAGTATTCAATTACCATTTTTTCATGTAAAAGGAAGAAATGGTTCTTGTACAATAAATTAGAGCGACACCAAGCAAGTTTCCTTATAGATGTATAGGTATTAATATGCCTTTTGAAAACTCAAATATTTTAAGAGCAATATGGGAGAAATATGGGTTCTCACAAGACAACTATTTAAGTTTGAAAAATACAATCAATCAAATAGAAAGGATTAAAAAATCCACACATTATGCTTAACACATTCATTCATTATTAAAAGTAAAAGGTCCCACATAAATAACTAGAAAAATAACTTTAACATTCTAACTCTTTCTATAAAAAAGAAGTCTAACTCTTTCTATAAAAAAGAAGTCTAACTCTTTCTGCTAATTGGTTGCAACCAACTATCAATAAAAAATCATTTAAATTAATCACTCAATATTAAATAACAATAAAAACCAATAACATTTGACAACTTAAAAAAATGTTTATTTAAATTATTTCCATTAAGAAATATTTGAATTCATGGATAGATTTGTAACATTTTTGTCCCTATAATGTATAAGACTATTTGGATTGGCTAACTCTATAATACTATTATTTCATAAATAATTACAAACCCATCTAAAAGATAAGCTCAAAGTGATTTTGTTTATTTCAATATGAAAAAATATTTGTATTCATCAATTAACATTAGTAATATTTTGTCCTTTGAAAGAGATATATTATCCTTTTACATAACTCAAAGTTGGATCCAACATAGGAGGACCCAATCTTATTGCATTAATGTAATTTACTAGGCTTTGTGCTGAAATTCCTGGAACTAAAATTCCAAATATTCTAGAGATAATAGAAAGTTTGGTTTCTTTGAAATCCTCTCCCTTTATGTAATGTAGTATTAAGCTCTGTAACACTTCCCATATGGCAATTATCCTTATGGGTATGAAGAATCGTAGTGAGAGATCTTTGTTGGGAGCTTCTACAAGATTCTGTCACAACAATTTTTTTAACAAAAAAGTATATTAAGTACATGTATATATTCTTAATATAATTTAATGGATATCACTAATCTTAAAAATAATTATGAATATGACAAACTTAAATATTAATCTCTACCTTTTGGCAATAAAAGCAATTGTAGTAAAGGCATACTCCAAAGTGCTTATACATGAATAAGTCATCATCAAAAGGTACTCTTGGAATAAGGTCATTGGAATATACAACTCTAAAGTATCTAGGTGTGGCTTGATTTAGTTTCCTATTCATGAAATCTCCAAATACTTTATCACCAACTCTGGGTTGTCCAAATGTATAAATGGCCAATAGTTTTTCCAACAACTTGTCCTCATCATTCACAAATAACATTGCTAAAAACAATACAGCCAAGGCTCCTCCTAGACTATGACCTGTCACAATGAATTTTGCATCTTTGTGAATTTGTAAAAGCTTTTTTAACTTTTGACATAGCACAAGATAGGCTAGAGGTTTGTTATTGTCTTCTGTTTCAAGATGATGTGAGGATTTCCTACCAATTGAACGGTTTTCTAGACCTAAAGCCTCTAGAAATCCTAAATGGACCTTTCCTATTTGGGAATACTCATACCAAGAGAAATCTAAATCTGTTATATAATCATCTGCCTCAAATACTTGTGTTCCTCTGAAGGCTATCACTATTAACTTGGCATCGATTTCTTTGTCACATAGTACAAATGCTTGTGTAGATTTCTTCTGCAAGTGATCTGTAAGTTACCCATATCAACATTTAGTATTCATGAAGATGCAACTAATATATAGATGTTACGTACTTTTAGAAATGTATATGTAGAACATTGGTGCAACTGATAATGAATTTATAATAAAGACAAAAAAATATTGACACAAGTTCTCTTCTATATTGATAAAAATGACAATAAAGAGATTTTTCAACATATGCTAAGCCAAGGATTTATTTTATATACTATTTTATTCACGATTTAATTAGACTTAGTTTTTCCAGAAAATTTCCATACCGTCCCAAAAGTCGAAGAACTCCACAAAATGCATCTGCAAAAATTGGGCATTTTCGTTCAGTCAGAGAAAATTTTGAATAGATTTTTCTATTGTCTGATTTTAAAAGAAGTGAAATAAAATTCAGCACCCTACCTTCCAGTGCTGATTGACTCTTTTCCTGATAACCAACTTGTTTTCGTAAGCTAAGGTTGAAGCCATGGCTGAAATATCAGCAAAGAAACGATCACCAGGCTCCATGATTAAATCAGCCTTTGCTTCAGAGCTTCTGTTATACAAATCTGTGCGCCGCTCTAAATGGCCAATCGCACTTAAAAAGTCCTCTGATCCTCTTTTAGGTATGACGATGCTTCCTGTATAAAACAATCCACCCAACCATCAGTTAAAAATTTCTACAAAAGGGATTCAGATCTGAGAACGAATCTGTCCACAGAATTTATATGCTTCCTGTATAAAACAATCCACCCAACCATTATTTAAAAATTTCTACACAAGGGATTCAGATCTGAGAACGAATCTGTCCATCGAATTTATAACTACCTAACAGTATAAGACTGAAATAGAAGAAAACCAGAAAGCAGTAACATAATCTCAGGTGTTTTGCTCTCTTAAGCCAAGAAAAGGGGCTTATCAAATTCCATCCAAAAAAGTTATATTTTTAATAAAGAAAGATGGAAAAAACAGTTATAAGAAAATTCACCGTCAGCAATTCATCACTAGTAATTTATTTCAATAATAGTAATTAACTTCTAACAATTCACTGCCAGCAATTCATTGCTGTGACATATTTCATTATTGAAAAATGTATACATGGTGAATATACCACAACGATGAATATGTCATGATGATAAATTATTGGCAGTGAATTATTGAAGGTGAATTGCTGATGATAAATTACTGACAGTGAATTTGTCTAATGAAAAAAACAATATAAAATAATCTGTGGTTAAAGATCTAATAATTTAAAATGCTTACACAATATTTTTTGTGAGAACATATCAAATCATTGAAAAAAATATAGTTACCGTTTACTAAGTTGAACAGGGTTTTTAACAATCCCCCATTTTGGGAAAACAGGTTGAGAAGAAATTCTATCAAGATACCCAATGCTTTCAAGGGTCCTGCAACATACTTCACAATTTTCATTAATATAAGTGAGACCTTCAGTTTCCAGCTCTCATCCAACTGTGATATGAGTGGGTCTACTAATTTAGTGAGGTGGGATCTTAATCCATGAGGCAATAATACACTCAGAAGCAGCTTAAACAAATAGAGCCTCTCAGGGTAGGCTATCAAATCACTTGTCTCCATATTCACAAGTTTTCTCTTACAGCTCGGAAGAAGAGAAGAGAAATGTGTTGCCAATGTCCACAGCTTCATGCATTTATATTCAATAAAGCTTATGAAAAATGCCATTGTACTCTGAATTAGTCAAAATGTTAATAATATTAACAACGTTTGAAATAAATTTGTTGGTAATCTAGTCAACCTTTGACTTCTCTGTGTATTTTTATTCAGCTTTGACTGTATTTATTCATTAATTGATATGTAAAATTACATTATTTTATAAATTTTAATTAATAAAATGAAATTTATGGTGCATTTATGATATACATGTTGACAGGCTACTTTGACCAATAAAAAGAATATAATTATTTGTTATTTTAGTTCAATAATGTAATAAGCTGAAAGTTACATAGAATCTATTTCTAAATTATTAGATTAAAGTTAAAAAACAATTATGCCAGTATTGGCATGGTGTGATGGTTTATAGGTGGCATTGTTGTTCTTGCCACCAAGGTTCAAACCCCATTGGGGTGGTATTGTTGAATGGTTGTATCCGGTTACCCCTTGTATTAAAAAAAAAGTCATGTACAGACAATACACAGTCAAATGAAAAATTTATATTATAGTTGATATCTTCTTGACCAAAAAAACCATTCAACACATAATAACCTCACACAGACTACAATAACAACAAATTGTTTATTTATTTTTAATATGAATAAAAATTAAGATTATTATTAACTATTTAATAATTATTTGGAAAATAAGTTAGGCGTAAATGATGTCGACATTATTATTCGGCAGGTTCGTCTGTCCTTGTCCATAGGTCGTATGATTAATTTCTCCTTCATCTTAAGCATAAATTGCATTTATAAATATACATCTAAATGATATAGTTGAACGAGTTATGTAAACCATCGTGGTCATCAGAACAGTTTTAATCATATATTACGATGAGCTTGTGTACAGATACGGTCTAACCTATTTTGGATTGTTTTTTAACTGTATTAGGTATACCTATTTCATTACGTTTTAATTCTGATGTTAGAGTATATTTTTATTATTTTTTAAGAAAATATATAACTCAATTTAAATTATAGAAAATTTATGATGATAAAAATTTAAAGAATATTCTGAAAGGTTTTTGAGTTTTCATTTGATTTGGTTTATATGTGTTTTTTTTAATTAATTTTTTGTTTTTGTCATCATATTTTATATTATATTGAAAAGAAGAGTTCGTTATAATTATTGTGGTTCTTAACAGTTTTTTTTAATTGTATTTTTTTCAATTAGTCTTAGCAATCTAGAAGTTGTTGCTAGATTACCATTTTGAAAATGCAAGACAATAGAATTGGCAATGCCTGAGTTTATTCTAAAAGTAGTGCACAATGTCAATCCTTTGCTCATTATGTTGTATTAACACTTCATAATTTTGACAATGCATCTAAACAGCTTGAAATTTTTACCATAGTAAGGTACTTTGATAGAGAATCCTCTCTAAAAGAATGCTAACAAATTAGTTTAGTTCCAAATTAACCGAGTATAGAGCCAATTTGGAAACTAATCAAAACTTCACCCAAAAAAAAAAATTCAACTTTTTTAATTAAAATTTGTGAATATCGTTTTCTCATATGACCATTAGCATATTTATAATTTTTTAGTGCTCTTTTCCCCTTAGACTTGAAACATTAGTCTCTTTGAAGAGAATGCAATCGAGGATCTAGTCTAGGTAGACTTTCCTAGTCTCCATACCTTTGTGACATTTCTTTAATTACCTCTTTTGGTCACACGATTCCTATTGAGCAAGATAGGTTTTTTTATCTTCTCCTCGTAAAAGAGTTCGTATTAAGGTTGAATTGTCTAAGAACATCAAAGGCTCAATAAGCATATATATATAAACCATGTTTCACTGGAAATTCATGTACCTAAACCTAGCCAGCACTTGTTACAAGTGTTAACCCTCTATGAATAAAATCAGTGATTATCCTCTTCTCACCCAACACTCCAAGCCTTTTAGAGATGGTCCTCCTTAAAAATGAGGATGCCTAGACCATAGTAGGTAGCAAGAACAATAACCACAATAATGGAGCAAAGGGTCCAATTTACAGCAAGACTCAAAATCAATCCATTAGTCCATAGATGTCAAAGCCTATTAATAAAGAGAATGATATTTTCACTTCATGTCCCATTTTGGAATCCTCCAAAGAGGCAAGCAAGCCTCAATTCCATATAACTATATTTATTTCCAATGTTCAATCTTCTCATTTAACTACTATATAAACATCTCCAATTTATGTAGCATCTTCTCGATTGACCATTAGAAGATCTTGCAATATTTATAGTCATAACATGGAAGGATAATATGAACTAGGAAAACCCCAACCTCATGGCCCAATAATCTTGATGTAGTTAGGAAGTTTTAGATTATTTTAAAGGCTCACAAAGGAAGATTTCTTAAGAAACTATTATAAAGCTCTTGATGAGATTGATAGTGATAATATGTTGTTTGATTCCCATCTTTTATGAATTTTATTCCATGGAACATTTGGGGTTTAAAATGACTTAAACTAAAGTATGTCATGCAATATACTTGTCAAAACTTTTCCAACCTCAAAATTATTTATTTACAAGAATTGAAGATATCAAATTTTTTAATTAATTTTTTTGTTGTATTACATGGTCATTTAGCTATTTTTTGTAGCAATAATGAGCTAGGTTGTGGTGGATTTGCTACTTAATTTTGATTCACTTTACTTGTAATTGTTATTGCTCTTAATTTTTAGATACACTTAGGATAAGAACGCACACTCTATTTTACCATTTTGTACATGCTAATTATCTGTTGAACAAAGGGGCTTGACCATTCTTGGAAATCTCTCAAATAGCCATAAATAATCTTTTTTATTATATCTAAAGGTTCTTCTTCAAGAACATATTCAATCACACAAGAGTATACACATATCTTTATATTTCCTTGTTATTTCGTTATTTTCATGTGAATAGATTGGTTAAATCTTGTTATTTTTATTTATGTTATTAACTAGCGATCTACGTAATAGTGATAGTTTCATTTGTGTGCATATTGGGCATGTTTCTTGAGGGAAATATGATATTCAGGTAGCTCCTACCATAAAAACTATAATTTATGTTGTTTAGACATTTGTGCTACACTATGGCATCCCTCACATAGACCTTTGGAAGTCATATATAGGTTTTTCTCTACTTTGCATTTATAGTTCTACTCTTAACTCAATAAAATTATGAATTTATATTATATAAACTATTAATGCTTTTCTTTCTTGAATGTTAAAAACTATAGTTTCTCCAAAGTAAAATACATTGGGATTAGTTAGAATAATATGCTCTTTCTATTAGATTAGTAGTAGATTAGCTTCTCCCTTAAAAAGAACTAGTTGGCCCTATTGTAGTGTTCAATGTGATTATTAACGGAGATGACTACTTTATCTTTATTGGGTCAAATTTCATACACTACAATTATATCCTCTTCTAAGATTTGAAGTTTATGTGTGACAATATTAATACTTCATCAATCATTTGTAGATGAAATAATTTCTTTGAAAAGTATAGTGTTTTCATTATGCCCATCTTGAATATTTAACATAAAGTCTACCAAGCCTTCCTTGAGGTTTTAATACTAGTTACATACAATAGTCGTGAATCCTTCAAGTTGAGCAATATGATTCCTAATGCTTTTCCACTAATAGGTTGCAATTCAATCCCAACAAATATTTTCCATAGAGCTACTCCCATGAGAAACATGTTCATTTTCACCTTTCACATATGAAAGTTTTCTCCATTGAACTTCTGCACCATCTTGATTTATTCACCTATTTCCCTAGCTATTCCTATCTATTTCGCTAAATATTCCTAACAATATGATTCCATAAATTAGAACTTCTGTATGATTGAAAATATCATCTCTAATGCTTGAAACATGATTGAACCAATTACCTCTAATTTAATATCGATAGCTAATGTAGTCTAGCAATAATAACATCCTAACAAATACAACATCAAAAACAGTTAATTAACCTTATATACTACTTTTGAAATGAATAGAGACCATTAGAAAAAGAAAAAGAAAAAACCCACAGTAAATATGTTTCTTCTTTCTCGAGATGAGATAAAAGGTGCAAATTTCATTGCCAGATATACTGAAAGGGACGGTATACTCGGAATGAAGCTGCACCTTTCATATTTGGAATTAACGAGTTCTTCTGGCGCTGTAAAACCCGGAGGGAATCCCTCTGATAACTAATTCTGGCAGGTAATTTAGCAGTTTTAATCCCTCTTTCCTCGATACACTCGTAAGAGACGTGCATCACAATTTAGCTGAACAGCTATGAGAAATGCATTCGTTACTCTTCTGATGTTGAGTCATTTATCATGTTATTTAACAGTCAAAAAGAACTTGTATGGCACGAGTATTCTATTTTATATTACCAAAAATGGCAAATAATTCTTGTTTATATAAGTCAAAATTTATCTTTCATCATTAATTATGTATAAATATTGACCATTGAACAAAATGTAGTTGAAGAATAGTTGGATAAGAGTCACTGTACAGTTTTTTGTTTTTTTTTTTTTTTGAATGTGATTTTTCATATGACCAAGTTCCAAAGGTTAACCTCCCATTCCTAGCAATTTCTCTTTTAAAGGTTAACCTCCCATTTCGAGCTATTTTTTTTCTAAAGTATAGAATTGTTCTATATTGAACCTCATCCTAGTAATAATAAATACATTGACTATTTCATACATGAATATATTTCTCACACACCTCTCTACCTACCTTCCCTCTTTACCTCCTACCCCTCTCTCTCTATGATTTTCACTTGTAGACATCCATTTCAACCATGAATTTATTTCATTTATTTTATGTCCTCCTAGAACTATAACACTCAAGACATTCATTACTAAAGTTACTTTGGTTTGAGTGAAGGACTATCATAAAAATATGGCATTCATGTTGGTGTGTAGCAGCATGCCCTTCTACTAAAGGCTTTCGGGCCTAGGGTATTTGATTTAGGCTCAGGGTTTATGATGGAGTATTGAACATTGAGGGTTTCGGGATTAATGCTAGGTTTTAGGGTATTAATGTTTAATGTTATGTTTAGGAATTAATGTTTGGTTTTAGGGTTTGGTGTTTATGGCCTACAATTTAGGGGCTAAAATTAGTAATGCTAGGTTTTAGGGTTTGGTGTTTATAGTTTAGGGCCTACAGTTTAGGGTATTAATGTTAAATTTTATGTTTAGGGCTTAATGTTAGTTTTAGGGTTTGGTGTTTAGGGCCTACAGGGATTAAAATTATTAATGTTAGGTTTTCCCTGGTTTGTTGTTTATAGTTTATGGCCTATGGTTTAGGGTATTAATTTTTTATGTTAGGTTTAGGGTTTGGTGTTTACAATTTAGGGTATTCGGTTTAGGGTATCAATGTTTAATGTTAATTTTAGGGATTAATGTTAGGTTTTAGGGTTTGGTGTTTAGGGATTAAAATTATTAATGTTAGTTTTATAGTTTGGTTTTTACATTTTAGTGTATTTAGTTTAAGGCCTACAATTTAGGGCTTAAGGTTTACAATTGATGATGGAGAGTTTAGCATGACATCTACCTCTCTCTCACTCTCTTATTTTCTCTGTCACCTCCCTATCTCTATCCCCTCACTACCTTTCCCTCACTCCCTCCCTGTGTCTCTATCTAGATATCACTCCTTCACTCTCTCTATCACTCACTCTCTCCCATTATATCTCTATCTATATTTCTTTGTGTGTGTGTTTCTATCCCTCATTCCCTCCCTTCCTCCTCTCCTTTCTTTATCTCTTATATTTTTCTCTAATTAACCTCGCCTCTTCATGCTAGAATTGGACTCCATGCAAGTGATAGCACAAGTGCATTATAATGTGCTCACATTTTAGTAAAACATATGGAGTAGTAAAAAATACATGGGTTCCCTATGATGTAGGATCCACATGTTGTATTGTTCTTTGCATTATATGCATTATCCGACAAATAAATGTTTTTTCATGGTGTTGAGGACATACCTTGATTGAATTGATTGCATATTCCGTTCTTAATCAATGTAGAAGTAAATTGTATGTGTTTAGGCCAAATTTGGTTCTATGAACTAATATTTTCATGTTTTAATGTTGGAATGTTAATTATCATTTGTTTTGTTTGAATTTGATACTATAGAATCATTGTTTTCATATTTTTTCTAATTCTATTATATTGATATAGAATTAAACATTAAATATAAAATAAGTTGCTAAAAAGTTATAATTTTGAAGGTGTGTGAAACCAAAAATGAAGCAAGCATAATTGTGCAATTGGTCAAATCCATTCTTGAAGTTTAAGGTGCATTTTCTTTGTCATTATATGTTCTCTTTGTCTTTATATTAACCCTTGATGATTGTCGCATATTATTTATAGCGCATCAATTGTTTGTCATATATGAACATTTTTGGATGAAAAATGTCATGATTTACAATACTTTGTTGAGTTTCTTTGTTATGCATCAAGTAAACATACTTGGTCATTATAGAACTTTAGTTATATTATGCCATGGCTTGACCCCTCATGCACAATATTGTATCCTTTATTTGTTCTAACTGTTACTTGAACAAGTGAACATCCTTAACAATTTATAAATACCCTATTTCATAAATTTTCCCTTTTTCAATTCTTCATTTTTTCTCTGTGGTTAGTTAATATATTTGCACCATAATTAGGTAAGTGTTAAAATGATTTAAACTATATCAAGGTATATTATTTAATTTCAATAATTTTTTTTGTTGATCATCAAAACTTGCACCTCTCTGACAGTCTTATGGGAAATTCAGCAAGTGAGGGACAAATTGCATTTCACTAAATACATCTAGGTTTTTTATAGAAATCCAGCTCTTCTTTTGTGGTTTTGAGATAAGGGGAAAGAAAATGAAAATATAAAACATAAAAGGCGATACACCAAAGCTTTTACAACATTTCAAACTCAAATTATTCTTATGATTGATATAAAGGACATAGAATACCACAACCCCTCATTGTTGGAAAGAGAAGGAACATCAAAGGATAACCTCAAGCACAGTGCAAAATTTCAAATATTTCCATAGGGAGTGTTCATTGAGGTCTGATCAAACATAAAAATTCCTTAGAGTAAAATAATAATATTTCAGAAATTATAAGAACTTTGTCTCCTAATACAACATAACACAGAAGAATAACAAATTTAAAGATAACAAAAAATTCTAATGCCCTAGTCCGATTTCTCCCAAAAATTTTATTCCACAACACAAGCATAAAGCATAGAAATTCGCTATTTAAACTACCAGTATATATCTTGCAAGAAATAGTGTTTCATTCAAAAATGATAGTATAAAGGAAGAAAAGCTTGAAAAAGGCCATACATGCACAATCTCAATAAATTCCCCTCAATAGTTTGTGCTTTAATTAAAACTAAACTTTGAAACAAAGGTTGGATGTCAATCCGACAATAGTTTAAACCTTAATAGATATAATTTTCCAACATAAAGTAGTTCTATAACTTTCTTCTAAAAGATAGTTCTTAAAACTCTAAGAAAAACCGAAAAGAAAAGTCGCTTCGCCTTTTTAAAGAAAATATTTCCTCATGGAAAAATCCTTTTCTGAAAGATCATTTTAATTTTTTTGGTATCATCGCCTTCCTTTTATAGCCTTCAAAGAAAGGAAACCACCTCAACCTAGAAGTAAATGCTTCCAGATGTTGATATCTAATAGCTAGCAATCTAATTTATAAGCCCTTGGTTAGGCCGCAAAAGATCTTTGCATTAACTTTGCAGCTACTACATTAATGTATTTTAGATATTTTAAAGAGAGAGAGCAATACCCAATCCAATCTTAAAAATGATATTTCAACAATTATTTCTTCTGACTAATCACATCACATTGAAGCACTGTTTGCAAGCTTCCATCTTAAGAAATAAGCAAAGAGAAACTAGCAAGTCCTGTCAATCTTTAAAAGATATTTCTTTGAAAGATATAGTCCTCCTTTGATAGAGAGGTGACACGTCACTCAGTCAAAAACTTATGCTTTTCGAAGAATTTTTTCATAGTCAATCTCCATCATACCGACACGTGTCTTGGGCACTCCTCCAAAAAGAAAAACAATAAAGGAAAACTATGCAGCTACCCTATGGCACATTGCCCATCTTCCTTACTAACCTTACCTTACCCTGAACACTTCCACAAAATATAAAACTGAAGCCAAAATTTGGAAGGGTAGGGAAATGCAAAAAACCTCTTCACATTTCTGGTGACTCACAGGGGTCTTTGCTTGTGGAGGTACAAACCCAATTCTTTGGAAATTCCTGAAGTTTGAAGAAGGAGGAATGTTGCACCTACCATTCTTCCTCAGTGGGTAAGGACATACTACAGATGAGCCTATAGGCTTGATCAAGCTAGAAAAATTCTTTGAAAGACATGAACCCCCATCTGGAAATAACCACTCCAAGGTAATGATAAAGGTGAGAAAGGAGAAAAATACTACACTCAACCTCATCATCCGTACGCACCGTACTCGAACTCGGAAGCTCAGTAGCAATCCAATCCTTATATTTGATAGCCTCTATAATTTTCTCCATAGTTTGTACATTTCCTTATGGGGAAAACAGGTGAGGTAATCTATAGTTGATTGAAACATTAAATTCTTTTTTAATCTCTTCAGCTCTCCTTTCCAACACTAACTGACAATCTTTACACTTCTTAGCAATCTTTTGGGAGTTGATGATTTCACTGGCTTTGATATAGGCAGTTCTTTAGTCACAATTCCAACATCCTTTAAAACTTCATTGAAAGCCACACAAAGTTTGGAAATGAAAGTTTGTGATTCCACCACTCGAAAGTCACATTTCTGCAAAACATGATCAGTTGTTGAGCCAATTATCTCATTTATTTCCTGAACATCCTTCAAGACTTGAAAAAAAGGCCTAAGAACAAAAACTACGGTGCAATCTTCTCCCGATGCGAAGATACTAGTCTTTTTAATAGTGAGAGAGACTTGGTCTCTTGAGCAACAACTGCCTCTTGATTGAACCAACTCTCCTTTAACTTTTCATTTTCCTCTATTTGACCCTTTTCCTTGAGAGCATCTACCAATTCAAAGGTTACTCTTCATTTCTCTAAATCACAGGCCTGTATTGCAAACATGACTTCTTGTTTTTCTAGCTTCAACTTTTCTATGTCCACCCATGCTTTCTGAATAGCATCAAAAAACTAAGATCAAACATTACCCAACTCATTCTATAAATTTTCTTGAATACTTCTATATCCCACATTGGTCTGATGCTAGATGGCGAGATCAACTTTTAACCGTTCAATTTCAATATGTAGCCAAACCTACTAGCTTTGCACTTCTCCAAGCAATCTTGATTCTTCCCCTTGTTTACTCTGAATCTGCATTATGCAGGCCAACTCAACATCCTTAGCTTTGAGCTCTATTTGCAATCTACCTATTGTTTCCCTTACATTTACCAACTTTGTCTCACACTATTTTAACTTTCTACACAACTTTTCATAGTCTAAGTATACCACCTATTGGGTTTTCTTAGCTAAGACCACCTTTTCACTTGGACGTGTTTTGTTTAAATCTTGGCCTATTGTCCAGATTTCATAATCCTCCAGCCACATCTTCCCTTCAGGCTTACCCACAAATGAGGTCATGGGACTAATCAAAAAAGAATTTTGTCCCTCATTGTAACAAGCCTTGATCTTCTTAGCAGTAGGTAACTCAACATTTTTCATAAGCCGCCTCTGTTTAGCATTTCGTCGGTCCATCTTTGTTGCATTGAAATGATCTTGGAGAGTTTAAGGAACATCAATATTTTGCACTGCAATAGGGGCACCAGGAGGGAAACTAAAAAGGGTAATAGCTAGGGGGATACTTCAGATGTATGGGTATGGGGAGAGGCAAAAGGAAGCATTATCATGGAAAAGGGTGGTACAACTAGCTGGGATTGAGAAGAGGATTTGTCAGTGGAGGTAAACAGAGACATTGGTAGGTTGAAAGGTGTTTGCTCAAAAGTTGTCAGATTGGGTGTGGGGGTTAATACTGATGCTTCAGCTTTTTCAAAAGGGGCCCTTGATAGGGTGAATAAAGAATCAACAAAGGCTAAAATAGATGCTACTCATTTGAAGTGTGGGGTAATCTTTGGAATTTTATTCCGATCAGGGAAAGGCGAATTTAGGATTATTAAATCAAGGTTCATAGATGGAGAATTCCTTCCCAAATGAGGAAGAGAGGGGGTAATCAAAGATGTAGAAATAGGAAGAGAAGGAGGAGTAAAACTTACCTGAATCACAGTGGTCAGCACATCTTGGAAAGCAGACTCTACTTCTTCTTCTCCTTGAGCCGTCGTTTTAGATATGTCTAGCCCTTCAAGTCACCTTCTTTTTTCCCAACCAAAGCTAACATGCTCTATTCTTCTGTCCATCGATTCCTCCAAAAATTAACCCTCAACACCTACAATGGATGATGCTCTTATGGACCGTCGAGGTTTCTTTCCCTTACTCTGGGCACTAGAGGCAAACGAAGCCTATGAATACTTTTGCCTCAAATCTTTTTGACCACCAGATTCTTGAGGTTGGTGGTTTTGTCATGGAACTTGTTCCGCATCGATTTCCTATCTGGTTTCTAGATTACTATTGTCAGAGCTAGCCTCCTTATCATAAAAATACTCAAATTCTTCATCTTGTGGAAATTATTTGACAAGAAGGTTGGGACAACCCAACTCTTGTCAGAACCTCCAAAAATCTTCCTTCTTCCTTTCTGACCTTCCCCTCTTCTTTAGTTGTATGTTTATGGATTTATTTATTGGGAGGTTCCTGTCATACTGGACCTTTGGCATATAGAAACACAATGATTATGGTCATTTGAATGGAATATGCTTCAAGTCAATGTATACTTGCACACATTCTTGAGTCGCGTTCTTCCTTCTTTCAAAGTATTCCCACTCCTCATGCTTTACACTATAAATTCCCCTTGGATTATACTCCCACTTATCACAAATGATGACCATGCCCAAAGTTTCCAATAGATTCTTGACTTCCTCTTCACAAAATCATTTTGTAAGTGATACCTAACTATTAGCAATATTGAGAGGAAGCAGATACAACTTTATCTTGTTTCTTCCTACACTGTAGATTTTGTCAACAATGGTCAACTAGCGGCATGCTTCTAGTGTGAAAACCTTGTCTGTTACAAACCTGGGGAGTTGAAAAGACTCGTTGGGAAAACCATGAAACCTAATAAATGTAAAATATACACCTAGGAAGTAGTCCACTGGGTTTTGAGTGATCCTTATCCATTGTAAAACCTCAGGAGAGAAATGTCCCGTAGGGAAGGGTAACAATTCTTGGAGTATGGGCCTCAAAAAGTAATTTACAAACCCATAATAATCCCCTATTTTAGAAAGTAGATGGGTACATACAAAAACTGACTGAAGACAATTCCTTTCATCTAGCCTAGACACTAGTACATTTTTCCCAAAATATTCAAAATTTCTGATGTAAAATTAAATGAGCCAAGAAGGAAGGGTACCTGAATTTAGAATCAACCCCATAATTTTTTTGCTGGCCCAACATGTTCTTGGCTATCACCTCAGAAAAATCATAATGCCTCTAGATTTCTTCTCTCTTTAGCTCAAAAGCCAGGCCGAATTGAAAAGGAAGAACCTGGGCATCAGTGTCGAGACCAAATACCCAAGCCAACATCAAAAATACCACCTGAGTATCCCCTTTGAAAATATCATATGATAGAGGGAAAGGAACATGGCCTCTATCCAGTTGTTCCCTTGTTTCTTCTTCATAAAATTTTGTTCTTCTAGCTTTTTCTTCCCCAAAAAGATCAATCTTTTCTTCATTGAACAACTTTGAATCCTAGGTCGTAGGGATACATAGCATATCCTATATGGCTTGAGCAAAAATGGTAATTCTAACCATCCCATTTTGAATAATCCCTCTTACCTTGTCAAATTTTATGGCACATGAATCAACCAATTCAGGGCATGGATGTACAATGAGCAACATGAACTATAGAAAGCCACAATCCCACAACCAAAGCACAAAGCTCTCGGGTGTCCCATACTTTTCCTTCCTTTAAAACACACCTTCCTTGAGGATTTTAGGGTTGACCAACAACTTTGGATCGAAAACATTGTCTGTGATATCTTGTATTGCTTTTCTTTTCATAGGCTTATCCATGGGCACCTTCTTGTAGTGCTTGAAAGGTCATTCCTCTATAGCTTCCTAGCATTGGCATAACCAGGCCGTTGGCCTGAAACTATGGCTTGTCTTCCAAAAGTTGAGGGTTTCACCATGACTCTATCAAAAGTTGTAGAGAACCTCTTAGGGATAGCAGTTAGTGACCATTTTCCCCCAAAAGAAAAATATACTTTGGAGCGTAATCAATGATTTTTCCAATACATGCACTCATGTTTGTGCCATTATTATTGGGCTATTAAATGATGCTACTTGGGTGATGTGTGTGGATTTGTATCCCTTGGGAATTCCAAAAATATTGTGAGGATGGAATTAGTGTACATTACTTTTGCTGCCTCTTAATTAAAAGTAAATATTGCCTCGAGAAACATGCTTTCCATCATACTAAACATGTTGAAGTGGTGCAAAGTACCCTTGAAGAACATAACCATTAATCTACTAGAGATTTTTCTTTTAAAGTGTGTTAACCCCATCTTTTCTCATTAATGGGATAGTTGTCACTGATGATGGTGATGGACACATGTCAATTATCGACGCGCTAGAGAATTTACTCCCAACATCCCAATTTATTTCCTAAGACATTCTATGGGATCTTCATATGATTTATTTACCCTAGTCCATTCTGCCTCAAATTTTCCCATTCCCCTCCAGCCAAAAATTGATATTTCATTGATCAAATTCGTTGGACAACCTTTTCTATATATAGTCATGCCAACTTTTGCAACATTCATTCAAACTTAAAGCTCTCTAACTTAGTTGGCCTTCCATCTACTTTCTTTCCATTCTACTAGAATTCACCACTTTACCAGAATGTCTGCTAGCTTGGGGACCCCTATTCAGCTCCTTCCATAGAGATCAAAATATAGCATTGTGGGAGAAATTACTAGTGACTAAATCAAACGATTGATCAAGAAATGTGACCCACTTATTATTACTATATTCAAATGGGTGGTGGGTATTTACTTCGTTGTTGATGAGAACCACCTTCAAAACAACTACAACATGCTTTCTTGCTTTTTGGCCTCATTTCTAGACCTAAATATGTCCAAACCTATGATAATTGAGCTATTTCAAGAGATGTTTGACACCTCACTTATGGAAGGGATTGGAGAAATAGTGCAAGTAGCCATCCCTAGTGTTGGTATCTCGAGTGTCATGGAGCTTCATAGGCATGTGGACTTCAGCATAGATGTTCCCTGGCTACCCTTTCTATCTAATTTCTGCACTATGGACATTGGAACACATTGAAATTATTCTCATCCAGTAGCAATTTTCTTATTTCATGAGTATGGCGTGGAGCGGGTTATAGGACTAGCTTGGAGGAAACACTTCAACTTCCTAGTGCAAAGTAGTAATGAGTAGGCTTTGGGCCCATGCTTGTGTTCATCATGTTCTTCAGCCACCCTTTTGCAACCAGACAAAGAGAAGAAGAGAAAGAAAGAAAAGAAATAAGGCCCACTAGCAAGTCTTTTCTCATTTTTGGGTGACAGCCAAAGGCACCTCCAAACTAGTTTTGCACTTTACTCCTTCCTTGTTTATCTTTTTCTTTGTAAGCCATTTTTGGTTCACTTAAGAGAGTCTCATGTTTTAATTTGAGCCTTGGGCTTGCATATATATAGAACTCCCGATAAATATAATGCAAGCTACTTATTTCTTAGTGTCCCTTTTGGTGTTATTCTAAAACTTCAAAATAATTACAAAACTTTACATATGATACATAATTGTTTAAATTTTTCAAAGAACTATGCATTTTAATGGAAAATATTTAGATAAATACTGTGAACATCGAAATACCTAAAGAATTTCCTTCCATATCTTCAAGTTCATATGCATTCTTTTCCTTACATGCACTGATTTGGAAGGGTACCTTCCACAGTGCCTCAAATTTTGTGTTGTCCTTGTTTTGTATTATGTTCATCATATTTTAGCACTAAGCTCCCTTCCCTGAATTCTGGACTAGAGGCCTTTTTTTCAAACTATCGCTTGACCGTCTGTCAACGGTTGATCATGGATCCATGGGACTTTTCTCTATATTCTTCCAATATGAGGAGTTCTGCTAGTCGTACTTCCATTCCACCATTTTCTTCAACTTCTAAGGCCTTCAGTAGCTATAGAGCAGGGATTTCTATAGAAATGGGCATTACTACCTCTTTTCCATATACCAACTCATAGGGAAAAAATTTTAGAATCTTCTTGGGGATAATTCGGTCTACCCACAAAGCCGCTTGTAGATGCTTGCATCGGTCTCTTTGTTGTTCTAACCCAATGTGTTTAATTAACCTAATTAGGTTTTTGATGGTGAAGTCTGCAAACATGTTACCTTGTGGATAGTAATTTGATGAAGTTTTAAGAAAAATTCCATGCCAAATAATAAAATCTAACATTCCCGACCCGACAAAAGCTTGGGCATTTTTGGATATGATGGTTTTGGGCAGCCCAAATTTGGTCACCAGTTCTACAAGGAAATTAACATTTTTTCCTTATGTTGCATTCTTTAGGGCTACAGCCTCTACCCACCTTGTAAAGTATTCAGTCATCGTGAGGATCCACTTGTGTCTAGCACTAGAATTAGCATATATCATAATAATAAAATCTAGACCCCACTAGGCAAAGGTTTCCTCAGTCACAATTGGGCTCAGGGGTTGAGCAACATTCTTCCTTTTTCCAACAAAAAATTGGCATTGAGTACACCTCTGTAATAGGTGATGCACTTCTGTGAACATAGAGGGCCAATCATATCCTGCCCTCATTATTTTCAAAGTGGTGGTCTTGGCAAAAAAATGCCCACCCTCAGGACTATGGCGAAATTCGTTAAGAACCATCTCTGCCTGTAGGGTGTCAAGGCACTAGAGTAGCACACCATCATAATTCCTTTAAAAAAGTACATCTTTGATTAATACATACCTTGTGCCTTGCAGTCGATAGTACCTCTTTTTATTAGATGACATACTGGTTAGGTAATATCCCTTTTGCATGTGTCATGTTCGATCAACAACCCAAAATTTGTCAAACTCAAATTGATTTGAGTACACTCGATCAGTCTCCCTTTTGGCCATGGGATTTGTTTCTTGTGCGATATATTCATAGAGACCTCTTCCTCGGACTAGCTTGGTTGGTCGGATATCTACATCATACTATAGGATCTTAGTGATCTAATTTTCTCTTTCTTCAGTGATCTCACCATTAGTGATATACTCCCGCACACTAGGATGTGTTACGAGGATAGTGATTTTATTCGTCGACACCAAGTGTCAAAATTTCTTCAAAATTTTAACTATGGAAAAAACTTGTTTCTCCACAAAGTTGTACCTCATCTCATACCCTTTCAAAGTTATAGAATAGAATGCAATAGGATGTTCTTCATTTTGATCACCCTTTTGAGCAAGTATTGAAGCTATGCTATCCTGACCACTATACACATAGAGTAAGAAATCCTTAGAAAAATCTGGATTAGCTAAGACCAGAGCAGTACTAATTTCTATCTTTATTTGCTCAAAGGCCTCTTTCCCTTTTGAGGTCCACTTGAATTGTAGATTCTTTTTAAGCATTAGTGAAATAGGCCTTACAATACCAATGAAGTTAGAAATGAACCTGTTGATGAAATTGATTTTCCCCAAGAATGATTGGAGTCCCTTTTGGGTCACTGGCAGAGGTAATTCCATTATGGACCTAACCCTTTCAGGATCTATTGCTATCCCCTCTTTTGAAGGTAGCTATCTGAGTATCGTCATCAAAAACCTACCAATTCTCGTCATTGTCTAGAATTGAGGGTTGTACAATGACATAAACTACATTTTTCTTAGTCAAGTCAGAAACTGGTTCAAATTGTGAGCTAACCAATGCCATTCAGTTAGCTATGTTGTTCTGTGATCAAGGAATAACTTGTATGTTAAAGGATTTGAAACTCTCAATCAGGTCCCAGACTCAGTGTTTGTTTCACCTCATTCGGGTATTCTTTGCTACTACTTGACCACAAAACTGGCTCACCACCATCTCTAAATCTTTGAAAACTTGTATTCTCTTTATACCCATTATTTTTGGAAGGTTTAGTCCATGAACTAAGGCCTCAAATTTAGCGTCATTGTTCGAACACGAGAACATTAAATGGTAAGCTCTGAGTGTCTTAGATCCCATTGGAGAGAGCAAACAGACACTCGCATAGGTGTCGGCCTTACACTTGACACCATAAAAAAAAAGAGATTCCATAGTCGATTATCAGATGAGTCATCATATTTCTCCTGGTCTTTTACTAGTTTTGGGAAAATTTGATTGTTATCAAAAATTACATAAGTGTTGAGCTCGATTGCATGGAAGTTTCCAAATGGATCAGAATCAATGAATTGGTTAAGGAACACTTCTTCAGGAGTTCGCTCACTTATATCCTCTTCATTCTCTAGCATTTCAACATAATATTTCTCCTGATGAGATATAGTTGTATGTGTGGCTTTAAAGCATAGGAACGCATTGTCTGTAATATGTTCGAGATATAGCAACTCTGAAAGAATCTTCATCTTCGCTCCTTTCTTAATCCTTGAAATCAAGTGGGACCAATCAAGTGCTAGATATCCGTCGAGTTTGGTGGTGAAATCCCTTGATAGACACATCCCAAAAACAAGCGGGATATCTATTACTACCACTTCCTGAGTGTCTTTTTGGCTTAGGCAAGAGAAAAGGGTTAGAGATAGGCCTTTTATCTGACCAATGGTCGAGACCCTTTTCCCATCTAATTGCATGATTCCCCTTTCAAGGGGTTCATACTTAATTTTTAAAGCATCTGCCACTTGCTTTGGCATGACAATCGTGCTTGCCCCCAAATCAATCACATTATTATGCAACAATTTGTCTCCTACTATAAGCATTAAAAAGAAAGGCATGAGATTTTTTCTATTTACCTCCTTTTCCTTAACTGTGCTCTCATCATTTGTATAATTTGTTGCTTTTAGAATTTGAGGGGGGAGAATAGATCTATCATTTCCACTCTAATTGTTCAACTGAGCCATGCCCACTTGCAAGCTTTTCCCTTCCACCTTTAATGCTTCCTAAATCAGGGTTCTGCTCAGGAATTGATATAACATCCCATAATTATACATTGGTAGGTGCCTTCTTCAATTTCTCCACTATGTTAAGCATCCCAAATGCTTGGGCATTTGGCTTAAATGATGGTATCTCTTTTATTTTGGAAAAAGATGTTCTATCATGATTGGGCCTAGTGCTTTATTCACCTCCTTTTCTGCTAATGGTATATTTTACTACTGCAAACAAGGTTGGATGATGGGTGGCGAAGCTTTCCTTTCTGGGGGGAAAAATTGTCATGGCTGCAAACATGGTGGAGTTTGTTTCACATATTCCCCTATGAGCCTTCTTTTAGATCTCATGTTGTAATTGGACTACACCTGTGGAGTGCCAGTTGTCTGAGCTTCATTTACATATATTACATCTTCTTCCTCCAACCATGAGAAAAATGCTTGATCAAGCACTACATTTGCTTCTTGTCCTAAGGGAATCCCCTGCAATTGTGCTTGGAAATGAGCATTCTCCATTTTGGATGATCAACATTCATCTGTATTTGGGGGTGGGCCCTTCCTTTTTTTCTGCCATCCACTTCCGCATATTTTCCTTCAAGCAATTTTGCAGGAAATGATTGTCACAGTAGGCGAGGCACCATGCATTATCCTCTTCTACAAAATTATTCTAGCTTGGAATCAATTCTTTTCTTTGACTTCCTTTCATCGTTTGAAGTGGCATGATGACTAGAACTATTTGGTTTGTGGATTTCGTCTATTGGCTTCCTCGAGGAAAATCTTGGTATGAGTTTTGTTGATAAGGGAGCTTTCCTTTGTCGTAGGTCTAAGTTTTCACTTTTGTTGGTGTCACCTGCTACTATTTGAGAATGCCCAATTCATTAACAAGAGTTTGCATGAGATTCTTCATGTTGTTAATGTCAGTCATTATTGAACTTGACCTCAACACATTCCTTTGTGTGGAAGGATACACATACATAGACTAGGGCATATCTAAAGTGCTGCTTTGCATAGTGGGCATATTAGAACAAGCTCCTTCCAAGGGCGGGATTTTCTTAGCATCAATCAAACTATTTTCTACTCACACTACCAACTCATAAGCATCGGGTAAGATATCTCTGCCCATGGAAGTTATCATAACTGTGATGTCTGGATTGATAGCCTTCAAATAAAATATGAACACCATCACAACTAGGGGTTGAGTAGTCAAGGGAATCATTTGCTAGGTTTTGTCAATCCTGGTGTTGAAGTCGCTCATGGCTTCTCTGGGAGCCATTTCAATGGTAATTAACTAATGTAATAGTGAGGGGAAATCCTCTTTCTCCAAAAAACATTAGAACAAGCATCATCCGAGCTAGTCCCATGAGATGATAGAACCCGAGACCAAAGATCGATACCAATCTTGGGCCTTACCTTTAAAAATGTGGCTAATAGCCTTAGAGCAACATTTTTGTCTGCTATGTTATGCACTCTACATACCTCCACTATATCTTGAAGGTTTTTGGAAGGGGTTTTAAATTCTTCTCTAGAAAACTTTGGAATAGCCTTGAGGGAATTAGCAGGTATGCAAGGCCATACATCGGGGGGTGTGGGTGGTTGTAGTGGACTACAATTGTCCCATGTTATGAAATTTCTAGGAGCAAGAGGAGGTACTTGAGCCATGTGGAAAATATTCCTATGAATCAGGTATACATGCAATCTTATCTAAAAATTTAAGCCTCAAGGTGGAATAGATAAGGCTCTAGATAATGGGCTCTAACTTCTTGCTCTATTACTCCTTACAGGTGATACAAAACTTGTAGTTCTTCCCCTCTTAGCATTCAAGGTAGGTAACTAAGAGTATTGGAAATGACCTCTTGAGGATGCTCTCATTTGGATGTTGGGCATGAAATTTTTAGTTTCCTTCCTCAGCCTGATATTAGAAATATTTTTGACTTCTAATCAGGCATTTGGAAAAAAATTGGTCCCATCGGGCATGCCAAAAAAGGAACTGTTGATCATCAAAGCTTGTGCCTCTCTAACAGTCTTATGGGAAATTCAACGAGTGGGGGACAAATTATGTCTTAATAAATACCTCTAGGTTTTTTATGGAAAGTCAACTTTGCTTTTGGGGTTTTGAGATAAGGGAGAAAGAAATTGTAAATATAAAACATAAAAGGTGATATGCCAAAGCTTTTACAACATTTCAAACTCAAATTATTCCTATGATTGATTTATAGGACACAGAACACCACAACCCCTCATTGTTAAAAAGAGAATGAACAACAAAGGCTAACTTCAAGTATAGTGCAGACTTTCAAATATTTCAACAAGCAGTGTTCATTGAGGTCTAATCAAACATAAAAATTTCTTAGAGTAAAAGAATAATATTTCAAAAATTATAAGAACTCTATCTCCTAATATAGCATAGCACAGAAGAATAACAACTTTAAAGATAACAATAAAGTCCAATGACATAGTTTGATTTCTCCCAAAATTGCTATTCCATAGCACAAGCATAAAGCATGGAAATCCAGTATTAAACTACTAGAATATAGATTGCAAGACACAGTGTTTCATTCAAAAATGATAGTATAAAGGAAGAAAAGCTTGAAAAAAGCCATGCATGCAAAGTCTTAATAAATTCCCCTCAATAGTTTGTGTTGAATTTTGAAACAAAGGTCGGATGCCAATCCAACAATAGTTTAAAACTTAATAGATATAATTTTCTAGAATAAAGTAGTTTTATAACTTGCTTTTGAAAGATGGTTCTTAAAAATCTAAGAAAAACTAAAAAGAAAACGCTTCCCCTTTTTAAAGAAAATATTTCCTCCTAGAAAAATCCTTTTCAGAAATATCATTTTATTTTTTGGTATCGTTGCCTTCCTTTTATCGCTGTCAAAGAAAGAACACCGCCTTAGCCTAGAAGTAAATGTTGCATGATGTTGATATCTAATAGCTTGTGATCTAATTTATAATCCCTCAGTTAGGCTGCAAAAGATATTTGCATTAAATTTTTAGCTATTGCATTAATGTCTTTTAGATATTTTAAAGAGAGAGAGCAATACCCGATCCAATCTTAAAAATGATATTTTAGTAATTACTTCTTCTTACTAATCACATCACTTCGAAGCATTGACTGGAAGATTTTGTCTTGAGAAACAAGCAAAGAGAAACCAGCAATTCCCGTCAATCTTTTAAAGATATTTCTTTGAAAGATATAGTCCTCCTTTCATAGAGAGGTGACAAGTCACTTAGTTGAAAACTTATGCTTTCCGAAGAATGTTTTTGCAATGAATCTAGTTGTCCTGACACATGTCTTGGGCACTCCTCCAAAAAGAAAAATGATAAAGGAAAATTGTGCAGCCACCTCGTGGTGCATTTCCTATCTTCCTTACCGACCTTACCTTACCCTGAACACTTCCGCAAAATATAAAAGTGAAGTCAAAAACTAGAAGACTAGGAAAATGCAAAAAACCTCTTCACAATTTCAACACTTTTATCTTATAATATATTTTTTTTCAACTAAGGCCATAAATTCCCTAAACTTGGTGAAAACTTCAAATTTTGAATGCATAAAATAAATCCAAATTTATCTTGAGACATCATCAATGAAAGAGACTTAATACTGAGATTTACCCAAAGAGTCAATATCCACTAGTCCACATACATTTGAATGAATAATCTCTAATATTCTCTCTTCCTTATTAGTTCCATTAGAAAATGATGATCTATTTTGTTTTCCAAACACATAATATTCACAAATCTCATTTTACCAAAAAAAAAAAAGAAATACCATCAACCAACTTTTTTTTAGAATAATCTTAAGTCCTTTTTCACTTAAGTGTGACCCAATATATGGTGCAACAACATACACACATTTTCATGGTTAGTTACATTGGAAGAGTTACTTAAAGTATAGGTGTTTTGCATAAAAAAATTCCCTATCTGACATCCTTTTGCTATCACCAAACTCCCTCTCACAAACCTACAACCAAACTTATCAAATGTCACATGCATTCCAAAATCATTCAACTTCATATTGGAAGTAAATTTCTTGCAACTTCTAGAATATGCAAAAAATTATCAAAAGTTTGAATCCTCCTAGATCACAAAAAAATAATTTTACCTATCCCTCACAAACAATCCTCTTTGTGATGTTGTTACCAAGGAAAACATCTCCCCCATCATATTCTTTTTAATTATAAAACAACTCCTTGTGAGGATTCGTATGGTAGGAGAAACCTTAATCAATAAGCCAAGCATCAACATTAATAGTGTTATTTGAAATTAAAAAAAGCATCATAATCATCATCAAAGGAATTTTCCATGGAGAAATCAAATTTATTTTTCTTATTTCTACATTCCTTCTTCACATGCCCTCTTTTACCACAATTCCAACACTTTACTATGCTCTTTCCAAGTGTTTTAGAACATCCATTAGACTTATCCCTCTTATTATACCCTTTAGGACCTTTCTCTTTGTACCTACCTTACACATGCAAGGCATCTTGGGAGCCAAAATTCATGGAATTTCTCCTTGTCTCCTCTAAAAGAAGTATAGACATTATGGTTTCAATATTAGGTTATGCATTATCCCTACTTATGGATGTTGGCCCCCTTTAATGGTTCAATAACTAATCCCTTAAAGCTAAAAATTACATATTAGATATCTTCACTAAGTAGTTATCTTGCTCATCATGAAGGTTCATTTCATTATCATCCTAGGGACATGAACTTGAAATTATGGGTCAACACTATCTATGCACTAGGACTCAATTGTACATAGTGATCCTTATCCTATAACTAGAGAGGAAAGAGTACTAAAAGTGAAATGCTTGAAAGAAATTAGCGTAAGTACTAGGCATAAATCAACAACTAAACTAAAATAAAATGAATGAAAAAATCAAAAGTCTCAGTAAACAGACAAGAAGTTACTTTGTCTGCCTTAGCTATAGGAACAAACACATAATGAAGTTCCAATGGCTGCAGGAACAAATAGCTGCTAAGACCATAACTAATTATTGAATAGAAAAGTAACTACTAAACTGAATGGATGGAATTCTCACCAAGTGGGACCCCTTTAATGAGTCTTCCCAAAACTAACTCAATTTCAACAAATTAAAGTATCATTTTATTCATTGAAAACATTGTTACATCATAATAGCAAAATGATTGTATTCGTTGAAACTAAAAATGAAAGTACAATATTAGAACATCCAACTCCATGGAGAGGAACATTTCATTATTATTTGTAGAAGGAAAGCTTCTAAACAACTCTAACTACCTAGGCGGTTGACTCCAATAGACTAAGAGGATGCCATTTATTGAAAGCATTAAAGAGAGGAAGGAGGTTATGCATGCACAAGATATAGTCAAACCAGTCTTGCCTCAATGTTTTCCAACTAGGTTTGAAGTTTTCCTAAGTTTTCTTTATACCTGGAATCATAAAGAAGTGCCCAGTCACGTAGCTAGAACTTCTTTTCTTTGATTTTTTTATCATTCCATCTAATTCTTTGGTTATGCACCATCTCAGCATGGTGGAGAGTTGATTTCCTCATCTCATCTAAGGAATTTATTTGTATAACCCTATCCTTTTGTGCCTCAAATATATCTATTCCAAGGTAAAGTGTTGTTCAAATATTTTTGTGTTCAAACTCTATAGGCATCATTGCTATTTTTCCATATAATAGTTCAAATGGATTAAAACCAGTGTTGGTATTCCAAGTGGTTCTATAGGCCCACACAGCTTCTGGCAACCTATTTTTCCAATATTTTCTATGGATTGCTACTATTTTGATCAGAATAGATTCTATTTCCCTTTTTGTAACCTCAGACTAGACATTGGCTTGAGGGTGATAGGGTGTAGATTTTTTATGCCTAACATTATACCCATTCACCAATGTTGTGACAAGAGTGGATGTGAACTAAGCCCCTTGATCTGTGACTATTTCTCTAGGAACTCCATAGTGTGTGAAGATTTCTTCACAGAAGAATTCTACAGCTTTATTGTCCCTGGCATGTTTCATGGATTTGACCTCAACCAATTTAGTCACATAATCAATACAAACCAAGATGTAAGATTTTCCATTTGATGGTGGATCGATTGGGCCTACAAAATCAAGTCTCCATATATCAAAAGCTGTGATAACTACTTGAGGGTATAGAGGCATCTCATCTGATTTAGTTGGTCAACCCATCCTTTGACACCTATCACATTTTCCACTGTATTTTCCTGCATGCATCCTTCTGAAGTGTAGGCCAATGATACCCTATATTGAGAATCTTCATGGATGTTCTCTTAGCTGCAAAGTGTCCCCCATAGGGTTCATTATGGGATACATGTATTATATCATAAGTTTCATCCTCTCTTATAAATCTTCTCATCACATGATCTAGTCTAGTATAGAATAAACAACCTACCATCCATGAGAATGGAAAATTTTCCTCAATAATAACCCTTCACTCTTTTGGAGAAAATTAGGAGAAAATCTTCCTATGACCAAATAATTGGCTATATCTGCATACCAAGGTGTGTGCACACTAATGGAGAAAAAATGTTCATCAGGAAAGGAGTCATCAATGACTTGAGTGTAATCTAATGTAGCCAATCCGGAGAGAAAATGTACCACAAGATTTTCCTTACCTAGCCTATCTATAATGGTGATATCAAATTCTTGCATTAACAACAACCAGCTTGCTAACCTTCCTATAATCAATGGCTTGTTCATAAGGTATTTTATGGTTGGATGGTTTGTATGGACAAAGATCTGGTATCCTATGATATAATGCCTGAACTTGTTGAGAGCATAAATGACTTCCAACATCTCCTTCTTTGTCACTATGTAGTTTAACTCTACCCCTTGTAGGTTCTTGTTGGCAAAGTAGATTGTATTCACTATTGCTCCCTCTTTTTGTCCTAATACATCCCTCATAGCATAATCAGGTGCATCTATGTGAATTTGGAAAGGGAGTCCCCAATTAGGGCCTTTGAGCATAGGAGAATGGGTTAATGTTGTTTTTAAATCAAAGAATGCTTTATCACAATCCACTATCTATTGGAACTCAACATCTTTAGTTAAAAGATTATAAGTGGTGCTGCCATCTTACTAAAATATTTTATGAAGCACCTATAGTATCCTGCATGTCCCAAGAACAATCTAACATCTTTTTACTTGATAGGAATAGAAATATTGGTAATAACCTTAATTTAGTGGAAAGGATCATGAAGTTTGTTGGATATTCCTAAGAGTCTAAAGTAACAACAAGGTCTTCTACTACACCATCTAGTTTGATAGTGGAATTGTCAACAAGCTGCAGGAAAATAGGACTAGGTATCAAATTCGTAACATTCAGTTGCTATATGATATCCTTAGTCATCACATTGATAGCTACTCCCAAGTATATTAGAGCATTCTTTACTTGGATTCCATTTATAATGACTCCAACTATAGGACTACCTAGGTCATTATTTTTAGGAATAGTTACTTTCCCAAGCATGATATCTACCAACTACCCACCACATGAATGGTGATGGGGTCCTTCTTTTTCCTCCCTAGTTTTTTGATACATGCTTCCTTAATTGTCTTACTATATATGGGGACATATTTTATGGCCTGGAACAAAGGTATCTTGACACATATGTGTTTTAATTGATCTAGAATATCAAAGGTTGTTTCCTCCTTTTCTTCCTTTTGTTCAACAACTTCCAACCTTTGAGGAAATGGTGGGTCTAGATCAAACTACCAAACTAGTTCAGGATTCTTGGGCACACTTGATTGAGCAAGGATATCAGATAAATTGTGATGCTCCTCTTCTTCCACAGAAAGCTCTATTAAAATAGGAGTGGAAGGAGATGACAAAATGGTTCTTGAATGCAGATGAATATCACTCACACTCATAACATACATGTAGGAAATTGATCGGGATCTGCAGAGTAAATTGGATGCTATTGTGGTTTGTTATTTGGGTTAGTTGTGGGTTGAGCTGGTAATTGAGTAGGTTTAGGTGTGCTATCATTTGAGTTAGGAGGAGGAATTATTGCAGGCTATTGAGGGTATGGAGATAGCTACATGTAACCAGTTGTCTGTTTTGGCCATTGTTGTGCTCCCCTCCATTAGGATGTCTATTGTTGGTCAGTTTCATTGAGGTTGCTGCCAATTCCCCTTGAATTGCTACCACTGAGGTAGATTATTTTTGTAATTTGGCCAAGTATTTGGAGGTTTGTTCCAAGACTGAGGTGGATAGCCTCCAAATTTTGATGGGTATGGGGCTTTCCATTGATTATCAGATGCTTAAGAATTCAAATAAGGTCCACTAAAAGATAATGGGTCTAGTGGCATACCTTGTCTTGGAGCCCATGGCCTTCTTTTTACAGTGTAGAAAAATTGATCATCACCCTAAATTAGCTTGAATTCTAATGGAATTTTCTTGTTGTCAATTTTGGCTATGATTTTACATATGCCACCCTTTTTCTTTTTGCTGCAATGATGACAATATTCTACCATCATTTCCTTTGCCTCCTCATTTTTCTTCTTTTCTTGAAGTGTATCTAGCTGAGTGGAAATATTGTTTATGATATCCTGCTTGAAATTTGACAGCAAATGAGTGATTTTTGTCCTTGAAACTCTATTAGTGGAGGATTTACCCATAGAAGATTGGTAGCCTCTTCCTTTCTTTATATAGCTGCCCTAGAGTAATTCTGACATATCTTCTTAATATCATCCCAAGGAACTTAGGTGATATCTCATCCTCCTATCAAGCCCAGAGCATCAATGCAATTTTCATTGATCCCTCTAAGGAAGAGAAACTTTTGAGACTCTTCATTGAGTGCATGATGTGGCCCATTTCTGTAGAAAAAATAGGAACCTTGAAATATAGTCCTCCAAACTTTCATCCTCCTTCCACTGCATCCTAAAGATATCATCGAGCCTCTCATATCACTTCCTCTACAGTATTCTTTATGCTTCTCAAGAAACTTTATTTTTAGATCATCCCAAGTATCTACAGTGTTCCTACCTAAGCCCATAAACCATCTTAGTGCAGCTTCTGTCAAGGTAGTAGGAAACAATTTAAGCCTATGAGCATCAATAGTGTAATCATAGCTTTTGCAAATGATATTGAAAATTCAAACAAGAAAGTGTCAAGGTCCTTTATTACAAGCCCATAGAATTTAGGAAGAACTGAAGCAGGGATGTTCTTTAGGTTATCAACTTCATTTTGGTGAGTGATAGGGAATGGAAAATTTGGATGGTTAGGTCTATTTTGGCCAACCATAATTTCTTGATGGACTATCAAAGCAAATAGATTCTCAATCAGGTTTTGGGCAGCTTGCTCTTCAAAGGAAATTTCAAAACTAATCAAATTGGGAAATGCATCAGCAAAAGGATTTTCCTCTCCCTCTTCTTCGTCTCTTGGAAAATTTTGATACTTAACTAGTTGGTTATTAGGATTAGGGTCATTAGGAAGGAATCTCCCTTAAGCATCTCTTCTCCTAGGTATGTGCAGGATCATCATGGAAAAAACAGGCGCTTAAGTGGCAAAAAATTCAAAAAAATCAAAGTTAGGAAACTTGACGTAAAATTTTGAATAAGTTATCTATATTATTTCAAAAATATGTAAGAATAGAATATGTAGAAAATTGAATGCAGTTTCTAAACTACCAGGTTTTTTAAAAATAAATAAAATCTATTTGGTGAAAATTTGAAATTTCAATGTAGTGGTACTTAAATTTCAACAAAAATAAGAAGTAGGTGTCTGCTGACCACCTAACCATAATAAAATGATAATACTTTTTTATAACATTTTAGATATAAGTAGAGGACTCATGCCCCAATGTGATGAATTTTTTTCATATTTTTTCCAAGTAAATAATTAATTATAATTTTTTTATTACAACTTTTAAAAAAATATAAAAACTTGTATGTTTGACCACATTAACTTTGTCAAAACTTCATGAAATTTAATTTTTATTTTTTTAATCCAATAGTATGTAAAGCATAGAATGTGACGCATGTTTTGGATTCAAAAAAATGTGATACCATTTGAAAGCTATAGATGTTTTTCAATCAGCCTATCAATCAGGACTTTAGTCGTAATTTGAATAGAAAATGAATAATAATTACTTATTAAATTCAAAGTAAGGCATAATTTATATTGGTGGAAAGTTGAGAATGTCCTTTAAAAACCTTTTTTGTTTCATCAATATTGGGTAAAAAAATAGTCATCAGCCACATACCCATCATATTGCCACTTTTTGGCCCATCATGATCCTACACATACCCTTTTGCCCCTATGCATGCAGATCATTACTTTATTCGAATGAAGGGTTTGTTAAAGAAAAACTTTAGAGATACTAAAAAAAGAAAGAAACTAGAAATGACTTTGAAGAACCTCCTAGTTTGACACCATCCCTGACAATAGTGCCAAAAATGTTTGCCTCCTCTAATGGTTCAATAACTAAGACATTGAAGCTATAACTTAGAGATTAGATATCTGCACTAAGTGGTTATTTTTCTCATCATGAAGGTACATTTCATTATCAACCCAGGGACATGAACTTGAAATGGGTCAGCACTATCTGTGCACTTGGACTCAAGTGTAGTCATCCTTATCCTATAACTAGAGAGGAAATAGTACTTGTTGATGCCAAAAATTCACAAGGTAAAAATGTCTTATGGGAAACTCAATTTATAGGGGACCATTTGCACTAAACTAAGTGACCTCTAAATTTTAAAGAAGTCAACTTCTTCTATAATGGGGGTTTGCAAAGGGAGAATGAAGTAGATATATAAAATAAAATCTAATCTAAGGCAATGTGCCAAGACTTAATAATAGGCACAACAAATCATAGGTCTAAGGGTCCCATTGGTATTTGTAGTGTTCCAAAAAGGTAGAAACTGAAGATTAAAGTATAGATAATACATTCATTGACATAAAATAAAATTGCATACATTCCTACTACCAAGAAGAGTCATTAGACATGGTTTAGATCAGAAAACTTGCATTCAATATATATAGAAGTTCTCAAATGAAATATCCAAACAATAGCAACACATTTTAAAGTTTAATCAAATAGCATGAAAGAACAAAAAGGCCAAATAATTGGCATAGTCTAAAACTCTTTTGCAATAAAAATAAAATGTAGTAATAAAGGCTTGGTGTCTTTTCCTAAAATCAGTGTTCCTTCAAAATCCAAACCCTTCCCTCAAAACAAAGAGAAGTATTTATAGCTGAAAACTCCCACCACCTCAGAGAGCAGTAACTGAAAAGATTTGAAAATTTCTTGCAATGATGTAGAATCAAAGATTCCCTTTGGTCATTGCAACAGAAAGACTTCAAACCAAAGCATCTAGTCGCTCTGATCCAAGTGCATCCTCTGCAAATGATGATAGTGGTCTAGCAGAGCCTCGTGCAGACAAGTGTTTCCCTTCTAGATAGGCAGTTAAATCATGTGGTAGAAGTTGTAGCTTGTGGTTCACTCCATCCTTGGCACTAAAGTAGCGTGCGCAGAAGAGGCATGTGGCAGCATTTTGCTACTTGCAATAAATTGATTTCATCCTTTCATTGAAATCTTGCGTAGAGAAGACACGTAGCAAAAATGCATCACAAACACTGATCATGGGGCCCACCAAATTTCTTTGGGAATGAGAGCTATGTTGCACTTGATCGGGGCCCAATGAGGAAGCAAAAATGAACAATCAAAATGGCCTACAATTATGACACGTGGAAGGATAGCAGGGATTTCTGAAAAGCGAAGGAAAGGAAACCTCTAGGGTGCGCAGAGCAAACACGTGGAAGGGGCAACAGACTTTGAAAAAAAGGCCAAGTGAATTACTTGAGATGCATGGGTTGATACTTAAAGAAAACTATACCCAAACAGAGCTTCTTGAATATTATTCATAGGTTTTGGCGACTACTATGGGCATTTCGCTTGAGGAATGGAGAACCCAAAATTTCTCTAGTTTCATATACTAGAATGTCATTCACTAGGTGATAGATTCAAAGCATGGAAAGAGCCACCTACAATAGCAACCAATCATCCTGAGATGCCCTTACTATGTTGCACAAATTCTCCTGTGCTCGGCCTAGGTTGATCATTTCTTTATGAGGTAGGGCATCAGGTAAACCAGACCCTGCTTCGCAATGGAATAGTAGCTGTGCGAGAGGATGAATGACTCCTTCAAATTTCCACTATAGTAGGAGGATGGTTAAAAGTCTAGAAAGCCTCAGGGTCATTTTCCTACTCCTATATTCTTTCCATGATTTTCTCAGCCATAGCAATAGAGCCATTGTCAATGAACGGAGACGAAAGGCCCATCTCATTCAACCTGGATAAACTCTCTTGCATGTTGTCCATTCTCCTTTTCATAGTAGCAGTGGCCACTTTAGTGCACCAAGAGGTAGAGTGGCAATGGATAAACTTATTTGTTGGCTAGGCAGCAGCATCCCAATCTTTAATTCCTTCCTTAGCAAGGTCTTCATCAGAGACCAAATATAGCTTGGTGAGCATATCCTTTGCTTTCAGAACCTTGTCTAAGATAAACTATGGAAATCTCTCAATTGTACCCTATGCCTCCTGGTTCAGTCTTGATGCTTTGACAATGAACCAAAGTGTGGGCTACAATGCTAGGAAAAAAGTTTTAATCTTTCCCAATGAGAAATATACAACTTCCTAATCAATGGAATAAGATCTAGCTACATAGGGGAGGACAAGAGTGAGCTTTTAAGAGAAGAAATCTTGACGTCCTTTGCATAAATAACCTTGGCCAATTCCACACTCTTTCTTTTTTTGGATGCCAGTTGCTCCCCAGAGCTTGCATTTCTTTATGCCAGTTTTCCTCAGCTCAAGAGTGGTTTTCCAAATGCATGTCAAGAGTGGACTTTGTCTCCTAAAGTTTGTTTTCTAATTGGGCCTTTTGGCCCTCAAACTCGGCATCTTTCTCCTATAACTTACGCTCATATTGAGATTTTTTATGCTCTAAGGCCTCATTCTTTTGCACTATCCATTGATCTTATTCAATGCGATGTTGCTCTAGCTCCTCATTCCTTAGCTACAAGTTATGCTCTGCCTCTAGAATCTTAGTATGCAATTCATTAACCATAGTAGGGTCAATAGTCTAAACCTTCGCAAGCTCCCTTTGAAGTTTGTTTCTTTCATTTTTTGCTGCCAGCGCCCTTTCTATCAAATGGGCAACATCTACTTCCAAGGATTTCTCCTTTTTCTCCAAAAAATTATCCTTTTTCCCTAGTGATTTAAGTTGCTCATCCATTTTCTTCAGTTGTTGACCAGTTTTAAGAAAATTGAAGGTGACCACCCATTATGTTTCCTCCATAAGCTCAACATTATCCTGTGGTCAGGCCATCTTCATGTCAAGCCCTATTGCATACATTTCATAGTCTTCCAGACGCATCTCCCCTTGTGGCTTGGTTACCATTTGGTAAAGGGTCACAAATTTCAACACTTGTTGTTTCTCATCATAGAGAGTTTGGATATTTGGTTCTGCAAGCTTATTATCCTCCTTGTCCTTGTGCTTTTGTATTCTACTAGCGTGCGCCTCCTTTTTGGAGTCAATGTGTGCCATGAATAGGGTTGGCAATGAGACTTGCCTTCCTATAAAAGGAGAATAAAAAATTAGGGCATATGGATAGGTAACTTTGATAGGCTCAAGAGTTTGTTCTTTTTCTGGCATGCCTAGTGGGACCGAGCTTAAATGATTTTTCACTTTAGAAGGGTGTATGAGCCATCAACTTGTAACTAGATCCCAAACCACAAGAGACCTTAATTTACTAGTATTGCCACTAGGAATAATGTAGGCCGCAAGTCAGTATTGGTAACACCCACAGAACATCTACAAGATGTGGCAAACATGTGTTTGGTGCATGGGATCACCATGCAAAATGTAGTGTTGAGGCTCCTCATCGCATCTTTTAGATGCAAAGCATTTGATTGGTACCGAACATTACTAGCTGACACTATCTATACCTAGGATGAGCTCTAAGATCCATTCTATGAGAGGTTTTAAAATGACGGAGGTCACTCCTCATTGTACCATCTATCATAAAACAAGCTCCCAAAGAGGCCATGATGGACTTCAATGCTCGATTCCACACAAATTGGAAGATGATCCCTATTGATATGCATCCTGACTCTTGAGTTGGAATTCATATGTTATCTGAAGTCCATCAACCCTGACATTTCTATGATGATCATGTCTTTGGGAGGAGCTACTCTACCAGATGCTTATAGTGTTTCCATTAAAGCAAAAAATCATTTGATAGATTGCGGAAATTTTCCCCATCAGCCTATCATGTCGATATTTCCTAAAATATCAATGCTTGCACAAGAATTCGTGTCGACTAGTGTTCCTACACCTCCCCAGTCATTGTACACATATGCGGAAATGCCACAAAATATTGCCTCTACATCCAATTCTTCCAAGGATGAAAAAAGTGATCTTAAAGAAATGTTGCAAACTATAGAAAATGACATAACCATCCTCAACTGAAACCAATCAATGCCTCTAAAGCTTTCCTATCAGAATTATCAAGGCGGACGGTTTTCATATCAAAAGAATCAGTACCAAGATGGTTCCCACACTAATCCACCAGCTTCGACAACCAACCAAATAGTGTCAGTACCTACTCCACTGACGAGCGCTTCACTGAGCTTGAATAAGGAATTGACTGCGAGACAGAATAACCTCATTGATGATATCAATCCATGGTGCTTCCCTTGAAATGATACACATATGCCCTAGAATTTTCCACATGGAAATTTACAACAAAAGGTAGTAGAGTAGCGTGGCCAAGGCGTGACATCAGACCACGAATCATATGTATATGCCTCACCTCAAATGGACAGTGCAATTCTTACCGTGCAAATGCAAGGAATGTCCTTAGAAAAAAAGTCTGACATCACTCTGGATCACGTGCTCTTCTCATGGATGGAAGAAGAAGAAATGGTGTTTGTTAATGATACATTCATATCCAAAATGCTTCCAATACAATCTGACTATAAAACTTGCTCAAAGAGGAGATTTATAGGTGAATCAGTCACCTCATAGCTAGCTATCCCTCAACCTAAAAGTGATTACAATCAAATACCTAGCACTTCCACTACGACACTACAATATTAGTCATGGAAGGAAATTATCATAATGAGAGAAAAGAATCAGAAACCTCCAAGTTTTCCACCTTTTAATGTGGTGGAACAATTGAAGAAATCATCTACTAATGTGTCTCTATGGGAAATTCTAGCTATCCCAGAGTAGAGGACACTATTATAGAAGGTTCTTCAAGTAGAGGTCCATGCAACGCCAACAGAGCAATTAGCCAATGCAAAGACTGTTAATCAACTATCTCCTGCTAAATTCCTTATGAATAACACAACAGAAGCCCCTGCTAAACTCAGAGGTAAGTCAAAGCCTCAACCCTTCTTAACTCTCATTATAGGGAAAAGGTTATTGCACAATGCTATGATTGATTCTAGTGCTAGCACCATGATTATGCCTAATCAAATAGCTAAAGCTTTAGGAATCAACTATGAACCTATGAAAAAGGGAGTAATGCAGCTTGATGAAAATAGAGTTGAGACCATAGGTGTGATCAAGGCACTTCCTTTAACACTATTTTCTTTCCCTAGTATCACTATGTCAAGGGACACTATGATCATAGATGTTCCTCCCATGTTTGGCCTCTATCTCTCCTAAGAATATACTTCAAGTGTGGGTGGATACCTATCCCTAGATTGGTCACATTTGATTCTTAGAACCAAGCATGGTGCTAAAATGAAGATAGAATCAAAAGCATTACATTTTGAACATGTAGCGGATGAAGCCATGATCAATTTTTAAGTCGCACATACCTCTATCACCAAGCACGAAATATATTACGTTGAGTTACTAGAGGAAGAAAAGGTGACTGGAGACTGCAACGATGAAGATGATGCTCTATTAAGTGAGCACATGGACAACAACCCTTTCAGCAACTACCATGCCATAGGATTGGGCACCTATGTAATCTATGATGAAGACCAAGTGATCTTGAAGTTTTCCAAAGAGTTTGAAGGTGGCCAAGCACCTGAGTTATAGATGTTGTACTTTGATGAAGGAAGATGCAAAGTAGGCACTGAAGCAGGGATATATTTGATATCCCCACAAAATGAAAAAATACTAAGGTCTTTCTGCTTCTAGTTCATTTGTTCGAACAATAAAGCCAAATATGAAGGATTAGTTTAGGGTTTAAGCCTTGCAAAGTGAATGGGAATTAAGCAATTAATGGTGTTTAGAGATTCTGAACTAGTGGTCAACCAAGTCCGGGGAATTTTTGTGGCAAGAAATGTTCGCATGAGATCCTCTCAGCATCGAGTTTGGGACCTAGTTGAGGGTTTTGAAGCCTTCAACATTCAGACTATTTCCTGAGACCAAAATCGAGATGCAAATCGTATGGCAACAATTGGATCCTAGTTCAATCATACCTCCAACTTGATACATAACAAACACTCTATACGAGTAATAGTTTGACCAGTAGTTCCCAATAATGATCAAAGTTGGTAGGTGTTTGAAAGTGATGAATGCATTGCTTCATTCATTTAGTAGTCAGGGGAGTTCGTCAATCAGATCCAACCAAAGATCATAGAGGCTTGTGAAGGAAAAATCATGCAACTCAAATCTAACAAGCTTTCAAAAGCATTGGTTACTCTCAAAAACCTTTTTGATTGTGATGATGCAAGAAATGATAGATGGAAGTTTGTGGCAGAAAAAAGTGACTATATAGACCTTCAGGTCTCAGATGGCAAAAACCTTTGAGTCGGGAAAGATGTCCCACACCATGATAAAGAAAATCTCATCAATTTTTGTGAGAAAGATGGAGTAGTGGCCTAGTCCTATGATGACTTGAAGGGATATTATCCTAACATCATCCAGCATACGATCGAGTTGACAAAAGGTGCAAAACCAATCCAATAGAAGCAGAGGCCAGTAAACCCCAAAATTGAAGCACTAATGGCACAAGAGCTAACAAAGCTAATTGAGTCATGAATTGTCTTCTCAATCAAGCATAGCACGTGGGTATCCAATCTAGTCCCGATCTAAAAGAAGAATGGAGATATCTACTTGTGTGTGGACTTCCAAGACCTGAATAGAGCATCCCTGAAGGATCATTATCTGTTGCCTTTTGTGGAGAAAATCTTGAAAATAGTGGTAAGGTTGGAATTTTTTTCTTTTCTTGATGGCTTCTCCAGTTATATTTAGATCCAAGTTAAAGAAGAGGATCAACAGTAAGACTATGTTCACTACAAGGTGGGGAATATTCGCATATGCTTGAATTGCTTTTGGTTTATCTAATGAAAGGGAAACATTCTAGCAATCAATGGACATCGCTTTCAGTGAGCTAATAAATAAGACTATTTGAATTTATTTAGATGATATTACTATTATTTCTAAGTCTAAGGATGATCATTTTGATCACTTAGAAATGGTTTTTCAAAAATTCCAAGATTTTGAGGTTTTATTAAATCTAAAAACACATGTATTTGGAGTGCCACAAGGCAAGCTATTAGGACACATGGTGTCCAAAGAGGGAGTTTCAATCAATCCCAATTGAGTGAAATCCATCAAGGAACTTCCCTTGCTGATTAACGAGAAAGGTGTTTAGTCCTTCCTGGGCAAGGTAAATTTTGTTAGCAAGTTTATTTCAAACTTTATAGGAATAATTAAGCCAATCACCCTAATTCTTAAAAAGGTTCAAGCATTCAAGTAGAGAAAGGAAGCCCGAGAAGCCTTTGAAAAAGTTAAGGATGCTATTTCCGTAGCCCCGATACTAGTTAATCCAAACCTATCTAAGGATTTTAAAATGTATACATTCAAAAGCAAGTCCAATATTGCTACTATCTTAAATCAAAAGGATAATGAAGGAAAAGGGGAACATCTGGTGGCATTTTACTCCTGGACCCTGAAGGAATATGAGATAAATTATAATTTCATTGAAAGGAAAGCCTTTGCAATAGTGAAGGGACTGAAGAAATTCGACCATCTAATTTCCTGCAACAAAGTGATGGTCTACATGTCACGCACTCCAGTGTGCGCGAATATGTCATGGAAGGAGAAATCATAGAAAAAAGAACTAATTGGATGACCAAGATCCTTGAATATGACATTAAGGTCAAACCCACTAAAACCATCCATGGAAGAGGACTGTGTGAATAACCACTAATTTACACTAATTGAAGGGGTCCTTTTCAAAAAAAAATCAATGGTCTCCTCCTACAATGCATTACCACAGAGCAAGCAAAGAGAATCCTTGACACTTTCCACAGTAGCGCTACGGGCGAACACTTCTCTACTAAGACCACCACCATCAAAATCAGGTGCACATGTTACTATTGACCCACACTTTTCAATGACTCACTCTTTGGTGAAGTCCTGTAAGGAATGCCAGTTGTTCACAGGAAGAAGGAAGAATTATGCAATTCCTCTCAAGCCTATAGTGGCAGATGAACAGTTTGCACAATGGGGCTTGGACTTTATTGAGATGATTAATTTGCTTCTAGTGTTGGGCACAAGTGAATTATGACTACTACAAATTACTTCACAAGATGGACAGAGGTCATTCCACTTAAAAATGCAATAGAGGTAGAGATAGTGGATTTCCTCGAAGAGCTGGTAACAAGGTTTAGTCCTCTAAAGACTATTATTTTTTATAATGCCAGAGCTTTCCTAGGTACAAAGGTATGTCACTTTGCATTAAAAAATGGCATATTCCTCAAGACATCAACTTATTACCTATAGAGGAACGGCCTAACGGAGTCAACGAACAAGAACCTAGTCTGACTCCTTAAAAGAATTAGTTCAAAGACTAGAGAGAATGGCACAAAAGCCTCTAATCAATGCTTTGAGTAAACTGCATAAATCCTAAGAAAGTCCTTAAGAGTTCACCTTATGAGTTGGCATATGGGAAATAGGCACTATTGCCTATATTTATGGAGATTCTAGCACTTCAACTGTTGAAATCTCTTGAGATAGAACAAAATGGTGCCATGGAGGTTTGAATTTCTGAAATGATAGAAGTACAAGAAAAAAGGGAGAATTCCCTAATAGCCATGACAAACTTCCAGCAAGTGGTCAAGCGATGGTTTGACAAGAGGGCTTCTGACCAAGGCCTAGAGGGCTGCTAAGCCAGGTTAGCATGGAAAATTTGACAACCTAAGGGAAGGTTCATTTAAAATCATTCAGTTCTGAGAGCATAACACTTTTGAGTTAGAAAATATGGAACAAGAAGCCTTGGGAATTCCGGTCAATGGGATTCATTTTAAGTTGTTCCATTAAGTGGAAAATTTTATTATTGTACATATGTGAATAATGTTTTTATTTTTCTTTCCCTTTGTGTTGGTTTGTCTTTTTAGAAATTAATTCATGTTTCGGAAGAAAAAAACCCATCATTGTAGAGAGTAGAGTAATAAAATTGCTTTACCAAAATAATTAGGAAAATACACCCATATGTAAAGGAAATAAGCAAATATTCTAATGAAAAAGAACCCATACAATAGATATGCAAGAAGAAGAGAGAGCCATGGATTTTATAAAGATATATGTCATTATATATATATTCTTTCATTTTTACATGGCAGAAAATGGCTAAGAGAGTCGTAATCAAAATGTATATGGTTATATGTGCTATTATTTTCATATATGCTATATCTATGCCCTTTCTTAGGCTTATATACAAAAACTGGAAAGGGGTGGTGTATTTTTAATAGCAAAAAAAAAACAATCAGACAAGGAAGCATTTCATCCAATAGCATGAGCAGTAGCAATTGACACATTAATAGTAGGTTCAAAGACGTGTTCATCAGCAGGTACATCAGTAGCAGAAGTAGAATCACTCAAAGCAACCACCATTGGAGGAGGGAACACTAGGTTCCTAAAGTCAATGTACCAATCAATGTTGTAGAATGACACTACATTGTAGTTGCAAAATAGAAACTGCAAAGCCTGGGTAACACTAAGATTACAGAAACCAAAAAAGGGATACCGAGGAATGGGATAATATTCATGACACACGCCTTGCAAAAAAACCCTAAGTCTTTAAGAGAAGCAGCCTGTTCAAGGATGAGGGTATCTTAGGGAACCATATTGACAACAAATAAGGTATGGTACAGTGGGCTTCTACAATACATGGTCTTGTTGGTACATTATTGCCCGAAAAAAGGTGATGCCACCATTCGGCATTATAACTTGAGCACCCATTGCATCAAGGGCTGAACCTTAAGTGTTCACATCAGCCCACAAGCCATTTGGTACATGCTATGTATCCCAAAACCAAGTACCAGAAAGGAGAAAATTGAGTTCTTATTTCCTACTAAGGGAGAAAATATGTGGAAGATGATGAAAAAGAGCTCAGAGTTCCTAATGGAGGAAATTGATAAGAGGGTAATTCCAGGCACTAAACTACCAAGTATCTTGTTGCTGCACAGTTCATTTCTCAAAGACATGCAAGATGCATTGTTAATGCTAGTGTTTGTGTGTAGCCAAGATTTTGATGAGATGGTGGAAGCATTTCAACTAGGGTCAGCTTTCCAATTCCGCAAAGAATACGATATCTTTTGGTATGATTTTTTTGAATTCCTCATGGCAAAAATGAAATGAAAAATAGATAATTACTTAAGGTGGAAGGGAAGTTTAGATTACTCTCCTTCCTTGTTCATATGCTTCTGCATCAAAACCCTGACTTCTTTGGCAGATATTTTGATTTTTCTATTTTTGATGAACAGTAGAGGAGGAAGCCAATATCCACATGGACACCCTTCATTTCCATGACATGATTACTATGCATTTTCAGATTATTTTATAACTCCAATCTTGCAAGATTTACAAGGTGGAGGTGACGTGATCCAACTCAACTTAGATTAGACCGGATATATGCAAAGTTTCACTCCCACTTGTGACTGATTCTTCAGAGTGGACTTCACAATTCTCTAGATGTGCAGCTTCATTAGCCAACCTTTCCTACTCCCGTCTGACATCACAAATAGGGTGCTTGCACTTGAAATGTATCGGCAGGTGTGTATCATTGATTATACCTTCTGTAGTAACCCAAGTGTCAAGAGGAAAGGATTCTTCACTTGTCAAGAGAATTTCAAAACTATGACTCTGTTAAAGAAGCAATCAGATCAGCTATTACAGGATAAACTGGCTCATTTAGGGTTGGTTTTGGTATGTGATAAATGGTATTACAACCCTTTCAATGACCATCTAGATCCACACATGAAGGTTACTCATGTTCCTCGACCCTACTAGGAAAAGAGACGCAACCCGTGGGTGGACAAGGATGAAATTTTTGTGGAACTAGTGCATACTCCCACACAAGATAATAAAGGTCCATGGAACAAGTTTTACGTTTCCATAGCAGAAGCTAAGGATAGTGTCCAGATGGAATATACCATGTAAAAAAAGTTGGGAAGGATGAGGTCCATGGACTAATGAAAAGAAGAAGCTTTCTAGAAATATCACCAAGAGACAAGGCAATTGGATGCTCCTTATGAAATCTTGAAGGAGGACAAAGAATTTGAAAAATAGTGGGATGAGGAGCATCTTAGCTCTGAATCTAGCACAAATAGAAACAATGACCTAGAAGGTGAGTTCGAAGAACAAGAAGAAGAAGAGACGATGACATTTACATCCTTTGCACTGTAAATGAAAGGCTTTGGACAACCCACCTATGTAGCCACAAATGTGTGGTTTAATGTATCAAGGTCTTTGCATATACTCAATTGGGCTACTAAAGCAACTAGAGTGTCACCACAGTAGCCAATAGTAACTACCGAGGCTAGGGAAACCCCGCCCACAAAGTGGCAATGAACAGAGGCCATTGTTGGACAAAGTTCACAAGAGCCCGTTGGAAGATAGGTGCTTGCAGCGAGCCAAGAGCTTGAAGAAGGAGAGGAGTTTCTAATGAGTCAAAGGCCTCCATCGACCAGTCAACAAGTAAATTTTGCTCCTCTTGCTTCTTAGTCCTTGGTGTCCCCAACAATCTCTATGGAAATCCCTACCATGAGTGTCGGCTCTTCATTTCCCACCTTTGACTCAACATTCATGAGAGGTTTTGCCTAGTTCTCACATGTCACTCAACCCGGCTTTACTCCTCCATGAACCCTTACACCAACTACTACCACTTAAGCTCCCCTTACCTCACTTTCTGAAGGCATACCTGTTGTCGGCACCCCTGCTTCTACTATTTCCACAAATACTCTTCTTCCCTCACAACAAGCTGACTCCATGAAGGTAACTCCTTCACCATTCCAACCCATGAGTCCTCCCACTAGTTCACCAATTGAGCCGTGGCAAGTGGCAAGCCCTTCTGCTAGTTCTCAAACCAAGCTTTGGAATATACCCCCCTTGTCCCCACAAACTGTCACTCTTCAAAGAAGCAAATGCCTGAACCTATCAAAGTTACTTATCCATATTCCCTACCTTATGGTGCTCCTTTCATAGGTGGGAAAGTCTCATTTCCAACCCTATGTATGAGCCATCGGCCTGTAACTAGATCCAAAATCGCAAGAGACCCCAATTTACTAGTACCACCACTAGGAATAGTACTAAAAGTGAAATGCTTGAAAGGAATTAGCATAAGTACTGAGCATAAATCAATAACTAAACTAAATTGAAATGAATGACAGAAACAAAAGTCTCAGTAAATAGAAAGGAAGTTACTTTGTCTTCCTTGACTATAGGAATAGACACAGAATGGAGTTCCAATGGGACATAGAATGAAGTTTCAATGGTTGTAGGAACAAACAACTGCTAAGATTGTAACTAATTACTGAATAGAAAAGTAACTACTAAGCTGAATGGATGGAATTCTCACTAGGTGGGCCCCCTTGAATGAGTCTTCCCAAAACTAACTCAAATGCGTAAAATTAAATTATCATTTTATTCATTGAAAATATTGTTACACCATAATAGCAACATGACTTTATTCCTTGAAACTAAAAATGAAAGTACAATATCAGAACGTCCAACTCCCTAAAGAGGAACATCTGATCATTATTTATAGAAGGAAAGCTTCCAAATAACTCTAACTAATTGGGTAGTCAACTCCTATAGACTAGGAGGATGCCATTTATTGAAAGCATGAAAAAAAGGAAGGAGGTTATGCATGCACAAGATTTAGTCAAACTAGTCTTTCCTCAATGAGGATCCAACATAGCAACACCTCCTAAATCTACTTAACTAATAGACATGGTCATTTAAAGTTAAGTTATAACTTCCACATGAGCTAGAAGTTTCCAACCATTTACCTCTTTATTGTACTCCATCTCTTTTTGTCTCCTTTAGCAACCGAGTAGCTAGCATGAACTTCTTCCACCTTGCAAGCTTTAGTTATATATCCATCTTAATCTAAACATGCATTATGACATTAGCGTGCACAAGACAATTGTATATCCATAATCACCTTAAAATAGCATTCATTCAATCACATGTAAAATTAATATAGATATATCACATAGTAGGTTAATACCATCAAAAGTTACAGGGATAAGTTCATGTCCAAAGTTCATAAGTTAAGGGAAATAACATAGAAAGTATTAGTAACCAAGTGCTAAAACCCCATAGTAACAATAACAAACATATGATAAATCCTAACAAAAATTTAGTCATTATTTATACTCATTAATGGAAATAATTAAGTTGTCCCAAGATTCGAGAAAAGAACAAAAAAGATAAATTTATCTTCATCTTCTATTTTAACATCTATGGATTCAAGTTGACTTATAATCAGATTAAAATAATTTAAATGATCCATAATAGATTCACTATTTTTCATTTTTAAAGAATATAAATGCCTTTTGAGATATAATTTGTTAGAAAAACTTTTAGTTTTATAAATATCACCTATCTTTTTGCACAACTTATATGTGGTGTATTCGGTAGAGATATTCAAAATGGAAGAAATTTGTAAGACAATTAAATGGTTCATTCATGTCATTTTGTCTAACTTTTCCCAATCTTCATCACTAATTACATTTGGTTTACTTTCTTGTGAAACCAACAACCACTAATCTCTCTCTTCAAGGAGATCCTTCATCTTTAATTTCCATATCTCATAGCTCATTCCATACAATTTTTTAATATCCTAATGAGAGGTAAATTTGGGTAGTATAAATTCTTCTTCACAAATCTTCAATATACCACAAAAAATAAAAGCTCTCACTACAACCAAAAAAATCCAACACTTAAGAGAAAGGCATCCCATTCTAAACAAAATGGTTAGCTTTGACACAAAAATTTTAAAAACAAAGTGAAACTCAACTCTAATATTAACTTAGGTATGTGTATTCAAATATCAAAATAAAATTACCAAATCTGATTATATGTATGTGATTTCACATTCACCATAAGAAAAGAAAAAGAAAATCAGCAAAAAAATATGATGACAATTTTATGTGGAGAAACCCTTTCGAGAAAAATATCTGCATAAGAAAAGAGGGCTTGTATATTATTTATCTTCAATGAGATATACACCACACTACACTTCCTTGTTTCTCCTACAACATAGATGCTTTCATACACCTACAACTAACACAAGATACAACTACCATCTCAAGGCTTTAATTTATAGAACTTGTGGGAGGCAAAACAATAATGGTAAACTAAAACAATAGGTGTGAAAACTACTTCAAAAAAATTCACGCCCCTTGGAAAACCAAGTTGTGATAATAAATTAATTAATATGTATAAGGCTTCAACATGGATGCCTAACCCATAGCCTCTTCATCTTCTAGCACTCAAGATGTTTCATTGACTATTTAGCTTTCTAATGGAGAACCAATGGATACATGTTTCCCCGCAAACCTAGACACTCCACTCAAGACCCTTCACATTTCCAATGTGGATGCCTAGGAGGGAGAATTTTTCCTCTAGTGATGTGTAACATCCACCAACATTAAATTTCCTCTTGAAAATATAATTACAATAAATGTGCATATATTAAATGAATTTCTCAAATGCCCCTAGGACACTTTCCAAGAAACATGGAGACATTAAAATGACATAGGTTTTCAAGGCAAATGTCACCTAACCTAACAACCCCTAGACACATAATTCAAAACCTTTTACATGTTAGTTAATGAAAAACTATCATTTACTAGAAGATTCAACATGTGGGAAATGGTTAAATTTAAATTTAAAAATGGAGGAGCAATGATGTCAGTGTGATCTAGTCTAAGGGACATGATTTAAAATATAGTCTTGTCTAAGATGAGGAAATACAATTATCAATAGATTTGGAATATTTGAATTATACGATATGATATAATATAGTGTTGTACTTTATGTTTAGGGTCAACTAGAACACCAAAAGTGACCGATTCGGTGCTAGGACCATACATTAGTTATACCCACATAAAGTGGTTTAAAATAAATAGGGAAAAGTCTAAAAATATACATTTTTATCCATTACACTTGGATGCCCCAAAATATTTGTAATTGATTCTCTAGATAACATATTTTTATTTGTTTATGGATGAAGTATTCAATTACCATTTTGTCATGTAAAAGGAAGAAATGGTTCCTACAATGAATTAGAGTGGCACCAAACAAGTTTCCTTATAGATGTATAGGTATGAATATTCCTTTTATATACTCAAATATTTTAAGAATAATATAAGAGAAAATATGGGTTCTCATAATAAAACTATTCAAGTTATAAAAAACACAATCAATAAAATAGAAAGGATTAAAAATCCAGGCATTGTGCCTAATTTATTCATTCATTATTAAAATTTAAAGGTCCCGTATAAATAATTGGAAAATTAACAATTCTAAATCTTTTACTAATTGGTTGCAACCAACTATCAATAAAAATTCATTTATTTAATTAATCACTCATTATTAAATAAAAATAAAAAGCAAAAACATTTGACATCTTAAAAATATATATTTATTTAAATTATTTCCATTAAGAAATATTTGAATTCATGGATAGATTTGTAACATTTTTGTCCCTATAATGTATAAGACTCTATAATACTATTATTTCATAAATAATTACAAATCCATCTAAAAGATAAGCTCAAAGTGATTGTGTTTATTTTAATATGATGAAATATTTGTATTCGTCGATTAACATTAGTAATAATTTATTCTTTGAATGTGAAATATTATACCTTTACATCACTCAAAGTTGGATTCAGCATAGGAGGACCCAATCTTATTGCATTAATGTAATTTACTGGGCTATGTGCTGAAATTCCTGGAACCAAAATTCCAAATATTCTGGAGATAATAGAAAGTTTGGTTTCTTTGAAGTCATCTCCCTTTGTGTAATGTAGTACTAAGCTCTGTAACACTTCCCATATGGCAGTTCTCCTTATGGGTATGAAGAATTGTAGTGAGAGATCTTTGTTGGGGGCTTCTGCAAGATTCTGTCACAACAATTTTTTTAACAAAACAATATTAAATCAATGGAGATATTCGTAATATAATTTAATGGATATCACTAATCTGAAAAATAATTATGAATATCACAAATGTAAATAGTAATTATTACCTTTTGACAATAAAAGCAGTTGTAGTAAAGGCATACTCCAAAGTGCTTATACATGAATAAGTCGTCATCAAAGGTACTCTTGGAATAAGGTCATTGGAATATACAACTCTAAAGTATCTAGTTGTGGTTTGATTTAGTTTCCTATTCATGAAATCTCCAAATACTTTATCACCAACTCTAGGTTGTCCAAATGTATAAATGGCCAATAGTTTTTCCAACAACTTATCCTCATCATTCACAAATAACATTGCTAAAAACAATATAGCCAAGGCTCCTCCTAGACTGTGACCTGTCACAATGAATTTTGCATTTTTGTGGATTTGTAAAAGGTTTTTTAACTTTTGACATAGCAAAAAATAGGCTAGAGTTTTTTCATTGTCTTTTGTTTCAAGATGTTGTGAGGATTTCCTACCAATTGAACGGTTTTCTAGACCTAAAGCTTCTAGAAATCCTAAATGGACCTTTCCCATTTGGGGATACTCATACCAAGAGAAATCTAAATCTGTTATGTAATCATCTGCCTCAAATACTTGTGTTCCTCTGAAGGCTATCACTATTAGCTTGGCATCGATTTCTTTGTCGCATAGTAGAAATGCTTGTGTAGATTTCTTCTGCAAGTGATCTGTAAGTTACCCATATTGAAACATATTAGTATTTATGAATATGTAACTAGTATAAAGATATTACCTACTTTTAGAAATATATATGTAGAGTGTTAGTGTAACTAATAATGAGTTTATAATAAAGACAAAAAATATTGTCACAAGTTCTCTCCCACATTGATAAAAATGACAATAAAGTTATTCTCAACAAACACTAAGTGAGAAGAATATCTGAAACATGTTTGAGGAAAAAGTACATATTCATTATCTTTTGTTAGAAGTGATACTTAGTTAAAAGGATTAAATTGAGATCCAAACATGAATATCTTCTAATAGTTGTTAATGTCTCAATGTTAAAATATTCTCCTCCACTTTTTTGTTTTTCTAATTTAAATGCACTAAATAAAAATAGAAAGATCAAAAACAATATGTATGTGAAAAAAAAATATTTTGTTTAAGTTTTGATTTTAAAATATTAAATTATTTTATTTCCATTTAAAGATTATTTCATTTAATGATCAAATAGTCATTTTTCCCTCTTTTATATCAAAAAATAATTAATTATTTAAATTTTATTAGCTAAATTTATTTCAATTATTTAATCTAAAAATGTTTGAAAATAGTCTAAAAATTCACCTAATAATATATCTCTATCATCTAGAAAGAACTCTTTAATTTAACTGTTTTTAATTATAACTATAAAACAAAATTTTAAAATGTTAAATTATTTTATATAAATTTTATAATGGATTTAATTATTAAAATTAATTTAGATTTATTTTATATGCTAAATTATCTCAACTTAGATAATATCGATTTATGTTAATTTACCTGATCAATCTATATTGAAATCGTGAATTATATACTAAATTATCTCAACTTCGATAATATCGATTTATATTAATTTAACTGGTCAATCTATATTGAAAACGTGTGAATAACGATTTCATTAGACTAAGGTAGTTTTTTCAGAAAGATTCCATACCGTCCCAAAAATCGAAGAACTCCACAAAATGCATCTGCAAATATTGGACATTTTCGTTCAGTCAAAGAAAATTTTGAATAGATTTCTCTCGTCTGATTTTAAGACAAGTAAAATAAAATTCAGTACCCTACCTTCCAGTGCTGAGTGACTCTTTTCCTGATAACCTGTTTGTTTTCGTAAGCTAAGGTTGAAGCCATGGCTGAGATATCTGCAAAGAAACGATCACCAGGCTCCATGATTAAATCAGCCTTTGCTTCAGAGCTTCTGTTATACAAATCTGTGCGCCGCTCTAAATGGCCAATCACACTTAAAAAGTCCTCTGATCCTCTTTTGGGTATGACGATGCTTCCTGCATAAAACAATCCACCCAACCATTAGTCAACAAGCTATTAAAAATTTCTACAGAAGGGATTCAGCTCTGAGAACGAATCTGTCCACCGAATTTATAACTATCTTACAGTATAACACTGAAATAGAAGAAAACCAAAAAGCAGTAAGATAATCTCAGGGGTTTTGCTCTCTTAAGCCAAGAAAAAGGGGTTACCAAATCCCATCCAAAAAAATTATATTCTTAATGAAGAAAGATGGAAAAAACAGTTTTAGGAAAATTCACCATCAACAATTCACCACTAATAATTCAATCTCAACAATAGTAATTCATTCCTAACAATTCACGGCCAGCAATTCATCATTACGTCATATTTCATTATTGAAACATGTATACGTGGTGAATATACCAAGAGGATGAATTGTTGGTGGTGAATTGTACATGCCATAAATATATCATGACGGTAAATTGTTGACAGTGAATTGTTGGAGATGAATTGCTCATGAGAAATTACTGATGGTGAATTTGCCTGGTACCAAAAAAAACATATAAATTTGCCTGGTGCCAAAAAAACATATAAAATGATCCATAATTAGAAAAAAAATGATTTAAAAATACTCAAAAAATATTTTTTGTGAGAACATATCAAATCATTGAAAAAAATATAGTTACCGTTTAGTAAGTTGAACAGGGTTTTTAACAATCCCCCATTTTGGGAAAACAGGTTCAGAAGAAATTCTATCAAGATACCCAATGCTTTCAAGGGTCCTGCAACATACTTCACAATTTTCATTAATATAAGTGAGATCTTCAGTTTCCAGCTCTCATCCAACTGTGATATGAGTGGGTCTACTAATTTAGTGAGGTGGGATCTTAATCCATGAGGCAATAATACAGTCAGAAGCAGCTTAAACAAATACAGCCTCTCAGGGTAGGCTATCAAATCACTTGCCTCCATATTCACAAGTTTTCTCTTACAGCTCGGAAGAAGAGAAGAGAAATGTGTTGCCAATGTCCACAGGTTCGTGCATTTATATTCAATAATGCGCATGAAAAATGGCATTGTACTCTGACTTAGTCAGAACGTTAATAATATTAACAACGTTTTAAATTGACTTGGTGGTAATCTACTCAACATTTGACTTCTCTGTGTATATTGCCTATTCAGCATTGACGGTGTTTATTAATTAATTGATAGGTAAAATTATATTTAATTAATTGATAGGTAAAATTATATTATTTTATAAATTTTAATTAATAAAAATGAGTAAATGTGTATTAGAATGTCTGATATAAAATAAAATTAACATTGTTTATGTTGATCAAATATTTAGTTGAACAGTTCAAATTTAATTTTATTATCAAAATAGAATAGTGTATTTTAGTTGTATTTTTAATGTGATATTTATGATGTATTTATTATGCACATGTTAATATGATACTTTGACCAATAAAAAAAATAACTATTTGTTATTTTAGTGTGAATATTTAACCATTAAAAGAAATTTTATTTCAGTTCAATGATGTTGATCTCATAATAAGCTAAAATTTACATAGAATCTATTTCAAAATTATTGGATTAAAGTTAAAAAGCATTTACAAAGTACAAAATACAGAAGTACAGACATCCATGTACCGACAAATGAAGAATCCATCTTATAATTGATATCTTCTTGTGATTTTTCATATTTTTTATATGAATGAAGTGTAAAATTGTTACTGCACGTTTTTGTTTTTTAAGATGTAGGTAAGATTTTTGAAAAAGTCTCAATCTATTTTCACAAATTTATAAAAAAAAACAATCAACCAATAAAACAAACATTTAATACAAAATAACATCACAAAGACTACAATAACAACAAATTATTTATTAAATTTTAATATGAATAGAAATTAAGATTATTATTAACTCTTTAATCATTATTTAAATAACGTATAATTGTTAATTTTGAGGCTTTCCAATACGGTACACAGCAAGAATCGTAAGTGATAGTTACGAAGTCATTTAACAGTCAAACAGACCTTGTATGGCACGGCATGGCCATTTCATAGTCAACAGTCAATACTGAATTATGGTAAAGAATTATTTTGTTTTTATGGATCAAAATTTATCTTTGATTGTTGAATTGAATGTGGCTTAAAAATAGTTGTCATATAATCTATGATGAATGATGTGGAATAAATATTGATCACTGAATTAAATGTGGTTTAAGAATAGTTGGATAAGATTCACCATACAATTTTTGACGAACAAATATTGATCATTGCTGACTATGTCCCAAAGGTTAACATCTCGTTTTCAACCATTTTTTTCTAACAAATAGAATTGTTCTACATTGAACCTCATTCTAATTCATAATATTTTGACTATTCATGTTAATGATTAAACAATTCATGATATTTTTCAGAGCAACATTAATTTTATCTTAATGATTAAATAAAGCCACTGAGCAAAGCTAGACATAAGGCAAAAGCAACAAATGGGATGGCATTCCTGAAACAAATTATGGGTTCACACTCAAATGAGGCGAGGAAAATTTACGAGTTGGGATAAGCAAGACTTTTTATGATATATGATTGTTATTCAAATTAGATATTTAGTGGTTAAAATACCTATCTATAGCTTATAGTTCTATTATCATTCAAAGATTAGAGAAAAAAAAAATTAAAAAATAGTTCATATGAAGGTAGTATGATATTTTGTATTTCTCTTTTTGATAAGTGTTATATTTGTAATTGTAAAATTTGTATATATATAATGGAGTGGCCTTCATGACTAAAATATACTAATAAAAAATTATTGTACTTTCAAAATAAAAATAACATAAGAACAAAAAGTAAAGAGAAAATTATCTCTCTCTCTAACTCTGACATTCGTTACATCCATGAATATATTTCATTTATTTCATGTCATGCTAGAACTATTACACTCAAAATATTCATTGCTAAAGTTACCTTGGTTTCGATGCATAGCAGCATGTCCTACTAAATCATTATTCATGGTTTAGCCTTTGGGGCCTAAGGTATTCGATTTAGGGCTTAGGGTCTATGATGGAGGGTTGAACATTGAGGGTTTAGGAATTAAAATTCTCTCTCTCTCTTAGACATCCATTTCATCCATGAATATATTTCATTTATTTCATGTCATCCTAGAACTATTACACTTAGGACATTCATTACTAAAGTTACCTTGGTTTTGGTGTGTAGCAGCATGTCCTTCTACTAACTCATTATTCATGGTTTAGCCTTTCAAGCCTAGGTTATTCGATTTAGGGCTTAAGGATTTATGATGAAGGGTTGAACATTGAGGGTTTAGGGATTAATGTTAGGTTTTTGGGTATTAATGTTTAACGTTGTGTTTAGGGATTAATGTTAGGTTTTAGGGTTTGGTGTTTAGGGCCTACAATTTAGGGATTAAAATTAGTAATGCTAGGTTTTGATGGTTTAGTGTTTATAGTTTAGGGCCTACAATTTAGTGTATTAATGTTTAATTTTATGTTTAGGGTTTGGTGTTTAGGGCCTACAATTTAGGGATTAAAATTATTAATATTAGGTTTTAGGGTTTGGTGTTTACAGTTTAGGGCCTATAGTTTGGGGCATTAAATTTTTATGTTAGGTTTAGGGATTAATATTAATTTTTAGGGTGTTTTGTTTACAATTTAGGGTATTCAATTTAGGGTATCAATGTTTAATGTTGTTTAGGGATTAATGTTAGGTTCTAGGGTTTGATGTTTAGGGCCTATAGTTTAGGGATTAAAATTATTAATGTTAGGTGTTAGGGTTTTGTTTTACAATTTAGGGTATTTAGTCTAGGGCCTATAATTTAGGGCTTGGGCTTTACGATTGATGATGGAGATTTTAGGGTGGAATCTACCTCTCTCTCACTCTCTTATTTTCTCTTTGTCACCTCCCTATCTCTATGCCCTCACTATATCTCTCTCACTCGCTCCCTATGTCTCATTCTCTATCACTCCTTCACTCTCTCCTCCTACCTACTTACCTCCCTCTATCATTCACTCTCTCCCATTATATCTATTTCTATATTTCTTTGTGTGTGTGTTTCTCTCCCTCATTCCCTCCCTTCCTCCCTCCATTCTTCCTCTCCTCTCTCTCTATCTCTTATATTTTTTTCCAATTGACCTTGCCTCTTCATGTTGGAATTATACTCCATGTAAGTGATAGTGTAAGTGCATTATAATGTGCTCACATTTTAGTAATACATAAGGAACAGTAAAAAATACATGGGTTCCCTATGATGTAGGATCCACATGTATTGTTCTCTACATTCAATGCATTATGAATCAAAAATAATTTTTTTCCATGGTTTTGAGGACATCTCTTGATTTAATTTATTGCATAATCCACCAACTTTTTTGTTTAATCAACATAGAAGAAGTAAATTATATGCTTTTAGGCCAAATTTGGTTCTATGAACTAATATTTTCATGTAATATAGAATCATTTTTTCCATATTTTTTACTAATTATATTATATTGATATAGAATTAAACATAAAATAATCTACTAACAAGCTATAATTTTGAAGGTGTGTAAAACCAAAAATGAAGTAAACATAATTTTGTAATTGGTCAAATTCATTCTTGAAGTTTAAGGTACATTTTCTTTTTCATTCTATGTTCTCTTTGTGTTTATATTAAGCCTTTATTATTCTCATCCATATTATTTATAGTGCATCAATTGTTGGTCATATTTGAACATCTTTGGATGAAAAATGTCATTCTTTCCAATACTTTGTTGAGTTTCTTTGTTATGCATCAAGAAAACATACTTGGTCATTATAGAAATTTAGTTACAAAAGGTCATGTTTTGACCCCTCTATAGTGACATGTAGCCCTCTACATTTTCACACTTGTTTGGGCCCTCCCTATTAAATTGAGCTTATATTGCCTTGATTTAGTGTTATGATGTGTTTAACACATTTACATTAAGTCTTGGGCCCTTGTGAACTAAGTGGACCTGGTTTTTCCCTATTTATGGTGTTGTAAAGTGTACCTTTACACTATCACACTAATCTAGGGTTTTATTAATGAATTAGGCTTGTCCATGCTTCAATTGGCCTTATTTTATATCCACAAGCCTTAATTAATGCATCTTTATGAGATTAATCTCAACATTTACCAATATCCAATCATAATTTATGTGTTTTTGGATTATATGGCCCAGATTTAGTGATCTAGGACTCATATGCCACCTTGGGCATAGGGTCCCACCTAAGTTCCAAAGCCTCGATCTAGATTTCACATAAATCTAAGTCTTTCTTGAAAAATGTGTCCCAAAGCTTAGCCTAATGGGACTCATATGCCACAACTAGCATATGAGTCCCGCTTAGCTTAGACCTAAATTAAAGTCAAATTGTTGGTTGTATTTTATTCTCCTAGATCTAATGTCAGCTTGTAGTGTAATTTCAGGAAATTTGGCATAAACAAGTATAAATACAAGATTATTTCACTCATTTTCACCTAATACTTTCATGGGAGCATTCCTTATAGCTAGTTTGAGTTCACAAGAGCATACAAGTGTTTACAAGAACATTCAAGAGTCTTCAAGAGCTAATTATCAAGTGTTTTGGAGCATTATTCAAGTATCAAGCATCATGTCAAAGTCATCATGCATAATGTTTGTTTTTGAACTAACATTTGTGATGTAGGGTTTCATGATTTAGGCAAGCATTCAAGTCAAGATCCATACCATTCAAGCAAGAGTCAAGATCCACATTTATGCTAGTCATTTCATACATGTTTGCAACATCTTATTCAAGGGTTTGGTGAGTTGCAACACTACATAATGGTTCATTCATCATTCCTCCCTTCTATTTCATTTCATTCCAAGGTTCAATGATTACCAAAACAAGGTTTGACCAAGTCAAACCCCGTTCTACTAACAAAAACAACATTTTTCCCTCTCTTTAGTGTGTGATTTGCAAATCTAGGTTGAAGATACATTGAAGAGAAATATCAGAGAAAGTTGTCAAAACTATCAACTTATTTACAAGATCACTAAAAGACATCTACAGAGTAGATTTTAGAAGTTTAGATTTGTGGCAACGGAAAAAGTATCCCTTTTACTTTTTCTTACTTGTTTGGGCCCTCCTTGTTAACTGTGCTTAATGGAGCCTTGATTTAGTCTTGTAATGTGTTTGGCACATTAACATTAGGTCTTTGGCCCTTATGAACTAATGAACATAAATGTTACCTTGCTAAAGTGTTGTGAATTTTTGTAACACACTTTCACACTTTTTTGATGTTTTATCAATTAACTAAACCTAATAAACCTTAATCATTCCTTATTTAAAGTGTTGTAAGTGTTGTAACACACTTTCACACTTTTATAGGGTTTTCATTAATAATTGGGATTCTTTATGCTTCATTTGGCCCTATTTTGCATCCACAAGCCCTATTTAATGCATCTTTTTTAGGACAATCCTGACACAAAAGAACATCAAATCATAATTCAAGTGTTTTCAGCCTATGTGGCCCAAATTTAGTGATTTAAGACTCATTCGCCACCTTAGGTGAATGAGTCCCACCTCATTTTTTGGGTCTGAAACCTGGTTTCACACCTTTCTAAACATTTTTTAAAATGGTCCCATAAATTAAGCCTAAAGGGAATCATTCACCACCTTCGGTGAATGAGTACCGTGTGGCCCAAAATCAAAATTAATTCAAATTTATGAAAATATTATATCCTCCTAGATCTAATGTTGGCTTGTAGTGTTGTAATTTTTAGAATTCTTGCATAATTAATTATAAATACAAGGTTCTTTCACTCATTTTCACCCCAAGCATTCAAGAGATCACCTAGCAAGTTGAATGAGCATCCTAATATCAAGTTTGAGTTCACATGAGCATTCAAGCACTTACAAGAGCATTCAAGAGTCTTCAAGAGTAGATTATCAAGCATTCTAGAGCATTATTCAATCATCAAGCATCATATCAAAGTTTTCATGCATCATTTTTGTTTTTGAGCTAACAATGGTGATGTAGGATTTCATGATTTAAGCTAGCATTTCATTCAAGATCTATCACATTCAAGAAAGATTCAAGGTCTACATCCATTAGAGTCATCTCATACATGTTTACAGAAATTCATTGCTAGAGTTTGGTGATTTACAACATCATATTTTGTTCATTCATCATTTTCATTCCTATTTTAGCTTATTTCAAGGTTTGATTACCAAAATGGTGTTTGACCAAGGCAAACCCCTTTTCACTAACAAAACATTTTTCCCTCCTCTTAGTGTGTGATTTGTAGGTTTAGATTGAAGATGCATTGAAGAGCAAGGTTGGAGAAAGTTGTCAAAGTGCCTAAATTTGTCAAAGTTGTCATCAAGCATTGGAGAACACCTATAAGTTGATTTACAAATATTCATAAATGAAAACCTAAAGAAGCAGATTGAGCAGATTGAGAAGAGAAGATCCAAACCTTGAAGTCTTAGAAAACTCTAACTAGACTAATTTTCAACTTCTAGAGAATGAGTCCCAGTTTAGGTCGAAAATCATATTTTTACAGATTTGGATATTCATTTGCCAGATTCTTGTTCCCACACAGAAACCCAAATCTTGGATTGATTCACCCAACTTGGTGAATGAGTCCCACTCAACACTAAAGTTATAATTTTCAGCATTTCAAAGCTTCAATCAATCATCTTCATATTCCCAAGTGTACATGTTCCATCCTACAGCTTATTATTTTGTTTTATATGCATTTTTAGGTCATCTAATTAAAGTTAGCATCGTGTTAGGTTTAAGCATTTCATCTTGCATTGTATTTGTCTTTCCAAGCTCTAGCTTGGTGGTGAACCCCTCATTAGTTTACAATCAGCCCCTAGGATAGCCCTATTGCAAGATCTATTTCTCCTTTGCATTGAGATATCTAGGGTTATCCTTCAATGAAATCATTGGAAAGTGGGTGTGCTCTATGTCCTAAACCATATGATAGCATCCTCCTACCCCATTTTTTCATTATTTCAAGATCTAGAAATCAGGTTGAGAAGGAAGAGCAGAGATAGAAGAGCATATACAAAATTTGAATTTCTAAAAAGGCTAAACATGACTGATACACCACTTCTGGTGTATGAGTCCTAGTACATTGATTTTTCTAGATTTCAAGAGTTCCAAACTTGTCACTGTCATATTTATGTTTTTTCCTAGAAACACTAATTTGGGACTAAATCACCTAGCCTAGCATATGAGTCCCAATGTGCATTAAATTCAACATTTTCATCATTTCAAATCTTGTTCCAAGCACATTCAAGTTTCCAAGTGCACCTCTATACTTTTCTAGTTTACTATTTTGTTTTGCATTCATTTATAGGTCATTTACTTAAGTCTTGCACATTATTAATTTTCATCATTAGTTTTTACATGTTACTTGTCTTTCCAATCCCTAGCTTGGTGGTGAACCTCCTTTTAGTCTTTATTCATACCCTAGGACACCCTATTGCATATCTCTTTCTTTCATTCTATCATTGGATTGAGATCACTAAGGTTCCCTTGAGTGAAACTTGAGTGAAATAGGTCCTTAGCCCTTGTGTTCCATCTCCTAAAAGGTGGAGCACCCTATTTCTATAGTTTCATTTTGGTGAACCTATATTTAGAACACCTTATTTCTAATTTGGAGTGTATCATAATCCTAGATCTAGTTTCCATTAACTTTGCATTAGGTCTTGCATTAGTTAATTTGCATCTAGGGTTTCTAAATCTTGCATTAGTAAAAGTGCATATAGGTTGCATTTTTGTATCTTGCATCATTGAATTTCATCTAAAATCTTCATTTTCACTTATTCTAGACATTATCCAAAAAAAAAAACATAACATTCACATAGAATTTTTTGAAAACGGTGCAAAAACCCTAATCTAGGACTCATACACCCCTCTAGGTGATTTAGTCCTAGTACATGTGGTTTTTCCTAATTTCTAGGTATTCTAATATGGTGACTATTATTCAGCATTCAAATCCTTTAAAAAACCCTAATTGGGACTTATATGCTCCTCTAGGAAATTTAGTCTCATTTTAGATTTTAAATTGCATTTTTCAACATCAAAAACTTTTTTTATGTGTTTTTGTTTGCTATTGTTGGTTATCTATTTTATTTTGCATAATTTTTGTTACATTCATTTCATTGCATCTTGCTTAATTTCATTTGAATCATAATTAGAAAAAAAGCATTTATCTTATGTTCAATACATCTTACATTTCATTAATTACCCCTTGCATGAGCTTTACAACTTGGTTTCCTATTGCTAATACTATAGTGAGAAAAATTACAAGACTCATGTCATGCAACGATAGCACAATCATCATGGACCTTGGATTATCTAACTCTTTCACTACTACTGTTGACACTAGTTCACTAGGTATGGACCATACCCTTCACAACTCTTTGCCTTCAACTAGTGTGACAAGTTTTGAGACAATGGTTGCTAATATTCAACAAGAAAACAAAATTCAAATCCATGAAGACTTAACAAACCCACAAAATCAAGTAAGTACTAAAAAAATTTCAACCATTGCTATCCCTACCATAGATAGCATACACTGCATGATTGAAACTAAAGAAGGAGTTGAACTTGTGCATAACCTAGCTCAAATTTTTGGAAAACTTACTCAACCTTCGAACAATGTCCAAAGTCAAGGAGGAACCCAAAAGCCTCCTCTCACAACCATTGCCTCTATTCCTACCTATACCAACCCTCAAGTTACAACAACAATGCAACCTACTAGCAATGTCATTCCTACCTTGGGTATTTCAGCTAGTATTCCTAGTACCCTTTGTGGTATTGCATGTTATAATTCCTACCACTTTACCTTTGATAAGCATTCCACTCACTTGTCCTTCGAACACATATACACCTCTACCATATTCACCTCCATCTCAAAATGCAAACAATGATTTCATCACAAATTAACTTTCACAAATTGTTTCATCCCTCCAAAATCAAGTTTCCACCATAAACCAAAATCAAAATGGCCAACCTACATACTATGAAAAGCAATTCCTTATCCTTGGAGATATTGAGAACGTTGATGCACAAGGTCTAGAGATTCCTAGATTCGAGAAATATGGGGGGAAAAGGTGACCCTTCTAACCATGTTTCCACTTCTACCACATTATGTAGTGATTTTGTCCTTGAGGATAAGCAATTGGCTAAGCTTTTCCCTAGGTCCTTCAAAGATGCTGCCTTAGAATGGTTTTCCTTGTTACTGAATAACTCAATTTGTTCATTTAATGAATTTATTGAGGCCTTTATAAACCATTTCCAAGTGCATATGACTCCTAAGATGGCCTTATCTTATTTCATGAGATGTAAGCAAAAAAATGATGAAAAAGTTATTGACTTCATTTCACATTATCAATCAGTTTATTCCCAAATCGACATAAAGATTCCTCATCCTCACCGTCAATGGATGTTAATTGAGATTTCTTGCAAACTAAGATACAAGATAGGCTTACCATGATGAAGTTTCCTTCCTTCTTACACTTGTGTACGACTCTTCATGATTATCAAAACAAGGTTAGTATTCATGATACAAACTCCACCTCTAGCTGACCTAAGAAGTCTGAATCCACAAACCAAAACAATTACAAACCTTTTAGAAAATAGAATAAAGGTTTCCTTCAACTTAATTCTCCTCAAAAAAAAATCAACATGTCGATGCCCTAGTGGTTGAGCTATAAGGAAAACAACTCCTTTCACATTTGGGGATTCAGCTAGGAAATTCACTCCCTTACCCGATACCCTCCATAACACAATGTCATAACTTTTAGAATAGAAAATGATCACATTTCCTCTCATTAACGATCACTGACAAAATGGACACAACAAGGAATATTACAAGCATCTTAAACATATTGTGCAAGACCTCATTGATTTCGATTGACTATCAATTGGATGCGTTAATGATCAAGGAAATAAGTTTGTTGCCCCTCCCAACCAAAACTTGCAAATCTTTACCAACCCTATGCCAAATCATAATATTTCATTTGTCAAAGCTAGTGAACCTACAAAGAATGATGTGATGAATGTTGACACAAATAATGACATGGATACTATTGAACAAGGTTCTATGGATATTATTGAACAAGTTCCTATGGATACTATTGAAAAAAGGTTTGAGTGTGTCAAGATTGAAACTCAACCTCATAAGGGCTAAACTAAAAATCCTTTAGACATTGCTTTCTCATCTAAAAATATAATTAGAAATGCACTGAATGGTCCTCTTTACATAGTTGTACGAATCAATGAAATTCCCACCAATGGGATATTAAATTATCCTATATGTGGAGAGAATGTGATCATTGAAGAATTTTTACTTGTGCATGAACTCTATCAAGAAACATATGATAAACTGAAATCATGGATAAAACACATAATGGTTTTTCTTTCCCTATGATGGGATCGATCACCCTTCCTTTACAAATAGGACTAAAAAAGCTAGATGTCTCATTCTAAATCATCTCAACGTCAGACCAATTTTGTGTGAAGCTTGGCTATCCATGGCTAGATGTTCCATGGAAGTTCTCCCATTAGTTGTACATAAATTCTTAAAGTTTCCCTTTAATAATAAAATTTTCACTATACACCATAGTGCCTTTAATTTTTTGTCTTCCTAAGGGAACTTTTCATTATATTTATTTTGGCTCGAGCCTATGGAACTTATTAAACCTCGTGAGGGATTCTTTTTCAAATTCTATATCAAAATTTAAAGGTGAAATGCATACAAAAAATATCCCTTACAAACATGCCTTAGCCTCCTATCCTTGATGAATCCATGATTGAACTAAAAGACATTACAAACAACCAAGACCAACCTAAGATAGATTCCTTGTCTATCTCCTATAAGAGACCAAGAGACAACAAAAACAATCTTGTCATGCCTTATAAGCTAAAGAGAAAGTGGTTGAACATCCTCCTATGTGTCCTTCCATTCCTCCCATTAGGGAAAAAAGAATCATATAGTTGAAAAACCTGCTCATACACAAACACAACTTGAAAATCATACTAAAAGAGACAAAAATGCTAGAGAGGGTAGGCGTAGATGTCGTGCTATTGCTCAAAGGTTAAATGAAGAAAACAACAAATAAAATCAAAATCAAAACTTAACTGAAGCCACACACGATGAGTCACCCTCTTCACAACAACAAAAATATCCTATACCACAAACACAATAGGAGCTAAATCCTCATTTGGGCATTATCATTCAACCTCCCAATGTGATTAACTTGGATGATGACGATAAGGTTGCTAAAATTGACAAAGAAGTGCATAATGAAATGAATGCATTTTTTTCCTTTTCCATGAGGTTAAACAATAATTCTACTAGGGTGTTGAACTTGGTAATGACCCTAGTTTGGCACTTGTTATTGTCCCTTTGGCTATTTTTTCACCTTTTTTCATATGATGAACACAATTTGGATGTGGACGACTTGCTAATAGGTTGACTCATATGTACCTTACTAGTATTTTGCTTTGTTTTCTTTTAAATGTTTCCTTTGTGTGATTGCATGTTTGTAATGTGATCCCTTGTACCATTTTGTTTGATGTGTCTCTCTCTTTGTGACATTCCTCTATTTGTACCTACATTCTTCTTTATGTCGTAAAAATTTGTCTTTTCATTTTTCTTGTGTTTTTCCTTTTGGGGATGATGCAAGGCATTGAGACATTTAGGTCTCTTCTATGTTGACCCAAAATCTTTGCATTTTATATTTTCTTTGTCTTGTGTTTTCCTTTCAAGGATGACACAAGGCATCAAGACATTCACATCTCTTCCATGTTGACCTAGAATCTTTTCTTTGTTTCCACTCTCTTTGTGTCATTCTTCCTGTTCCATGAGTATTTGGGGAATGATGACAGTTTCAAAATCTCTAAAAATATTGTATCAAATACATACTAACCCTAAATCCATCGATCCCTCATGTGTTTGGAGTTTCATTTTGGGGGAAACCCCTTCCTTCTCTCATGATGTAGCTTTATTTGGAAACATATGATTTTGTAAATGGTTTTCTAAATAAGCTCTCATGTCCTCTTTATTGTTAGCATTTATCATTCTCTACTTTAAAGTAATTGTTCACAACATGGTGTTTGGAAATTTCTTTAAAGTGGGGGCATACATTGGAATTATTCTTTTTTGACTCATGTTTCATTGTGTAGTATTCTTACTTCATGTGTGATGCTTCTTTCACTTTGTGGTGTTTTGGGTGTGTTGTTCCTCAAGATCATGATCTCTCTTAGCATACTATATTCTTCTTAGTGGCTTAATGTGACACACTACATCCCCTAAATTATGAATCTTCTATCCTTCGATTGGTCCTCTCTTGGAGACATTAGGAACAATGATCCCTAAGTTAAGACATTACATGAACTAAGAAAAACTCCTTTGGACATCCCTTACACTCTTTTTACATTTTTGGTTATGGACACCTTGCATAACACACTTTTTTTTCCTGCGGTGCCATCTTGTTTGTTCATGAGTGTCAATCATACAAAGCTTTTCTTGCCTCATGAAGCTTGAAGTTCATTGTTCTACGGCATCTTATCAAAGTTATTAGGAGGTATAGCTTTGTTCTAGTTGTATGTATGGGATTCAAACTTAGAGTGACTTTCCCATAGCCACTTGCTTGTGATTGCATACAGTCCCATTCGTATGTGTCTCACCCCTTTTGGATACTCACCTAGTGGACAACCTAAAGTTATTTTTCCTCAACATGAGTGTGCAATTTTGGAAATAGAGCTTAGATCTAATCCACAACATGCGAGGAAAATGTTTGAAGCTTGATCCATCCCTTTTTCTTTTTTTTTTCTTTTTTTCTTTGGCACTATATGCTTGTTCCTTTTTATTTCTTCTTATATCATTTACATGTGTTTTTTTTTGTTCTTATGTTGGTTTGTCATAGGATCTTGATCTTGGGGACTTGATCACCCCTCTTGATTGTTGTCATCCTATCTTACTAGCATTGGTACATTTGAACCCCTCTTGATGTGATTTTGTCTACTTTAGTGTGAGTTTGAAGCAAGTTCCTCCTTACTAAAGTGGGGACTAAATGTAGCAAAGAAAAATGTATCCCTCTACATTTTCGCACTTGTTTGGTCCCTCCCTGTTAAATTGAGCTTAATGTTGCCTTGATTTAGTGTTGTAATGTGTTTAACATATTCACATTAAGTCTTGGACATTGTAAACTAACTAGGCCTAGTTGTGCCTTATTTAGGGTGTTGTAAAGTGTAAATTTACACTTTGACACTAATCTAGGAATTTATTAATGAATTGGGCTTCTTTATGTTTTAATTGGCCTTATTTTTCATCCACAAGCCTTAATTAATGCATCTCTCTTTAAGATTAATCCTAACATTTACCAATATCCAATCATAATTCATGTGCTTTTGGATTGTATGACCCAACTTTAGTGATTTGGGACTCATACGCCACCTTTGGCATATGGGACCCACCTAAGTTTCAGGGCCTTGATTTGGATTTCACAAAAATATAATCCTTTATTGAAAAATGTGTCCCAAAGCTTAGCCTAATGGGACTAATATGCCACAATTGGAATATGAGTCCCCCTTAACTTAGACCTAAATTAAATTAAAATTCTTGGCAGGATTTTATTCTCCTAGATCTGATGTTAGCTTGTAATGTTGTAATTTTGGGAAATTTGCATAAACAAGTATAAATAAAAGGTTCTTTCACTCATTGTCACCTAAGACTTTAATGAGAGAATTCCTTATAGAAAAATTGAGTTCACAATACAATACAAGTGTTTACAAGAGAATTCAAGAGTCTTCAAGAGTTGATTATCAAGTGTTTTGGAGCATTATTCAAGTATCCAGCATCATGTCAAAGTCATCATGCATCATGTTTGTTTTTAAGAAAAGATTTGTGATGTAGGGTTTCATGATTCAAGCAAGAATTCAAGTCAAGATCCATACCATTAAAGCAATACTCAAGATCGACATTCATGTTATCCATTTCATGCATGTTTGCAACATCTTATTCGAGGGTTTGGTGAGTTGCAACACTACATATTTGTTCATTCATCATTCGTCCTTTCTATTTCATTTCATTCCAAGGTTCGATTACCAAAATGAGTTTTGACTAAGGAAAACCCCTTTCTAATAACAGAAACAACATTTTCCACTCTCTTTAGTGTGTGATTTGCAAATCTAGGTTGAAGATATATTGAAGAGCAAGATTGGAGAAAGTTTCCAAAGTTGTGAAGTTGTCAAATTTGTCACCTTATTTACAAGATCACTAAAAGACATCTACAGAGTATAATTTAGTAGTTCAAATCCAAAAATTAGGTTGAGAAGGAAGAGCGGAGATAGAATAGCATATTTAGACTTTGACTTTTCAAAAATGTTGAGCAGGACTAATATGCCACTTTTGGAAAACATCTCCTCCATCATATTGTTTTTAATTATAAAACCACTCTTTGCGAGGAGTCATATGGTAGGAGAAATCTGAATCAATAAGCCAAGCATCAACATTAATATCATTGTTTGAAATAAACAAAGCATCATAATCATCATCAAAGGAATTTTCCATGTAGGAATCAAATTTATTTTTCTTATTCTTACATTCCTTCTTCACATGCCCTCTTTTACTGTAATTCCAACACTTTACTATGCTCTTTCCAAGGGTTTTGAAATATCCATTAGACTTATCCCTCTTATTATACCCTTTAGGCCCTTTTCTTTGGACCTACATTATACATGCAAGGCATCTTGGGAGCCAAAATTCATGGAATTTCTCCTTGTATCCTCTAAAAGAAGTATAGAGATTAGGGTGTCAATCTTAGGTTATTCATTACAAATACTTATGGAAATAATTAAATTTTCCCAAGATTTAGGAAGAGAACAAAGAAGCAATATATATTGATCTCCATCTTCTATTTTAACATCTATGGATGCAAGTTGATGTATAATCATATTGAAATAATTTAAATGATCTGCAATAAATTCACTATTTTTTTATTTTTAAAGAATATAAATTTCTTTTGAGATATAATTTTTTAGAAAAACTTTTATTTTGATAAATATCACCTATCCTTTTCCACAACTTATATGTGGTGCCTTTCGTAGTGATATTCAAAAAGGAAGAAATTTGTAAGACATAATCAAATGGTTCTCAATGCCTTCTTTTCTAAATTTTCCCAATCTTCATCACTCATTGCATCTAGTTTATTTTCTTGTGAAACCAACAACCACCAATCTCTCTCTTCAATTAAATCCTTCATCTTTAATTTCCACATCTCATAGCCCGATCCATAAAAAAATTTAAGATCTTGATGAGAGGTAGAATTTGGATGGTATAAAATCCTCTTTATAAATCTTTAATATACCAAAAAAATAAAAGCTCCCACTACAATGAAAAAAAATCCAACACTTAAGAGAAAGGCATCCCATTCTAAACAAAATGGTTAGCTTTGACACCAAATATTGAAAACAAGGTGTAACTGAGCTATAAGATTAATTTATGTATGTGTATTCAAATCTCAAAGTAAAATTACTAAATCTGATTATATGTATGTGATTACACATTCACCATAATAAAAAAAGCAACAAACAAATATGACAAAAGATTTATGTGGAGAAACCCTTTTGGGAAAAGAAATCCACACAAGAAAAGAGGGCTAGTATATTATTTATCTTCACAAGAGATATACACCAGACTACACTTCTTTTATAATATCCTGCAACCTAGATGCTTTCATATACCTACAAATAACACAAGATACAACTACCATCTCAAGGATCTAATTTATAGAACTTCTGAGAGGTAAAACCACAATGGTAAATTCAAACAGGAGGTGCACCACTTGAAAAAATTCATGCCCCTTACTTGGAAAACCAATATTCATGATAATTAATTAATTAATGCATACAAAGGTTAAACATGGGTGCCTAACCCATAGCCTCTCCATCTTCTAGCATTCAAGATGCTTTGGTCACTATTCAACTTCCAAATAGAGAACCATTGGACACATGTTTCCCTCCAAACTTGGGTGCCCTACTCAAGACCCTTCACATTTGCAATGTGGATGCCTAGGAGGGAGAATTTGTCCTCTAGTGATGTCTAACTTCCACCAACATTAAATTTCCTCTTAAAAATATAATTACAATCATGCTAATGTTGGGGATGACCACCAAACCCAAGAGCACCAACTACAAATAACACCTTCAAAAATATGAGAGAAGCTCGAGGATCTTTCACTAGAAGAATGGAAAATGCATTGAGATTTTATATATTACAAATTGTACAATGCATAAAAATATCTCGCATGTGGAGAAAAGGAGAAAAACCATATGGGAAAAGAACCCTCTCCAAAAGAGAGAAAAGAAAAAGAGAAAAGATGCATGGACCATGGAGAACTCAATCACACCCTCAAAGTACTACATACATCATATATATACAATCAATGATTCCCCCGTAAGAGGGAAAATAGGAGATATCATATCCCCCATAATGAAGAAGCTCCAATATTTATGAAGTGTGCCTAAAAACAAAAGATGATCCAATTCCTGTAAGAAACACCTCTTCCCTTAGGAAGAAAAAATTCCATCAGGCGATGAGGAAGCCACTCCATATCCAACTGAAAAAAGGAAGGAAATATCCAAACAGAATAATCCATCACATAATCATGATCAAAATCAACAAAGAAATGTGATGAATCACACGAAGGTGAAGGCTCAACAATTTTAACCTCCAAAGAAAATCTAGATGAATCAACTGTCATGCTGAAACTATCATCAAAGAGGAGAGAAATCCCCTCAAGTGTATATCCCAAATCTACAAGATGAGACTCCACAAACAAATTTGTGATTCCTTCCAAATACTCATCCAATAAAACAAGATATGAGGGATCAGAGATATCCCATTGTGTTGGAGACCAAACCTCTAAAGCAATAGGAACTATATCAACATGAGTTTGAAGTACTCCAAAATCTAGATGACCAATCTCTCTTGAATTGTTTTCAACACTCACAAGAGAAGTGTGAGATGCATAGTCATCATCATCAACAATGTGAGAGAAGGTATACAAACAAGACTCGTGATCTACATTACCAACTCCAATATAATTTTCTAGTAGATCAGCCTCTCTAATATACACAAAATCAGTGGTAAACTCCACAGTCTTGGGAACCTCTCCATGTGTTATCTAATAGATGGACAACATATTTGTATGTAACTTTGGAATGCACAGTACATCCCTAAAACTCCCATCACCTATCTCAACATTTCCTACCCCTGCAACATCCAAAAGGTTACTGTAGACCTCCCAACAAAATCTTGGAAGTGTTAGAAGGATGAAGACCCATGAAAGGATGGGATGAAAAACTCATGTGGTGAGATGCACCTAAGTCCATAAACTATCTATCCTGACGATAATCAGCTATAGAGGTCACCAGTGCATGTCCTTTTCCCATGTAGTGTTTATTTCCTTTTTCACTTGCAATCCCTACATTCCCAGACTGTGTAGGGTTGGATGGTGATGGAGATGAAGATGCAGAGGTTGTAGAAGGAGGAGTTACAGATGAGGGCAATGGGATATTTTTTTCTGAAGAAGGTGTGAGAGCTCATCAATCTTCTTCATATAATAATGATGTTTTTCATGTCCTTTCATTTTTCAATATACACAACTGAGTTTTTCCTTCTTGGGATTTTCCTCTTTTGAAGAGGTGAAAGTCTCATTTGACCCTATCTTAGGTTTGGGCTTCTTCTTCCCTTTACTGTTAGATTCTTAGGAAACCAATGCATGATTTGTAGGAACCCTCTCCAGCTGGACAAGTTTTTCTTGTTCTCTTGTCAACAGGTCATAGAAGGTTTCGAAAGAAGGAATTTGGAATGTACTACCCAAAGCATCCATTGTGGAATAAAAGGTATAAGAAAACACAACAAATGGGCCTCTCAACTTGGAAAGAATCAAGAAAATAGACTCCTTATCAATTTTTCTCTTCCCACATCCCCTTAGTTGTGACCTTACTGATTTGAATTTCACTAGAAAGTCATCAATAGTAGGAAATGCTTTAGGGGTAAGAGAGCTTAATTCAGCCTCCAGTTGTAATGCACAGATCTCACTGACCTAAGAAAATAGGTTTTCTAACTTATCCCATATTTCTTTGGGTGTACTCAACTCATCAACACGAAAAATGAGACTATCATAAACATTTAATTTCATCAAACCCATAGCTTGATCACACTTATTTTAATGGGAAAATATTTCATATTCCTTGGTGAGAGAGGGTTGGGTAGCACTCAGTGTGGACCACAGACCTTGAGATTGAATAAATCTACACATTTTCATTTTCTATGTGTGGTAATTATGGGGAGTTAACAATTCAATGGTTCTAAGAGTATCCATGACAAAGATTGCACTAAAAGGAAAAATTATTTACCAAACTGAAAAAACCTCCAATAAATAATTTTCACCACTTTTACCAAGCAAAAAGGTTGATTTTTTGAACTTGAAAAACAATTGGAGAAAAATAATGGCACCTTTTTTAATTGATCCATGTGGAAGACACTTCAACATGGCTAATTCACCAACTCTACAAGTCATAGAACATCCTAATAGAACCTGCAAAATTCTATTGTTCCATCTCAAAGCCTTGTCACATTTTGGCTGATACCTGTGAGGTTGGGAGTTTATTTTCTCCTAACTATTAGGGGATTCTATTTCACTGTTGACTTCCTATTGCCCATTGTCATTCATTTTAAAACATATTAAATGTCAATTACTGTCATCAAGTAACTGGTCCCCCATGCCTAGTTCTGAGTGTCGTAAAGAACCTTTTTGGCCTTTACATCCTTTGCATTTTATGACTTAGGAATATTTGATCCCTTTTTTATCATATCATCCAAGAGGATCCCCTTTTTGTTGGACCAACATACAAGCACGTACTTAAAAAAATTTCACTTAAGTCTCATCAGCCTTTTACCCTTATCACTCATCGATGATTACTTTAGAAATGTATGTTCCAAATTGGTGATAAGCGATGAGAAGTATTTCTTTTTTTTTCTCATCATGAATAGCTATTGGATCTCTTAATTTCAATGCACAATGAGTGATGTTCTTTTTATTGCTGAGGGATCACTTATCACTAATGGATTTCGAGCCTTAAGTTCTATATTAGCAATAAGTGATGCCCTCTAGCCCTATGTTCTTATTTTCATCACTCATCGCAAATATGTTGTGAAATGATAAATTTCAATTAGCAATGAGCGATAGGATGGGTTTCCCTTGCATTTTGTATCGCGGATCTATTTTAAGTGCTAAGTTGTATATTAGTGATACACGACACATAATGTCACTATGAAGGTCTATCATCACTAATTGCTTGCAAACTATTTGAGGAAAATTAGCAATGAGTGATGGCCTAATGTTTTTTTACTTTATCACTCATCATGGATTCATTCCAAAGCTTATGTCTCAAAATAGCGATGAGCGATGAGATTCTTTGAAATTTTTCTTTCACAAATATGAATAAATCTTATTTGTGATCTTTTGTAAGTATTGATTTTCATGCAAGTGTACATGTCCTAATATAATATTTTCACTATATTTCTCATCGCTAATAGGATTCAAGGTGTGAAGTTTCAATTAGTGATGTGCAATGGGAAATGAGCATGATCAAAGGACAGGCCATAGATCCAAGGGTTGAGATTTCATCACATGAATGCTTGCATCGTTGATAGCGCTAGTCAAGGATGAGGTATATCAGTGATAAGTGACAACCATTTCATGAAGAGGTGACATGGAAGAATCCTGAGGACATCGTATAAATCAAGAAAGAAAGTAGTGAGGTGAATTGGTAATCATTGATCTAGTTTTAAAATAGAGTGATCAATGATCAGGGTTTAAACATGAATGCTAATTGCTAGTTCACTTGTGTGAACTTACTATCAAGTGTTAATAGCGGCATTCCTGTCAAACATGAGTGAGCCAGAGCCCAGTGAATCTATCATTAGGCCAGAGAGGAAACTAGAACAAAAGAGGGTTAAACGACTTAAAACTTAGGATGTTTCAACTAAGGTTAAGTTGAAACCATCTGTAGTATCCAACCCTTCACCAAGTACTCCTGCAATGTCTACTAGGTCCAGAAGTGCAAAGAAAGAAATAAAAAAAATTATGCAAGAGGCCTCTGGAGACATAAAGGAAGGAGGGTCACGAATTGGCAAAAGACCTACAAGCCAAGTTGTCATGACCACTAGGTTAATTGATAGTGTTGGTGAAATTGGTGAGAAACCCCAGCCTCAAAGTGGGTGGCAGCTTTTCAAGTATGTGTTTAATAGGTGGCATTCTAGTAAGCCTACATGTTATTTATGGGGATTGAACCTTGGGAAGTTGGTGGTCTCAAATGTGTTTGTAGAGGTGGACTTGATTATGGAACTAGCTAGGCACTATAATCCCATTGAAAAAACAATCAGGAGTGAATATGGTGATGTAGTCTTAGAAGTGACAAAGGACAAGATGGTGGAAATATTTGGGTTAAATCCCAATTATACTGCAAGGTTTAGGTGTGTTGAGCCATATGTTGAATATGAGAAAAATGAATTTGCATACAAAGAGAGATTGCTTGTTCGGCATAGAAATAGCAAGGAGAAATTCACCACCAAGGATGTTGAGCCTTTTAAGTATGAAAAGTTTGTGAATTATTTCAAGAATACTTATTATTGCTTGAATCAATTGTTGGCTCAATATTTTGAGGTAAGGATAGCCCCTAATTTGTTGGTGATGATGGCAAATGGGTATGTGCAAGATCATGATGGTCCAAAAAGTGGCAATATGATGGATATGTGGTTGACGATTTTTTTTACCCAAAATTGATGAAACGAAAAGGGTTTTTAAAGGAGATTCTCAAATTTCCATTGATATAAATTATGCTTTAATTTGAATTTAATAAGTAATTATTATTCATTTTCTATTCAAATTATGACTAAAGTCTTGATTGATAGGTTGATTGAAAAACATCCATAGCTTTCAAACAGTATCACATTTTTTGAATCCAAAACATGTGTCACATTATATGCTTCACATACTATAGGATTAAAAAAAGAAAAATTGAATTTCATGAATTTTTGACCAAGTTAAGGTGGTTAGACATATGATTTTTAATATTTTTTAAAAAGTTGTAATAAAAATATCATAATTAATTATTTACTTGGAAAAAATTACAAAAAAATATGCATCACATCGAGGCATGAGTCCTCTACTTATATCTAAAATATTATAAAAAATATATCATTTTATTGTGGTTAGGGTGGTAAGACAAGACACCTACTTCTTATTTTTTCCCTAAATTTAAGTACCATTGCATTGAAATTTCAAATTTTCACCAAATAGATTTTTTTTCTCAAAACAAACCTGGTAGTTTAGAAACTACATTTAATTTTCTATAGATTATATTCTTACATATTTTTGAAATAATATAGATAACTTATTCAAATTTTTATGTCAAGGTGCCTAACTCTATTTTTTTGAATTTTTTTCCACTTAAGGACATGTTTTTTCCATGATGATCTTTCACATACCCAGATATATAGGGTCATAATCAGAACACTAGTTTTGATTATATGCCAACTATGTTTCTAATCGGATGCATGATGATTTCCTCAATTTGAAAAAGGAAGTGCTCCCTTTACATTTCCTGCATTATTCTCCATTAATGCATATGCTCTTATGGGAGGGCGATTATGAATGGAAAAGGAAGTTAGATTTGATACTTAGGGATGGTGAAAATAATGTTTTACCAGTACAAATGTGGACATACATTTGGGATCAAGACTATTTCAATTCCAATTATATCTTGTTTGCTAATGTTATAAGATATGGTATCTTAGAAGCATTGGGTGTATCACCTATTTGCAGGTTTTCTCCTAAAATCATAAATATCATGCATCCAAAAGATACACCAGGATCTTGAGCAACACATAATTGGGTAGACTAGTTTCTTCATTCAGAATATACTTTGATCAGAGCCTATGGAGCTAAAGTGGCCCCACATTGTTTGCCCCTGTATGTCTCAGATAGATTGGCCTTTATGGAACTCATGTGGAAGATTGTTTTCATGGATTATGAGATGTTAAAGTTGCCCAAGAAAGGTAATGTGGTGCATCCCCAGTGCACTTTTTCTTACTTCAAAGTTACTGCCCTTGAGGTGTATGAAAAGTTTGGGATCATGGTAAATAGCCTTAGAATGCATGTTAATGAGATTAGGATTTTTTATCTAGAAGGATTTGTGGGAGGAAGGAGAAGAGATAAAAACTCAAAAGTGATATGCCATGAGGTTTTATACAAAGATGATGTGTTAAGGAATTTGACAAGTGATGAGCTTGTCATGACTAGAAAGAAGGAATGGGCAGCTATAATGAGCATTGAAGAAAATATCATAAAGAGGAATTCCTTTTATGTGATTCCATATAATGTAATTGCAAACCTTCTTGAAAGAGCTTTCACTATGCTAAGGGATTATCAGAGTGGTGATTTTAAGGTTAGGGTGAAGAAAGTTGTTGATAAAGCACAGGTTCTCCTAGAACAACAACAACAAGCTATGAATATCCTAGAGCAACCTGCAAATGTTCAAGAATTTAGGGAAGAAAAAATGGAAGAATATGTGCTAGGGAATGAGGAGGTGGAGTATAAATTCCCTCCTCCTCATTGAGGAAACTCATAGTTCAGATGTTCCCCCTGACTGGATTGTCAAATGGAAATATGATAAAGAAAGTGATGAATTCCTTGTTGATGATAAATTTGTGCAATCCGAGGATTTTTAGGAATTTATGATTCAATAGTGGGGTAAAGAGATAAAAGAGAGACTTGAATTAGCCTGTGCTAATGTCGAACCTTCTCATCAAGAGGAAGCTAAGAAAGTAGAGGAGGAAAATATCAAGGCTGAAATTGTAGCTACTACTCCCATCGAGGCTAGGAAATTTGTCAAGGATAGTGGAATCGTGTTATTACCAAGATGTACTATTGCTACTGCTAGCATATGATGCAATAAGAAGAGACCCTCAGGCTTTAATATCTGAGGAGTAGTTTGAGGATAAGGTGTTTGGTTTTGGATATAGTCCAAAGTTTCATACTCTTTCAATTTGGTATATGGCACCTAATACTGGTAAACATGATGTTGCTAGGACTATTGAAGAGGTTATTGGTTCCTTAGTGGTCAAAAGAGCTACAAAATAACTCTTGTCCAAACAACTAAGTTAACTACTCATGCTGTAAAGCTTAGTGTGGATACTGCACATATTTCTCAAAAGAAGTATGATTCTTTAGTAAAGGAGTACAATAAGGCCTTGGATAAGATAAATAAGATGAGGGCCACTATTTAGGCTACTCAATCAAAAAGGAAAATAACCCTGCCATCCTCTTCTTCCTCAGATTTGTATACATAGGATAGGGATACCTTGGCCTTGAGAATTAATTATTTGAATGGTAAATTGACTACTGAGAAAGAAAATGTCAAGAAGGCCAAACTTGAAACTATCAAGGTAGGAAATGAAATTTTTGAGGATGTATTGAAGCATAGGGTGACTAAGTTGGTCAACAAGGCAAATGATGTTTAGGTCACCTATAAGAATATTCATGAAGAAAATACAAATTATTTGTAGATACAAGAGGCTTTCAAAAATGAATGGAATAATTAGATTACTAGGTTGAGTGCCTTAAAAGAAATGATACCCAAAATGAAGGAGGATTTTGAGGCACCTACTAATATTCCTGAGGTCTTGCAAATCATTGACTCAATTAATGAGATAACTACCTTCCATGGAAAGCTAGGTGTGTAGCTTCAAAGTAAGCTGAAAATTATATTTAAAGAAATGGAGGAACATGGTATGCCTCAGATATTAAGTCTAAAAGGTGAGTTGCGGCCATTTTGACATCTAGAAGAAATATTTGGGATGGATGCTTACAACAGCTATGATGGCATTAATTGTCACTAACTACATCATGCTAAATCCAAATATTGATACAATGGTGGAGATTGAAACAAAAATGGACATCTTTGTTAAAGAAGTCAGGGTCTTAATTGATGCTAGATACTCTTAGTACACTACCAAAGTGCAAGGTTTATTTAATGTAAAGTGGCCTACTAAAGAAGAGTATAACACTTGGTTGGAGAAATACACAAAATGAATCTATGTAGGGATTAATAATCAATAGGGTAAACAATGTATAGGAGGAGGATAATGCATAGCCTGAATATAATACAGATTAGGATTTTGATAAAACATTATAAAATATTGTTATCTCCTCACTTTGAAATGGGTAGCACATGGTACTAATATGGATAAATTAATTTTGAATTTTTATCTGCTTTCCTTGTCTTGGTTCGTAAGTTTTGTTGTCTAGTTCTCCCACAGTTGCCATTTTTTGAGCACGTGGGGAATATTTTGAAGTTGTTGTAACAAACAAATGATCCCTTTTTGAGGTGGGACCTATTTTCTACAACGAGTTGAGGTCAATTTTTCCTCGTGTTTATTTGCACCACCTAAAAACTCAAGTGTAACTAAAATGGGAATATTGTTGCAGTGGTCCAATGAAATTTGTACATGTGTGCTTCCTAGCCTAAATATTTTTTTTCTCTTTCATCTCTATAAGAAATAATTCTAGGTCAGAAGTAGCAGTTAGTTGAAAATTTGAGTTAACACTGTGAAATTGCCAAGATAATATTAAGCAAGTTTTAGAGTTATTGTCTTAAGTTTCTTTTGGATTTCAATGTTATGTATGTAATTTTGATAATAGTATAGCAACTACAATATAGAGTAATATCAATTTCATGGCTATTGTCTCTCCTTGTATGCGTTCTATAACTTATGAGTGAAAGTAATCCAGGATTTATTTTGTTTATCTCTATTGTTATTCAATGGATGTTTAATTTCATGCCTTCCTATTGATTCAAGGAATTAATGTAAATACTTGGGTGAGATTAATAACTTGTAAGAACTAGGTGCTAGGATGGTTGTAAGTAGTGGTAATCATGAATTTCAAAGAGGAATGTTGTAATGCAAGGTTTCTATAGATTATAGATACTATTGTTTAAGTTGTTATCAAGTCACATAGGTTGATATTGACTTCGTGCTTGGGATAAATCCACTAGTTCATGCAAAATATTTGTGGTTTAGTTTCTATGTTGATTCATCGATTAATCACTTTTAATTTACAAACTCTCAAATGGATACCACCATAATTTTCTGGTGTTGAAGTTTCACCTTCTCATACTCAATATAGAGGACATTGATTTATAATTTTCCAACTTATCTGATGCACTATATTGAATGGTTTTATGAGAAGTATCTATTATTGACAGTGTATCTAGTTATAATTATGTGAACTCTTGAATATACATTGTGGGATCACCCTCCCAGGTTTCACATATCCCAAAGAGTAGGAATAGAAGTCTTGCGGCTTCTATTTGTTCATTGGCCAATCCCTTTAGAAGAATTGATCATTGGAAATGGAAAAGTCCATAGGTGTTTTTGGAGATCAGTTTGGTTCTTAAAAAATAACCAGCAAATCCACATCAAAAACTCAAGGGAATGTGAGCTTTAAAAACTCCTCCATGTGAGCCTTTTCTCACACCACTTGCAAGAGTGCAGAGGTATTTAAATAGAACAAAATATTTCTACATAGCCAATGTGGGATTAAAGATCTCAAGAACACTTAGAAAAAAACACAAGCCCACACCACAAAAGCCCTTGTTGGATGTTGTGGTTGTTTTTTTGATATGTGGTTTTCATTGATCTCAACACTATTAGCATTATTATATTGGAGGTTGTATATGTTAAGGATATTGAGAAAATTATTAAAGAAATAGTTTCAAGTTCCCAATGGAACTGTGAAGGTCCTGAAGGTCTTGTGTTCTATACGTTGAAGATCAATTGTTGTGGAATATAGGGTTTATTGCTAAGTGTATCTAGTCCATCCACCGAAAGTTTCAAAGGTCCAAATGAAGATTTGTTTGAGTTATGAAGATTTGTGTTCTAATAGTGTCTATGTGGTCTTTGTTAGTATTTTTTATTAAAGTTGGTATAATTCTGGTAATTCTATTTACTATGGATGTTTCTCTATTGTTTCTTGGTGCTCGTGGATATTTCTAGATCGTGTTCTATCTTTTTTGCACATCCACGTTGATCGGTGTGCTCATGGTTGAAGATTTTTTCTCGGTATGTTTGAGTTTTCATGTGCTTGGCCAACATGATGGTTGTAACATGTTGTGGATCCTTGGAGATTAAAATTTGAATGTTTGGCATGCTTGAGGATATTGTTTTGGGTCTCATCATAATATTAGTTGATGGTGTTTGATCCACATTGAAAATTTATTTGTAAATCTGGGCCAACATTGAAAATATGTTTCATATTTCTGGCCAACTAGGTTGTTGATGTAATTTCATGTTGTGGATATATAAGACTGATTGTTTGAGCGAAATTAGTGTGTGCATAAGAGAAAATGTATGCCAAAGAAAGTGCAAATGTGCGAATAGTTTCCAAATCATTCAATTGTTGAGCAAAGTGAGAAGAAGTTTGAGCAAAGTGTGAAGAAGGTTTTTCTATGCTTAATTGGAACTGTAATTAGGCTTGTGAAGAAGCTATTTCCTCGGTTCATACCCTACATATCTAATCATTATTCATGTTTATTGTTTGGAAGTGAGCCCTCTTGTATTTGAGTAGTGAGCTCTAGGTAGTGTGCTTGAATGCATGTGAATTCCCATTATTTCTCATTATACTTTTAGCAGGGTATAATATTGTGGACTAACATCCACCATGGTTTTTCCCCTAACAGGGTTTCCATGTAAAAAATCTTGGTGTTCTTTGAGCTTCTAATGTGTTGTTTGTTCATGGTTTATTGTTCATTCATCAAATCTGAGATTAAGTTAAGTTTGAAAAAGTTTAAATATTCTGTGACAACTGATTCACCCCCCCTCTCAATTGTTTGTCCTTTTTTTTCCAACAATTGGTATCAGAGCGGGTTCCTCTGAAGAAGTTTAAAAGCTTGAGGTGATTTGAGATGGCATCATATAAGGACAGTCCTAGATTCAATCAAACAAACTACTCATTATGGAAAGATAGGATGGAGTGTCATTTGAAGTCTATTGGTGAACCCTTTTAGAAAATTACAAAGAATCAATATGTTATTCCTCAAAATGGCCATTCCAGTGTTGATGAGATTAAAGAGGATGAGAATAATGTTTGGGCTCTGGAAGCTTTGCTAAGTGCTCTAATAGATTTAGAAATGACAAATGTGTTAGGTTTGAAGACATCTCATGAGATGTGGATAAAGCTAGAAACTTTGTATGAAGGATATGTACATGTGAAGATGGCTAAGCTATAGATTTTGAAAGGAAAGTATGAAAATTTGAAGATGGGTGAAGATGAAAATATTTCTTCTTTTATGCAAAGAGTAAATGAACTAGTGATGGGCATTAGATGTGTTGGTGGTACCCTGGAAGAGTAAGAAATTGTGGCTAAAGTGCTTAGATCATTGCCTCCTTCCTACAAAGCAAAGGCTCATGCTATTGAAGAAACTAGATCATTGACGAATGTGATAAGAGATACATTGATTGGTAAACTAGCTGCCTTTGAGTTGAGCGAATTTGGTGAATCTACTCCTAAGACTGAAACTGCATTCAAAGCTACTATATCTGGAAGAAACAAGCAAAGATATGGTCCAGGAGAGGGTTCTAGAAATACATTCAAGTATGAGGAAGAAATGAAACAACTTGAAGATGAAGAAAGAGAGGTAGAAGAGTTGGAAGCACTGATTATGAAGAAAGAAGGTAGAGGACAAGGTAAGTATAAAGGAAATTTTCCTATCAAATGTTTTTCTTGCAGTAAAATAGGTCATTTTGCACCAAGTTGTCTTGAAAGAGTTCCTAGATATAAGCCTTACAAATCTAGATTCCAAAAGAAATGCTATTTTGTTGAAGAAGGTGTGACTAATGAAGAGTTTGATAAAGAAAATGAAAATGAAGATGATTGGGTTTTCATTGCTATCAAGGAAAATAGTCATGTGGCTACTGAATCTGCTCTTGCAGCCTGAATTGAAGAAAAGAATGAGTAGGCCATTAACAATGGATGCTCACATCATATGACTGGTGAGAAAACTAAATTTGTAAGTCTAGAGAATTATGATGGTAGGATTGTAAGATTTGGAGATAAAAATGCTTGTGTGGTGTGGCAAATGATCTATTTGTTTTGGTGGTAAGTATAACACTAATGATGTTCTTTATGTTGAAGGCTTGGAGCACAACCTATTGAATTTTGGATAGATGGTGTACAAGGGTTATGGTCTTTAGTTCAAAGATGAAAGATCTGGGATATATGGAAGTTCTACAAATATAATTGCTTTAGGTAAATAGACAAAAGGTAATGTTTTTCACCTGAATGGTGCCCATGAAAGTTTTTTAATTACTCAAGTAGATGAAAGTTGGTTATGGCATAGAAGGTTGTGTCATGTGAATTTTGATAACATAGTCAAAGTAAGATCCACTCAATTAGTAAGATATTTACCTAAGCTAGTGAAGCCTGCTAACACAATTTGCAAGGAGTGTCAAATGGGAAAACAAACTAGAGTCTATTTTCAAAGAAAACAACATCATTCAAATGAATTACTGGAGCTGGTGCATACTAATCTATGTGGTCCTTCCAGATTCAGAAGTCTCCATGGTGAAAGGTACTTTATGCTACTTATGGATGATTATTCTAGAATGATATGGGTTGCTTTCTTAAGAGAAAAATGTGAAGCATTAGAAAAGTTCAAAAATTTCAAAGCTATGGCAGAAAATGAGAAAGGTCTAAAAATCAAATGATTAAGGTCAAACAAAGGTGGTGAGTTCACCTCCAGGGATTTTAATTCTTTCAGTGAAGATCATGGAATTAGAAGGCAGGTATCTGCTCCTTGAACCCCTCAACAGAATGGTGTTGCAGAAAGGAAGAACATAACAATTCTAGATGTTGTTAGAACAATGGTGATTGAAGGAAATGTGCCTCACATCTACTAGATTGAAGATGTAAGCAATATTGTGTACACTTTGAACTAGGTAAATGTAAATGGTAATTTTGGTAAGACTCCTTTTGAACTATGGTTTGGTTATAAGCCTATTGTTAAATACTTCAAGATCTTTGGAAGCAAGTGTTACATCAAGATAGATGATAATATAGGAAAGTTTGATGCAAGAAGTGATGAAGGAATCTTTCCAGGTTACTCTGCTAGAAGCAAGGCCTACCGGTGCTAAAACAGAAGACTAAGAAAAATGGTTGAGAGTGAAAATGTTAGAGTTGATGAGGATTCTGCTAGATCATCTAGATAATGTGGATATGATTCATATGAAGACAATACAAACAAAGGGAAGAATGTTCAAATGCAAAATCAACTTCAAATTGTGCCATATGTTCCGATAAGACAACTTCAATTTGTCTTAGTAAATCAAGATAGTTAGGAAACAGAGAAAAGTGTGAGTGTAGAAGAAATAACAGAAGAATCAGAAGTTTGAGAGAATCTTAAAACTCTGAGGTATGTAAAGCTAAATCATTCTGAAAATAAAATTATAGGAGATAAGAAGAAAGGAGTGCAAACTATAAAGAAAGATTGCAAAAGAGTATTGCCTGATTTCCAAGATTGAACCTAAAAATGTCAAAGAAGCCTACAATGATGAACATTGGATGGAAGCTATGAAGGAAGAACTGATGTAGATTGAAAAGAATGATACATGGGTACTTGTTCCTAAACCTAAAGATAAGAATGTGATTGGTACCAAATGGGTCTTTCGAAATAAGTTGAATGAACAAGGTGAAGTGGTCCAGAATAAAGCAAGAATAGTATGTAAAGGGTATTCACAAATGGAAGGTATTGATTTTGAAGAAACCTGTTGCCATAATTGAAGCTATAAGGTTATTTCTTGCTTATGCTGCATATAAAAATTATAAATTCTATCAAATGGATGTAAAGTCAGCTTTTCTGAATGGTCAGTTAGAAGAAGTATACATTGAACAGCCTGATGGATTTCAACTAACTGACAAAGAAGACATGGTTTGTTGATTGAATAAAGCTTTGTATGGACTCAAGCAAGCCCCTAGAACCTGGTATGCTAGATTGGAAAAATACTTACTAAAGTTTGGATTCAATAAAGGTACTACTGACAGCAACTTATCTTTTAAATTGGATCATGATAAAGAATTAATTATTGAGGTCTTTGTTGATGACATTATTTTTGGAGGAGATAATAATCTAGGTATGAAGTTTGTTGATGAAATGAAGAGTGAATTTGAGATGAGTATGATTGGAGAGAATTTCTTTTTGGGATTGCAAGTTACTCATTTAGACAAGGGGATCTTCATAACTCAGTCCAAATATATGTGAGAGAGCTACTAAAGAAGTTTGGAATGGATGACTCAAAACTTGTTAGTACTTCCATGGTAACCAAATGTAAGTTAACATAAAATGATGATTCTCCTAAAGCAAATCAAACAAGATACAGGTCAATGATTGGTGGATTGCTCTATTTAACTCAGACCAAACTAGACATTATGAATGTTGTATGTATGGTTGCTAGATTTTAGGCTAATGCAAAAGAGTCTCATGTGACTATTGTTAAGAGAATCTTTAGGTATATAAAAGGAACAATTGATTTTGGGCTTTAGTATCCTAAGGATGATGATCTTACTTTGAATGCATATACTGATGCAGATTGGGCAAGAGATGTAGATGACAGAAAGAGTACTAGTGGTGGTGCCTTCTTCTTAGGAAAGAAGTTGGTGCCTTGGTTGATAAAAAAGCAGAATTCCATATCTCTATCTATTGCTAAAGTAGAGTATATTATTGTTGCAAACAACTGTACTCAAATGATCTGGATGAAACAAATAATGAAAGATATCATAGTAGTATATGATGAATCTATTTCCATATACTGTGACAACTCAAGTGCAATAAACATATCAAAGAATTTGGTGCTACACTCTAAGACCAATCATATATCAATCAAGTTTCACTTATTAAGAGAAAAAGTGAGTGAGAAAGAAGTTAGACTAGAGTATGTGTCTACCAAAGCAAAAATTGTAGATATTTTCACTAAGTTGTTGCCAAAGGATACTTTTGAGTATCTCAAAGGGATGCTAGGGGTGATTAACCCTCCTAATTTTAACTAAAGATGAATTTACTTGCATCAATCTATGAGCTTCATAGATACTTCCTAATCCGAATTGATGTTTCTATGGCTACTACTCGGGGGGAGTAGTCAGATGTGCAGATATGTGGTTCAGAGCTTGTATGTGGGAAGATAATCCTTATCTTTTCCATTGATGTCAAAGGGGGAGAAGAGTCATGTGAAAAACTAATGCTTATCTGGAGTAAAGAGTCTTGTGGGGACAAGATCATGAAGAAGAAGTCAAGGAAGAAGATTTGAAATCTAAGGAGGAGTAAGTGCTACTTGAGAGTTGGGTTGATGGTGTTTTTCATATCATGTGTTTCCATCAATTCCAAAGGGGGGTATTTTTGGATTTTTTGGTTGTATTGCTAATATGTGGTTGTCATTGATGTCAACACTATTAGCATTATTGTATTGGAGGTTGTATATCTTGAGGATATTGAGAAAAGTGTTAAAGAAAGAGTACAGGTCCCCAGTGGAACTATGAAGGTCATGAAGGTTTCTTTTTTTGTACATTGAAGATCGACTACTATGGACTAAAGGGTTTATTGCTAAGTTTATCTAGTCCATCCATCAGAATTTTTAGAGGTTTGTGTGAAGATTTGTTCAAGTTATGAAGATTTGTGTTCTAATAGTGTCTTTGTGGTCTTTGTTAGTGTTCTTGATTAAAGTTGGTATAATTCTGGTAATTCTATTTTCTATGGATGCTTCTCTATTATTTCTTGGTTCTCGTGGATGTTTCTAGATCGTTCTCTATCTTTTTTGCATGTCTACGTTGATTGGTGTGCTCATGGTCAAATATTTTTTCTTGGTGTCTTCAGGTTTTCATGTTCTTGGCCGACTTGATGGTTGTAACATGTTGTGGTCCTTGAAGATTAAAATTTGAATGTTTGGTGTGCTCAAGGATATTATTTTGGATCTCATCATAATATTAGCCGACGGTGTTTGATCCACATTGAAAATTTATTTGTAAATTTGGGCTGACATTGAAAATATGTTTCGTATTTATCGCCGACTAGGCTGTTGATGTAATTCCATGTTGCAGATATATAAGAGAGATTGTTTGAGTGAATTTAGTGTGTGTATAAGAGAAAATGTATGCCAAAGAAAGTGAAGATGTTCAAGTAGTGTCCAAATCATTCAATTGTAGATCAAAGTGAGAAGAAGTTTGAGTGAAGTGTGAAGAAGGTTTTTTTGTGCTTAACTAGAACTATAATCAAGCTTGTCAAGAAGCTATATCCTTAGTTCATACCCTATGGATCTAATCTATATTCCTGTGTATTTTCGGGCAGTAAGCCCTCTTGTATTTGAGCAATGAGCTCTAGGAAATGAGCCTGAATGCATGTGCATTCCCATTATTTTGCATTATACTTTTAACAGGATATAATATTGCGGACTAACATCCACCATGGTTTTTCCCCTAACATGGTTTCCACGTAAAAAATCTTGGTGTTCTCTGTGCTTCTGATGTGTTTTTTGTTCATGGTTTACTGTTCATTCATCAGATCTGAGATTAAGTAAAGTAAAGTTTGAAAAAATGTAAATATTATTTGACAACTAATTCACCCCCCTCTCAATTGTATGTCCTTGTTTTTCCAATAGCCCTAAATTGTAATATTTTCTCAAAATTTTAGAATGCTAAAGTAGGAAATAATTACTACCAAAACTTTGATCAAATGGAAGCCTTTTCTATAGTCATGGGCCCCTTACACCAAAGACCATGACCTCCAATGACGCGGCCTGCAAATCAAGGTCTCAAAAATATGCCTTCAATACTTTGAGTCTTCAATGTGGCCTCCTCTTTCAAATGCCTCCAATCAGAAAGGAATCAGGCCCAAACAAAAATGCCTAGCCACCAATAAAAAGATGAAGCATCTCTTAATTCCTTCACAAGTTGCCTAGGAAGGTACAAGAGTCTCCAAAGAATTGAAATGATGCCTCAACAAAAAATGGCACTCTCAGCAAGTCTAGCGTACCCTCCAAACAAAGAAAAGACATCTCAATGTAGGAAAAAAAGGTGATACCTTCAAGGAGATTTGCAACTTCCAAGAAATCATTGACCAAAAAAGCCTCCAAACATGAACAACAAACTCCAGATGTGTAGGTAGGGAATGAAATAATTGGAAATTATGAGGCAATTTTGAAATTTACAAAATTTCAAATGCTGAATAAAACTGATCTCAAAAGGTAATGAAAACTCTTAATGGCAGAAGGAGGGCACAGTGGTATGCTCTGATATCATGTTGGCAATGACCACCAAACCTAGGAGCACCAACTATAAATAACACCTTCAAAAATATGACAGAATCTTGAGGCTCATTCACTAGAAGAATGGAAAATGCATTGAGATCTGATATATTACAAATGTACTATGTGCCTTATAAAGGCAAGAAAAATAGGTAACAAGTGTAAAAACTACCCACACAGGAAAAAACCACCTGACTAATTAAATACACTATTAAACTATAATGCAAGCCAAAGTAAACTTAAGCATAAATATGCTATTTACTCTAACATAAATTAATTAATGCATACAAAGCTTAAACATGGGTGCCTAACCCATAGCCTCTCCATCTTCTAGCATTCAAGATGCTTTGGTCACTATTCAACTTCCAAATAGAGAACCATTGGATGCATGTTTCCCTCCAAACTTGGGTTCCCTACTCAAGACCCTTCACATTCGCAATGTGGATGGCTAGGAGGGAGAATTTGTCCTCTAGTAATGTGTAACCTCCACCAACATTAAATTTCCTCTTAAAAATATAATTACAATAATGCTAATATTAAATAAATTTCTCACATGTCCCCTGGGACACTTTCCAAGAAATATGGAGAAATAAAAATTACATAAGTTTGTAGGGTAAATTTCACCTAACTTTACAACCCCTATAAGCATAATTCAAAACATTTTACATGTTAGCTGGTGAAAAACTATGTTATGCTAGAAGATTCAACATGTCAGAAATGGTTAAATTTAAATTTCAAAATGGAGGAACAATTTTACAAGTGTGATCTAGTCTAAGGGACATAATTACACACATTAGTCATGTCTAGGATAGGGAAATGGTAATGTAAATAAGTCAAGAATATTTGAACTATACGATATGACATAATATAGTGTTGTATTTTACATTTAGGGTCAACTAGAACACCAAAAGTGACCAATAGGGGTTAGGACCATACAATAGTGATACACACATAAAATGGTGTAAAATAGATAGGGAAAAGTGTAACACTATACATTTTTATCCTCTTCACTTGGATGCCCCAAAATATTTGTAATTGATTCTCTAGATAACATATTTTTATTTGCTTATGGATGAAGTATTCACTTGCCATTTTGTCATGTAAAAGGAATAAATGGTTCCTAGAATGAATTAGAGTGACACCAAACAAGTTTCCTTATAGATGTATAGGTATGAATATGCCTTTTAAATACTCAAATATTTTAAGAATAATATGGCAGAAAATATGGGTTCTCGCAATATATAAAACTATTCATGTTATAAAAATCACAATCAATCAAATAGAAAGGATTAAAAAAATCCACACATTGTGCTTCATGCATGCATTCATTATTAAAAGTAAAAGGTCCCACATAAATAATTGGAAAATTAACAACAATATTCTAATTCATTCTATCGAAAAAAAAAAATCTAACTCTTTATGCTAATTGGTTGCAACCAACTATCAATAAAAATTCATTTAAATTAATCACTCATTATTAAATAAAAATAAAAACCAAAAAAAAATTAACAACTTAAAAAAATATTTATTTTTAAAAATTATTTCCATTAAGAAATTTTTGAATTCATGGATAGATTTGTAACATTTTTGTCCCTATAATGTATAAGACTATTTTGATTGGCTAACTCTATAATACTATTATTTCATAAATAATTACAAATCCATCTAAAAGATAAGCTCAAAGTGATTGTGTTTATTTTAATATGATGAAATATTTTTATTTGTCGATTAACATTAGTAATACTTTGTCCTTTGAATGAGATATATTATCCTTTTACATTACTCAAAGTTGGATTCAGCATAGGAGGACCCAATCTTATTGCATTGATGTAATTTACTGGACTATGTGCTGAAATGCCTGGAACCAAAATTCCAAATATTCTAGAGATAATAGAAAGTTTGGTTTCTTTGAAGTCATCTCCCTTTATGTAATGTAGTACTAAGCTCTGTAACACTTCCCATATGGCAGTTCTCCTTATGGGTATGAAGAATTCTAGTGAGAGATCTTTGTTGGGGGCTTCTGCAAGATTCTGTCACAACAATTTTTTTAACAAAAAATAATATTAAATCAATGGAGATATTCTTAATATAATTTAATGAATATCACTAATCTGAAAATAGTTATGAATATCACAAGCTTAAATAGTAATCATTACCTTTTCACAATAAAAGCAGTTGTAGTAAAGGCATACTCCAAAGTGCTTATACATGAATAAGTCGTCATCAAAAGGTACTCTTGGAATAAGGTCATTGGAATATACAACTCTAAAGTATCTAGGTGTGGTTTGATTTAGTTTCCTATTCATGAAATCTCCAAATACTTTATCACCAACTCTGGGCTGTCCAAATGTATAAATGGCCAATAGTTTTTCCAACAACTTATCCTCGTCATTCACAAATAACATTGCTAAAAACAATATAGCCAAGGCTCCTCCTAGACTATGACCTGTCACAATGAATTTTGCATTTTTGTGGATTTGTAAAAGGTTTTTTAACTTTTGACATAGCACAAAATAGGCTAGAGGTTTTTCATTGTCTAGCGTTTCAAGATGTGAGGATTTCCTACCAATTGAACGGTTTTCTAGACCTAAAGCCTCTAGAAATCCTAAATGGACATTTCCTATTTGGGGATACTCATACCAAGAGAAATCTAAATCTGTTATGTAATCATCTGCCTCAAATACTTGTGTTCCTCTGAAGGCTATCACTATTAACTTGGCATCAATTTCTTTGTCACATAGTACAAATGCTTGTGTAGATTTCTTCTGCAAGTGATCTGTAAGTTACCCATATCAACATTCAGTATTCATGAAGATGCAACTAATATATAGATGTTACCTACTTTTAGAAATATATATGTAGAACATTGGTGCAACTGATAATGAATTTATAATAAAGACAAAAGAATATTGACACAAATTCTCTTCTATATTGATAAAAATGACAATAAAGAGATTTTCAACATATTGATTTATATCAATTTAACTAATCAATCTATATTGAAAACGTGTAATTCACGATTTCATTAGACTTAGTTTTTCCAGAAAATTTCCATACCGTCCCAAAAGTCAAAGAACTCCACAAAATGCATCTGCAAAAATTGGACATTTTCGTTCAGTCAGAGAAAATTTTGAATAGATTTCTCTGTTGTCTGATTTTAAAACAAGGTGAAATAAAATTCAGCACCCTACCTTCGAGTGTTGATTGACTCTTTTCCTGATAACCAACTTGTTTTCGTAAGCTAAGGTTGAAGCCATGGCTGAAATATCTGCAAAGAAACGATCACCAGGCTCCATGACTAAATTACCCTTTGCTTCAGAGCTTCTGTTATACAAATCTGTGCGCCGCTCTAAATGGCCAATTACACTTTAAAAAGTCCTCTGATCCTCTTTTGGGTATGACTATGCTTCCTGTAAAAACAATCCACCCAACCATTAGTCAACAAACTACTACCTAACAGTATAAGACTGAAATAGAAGAAAATCAGAAAGCAGTAACATAATCTCAGGTGTTTTGCTGTCTTAAGCCAAGAAAAAAAAAAGGGCTTATCAAATCCCATCCAAAAAAACTATATTTTTAGTGAAGAAAGATGGAAAAAACGGTTCTAAGAAAATTCACCCCTAGTAATTCATCACAGTGCTAGTAATTTATCTCAATAATAGTAATTAATTTCTAACAATTCACTGTCAGCAATGTATGCTTGGTGAATATACCACAGCCATGAATTGTTGGTGGTGAATTATACATGCAATGAATATGTCATGACATTGACAGTAAATTGTTGGGGATGAATTGTTGATGGTGAATTGCTGGTAGTGAATTTGCCTGATGTGAGAAAAAGCATATAAAATGATCCATGATTAAAAAAAAATGATTTAAAACTGCTTACACAATTTATTTTTTAAGAACATATCAAATCATTGAAAAAAATAAAGTATAGTTACTGTTCAGTAAGTTGAACAGGGTTTTTAACAATCCCCCATTATGAGAAAACAGGTTCAGAAGAAATTCTATCAAGATACCCAATGCTTTCAAGGGTCCAGCAACATACTTCACAATTTTCATTAATATAAGTGAGACCTTCAGTTTCCAGCTCTCATCCAACTGTGATATAAGAGAGCACAGACATGCATGTACAGACAATATATACAGTCAAACGAAGAATTCATATTATAGTTGATATCTTCTTGCGATTTTTCATGTTTTTTATATGAATGAAGTGTAAAATTGTTATTGCGCGTTTTTGTTTTTTAAAGATGCCGGTAAGATTTTCGAAAAGATTCTAATCATTTTTCACATATTTATAAAAAATAAAAAAAATGAACCAATCAAAAAAATATTTAACACAGAATAACGTCACAAAGACTACAGTAACAACAAATTGTTTATTTATTTTTAATATGACTACAAAAACGACATCACAAAGACTACAGTAACAACAAATTGTTAAATATTTTTTTGATTGGTTGAATTTTTTTGGTTTTTATAAATATATGAAAAAGGATTAGAATCTTTTCAAAAATCTTACCGGCATCTTTAAAATATATAAAAGTGCAATAAAATTTTTACACTTCATTCATATAAAAAACATGAATTAAGATTATTATTAACTATTTAATCATTATTTGGTGGATTAAAAAAATGTGGCCTAAAAGTTAGGCGTCGACATTATTATTCCGGAGGTTGGTCTGTGCTTGTAATCCAACGTGATCATCAGAACAGTTTTACCATGAACTTGTGTGGCGAAACGGTCTAACCTATTTTGGCTTGTTCTTAAACTGTATTATACTTATTTCATTACATTTTAATTCTGATGTTAGAGTATATTTTTATTATTTCTTATTTATATTTTATTAAGAAGAAAATATATAATTCAATTAAAATTATGGAAAATTTATGATGATAAAAATTTAAAGAATATTGTTGACAGGTTTTTTGGGTTTTTATTTGTTTCAGTTTATATGTGTTTTTTATTAGTTCTTTGTTCGTCTTCATATTTTATATTATATTGAAAAGAAGAGTTTGTCATAATTATTGTGATTCTTAACAGTATTTTTTAGTGGTATTTTATCAATTTAGCCTTAGCAATCTAGTAGTTATTGTTAGATTACCATTTTGAAAATGCAAGACAATAGAATTGGCAGTGTCTTGAGTTTATTCTAAAAGTAGTGCACAATGTCAATCCTTTGTTCATTATGTTGTATTAACACTTCATAATTTTGACAATGCATCTAAACAGCTTGAAAGTTTTACCATAGTAGGGTAATTTGTTAGGAGAATCCTCTCTAAAAGAATGCTAACAAATTAGTTCAGTTCCACATGAACCCAGTATATAGCCCATTTGGAAACTATTCAAAACTTCACCCAAAATCAAAAAATTTAACCTTTTTAATTAAAATTTGTGAATTTTGTTTTCTCATATGGTCATTAGCATATTTGTAATTTTTTATTGCTCTTTTCCCCTTAGACTTGAAACATTAATCTCTTTGAGGAGAATGCAGTCTAGGATCTAGTCTAGGTAGACTTTCCTAGTCTCCCTACCTTTGTGACATTTCGCATTAAGGTTGAATTGTCTAAGAACATCAAAGGCTCTATTAGCATATATATATAAACAATGTTACACCCAAAATTCATGTACCTAAACATACCCAACAATTGTTACAAGTCTCAACCCTCTAAGAATAAAATCAGTGATTATCCTCTTGTCACCCAACACCCCAAGCCTTGTAGATATGGTCCTCTTTAAAAATGAGGATGCCTAGACCATAGTAGGTAGCAAGAAAAATAACCACAATAATGGAGCAAAGGGTCCAATTTATGGTAGGACTCAAAATCAAGCCATTGGTCCATAGATTTCAAAGCCTATTAATAAAGAGGATGATATTTTCACTTCATGCCCCATTGTGGAATCCTCCAAAGAAGGAAGAAAGCCTCAATTCCATATAACTATATGTATTTCCAATGTTCAATCTTCTCATTTAACTACTATATAAACATCTCCAATTTATGTAGCATCTCCTCGATTGACCATTAGAAGATCTTGCAATATTCCTAGTCATAATGTGGAAGGATAATATGAGCTAGGAAAACCACAACCTCATGGCCCAATAATCTTGATGTAGTTAGGAAGTTTTAGATTATTTTAAAGACTCACAAAGGAAGATTTCTAAAGAAATTGTTATAAAGCTCTTGATAAGATTGATAGTGATAATATGTTGCTTGATTCCCATCTCCTATGAATTTTATTTCATGGAACATTTGGGATTTAAAATATGACTTAAACTAAAGTATATCATGCACTATACTTGTCAAAAGTTTTCCAATCTCAAAATTATTTATTTACAAGAATTGAAGATATCATTTTTTTTAATTAATTTGTTTGTTGTGTTATATGGTCATTTAGTTATTTTTTGTAGCAATAATGAGCTAGGTTGTGGTGGATTTGCTAATTAATTTTGATTCACTCTACTTGTATTTGTCATTGCTCTTAATTTTTAGATACACTTAGATAAGAACACACTCTATTTTACCATTTCCTACATGCTAATTATCTATTGAACATAGGAGCTTGACCATTCTTGGAAATCTCCCAAATAGCCATAAGTAATTTTTTTTTATTATAGCTAAAGGTTCTCTAAGAAGATATTCAATCACACAAGTTTTTACACATATCTTTATATGTCCTTGTTATTTCATTATTTTCATGTGAACAGATTGGTTAAATCTTGTTATTTTTATTTATGTTATTAACTAGTGATGTACCTAATAGTGCTAATTTCATTTGTGTGCATATTGGGCATGTTTCTTGAGTGAAATATGATAATCAGGTAGCTCCTATCATAAAAAATATAACTTAAGATGATTAAATATTTGTGCTACACTATGGAATCCCTCACATAGACCTCTGGATGTCATGTCTAGGTTTTTCTCTACTTTGCATTTATAGTTCTACTCTTAACTCAATAAAACTATGAATTTATATTATATAAACTATTGATACTTTTCTTTATTGAATGTTAAAAACTATACTTTCTCAAAAGTAAAATACATTAGGATTAATTAGAATAATATACTCTTTCTATTAGATTAGTAGTGTATTAGCTTCTCCCTTAAAAAGAACTAATTGGCCCTATTGTAGTGTTCAATGTGATCATTTGATGGAGATGACTAATTTATCTTTATTGGGTCAAATTTCATACACTACAATTATATCAGGCTCTTCTAAGATTTGAAGTTTATGTGTGACAATATTAATACTTCATCAACTATTTGTAGATGAAATAATTTCTTCTAAAAGTATAGTGTTTTCATTATGCCCATCTTGAATATTTAACATAAAGTCTACCAAGCCTTCCTTGAGGTTTTTATACTAGTTACATGCAATAGTCATGAATCCTTCAAGTTGAGCAATATGATTGCTAATGCTTTTCCATCTCTCTACTCCTACATAGTTGTTTCGTCTCCATTAATAAGTCTCAATTCAATCCCAACAAATGTTTTCCATAGATCTACTCCCATGAGAAACATGTTCATTTTCACCTTTCACATATGAAAGTTTTCTCCATTGAACTTCTGCACCATCTTGATTTGTTCACCTATTTCACTAGCTATTCCTAACAATATGAATCTACCCAGTTTAAAGATAACCTTTGTTTTAGAATTGTGGACTTCTCAATCCATGGTCTATCCCTTAAACACTCATTGCATTGCAAACTTAGCTTTGATGTCATATTTAAAATGACCTCGCATATTAGTGACAAAGAATGCAAATAGAGAAGAGTATAATAGAGTAAATTGATAAAAATAAAGATTGTATGTTTATTTAATATGACTTGCTACATATAAAAAAGAGAGGTATATAAAAACATGCTCTACTCATTATGCAATAGATTAGAAATTTATTAACTAAAACAAGATTCCACAAATTAGAACTTCCGCATGATTGAAAATATCACCTCTAATGCTTGAAACATGATTGAACAAATTATCTCTAATTAAACATCTATTAACTAAGTCTCTAGCTAATGTAGTCTATCATTAATAACAAATACAACATCAACAACAGATAATTAACCTTATATACTACTTTTGGAATGAATAGAGACCATTAAAAAAAAACATAGTAAATATGTTTTCTCTTTCTCGAAATGAGTTAAAAATGTGCAAATTTCATTGCCAGATATACTGAAAGGGACGGTATACATGCAGTCCAAGTTACTCAAAATGAAGCTGCACCGAAGTTCACTTTTGGAATTAACGACTTCTTCTAGGGCTGTAAAACCCTCTGATAACTAATTCTAGCAGGTAATTTAGCAATTTTAATCCCTCTTTCCTCGATATACTCGTGAGAGACATGCATCACAATTTAGCTAAACATTTGACAACATATTTTCCACCTACCTTGAACAACTAATAAAATTAGAATTAAGAAAGATATAAATGATAATTTTGAGGCTTAACTCGAGTGATAGTTAAACGACTTAATTGCACGTGCAAAATAACAAAGAATAAGTCCAATTCAATAGCATATGAGAAATGCATTCATTACTGAGTCATTTATCATGTTATTTAACAGTCAAACAGACCTCAAAATTTATCTTTCATTATTGATTATCTAAATCTAGATTAAGAATAGTTGGATAAAAGTCACTAAACATTTTTTTTGATGAATAACAATGAACAAATATCAATCATGACTGATTTTTCACATGACCAAGTTCCAAAGGTTAACCTCCCATTCCCAACCATTTCTTTTCTAAAGTATAGAATTGTTCTATATTGAACCTCATCCTAGTTATTTTTCTTCTACTTCTGAGCTCTAAGACAAAACTTGTGAATATAGTGACAAGTTATTCGATAACCTACTTTGAGAGGTGGTGAGGTCTGTTGAAGTTGTTTCTAAGTGTAATATTGTCTCATGGATTAAGACCTCAGCTCACTAAATGAGCAGAGCCAGTCATATTACAGCTGAACGAAATCTTGATTTTTTAAGATTTTCAAGCGTTTGGATGTTATTATTAATGAAGTTGTCATAAAAGCAGGACTTCCTCTCAGGTTTTAAAGGGGGAGGATAAACAAAAAAAAATACACAAACTGATAGTAGATTTTAGATCATTCAATTAAACACCATTATAGAGCAGATATAGAATGTAAAAACAAGCAATAAATAGCAACCCAGTAATTTATATTAATCAAAATTATGTTTCGATTTTACAGAGCTTCATCTCCTTCATCATCACTTTTTGAGCTATCTCTTTCTTCTCTTTGTTACGCAACAACAAAAGCAACCAAACCTAAAAGCATCTTCTAGAGTCTTCAGCATAAACATAAAATAATGTTTTCTAATGCACCCACAAAACATGTGCGGCCTGCACAATAGTTAATACAAAATTCATTTCATATCCTTTTTCAAAATCTGGCTTCTTAAATTTCTCTTTAATGCTGGTGACCAATTTGTGATCCAATGCAGATATGATAGCTGTATTTCTTCAATGTTGAAATATCCTGCATATATGTAAATTATATGTAGCATGTTGATCTGACATGGGTACAGCTAGGGCAATAAATAAGGTAGGTGAGATTATATCTCCAACACTCCCCCTTAATCTCAACTGCAATCATTCAACTCAAGAAAAAATTTGAAGCATCTACCTTCTCAAAAGGTTCTAGCGCATCTTCCTTCTATTCCTAAATTATGTTCAAAATTTCTAGAGCATCTTCCTTCAAGTTCCGAAGCATCCATGTTCTGATTTCAAAGTGTTGCAGCATTTGGTTGTGTTATTTCTTTACTCATTGACAACTTCAATTGAACTTTTATGACC